>JARHVA010000882.1:2475000-3112500 GCA_037957365.1 Torreya grandis | reverse complement strand
GCTCATATCCAATTTTATATCCTTGATTATAGTCACTAGACCTCTCTACACAACAATTTTCAAACCTAGATTCCTCCACAAGGCATAGTTTCCATCTACATTTTTTTCCATTGCACTTCGCTATTTTTAGTAAGTTTCCAAGTAAATTAGTTATAAATAAGTGAATGTTACCATTTTTATATTATTCTCATAAATTTTCACAAAAGTGTTTGCATTTAGGGATTTCACTTAAATCCCAAATTTGATAAAACATATTATTGAATCCATTTATTATACAACTATTGCCAAACCCTAACCATAGATGTTGATAGGGTTTGTATAATTATTTATATTTTTTCCACTTGATTTTGTTGCATTTTTAGATTTAATAAATTTTATAATAATTGAAAATTTTCAATATTTCATATCATATTATATGCAATCTAAAAATGTTCTTTTCAATCCTTTAAGAAGAAGTGCTAGATTAAGTCACATCCTGATTGAGCATGCTTAGATTTCACTCAATACTTGTATGGATAAGAATAAAGGTGTGCCAAAACTTTTAAATTTTCCTACACATATCAAATATGTGGAATTAAATGATACTTATTTTGAACATGAGTAATATGATCAAGATAACAATTATCCTCAAGATGAACATTATGATGTACTTCCCCCTCTAAATGGGGAAAAAAATGAATTAAACAAAGAGGAAGTTTTGAAATTTTTTTAGAGAGAGATTTCATGAGAAACCCCTTGATCATGATACCATTATATAACTTTTTTGGATATAAATAATGTGAACATGACTCAATCTTCTCATATTCCTCCTCCTTTTGATACAAGTTTTGTACCACCTATCATAATGGGGGAAAATCAAGGGTTACAAAAAACTACCCTTCTAACTCTTACTACACCAAATTTGGTTATTAAACATTCCTCTTCTCTTTATGTACAATCCATTAGGCAAGAGATCCAATATTTTCATGCTAAGGTGTTACATTTTGAGCAAGGTGATTCAAAACCTAACTCGATAATAGATTCTCATGTTTTATTGCACACTCCATTGGAAAAAAATATATAAGTATATATTTTACCTATAATATTTATGACACATAAGCTTACACTATATGATGAAAAGGGTGACCCAGAAAAACATCTTAGAGCATTTAATGTAACATGTTTTGACTATGTTTCCAATGACATATTATTAACTAAGTTATTCTAGAGAACTCTCAAGGACTATGCATTATTTGTTAGAGGTACATTCATTAAAGTAGGGGGGGTGAATCAGTGATTCTATATATTCTAAACTTCAATTCCAATCCTTTCATACCCTTAACCAAATAACATTATCATTCATGAATAATACACATCATTTATATAAATAAACAAGAAAGATAAATAATATCACACATATAACACAAGATCTACATGGGAAACCCTCTTAAGGAATAAAACCCATTGAAAATTAAAAAATGGACTACAGTCCTATAATAACAAGATCCAAATTTATACTAGCACCAATTGATCAAGGAACACCCATCCCTTAATTTAATGAGACACCCATCCTAAAAGGAGGAATAAACCCCTAGGTAACCAAGCACCCACTCAGCTACCTTGATCTGATCTCCACTTCTAATTTGATGTCTTCTACACTTGATGATGGAATTATCTTTCTTTCACTCTTATTCACCCTTTTATCTCTCTCAAATAGCCTATAGGGATTACTCAATTAGTGTCTTCTAGGCTTATTAGGTATAATGACCTATTTATTCATCTTTATAAACTTGATAAAATAAACTAGGTTGATCTTTATCACATTCTTATAGACCTCACTAGCATATACCTTCTCTTCCAAAGGTTCTCTCCTTTGCTCAATTTCACACTTGTTCAACTCTACTTTCTCTTTCAACTCATCACACTCTCAAACTTGGTCATATAAATAATGCATCAAAACACCCCTTTTGTATCAATCTAATATTATCCACTCATCCTAAATATACTCTATAATTTAGTCCATCCATTGAGAAAAATCCTTATGATCTCTTTCCTTCATATCCATCTTCCACTTTCTTAACACATTCACATCAAGTCTAGAAACCATTACCTTGGTCTTCACTATTTATAGATTCTTCATGAATATCAAATTATAGGTTAGCCATAATAATTTACTTAAACCTTAAGACATATATAATTATAACACAAAACTCAATACCATACTCATAGGTTGGTCAAGCATCCATGGGTCACACTTAAGCAGTTACACCTTTGAATTATACCTTAGTAACCCTTATAGGTCTCATAGAAACCTATTACCACTTTATCACTTCATTAAGAAAAATAAGAACACAAAATAAATTTAAAATACATGGGTCCACTCCATATGACCTCTAAAACATCTTCAGGTGATTAATCCTACCAATACAATCTTCTCTTAAAGCATATTTTAATCAAATAGTAGTCTTATACATAGTAGCACCATGAACAAACAAATAATCAAATTTAAAGATCAATATATTTAATCAAATACATAATAAAAACTTATAACTAATGTATCTATATGCATCTTATGTTACTCTTTGACTTTGATTTTTACACCATCATGAAATTCATCCTAAATCAAAAGATATAGCTAAAAAATTATAGATTAGTTTTCTTTCGTTAATTTGAATATTCAAATTCCAATGATCACTTTGAAAGTGTTAAACATCAAAAAAATTGACATCATATTGTGCCCCATATAAAATTTTAACAAATACACAAAATTTATCTCCTTATAATTATCCTCATCTTTACCTTGCAATGCTCATCATTGATCTTTGATCTGAGCTTATGCGATTGTGCTACTTGGTAGCTTTACGTAACTTCTACACATTTGACTATTTGAATCAAACCAAACCATTAATATCCATATAAATGAACACATATGTACCATTGATATTTTTTATATCAATGATATTGAGACACTTTTCACTAGTTCATGCCTTCTGAGCACACTTACTATTTGACTCTAATAAACTTCCACCACTTGGTAGCCTCATGTGCCTTTTGAGCATCCTTTGACATAATGACTGAATACACACCATTAGATCACTATTGAAAATATCATACACTAAATTATAACATTATATAGTCAGATTTAATTATCACTATTATATCTATGATCTCATTAAATTCTCACCGTAGATATTTAATAATGCAAATTTGGCTAAGTATGGGAACTTAGTGAACTCTACCTAAGAATCCAACTTTGTACCTTAATGAATTTTGATACACTCAACCTCATGATATGAAATTTGAACCATATGATCTTATCACATAGGGTAATCCATCCATGTATAAAAATTCTCCTAAAACCTTCACACATGTGAAATATAATGTCATCAAACTACTTAGCCTTATCTATCAAGATGACTACTTGAGCTTAGACATTCATATGATTCTTCTTATGAATTTCATTCACTTCCATAATCACTTTAAGAACTCATAACATCCAATAGTGTCTATAAAATATTTCCATACCATCAATATCATCCATAAATTTCCTCACTAAGTCAAACACTAAAGAACCATGCAGGAACACTGAATCTTATTGAAGCACACTTTTTCATTATCATTCTAGCACATATGACACCTCATCAAAATCATTGCTCATATTGGATAAATTATTGACAAACCTCAAAAATTATTATGGTTATATTATTTAACACACCAATCAGTGCATGTGTTTAATCCCTTGGATAATATGTTTTTTGGACATTTTTCAGTCAACATTAGTAAGAAGGTTTACTATGTTCAAGTAGCCCTACTCAAACCAAAATTTAATGAACCTATCACACAATACATTCTAATATACAAGAACATCTTATCCAAAATGATAAATCCTATGGTAGATAGAGAATTATAAGATATATTTTAGTAGAAAATTTCTTTCATCTCTACATGAATCCATTATGTTCAAAAATTTCAACTCATTCACATAATTGTTCCATTTAGTAAAGGAAAGAGAATTTAAGATATTGATAATAAAAAAATTTAAGTACACAACTAATTATGATGCTAACACCAAAAATTCAAGAAATACACCATACAAGGTAAGGCTAATTGATAACAAAAATTATCAAAAGGTAACAATATGTGTAGTTATAAAGTCTACTCCATGCATTGTATCATTATCTCTTTCACAAAGGTAGTTCACTAACCTACTAGAAGTTTCATATAAGGTTACCAAAACATTATTGGAATGTAATATCATATCTCTCCCTCCCATTAAATAGGTTGATATGAATCAACATATTCTAAAAGGTTTTAACCAAAATTCCTTTTGTGACTATCAAAGGGAACTAAGTCATACTACTAACAAATGTATCAGTTTGAAACATAAGATTCATGATTTGATATATGCAAACATAATTGATGTGGGAAAAACCATATAAAGTACAAAAATATAACCAAGTGTAAAAAAAACAATGAAAATATTCAGTGATCTTTTTCCTAAGAACACAACTAATGGGACTGTAGATCCATCATGTGTGCAATATGCTTATAATGTGCACCCTCCACCAGTTTCTTACCATTCCCATACAGAGGTATACCATCCTTTAAATGGTATAATAGGTGATTATTATACATAAATTACATATATTTTATTCATCACATTTACAAAATAAAAGATGATTGATGATGACTCAGATGTAAACTCTTTGTTTATTCACAAATGAATTCATCACCAACCTATTCAAAGTGTCATGGTAGATAATAATTCAAGTGTGAACATGTGTAAAAACACACTTATTTATCATTTTGGGTACACAAATTGGGATATGCTTATCACCAACATGGTCATAAATGGATTCAATGGTCACAATAATAGCCCCATTGGTGAGATTACTTTACCATTATAGGTCCATCCCATACATGTGGCCACAAAATTCATAATAATACCGAGTGTAGGGGTGTTTGAAATTTTACTAGGCTGCCCTTAGATTTATAAGATTCACATAGTTCCTTATATAGTTCATAAATTCTTGAAATAAATATATGATAATGAATTCATTACAATTTTAGGGACCATTATGATTACCATCTACCACAAAAAAAATTAACTACCATATGATACCCTTTAGGTGAGCCACCTAAAAAGGTAAAACATACTAAGATATTTTCATAAAATAGATCTATAATTCCATATATGATTATCTTAGAGAGGCCCCTCAATAAATATTTATCACATATTCTAAATTCTAGTTATAATTTGACACATCCTTGATTGGTATTATAGATTATTAGGGGAGATTCACACAAGGCACCAACATAAGCCTCACCTACTTTGAGTTGGGCTCCAAAAATCCCCAAAGTTCAACATAATCAATATTGTAGTGAAAATTATAGCATAGTTAGTGGTCCATATTTAGATTCTTCATTGAGATTAGATGAGTCACCATAGTATACACCTTTACATTTGTAAAAGGTCACAATTCATTTCCTTAACATAAGGCCAATATATTATGAGACCCTTGTAGGACTCATCGGTTAGTATCATATCACCAATTATGAAACATATATACATACATTCACTCATATATATATATATATATATATATATATATATATATATAAGTAGTAAAATATTGTATAAAATAATAAAATCAAGACCTATGCATATTTATATGTACTTTTTCATAAATGAGTTTAGTTATATACATTATTCTATATATTTTTAGCTAGTTTTATATCATACATGCTTAACTAGTGTATATGAGTGACTGTAGATTATACATGACATCAATTATAGAACCAATTATAGGTGTTTTTAATATTACACACTTAGAAACTATATTAGATAGGAGCACACTAATCTAGTGTCCCTCACCCTAATCTTGTCCTAATGAGCTTAGACTATCACTACTTAGTCCCAAACTTCCACAAGCTTCCTACAACATGTACATTCATAAAGTATCTCACTAAGGTCATGGTAAACAAATGTTTTATCCTTATTTTCTCAAATTATCTTACTCTCACACTCAATAGTTTACATTGTATTAAATATTATGATATTGCTCACTCACTAACATAGTGATTTAATATTTCCTATCTTAGTTACTAAATATTTATTAGATTGAAACTTAACTCTTTTTAATCATAATACATAATCATGCATGCTTTTTATATTTCTTTTCCTGGCTTCATGTATTAGATGCACTTGTTTTATTGCTTTGAGGACATTTGAATATCCCATTTCCAAGTGGATCTAATTGATTATATCTCTAATTTTGTGTGTGTGAGGACATTTAAACATGCCCGTGTGTGTGTCTTCTATCCATGCATGTAAATATTTTAACATGTCCTTCTATGTGTCTATGAGCCTCTATTGTTTCCTTGTATACACATGAGGGAATTTGAACATGTATTTATATGTGTCTTCTATTTGAGTGAGGGACATTTGAACATGTCCCTTGCTTTTGTCCCCTTGACCTTCTATTATGTGTTTTATGTGTTGTACATGTACTTTTTGATTATTTTTGTCATGGCTATGACACTTGGATTACTTATTTTATCATATTTGGATGCCATGATGGACATCATGTACACAACCCCTTCCAATGCCATGATGGACATCGTGTACAAAACCCCTTCCAATGACATGATGGGCATCTTACATTATTCCCTAAGTAGTTCCATTTAACATTATATACTTAGTTACTCAGTTATTTTTATGTTTCATTACCACATCTCTCTAGAGTGTGCTTCTTGTGAATGATTATTTTCACATGCATCTTATGTTATTACTATGCTCAGTTTACATACATAATGATGCCATGTTTTTCCATGATGTCAAAATTACTTAGATTTACAATTATACATCATAAAAACATACTGCATAACATTTTATTTTGAGTTAAATTATTTCATATGATCAAAAAATTACCTCAAAATAAAGGACATTCACAGAGATTTTTCTTAGAGATGAAGATTCCTAGATTAGTACACAAACATGATTTAATAGTGGTTACATAGTTGACACAATTTTAGGCTCATAAAACACACAAAAATTCAATTTGGATAGGAGAACCATATTGGATAAGAGATCCTTTAGTGTCCTTCCCAATGGTTATCCAAATACTTGAAAAATAGGCATTTAAAGACTTTATCAGAACCTCAGTTTACCTAGAATAGTAATCAATAGTTTCATAATCGAAGTTCCTAGAATTTCATAGTTTATCTTAGATCTGCTCAATTTGGGGGTAATAATGCATGTCATGTTGTTCTATTTTACCACACAGGTTTATTCTTATAATAATTATTTCTTGATTCAATCCCAAAAATTTTATGCACTATATATTACTTAGAGCATGTGCATGGTACATTGCTTCCTCTTTACACCATTTTTTCACTAATTTCATAGATAGAATGATAATTCATGTCATTCTCCATGTTGTATGCACTAGACCCAAATTATAATAAATATTTTCATGAGTTTTGAAGTAGTTTTTCACCATAATTGAACCTTATTCCATTTGAAGTAGTTGGTTCACTATATGCATCAATATCTACACTTTTTTTCAACAATATCTACACCAGTTTTTACACCAAATATTATATATATATATATATATATATTCACATAGGGATCCCGAGCTACTTCAATACTCTAGGATGGGGATGATGGAGTCAATCACAACTTGAGTACTTGATCACACCCACTTCTCAATGAGGATTAGGGCATGCATAGTCCAATCCAATCTATTCAATGTTAATACAAATTCACAACATGCCATAGTCACTAGTTTTCACACCAGTTTTTTCAACATAAAAATCACAAAAGTTCATGTAATATCTAGTTTTTTGTCTTTAATTCTTTATATTAATCCTAATTAAAGACAAATATTACATATGTTTTACTTAAAATTTTCATGGAGCATAGTTAAACATTGTGGATTACATATAAGACTCCTTCCCAAAAGTAAGTTTAGTCACACACTCTTTTTCCTTTTAATCTAGTAATTTCACTTTGTTTCATCACTAAAATAAAAGGGGGGTAAATGTAAACATATAAAATTAAAATTTAAGATAAAATTATGCACTTGTGACCACCCTTTCACACACTTAGCTCTGGACCTATCTTAGGGCCCCCTTTTTGATCATTTTCATCCACCTTGCACATTCTTTTAACTGAATATATGATCATAAAATAAGTTTATCCATATAATTTTAAACCTTAGACACATTTTAATCCTTTCCTAATGCTCAAAATGGTAAAATGACACATTAGACATGAGCACCTTAAGGGAAAGGAGTGCATTGCTTTAGTGTCCTTCCCCCCTCTCCTATCTTCCTAACAAATAATGGACAAATTTTCAAATTCAAAGCTATAGGAAGGTCATAAAATGTCCTTAATGAGCCCCATTAGAAGGATTTTTAATGAAATTAATATATAAAACTTTTCAAATCATTTTGTACACAAGAGGATTCCACACTAAAAAGCACTAGAATCACACTTGCACATTGAGAGTAGAATACCTATTCCTCCCAATTCTGATTACATAGATCCCTAATAGTCTAGATCTAAAGTTTAAATACATTTCATAGGTCACAATTCATAAGTGAGGCACATGATCACATCATTATTGCAATGGAATATAACATATTATACTAGTTATTCATACACCACTATATCATGGGAGAACTACATGAAGTTTTATCCATCTTTAGAGTATTGGTATATAAGCAATAAATAACACATGGAGTGTTGAGGTCTTGAACAAATTCAATTATTGACTCATTTTTACCCATTGATTTACATATATCTTCACATATCAAGTAGATAGGGTTTTGAAGGAAAATTAGTTACACAGTGGTCTCTACAAATGATTGTAATCTCCCACACCAAATACAGGCCCTATAGATGAAGGCATAGATAACCCCAAAAATTTGATTTTTTCACTACATGTGGATGGTAGCACCTTAGGTTAGACAAGAGTGTCACTTCTCTAGTTTATTCTTCCTAGTGCTATTGTTTATGCCCATATCTAGCTCTAGATTCTTGATTGTAGTCACCAGACCTCTTTTCATAGCAAGTTTCAAACCTAGATTCCTCTCAAAGGCATAGATTCCAATTAGGTATATGGTTTTTCCTTACACTTTTATATTTTTATTAAGTTTCAAGAATACATTAGTTCCAAATCAATTAATTTTATTATTTTTATATTAATTTCCTAATTTTCTCATAGTAGTGTTGTCATCCAGGGTTTTCAATTAAATCCCAAATTTGATAAAAATACCTCAAGCTCATGGTCATGTATTGGATCATGCTATAAAAAATATATAATATACCCTAGGAGTCTTCCAATAAAAAAATGGATGCTATATAATGCATAATACAATAGCTCATTAATGAATTATTATTGTAGGTAGGTTAGAAACACCAGTGAGCAAAATTACAATAATAATTTTACACACCAAAGATACAACCATCCCTTTAACCACTATAATATCCAATGAAAGCATTTTCTAAAAAAATTACCTAAGCTCAATGTTTGTGAGATATATTTACCAAATTAGTGTTGAGTGCATAATATTGATCAACATAGAGAACTAGATTTCACTAAATTTTTCAATACCTTTGATATTCTCAAAAATAATGTGGAATGATACAAGGTAGTTTCTAACCACCCAAACATTTTAAAATATTTTAATACCCATAATACATAAATACCTCTAAGCACTAAAATGGTGTTGGAGACCCTCAATTTACCCATTCAAGATGATAATGGACCCAAAGAGGCCACCATTGAGGTGCATGATTTCTAACAGTACCAACAAAAAAATACACTCTTAGGAGTCAAACACAATAACCACCCCTTACAATGTATACTCCTTGAAAAAATAGTTCAAATCCTCCGAAACCTAAATATTTAAATGATCCTCTACCTCTAAATGCCAATGATCCCAAACTTGTTACTGAAGTTCAACATCTTCTTAGCAGAACCAACTATAACATAGTATAGGATATGAAAAAGTCAAGGTGAACATCACGTTGCATGAGCTATCCCAAATCACCGAACATCAAGATATAATCATAAAGTATTTAATATAAAAACTAACCTAGCCTAATAAAAATGCTATGTATACCAGCATGTTAATAAATAAGAACAAAGTTGAGGTTCCTCATTTCCTCCTCACAATCTGATTTGTATGAATTTACATAACTTTTTGGTTGATTTAGGAGCCTTAACAAAAGTCATGCTTTCTATAATCTATGAAAATTTTGGACTAAACCTTATAAAATATAAAAATTAAGGGTCTATCTAGATAATTCAAAATTCAAGGTGGTATGTGAACTCTTGAACTTGCATATGTAATTGGGGTATGATCCCAGAGTCTAAAAATTAATGGATATTCAATTATTAGAGATCATTAAATCATACATGATGTTACTAAATGTGGAATTTTTGAAAACCTTAAAAAATTATATGGACATAGACTTCTCACATATGTGGCTACCTTGGATAGGTGTGGCCAACTAGATCCATATTTATACAAAACCTAGGATGAAACACATGATCATGCCATAAATAAAAACATAAATGTAGTATCATTATAAATTGGAATTTATACTTTGTACACATGAAATGATAAGGGAAATAATGGTGAAGATTAATAATTTTCATGATTAAGGTATCCATACTTTGATCGGGTCTATTTCAAGCAAGGTTTTGTAGCTAGGATTCTATTAATCAACCGACAAGGAAAAAAATACTTAATAACCAAAAGGCTATAGTTACCTTATACTAACATCCTTGTGGAATACAAATCCTTAATCCTAGGCCTATATTTTTACATAAAGAACATAATCATATAGCTAAGGGTGTATGGGGACTCTAAATTAGTGTCAACCAAGTCGGAATTAAGTTCCAATGTAAGTTGTCTTACTTAAATAAATAAAAACACTGAGCATGAGATCAAATAGAAATATTCGATGAATTTAAAATCATACTTATCCCTAGGTAAGAGAACTAGGTCACATATTATATAGTGTCCTCTGATATGAATATATCTCCCCTAGATGACTTATGGTTGTAACACTTCCTACATAGAGCTCATACCATACCTCTTTATCCCAGACAACATTGATTTTTTTAGGTTTTTGATGATGTTCACCACATCTTAGATTTCCTAAAAAATTAAAGAGTCTTTACTACCCATGTGATATATGAAGTGGATAGATAAAATACCCATGATGGGGATTGTGACATATATATTATCATGAACTTGAGAGAAAACCATATCCTAAAAGGTAAGATTTTTCTTGAAAGAGTGTCTGACCCAAATAGGTCCACACATAGACTAGAGATACCAACTTACATTGACCAATGATCAAAGCTAATCAACATAGGATCCATTTATTATCCTAGATATGTTAACATGGGTCCTAATTTTACTCCAACTAAAGGAGATTAGCTCAAGAAGTTTCTCCTACAATATAGAGATGTCATTTCCTAGAAATATATAGACCTAAAGATATTTGACCTAAATGTAATAACACACACCATCACACTCAAGAAATGGTATAATCCATTTAGGCAAAGAAAATGACCTTTAAACTCTATCTTATAGCCACTTATTCTCAAGTAAGTTCACAAATTACTCTCAATAAGAATTGTTTTCCTAGTCCACCATTCTAATTGGGTCACGAATCTTGTTCTTATTCACAATAAAAATGGAAATATCATATTATGCATTGATTTAAAGGATATAAATAAATAATAATATAAATATAATTATCATTTTCCCTCTTTGGATGAAGTGATTTAGATGGCAAGTGGTTATCAAATTATGCCCTTTATGGATGGATTCTTAGGGTATAACAGATCTTAGTAAACTGAGAAGATAGAGTCAAGAATACTTTTTTAATAAAGTGGGGAACCTTCACCTATAAAAGTATTACTTTTGGCCTCATTAATGTTGGATCCACTTTACATAGGGATATAATTTTTTCCTTTGAAAGACTAATTAGTAAATGCATATTAGTCTATATGGATGATATAACTATGTTTTCAAAATGTAGTTTTGATCATGTTCACCACTTGCATAAAATATTTTAGAGATGTAGAAGGTATGATATCTCCCTTAACCTAAACAAAAGTGTCTTTATAATAATGGAAAGTAATCTACGTGGTTATATTATCATTTAATAAGGTATCTCCATTGACCTTAAATAGGCTAGTGAAATTTTGAATGTACCTTTCCCTAAAAAAAAAAAGTTAAATCATTCTTTGGCAAGATAAATTTTATACATAAGTTCATTTTTAGTCTTAATGAGATTGTTAAACTTATAAAAATTATGATGAAATAAAAATCTAAAGTGGAGTGGACACTCCTATTTAAAAAAATATTTCAATACATTAAGAACACCATCATGTAAGCACCAATCTTGATCAACCTAGATTATGCAAATGATTTCCACCTTTACTCTGCCTCTGAGCATACCATTTTCACTGTGATTACTTAGAAAATTAGAGAAGAAGATCATCCTTAGCCTTTATGAGTATGAATTTGAAGTAATCCCTCCTATATAAACATGTTTATGCCTTAGTAAAGGTAATAAATAAGTTTTAGTACTATATTATTAGAAATAAGATACATGCCATTATCCTTAACCTAATCATAAAGCTCATGTTATGAAAAAATGAACAACGAAACATAGAGGTTGATGGATGACCAAGCTAAAATAATACTACATGGAAACTAAACCTTCCAAAATGGTAAGAGGTCAAGTCCTTACTTGATTAATGATAGAGTTTGACCTTGGAATCATTATGGTGTAGTTACACCAGTTTGATATGACTAGACAATATTAGTATCATTTGATCATCCACTATCCAATTTATGGGAACCCTCTCTCCCCCCAAGATTTAAAAAATCCCAAAATGGAGATCTTAAATTGAATGTATCTCACTATATGTTAAAAATATGGCTATATATCATAATAAATATGAAGGTATATATCTCTTATGATTTTCAAAAGAATAATCTAAGTAATCTATGACTATATTCCATGAGAATTTGGATAGTCACCACCCCTTAGGGTTGAAAATGATCCAAAAGATTTTGTGAGATAATTATTATTGGTCCACTATATTTAAAGATGCATATAAACATGTATAAACTTGCCACAAATTTCAAGCCTTTTCCAATAAGAAGACTCGTGTGGAAATGCCACTCCAATCTATGACAGAAGAACATCCCTTTACTCAATAAGGATTGGATTTTGATGGAGTCATAAATCTTAAATCTTTGGATAGAAACAAATTCATACTTACCTTAATTGATTAATATACAAGGTGGATAGAAGATACATCCACTAGGAAAAACACCGCCTGATAAATTTTCTCAAAGGGAATATAACCATGTAGTTTGGTATATTAGTCTCATTGGTTTGTGACAAAGGCCCAAATTTATAATAATTATAACTCATTGAGTGGGTCTATGAGAATAATACCACATTGAAGTTATCATAAAATTATTATCTCTAAGTGAATGGGTTAGCTGAGTCCACTATCAAAACTCTAATGGATGTAATCAATAAATATGTAGATAAGTTACCTTGGCATTTACACACATTATTAAAGTATGTAATCTAGGTTGATTGCACTAGATACAATTTGGACCTCAAAATTTCACATTTACTTCTAGTATATGACTTGAAGTTGATATTATTGGTGATACTTAGATTTACCATATACAAATTCATGTAATAATGCATGGAGGATAATGAGAAGGTAAATTCGGTGGACATTGTTCAAATTGAATATGCATGAGATGAAGATATATAGTGTTTTAGCATATATCATGACATTGTCCAGAGGTGGTTTGAAAATAATTCCAAAGTAAATAATTTAAGTATATTTGATCTAGTCCTATTATAGGATAAAACCCATGAAAACAAAGGCCAAAATTTGCAACTAGACCCACTCTAGATTGGCCCATATCAAATTATTGAGTTATTAAGACAATGATTTTAGAATGAAGGATCTATAAGGGAATAACTTATCTCTATCTATGAATGAATAGTTCTTGAATCATTACTTCTTTTTTGTGCCTCCCAAATTATCTTAGAGTGTCATTAAGTTTTATTTTGAGTAGCATAGTTTTAGATTAGTTTACTTTTTATTATGTGATTACTTTATATTGTCTATTTATTTTTTGTTGTGTTTACTTTGTTTTTTTGTCATTTCCTCATTTTCACATGTCATCCCTTAAGTTCCTTCCTTAAAAATCATTACCAAGAATTTATTTCCCTAACCCCAAGTGTGTGACTCTAGTTCCTATATCTATTGGTTTGCCCACTCTCAAATGTTTCATGAAGTATCAAGAACATAGTTTAAGGAACAAGAACTATAAATGTTTGTTCTCACTATTAAACATTTGATCAACATGGTAATTTATTTTTAGTATCTATCAAGAATGAATTCATTGATTCAAAATTGAGTAGGTGAATAAAAAATAGTTTTACTACTAACGAGAGGTTATCACTGCACTAAATACACTAAGATTTTACTTTAAAATATCAAGATGGTAAAGGGTCCTCTTTCATGGTAAGAAATAACTAAAATAATCCATTATATTTGATACATTGGTTCCCAACCATCATGGATCAGATAATGAACAATTATCAAGATACAAGAAATTTTAAAACTATCAAGAAAAATATTTCTTCCTAAGAAAGGGTGATTTGGGAAATCTCCATCTTAAGGTTTATGGATTTGATGGAAATGGAGTATATTTGGAGTGGAACCATAGGTTTTTTTTGGGGCTATAGATGTCTAGATGGTAGCATAACAATGCTTGAGTCTTCCCCTTCCAAACTAATATGTGCACAAGTAGTACATTTTAGGAGTTCAAAACACCTAGGCCACCCATGAGCTGTTCCATGGATTAAAAAAGAGATAAAAGGAAAATAATAAGTTTGTAGATTTTGGAGTGGAACCATAGGTTTTTTTTGGGGCTATAGATGTCTAGATGGTAGCATAACAATGCTTGAGTCTTCCCCTTCCAAACTAATATGTGCACAAGTAGTATATTGTAGGAGTTCAAAACACCTAGGCCACCCATGAGCTATTCCATGGATTAAAAAAGAGATAAAAGGAAAATAATAAGTTTTCCCATAAAAGTTGACATTTTGAGAGAAATAAAATTCAATATGTCATGTTTTGAACAATATTTAAGAACTTCATTCTTTAGTGTTCCCATTCAAAGTGATTTCCATGGTTTATCCTATTGACTTAAGATGAAGATTGGTACTTCTAGGTTCTAAAGACTAGGCAACATTTTCCCTTCATAGTCACCATTTGTTGTGATCAACACATACCTTTTGTGTAAAATAAAATATGTCCTATAAAATAATAAAATATCAAATTATGTCACTTTATCAAACCCTATCTGATTTCAAGATCTTAGGCACCTATTGTATCTTAGTATTTAATATTTTTATTGAGTCCTAACAAATCCCACTTATTTGTAGTTTAATATTTTTTGCTAGTTTTTTTTTTAAAAGGCTAGTCCTATCATGATTTTGAAGTGTTTTTATATTAAATTTATTTTCAAGCACTAACTTTTTCCTCTTATAAACTATCTAAAGCAAATAGGTTCTATAATATAGCTATTTCCCTCTTGGAAGTTTTCTTCTAACAAGTAGGAAACCCTTATTTATGAAATATTTCTAGATAACTTAATATTTTTTATGTTTCACAAGTCCTAAATTTTTCAAATGTTGAGGAAGCTTGATGCAATCAAATATCACCATTTGTACCTACACACTCAAATTTATTAGATGCCTAAGAGGTTGATCTAATCAAATATCACCACATGTACCTATACACCCAAAATTATTATATGTTTAAGAGTCTAAATCCAATCAAAGATTAGCATGTGTACCTATACAACTAGATTTTTAAGATATATCAGATACTTAAGAGGATTGATCTAATCACTATATCCTTGTGTACATGTAGAATCAATTTTTTTAGAGTTGTCAGATGCCTGAGAGGCCCAATCTATTCAGATATCTCTACCTATATTCATACACTTAGAATTATCTAAGCACCTAGAGAACCCCTAGTGCATCAAACCCATAACATCACCCCTTTATAATGTGGTACTATAATATTTGGCATGTTTAGAGTGTATCCTAAGCACCATAAGGGCCAAATTTAGGTATGTACCCACTATGATCTTTGCATTTATTGGCCCATTTGGGTGGTTCATGATTTGACACCTGGAAAGCTCCCAACACTATCAACAAATCTAATTAAGGTTGATTTTGCATAAAATTGAATCTAAGCAAAAGGAAAAAAAATATTCAAAAATCAATTGATCAACTCATATATTAATCACATACTATAAGAAACCAACACCATTACTAGAGAAATATCCTAGAGTCCTATAAGGTTCCATCAAAATTTATCTCATATTTATCTATTATACATGATTCAAATCATTCATATCCTTTTTTTAGTTATTCCTAAAGCTCAAAATGCATCTTTGCATAATTTCTACATAATAAAAGAGTGATATTCAACAATTGTGGTATGCACATCCAATCCAAAGCTAAAGTAGGAGTTCAGGGATACTAAATTCTTTAAAGGTGTTACATGATTCAAAAAATTAAATGAAATCTTAAAAAATAATTGAATATATTGAAATTTCTAATAGTGATGATGAATTGAAGGAGTATGCCAAGTTTAAAAGTGACCTGATATCTCTTAGAGCCTCAATATTGCATAAAGTGACAACCAATATTGAATTCTTCCCTTATGATTATCTCTTTGAAAACCTACTAGGGATATCTAAGTGTAACAATGATAATGTACTTCACCAAATAGGAGGTTCTAAATTGTAGATATATTTGGGGTTACCTTAAAGAATTGTTACAACCTCCCCAATTATGACATTTTGTGTGATAAGGAGGTCACCACTACATGTATGAAGACCCACAACATCCATGAGACCCTATAATATTGGGCTAAGGACACTGAATTTTGGGTTACAAGGAGTACATTGAATCCTACACTATTAATACCTTCAAAGAGGGAGTGCAGATGGTCATGTTGTTGTTTAATTGCCTATATGGTAAAAATAACATCATTAATGTAAATAAATATTGGTTCCCCTTACTCAACATCATCCTCTAAGTGAGTTAGGTCCCAAATCTTTGGAAATAATGACTTTCAATATATTATAATAGGTCCTTAGGATTTATACCAAGGGTAACTTTTACATGATGTCTTATCTGGTTGATGCCACCTATGTCACCCTCTATTTTAAGACCATGGTATTTCCATAATGGTGACCTATGGGTTCCATAGTCTACATGGTATTTTAAAAATTATACATTCACCACTTTAGGCACCACTTTTAGGACATATGTGATCACTGATAGCCCACTATGTATCTAGAAATCAAAAAATGTTGATGCCAAGGCTATCAAAAAAAAAGAAGCTTCTATCCTAGACATCAATTCTTAATGTTACTACTAATATCACACATTATTAAGGGTATAAAGTATCTAATTAAATCATTTCAATTTTACCTAACTCATATTATATTTACTAACAGAGAAGATGATCACTTTTTAACTCGTTAGTGGCATAGTTGTTTCTACCTAAGTAGAGACACAAGTCCTATCCTTTTCTCCTAGACATCATATGGTGCCATGAATATGATAAATTCCCTTCCCTCCAACACATGTACATTAAAATAGACTCCTTTAATCTACCTAAATGTGATGATATCCTCAAGGCATATTGAAGGCTCATGTGGAACTCTATCAGGATAGGCTTGCCATCATGAGAGCCATCAAGATGACAACATCCACCTCAACCCCATCAATAATGAAAAGGTAAATGAAAATATGGAATCATCACATTTATGTAGAACATAATAAGAATAGACTGAGCCCATACTAAAGTAAAGACTTATTAGGTAATCTAATCTGATGTTGCCCATGTCCTCACCTTTTTGGGAGCTCTGAATCTCAAGGTCGCTTACCTCAAACCCAACCTTTGGATCTTTAAATCTTTTAAACCCCATATATAATATATTTTGGTAACATCTTATATCCCTTTTGTGATTTCAAACCCAAGTATAGTCTTATCATATTTCTACTCCCCTTAGTTTCCCCTACAATTGATTCCCATGTTTCCCTTATTCTATTGATCATTTCATCCCTTGGTACTCTAAGCTTCCATTCCACTCAATTTTACACAACACCATATTTTTATAATCCTATAATGGTACCTAATATAGACCTTGTGATTGGAACTATCCCTATCAGTTCTCTAACTCCTAATCCTACAATCATAGTGTCACTTGTATCCTAAATACCTCATATTGATCTAACTACTCTTACAGTTCCTTTGATCCTAAATGTGTAGGCATCCCTTATTGTTAAAACCTCTATTAATATAATAAGTTCAAGTGAAAAAAATATTAGACACCCAAAAAATTTAAGTATTAGTAGAGTATACACCAAGAACCTCTTTTTACCTTAAGCCACTTTCAATTTTACTCCTCTAAGTGTAATAACACCATAAATGATCCCTTAACAAAACCCTACTAAGTGCTTGAGTTTGAGTTCTCATAGGCCATCAACATAACCTCCCATTTTAACTATAACACCATCTTGGGCCTCCCTCTCTCACACACTTGGTTTCTTATGAATTGACTTCAATCAACCCATCTCCTCTTTTAGGCTAAACACCCATATCTGAAGTATAATTGGTCCCCAAGTTTATCTAACTTAGGACCAAATGAGATCTCATTTATTCCTAGGGGAATATCCCCTTACCATTCCTCCATTTTCAACCATGCTACCCCATCCATATTACATTACATTTCATATCCATCCTCCATTCTCTCTACTTCCAGTTGCATGTAAATGGAAATGCAACTAATCTATTTAATTAATCCTAGTTCAGAGAAGATAAATCCTACTTACACTTCTAATTTTTGACACATTAGATATTTAGGGTCATGAACAATATGGATCTACTATACCTAACTAAGGGATATATTACCATAATAATATCATTATGGAGGGTTCCATATCCTCCAATCAAGTAAAACTATGCAATAATCCTAATTAGGTCCTATGTTTTAATATTCACAAAAGTAAATGACAAGTAAAGTAAATTATAATCTAGTGTTAACCAAATATTTTGGAAAAAAGTGGGGGTAATATACATAAAATTAAACATGCATATAATATATATACTCACGTCAATGTATACAAAATCTTATTGTATGGGAGAGAAGTACAAATGCTAATATATCTACTCTTACAAAAGAGGAAAAAAATTACTTACCTTTGAATACAAACCAGCTGAGCCTCAATACATCCCTTGGCCAAGGTAATTCACAAGAGGTTGTTGTGGTATGTAAGGATGACAAGGATAAATCAAATCTAGGATACACAACCTATCTATGCATCTAAAATACTTCTCCACAAGGCATAATTTGTATCTCCAAATAAAGTATTGAAACCTTAAACTATGTTCCTCAAGTAGAATGGTAGAAAAGTAGATGCAAAATATATATTCTTATTCTTATCTTCTTAATAAATGATGAAATGAGTGTGTATATATTTGAATATAACCCTATACCTTTACAAAAGTTTAGATTATGTGGCTGGCCTAATCAAATCTATATCATAATTGACAAAATCAAAATATGTCTTGTTTTAGGTTAGTCAGGGGCTGACCTAGACCCTACATGAGTTTTATCAATAAAATTACAAGGTTGATGGGGATGAAAATGTTACATAAACCATTCAAAAGGGTTTTTAGGCTAGGGAAGGGAAAATGAAGGTGGAAAATGACTATATGAGGATACAAAAGAGGAGGAAAATCTTAGGGAAATGTTTTTAGAAAAAGTAGGACTGATAACAAGTGGTATTAAAGGGACAAAAATCCTACAAAGAACTAATAGTCTACCCACCCCTTTCTTGGTGCACCATTTAAGTTGTGCACTCAGAGAGATTGAGACTCCATGAGTTCCTAAAAGAGAGAAAGCATCAATAATTGATAAATTTTAATTTATTATGTGTAGACATATGCCCCACTCTAATCTCATCATGTGTCATGTAGGTTTAACACAAGATGGTACTTTATGAAAAGAACATAGCAACACATAATTCTAAAGCTAAATAAATTGTAGTAAGGAGAACATAAGATAAATGAAATAATAGAATTGAAAACCAAATACCTTTATTGACCTTAGTGATGTAGATAAATAATGAGATGTAATAAATTTAAAGGTGTCCAATGTAGGGAAAATTAAATGAACATGTATAAGTTAGCAAAAATAGATTTTTTTTTTGCAAAATATACATGTAACATGTGAAAATACTCTCTATAATGTTAGGATTCCATAACATTTTATGGTTTGAAAAAAAATCTAGTAGAAAAAAAGGTCAAAATATTAAATATGGTGGTAAATATTTGAAAGGTAAATAATTTTGAATAGTAAATATAAATAGGGTGAAAATAACTCATTTTTATTTTTACTATTTTAAGAAAATAGAGCTCTAAGAGACATAGTGTAAGACCAGAGAGCTATCATGGTGAGGATATGATAACTAAGATAGGAAGGACACATAGAAGCCACTGTGAGTGTAGCACAAATAATAAATTATGAATTTCAATTTTTTAAGTATTTTAATTTGAAATTAAACTAGATATACAAAATTAACTTGTAGGCAAAATCTAGGCACCAAAATTGACCATAAGAATTTTTTAGGTAGACTAGGGGTAGAATAGGGTACTGGGCAGGAAGAAGTTGGACCAATAAATGCTTAAGGCATTTATGGTAAATGGTCAAAAATTCACCACTATGAAGGATTAAAGTCAACTTGGTTGACTTAGTTTGTAAGTCAAGAAGAATATAGGGGGATAATTACATAGTAGTGGGCTGATTTAGTACTCTAATGGGTGGCCAACTACATAGTAGTGGACTAACTTAGTTGGTAGGGAGGATAAAGCTAACTACATACCACAAGGTTGATTCATTTTGTGGAAGAAGGCTGATATAGTCTATTAAATGGGGTCAAATATGTATTACAGGGCTGATTTAATATGCTAAAGCTAAAGGGTGGTTGATTTAGTATCAAATAGGTTGATCTAGTTGAAAATGATAAAGGGCAATTTAGTAATGAAAGTAAGGTGCATGGATGATTTAGTATGTAATATGCTAATTTTGTATGAAAATTAAGAACATGAGAAACTAAATCAAACCAATTGATTAAGAGGTTAATTTATGAATTTTTAAGAATGTATTATGTTTATTGATGACATAGAAATTTGATACATCCTTTATTATTTGATGTTTTGTAGATCCACTATAGATATTTATTCCTAATAGATGCATCTTGGCTAATAGATCTACTAGATCATTTGAGTGACATGGATAGAGCGTGAATAATTACATTGGGATTTAGAGGTATCATGGAGATGAGACAGATCCCATTGAGTGTTGGGCTTCTGATGGGTGGCGGATGGGGATACCATTAAGGTGGGTATCACACTAGATTATGTCCATGTGTTGTTTGGACTACATATAGGAGTAACACCAATGATCACTAACACACTAGAGGATCTAGAGGAGAGATGAGCACTAGCCTAGTAAGCAACATGCATAGATAAGATATACCCTAGATTAAGGGTGAGATTATTTAATTTCTATATTATGTCCATTATGAACATCTATAAGTAAGTGATAATACTTGTGATATCATGAGTGTTGTGTCATAAGTTAGATGAAAAGGTACCACTATACATAATAGCTTTGTGTTAGTCAATACTAGATCATGTAGAACTCTATGATTTTGGGGATATCATCTAGGTCTAACTTATGAATCATATGTATGGAATCTTGTTTAGAGGGTAAAAGACCATGGGGCCTATTGTGTTACTAAGTTCATTAGTGTATGAGAGTTTCCCTATGTATCAACCAGCTAGGTTACCCCATGTGGTTGATGATAGGTTATCTCGAGTCATGAAATGGAGATAGGACCATGTAGTTTGGGTCATTCCCCATGTTCCATCTCTATAGACTATCATACAAGGAGAGATCATGTAGTAGCTATATATGCACATTACTATTATATGTCCTAATTGGTTAACCATTATTATAAGGTTGGCAGGGTGTGGATCACATGCCACTATACCTCATGGGTAGAGCCACTTTAGTGGCATAATTGTCAAGATAATTTAGACTCCCACACTTGGTGGCTCCTCTAATAGTGCTTTCTTATTAGGAACAATATGGTAGAGAGTTGAGGGGTAGAAAAAGAGGTAGAGTACCAATATAGATACGAGTGATTGGGCCATGACATGATAGACCATGGACTGGTAGAGCATGGTAGTAGGTGATAGTGGGGATAGTAAGGGGAGATGACATGGACATAGATGTAGGCACACAACCAACACCATAATATTTGTAATATTATTGATCTCCATAGCCAAACTATAGATGGAGGCACTATCGATGAGAGTAGGCACATGTGAGGGATGTAACACAAGAGGACCTAATAGTCACTCTAAGACATTGGTGTTCCATAGAGGCACCTCTGAGGAGAGGATCAAGACATGATTTAGTGGTGACTCTTAGATTTACACTAGTGTAGAGGAGACCTATGGAGAAAATGATCGATGGATAAGTAGATCAAGAGACCATTATTAGTGGGCAAACAAATGAAGAGATAATGGTTGGTAATACCAACATTGGTGATAAATGTTGTAATTTTTATTTAAGCTTTGATATAGGATTCTAGTTACATTTAATCTAGGTTAGATAGACTTTGAGATAGATATGTGATTTGATGTATATCTAGTTTTTGGTTTTTTAGATATAATAATGGAGGAGGTTAGATGGGGAGCCCTAATAGTGGCTACACATCATAACATTTTGGATGGGGTGGTTGCACCATATGACCCCACCACCCTAGATGTTATTTTGGTACCATTTTCCCTAGCCTAGGTGGGCTAGTTTATACTAGTGTGGGAGGCCATGAGGTAGATAAAGGCATGAAAGGATGTATTGTATCCACTAATAGGGGTGAGAGAGGGAGAGGCATAGCCCTAATAGGTCTTGGCTCAAGAGAGAGTGACACACATGGCTACCACTATCTAAATTGGATATATGTAGGCCTAGGTTGTTAATATATAAGGATAAGTAGTAATTAGGTTTGAGATCTTAGACTACCTTATTACAGTGTACCATTTAGAGGGGATAGTCCCAAGCATCTATAACCAACATGGCTAGTCCATGGGATAGATAGGATGGAGCCCAACCTTAGAGTTGGAGATTTTTTGTATTTTTTACTTTTTATTGTATAAGTACATGATATATATATATATATATATATATATATATATGTGTATGTATATGTATGTATGTATATGTATATGTATATGTATGTATATATATACATACATATGTGTGTGTGTGTGTATGTGTGTACATATACATATAACACACACACACACACACACACACACACAAAGTTGTCTTTGATTTCATGAGTTGTATTTGGTTTTGGATGTTGATGCATGGATATATTTATTTATAGAACATGTATTTCATTATTGTTGTATATATTATGGGAAATATATGTTGAGTGTTTTCTTTTATTTCTATAAAAGAAAATGATCAACATATATTTCCCATAATATATACAACAATAATGAAATACATGTGCTATAAAGAAATGTATCCATGCATCAACATCCACAACCAAATACAACTCATGAAATCAATGAAAACAACTATATATATATATATATATATATATATATATATATATATATATATATATATATATATATATATATAAAGTTGTCATTGATTTCATGAGTTGTATTTGGTTGTGGATGTTGATGCATGGATATATTTCTTTATAGCACATGTATTTCATTATTGTTGTATATATTATGGTAAATATATGTTGAATGTTTTATTTTATAGAATTAAGTGATACACATGAATGGTTAAAAAAAAGGAAAAGATGATGTGTAAAACTATAATTAATAAAAAAAATGTACTACACACTATATCATGATGGGAAATGTGTAATAACAAAATATGACAAAATATAATAAACTAGAGATGGTAAAAATGGTAAAAAAAATTGTTGTAAACCATGTAAAATATTTACTCCAAGTTAAAACAAGTAAAATCACACTATATCACATTGGGAAGTATGAAAATAATGTAATAAAATGGAAGGGACATGAAAACTAAATGGTTTAAAAATAAAAAAATAAGTGAAGAGATCGTAGTAAATCATGTTGGCAAGTATAAAAGAGAAACAAAGTTGGAAAAATGAAATTAAATTAATCGCACTAATTCAATCTATGAAGTATGAAAAATTTAAGAAAATGGTTATAAGCATACATGTGATCAAAAAATAATAAGATAAAATTTAAATATTAATGAAGTAATCATAAAACATACTATATCAAGATGGGAAGCACATCAATTGTGTGTAACTCATAATCAATCATTACTTATCTCAAAATTAACACATGTAATTTCATTGTGACTTGGGTATTGGAGTATTTTATGATGAGGGCCTTGTCCTATCCATGGCCTTACACTACAACTCACAAAAGGAATACCAATGAGGTGGGAACAACTATGAATTTTTTTTTCAAGAATATGTTTTTAATGTGGTAATATGTGAGGAAGGATTGGTCCTATCCATGGTCTTACAATGCAACTCATAAATGGAACTCCTAAGGGGAATGATCAATTAGAAAAATAATATTTCTCAAGGAGAAATATTAGGAATGTTGTAAATGAAATAAGGAATGTAAAAATTATAATGTAAGCATCTATGAGAAGACCTTATGAAGAACAATTCACACTAAGTACACATAAAAGACACTAAGTGGCTAGTGACCATCAAAATATAAAGGATACCTATTCACAATAAACACAAATCTGTATAGGCAAATAAGTGAGATACTAATATTGAATCATATATAAAAAATAAAATTAAAATGGACCTAACTTCCCATAACCTATTCCCCATTCTTTGGTACTTCTTACAGAGTCATTTGTCTATTGTAAAGATTGGGTACTTGTGTGAGAAATTAGGTAGCACTAAAAGATTTTTCTTTAATTCTCTTTTCCTAATCTACTGGCCTACTACACCCAAATGAATATTTAATCTATTATGAGGCCAACTATGAAATTTTATATTAGATTAGAATAAAATATATGTTCTTATAAATCACATTTTTTAGGGTGATTAGACTTTGAAGATTTTAAATGTTGCCTTTTGTTTAAATAATTTGGATTTTAAATTTTTATGGCTTTTAATATTCCTCCTCCATAAAGATTTAGAATAACCAACATGAGGGATAAAAATGATACACATGAATGAGATTTAGAGTTTGGATAAAGAAAGATATATATCCAAATATGTGACTAACTAAACACTTAGGCTTACCTATGAGCTAATATGTTATCTCAAGTTTCAACCATGTGTATGATTAGTTTACAAAAGGAAATAAGGGGATAAAGGAGATCCAAGGTGGATTGGTAAGATAGAATTATAATGAGATGATTTTTTTTATGATTGATAACATGGTAAAGAAGGATTAATAAGGGGAGTAAGGTTTGTATAACCAAGTCACAATAATAATTATCCATGTTGTGGAGATAAGGTAGCAAAAAATCATGAGAAAAGATAAAAAAACCCATAAAATGAAATGAAATCCTAAATATAAGCATGTAAAATAATCAATAAGAGAAAGTAAAATAAATTAAACCATATACAACACATAATGTGAAATATAAATATCCATGTAAGATAGATAAATGAAGTAAAATTTGACATAGAGTCAAATATTATAAGATATAAATAAAAGTGGATCACAATTCCAATCTAAAATCATAATGAAGAGTGAAATAAAATCATGTTGTGTTCATAAATAATGGTAAATATCCATAGAATTTTTTATATCTTTGTGAAGTTGGAGCCTAATTATAGTGAGAGCTTTATTGATCTTCAAAGAAAGCTATGAAAAGACATCTAATCAAATCTCTTCTATATAAAATGTAGGTATAACTGAAGGATCATGATCATGAGGGATATTATGTATAGAATACTCAAGAAGAGGAATAAGAAAAGTATTTATGGGACAAGAATTAGCTACCAATGGAGAAGGGACTACAAGTGAGGGAGGATCCATGGGTGGGAAAGGAACCATAGGTAGAGAAGGAACCATAGGCATGGAAGGAACCATGAGTGGAGAAGGAACCAAAGGTGGATGAACCATAGGGGAAGAAGGAGGAGCATTATTACATGCGTAACATGTGGAAGAAGGAATAATGGGAATAAGAATGATCATAAGGTGATCTTAAAAATGATGTTGGAGAATGTAACAATCATTGGTATGATGGGAACTGCATTGGTGCCAAAGACAATAAACCTCTCCATATTTTGGAATATGCTCAAGTAATAACCTGGGAGAAGGTATAGCCTTATTTATAGGTTGAGGAAGGGTAGAATTTAATGTCTCAATATACTATCAAATATTTTGATAATGGGTAGATAAATGATTATTTATGCCATGGAAGCAATGGATATGCTTGTTAGTAGACTTTATGGGTCTACTAGTGAAAGATGTAGAAGTAGAAGCCAAGGAAGGATGGAATAATTGGCAGTCTCTAGTCTAATGACTGATAACTCTATGAATATAATAATAGAGTTGATTGATATCAAAATAAAGTAAAGGAAGAATGCCACCACCAAGGGGAGGTAGTTCTGGTGGAGAGACTAAGATAGGCTCATTTGAAGGAGAAGTAAAATCATATACAAGATGAGGCTCAATTAAAGGTAGAGTGGGAGTATTATCTAGACTAGGCTTAGCTAGGGAAAATAAGATGCACAAAGGGCTTAAGGATGGTAGAAAGAATCTATGGGGAAGCAATTTATAGGGATCCTAGTATCTAGTGAAATGATGAGGGCTAGTCATAGCATGCTCCTAAGAGGCTTTGTTAAAAATGAAGGTGTGCCATATGAACACTCCATCTCTACCCTATGATAAATAGGAAAAATTATAGAATTAGGAACTATATAAGATGAAAATAAATAATAAAACAAATAAGAATGATAATAAAGGATCTTGGAATCTCTAACCTAGATTGTAGACATCCAATTCCTAACACCATTTGTGTTGAAATTGTCAATCATACGTAAATTGCACTCAAATCCACATTTTAGGTCAAAATATCTAAAGCATCCTAAATGGTTTGAACTTGTCATTTACAAGTGCCAATTTAGGTCAAAGAATCCCTAAATAGGGAAATGCATTTTATGGGCTAGCTAACTTTGATCAGATCATTTTGAGTCAAAATGACCATTTCACCATTTAGTACTCTGGATCACTCCTTTTTCCTAATTTATTGGTACACATCATGTACCTTTGTTATTTGATTTTGATAACATCCTAAATGGGAATAGGGTTCCAATGCATCTTGCATCACCTTCTAATTCCTCTCTATTCAAATTATGACTTAGTAATATGACTTTCTAACTATTTTGATTAATTGAGGGCCAATTTTCAAATAATTGTGCAAATGTTGATTAATCTTGTTTAAGGCTAATTAATCCAAATCAGGAACTTAAGTGGATTTTCCATGAGAGTTGTTGAATATTTATCTTTGAAAATTGATTATTATTATTTGCATCACCTAGTGACATCATCTATGGGGTGGCATCCATCAACCCATAAGTGCATAAAATATCAAGATTATGTGTCACCCATGCCTAGTTAATGCCTCCCATACCTCTTCAATTATCCTTCTTCTAAGTTCATGATTAAGATAATTATGGATTTAATTCAAAATATTATGATTATCCTCAACCACACATCTTCATCTCAAGATGGATGGTTCAGGTTGATCCTGACCAATCTCAAAAATCTATAAATAAAGAAGCCATGGACATCATTTCTAAGCTATTTTGGTGCAAGGTTATTATGCTCAAATATCTTCAAAGTTTGAATATTGCAAATTTATAATGCTAAATTATTTCCAAAAAGCTTCATTGATAGGATAGTTTAGTGAATTACAATCAAGAGCCTAGGTTTTATGGAGTGTTCTTGAGGCATTAGAGGAGCTTACAGCCATTGTTGACAAAGACAAGGATGCTTGATTAAGGGAGAACATGTTTTTGAGCCACATGGGTATGGTGAATCCATTTGGGAAGGTAATATGGTGTTTATTTCTTTCATTTGTTTCTTTCTATCCTTTTTAATTCCCATAGGAATATATAGGCTTAGTTAGTTAGTTCTTTATGCATGTTTCATTGTTTATGGACTAATGCTTGACTAACTTGTTTTGTAATCCTCTCTATATATTAGCACACCTAGTGGGACAAGATGGATCCTACACCTAAATAAGATCATTTTACAACTTTAAAAAATTCATTTGAGCTCTTAAAACTCTTACAAATTGATCTTCTAACTTTATTTTACCATTTTTGGTTGCCATAGTTTTTACACAGTAATTGATGTCAATAGAAATACTAACATTGGTTAGTGACCTAATTGATGCTGATCAACATAACAAATATTGGTCAGATCTCAATTATTCATAACTGATGTCGGTGGTATTAACCGATGTTAGTCACTGTGTTTTTCAAAAAACACAAAACTGAGACCTACTTTTCCAAAGTCCATTGTTTCAAACTCAAAAGAGCTTCAAAGCTAAAGGACATGCTAACAATTTTGCCACAAGATCAAGTTTAAAATTTGTTTAAAACATGTTTAAATCACCTTTGCATGCTTAAAAAAATTGATTAAGAACCTGGTTCTGGCGTTTAAAAAAATTTGAAGTGGTGAATGTTTTCAAAGTTTACAACTAAGACCAAGGGGTCAAATGAACACCACCAAACATTTCATTCAGGTTTAAAATTGAACACACTTGTCAATTCTTGTTTGCAATAGTTGATTAGATTAATATTTTTTGGAAAAAAGAGGAATGTTACACATATGTTCTTCTATTTTTCCCCTATAGGAAACCCTTAGAATCAAAGGCACCATTCCTATTGCAAATAGCCTAGTCCAAGGCTTATAAAGAATGTCACCTAAATCACTCCCCAAAAACTTGTTAAATTTTGGGTGATCTTGAAAATGACCCTAAATCTTTATATTTTATGCTTTATTTATTTTCATGCAAACTTGGATTGCGAGGGGGACTTCATCACCACCCACAAGTTATTTAAGGAAGCTTTCACTTAGGGTTTCATCTCCTGGTATTGACTTCATTTGACTCCTTTGGAGTTGTACACGAGACATAGTGGCACTTTGAATGTCACACTACATTAAGAAAACAATAGGATGTAGTGGTTGCATAAAGGACTAGACCTTTTTGTAAAAAATTGAGTGATACAAACCCAAAATCTATGCTTTTCTTTTGCATTGTTTAGCATGAAATTCATTATGCAATTGATTGCCCTAGAAAAATTGAAACCTTGCTAGTTTAGTAGACCCCACATTACCATACCTTGTTAGTATAGACTTAAGATGTTTGTTTTTTATTATTATCTTTCTTAGTCTTGATTTGTATCTAAAATTTATTGTTAACTCAATAAACTTAGCCAAAATACATTGTCCTCAATTCTCTTGAGCAAGGGAGGTATTACGTTGTCCAAATGGAAAATTCATCTTTTCCTTGTTCAATTTGTTATCAAAATCTTTGTGTCATGAAATCCACTTTGGCATAGTCATGCTGCCCAATTGAGTCTAGAACTTTTACCCAATTTGTTTAAATCCTTCATTTATAATCCACATTTGAAATTGAACCTTTTTGAGTTCTAAGGGCTGGTGTGTCAAAGTGGGTTCACCATTTATGCACTAAGCTTGTTTTAACTTAGGTTCAATTTTATATTTGGATTCAAGGTCATTTATTAATACTCAAAATCACATTATTATCTTGGTGGAATTAATTCATATTGCGTATTTCTCACGCTTTGGGTCCTAGAACATATTGTATCCTACTCAAATCATGTGGTGATGTTGTGATGCCCATTTGGTCCTATCTTTATAATTAGTGATTCATGTATATTTTTACATCTTAAGTTACTTAGTTCATTTTGTCTTCTTCATAATCTAGAGAGCTTTCCTCTAAACTTATAGGGTAAACTTGTCAAAGTTGGAGATAGATTTTGTAGTGTGGGTGTATCACAAAGATCTAGACTTTGGTGTACTAATTTTCACCTTGGGTATTTGCTCTACCTTACTCTCTTCTAATCTATAAAATTTCAAATTTACCATAGATTGAGTAATTTTGTGAACCAAATCTTCTAAATTGTGTGTTGTTTAAAACCACCCTCCCTTATAGTCTCATTGGCACCTTGGTTATTTTTTTAAAAGAGAGCTAAAGCACACTTTGATTGGTTGCTGAACATTGGTCCAAATTTAGTCAAAAACATAAAATAGTTCTTTTTAGACATGACTCAAAGGCTCACTTGTAGTGGGGCCTCTTATGGCCTTAGTTATGAGGATGAGAAATTTTATGATGGTCAATATAACCACATTATTTTTTATGATATCCCTACAATAGTAGGATTTGAAGATGATTATAATGAATATCAACTTTAAGAAGATCAAGATGAATCCCTTTTTATATTGATAGAATTAGGTGCTAGACTACCTTCTGACTTTCCTATAGAGTAATTACATACCTTAGTTAGAGAAGGAGAACAATGATGGCAAGAGTAATTTTTTGTGTAAATAGACATACCTTCTTCCTCTAATAAAGGAAAGGAAATACAAACATAGTCAAAACCCACAAATTTGGATCTTCTAGCTAAGATCAAGATAATAAGTCAATGATATGTAGATCAACTTGTCATAGACTTAACTGACTCCCTAGTTGCCACTTTAATTCACAATAAAGCTTTAAAAGAACATGAATATATGGTGGATAGTACACAAAAAATATTGGATGAGAACATTACCATAGTGGATCAAGGTAATCTTAAAAATTAGTTAAAGTCACAAGAGACCTTACAAGATGTTCCATTTGACATGGAACATACATTCTTCAATCATCAAGAACCTCTTGTTACTTTACAAACTCAGAAACCCAAACATTCAGTTTGAATTGAGGAAATATCTCAAATAAACCAAATATTGGTAAATAAACATAGACATTTCCAAAATCAACAAAACATAAAAAAACCAAATTTTGGGAATGTTTTACAATCCAAGAATCAATGGCCTATGTTCTCAACTCAAGCACCAAATTAAAACCAAATCACGGATCAAAATGTATACGCTCTTTATAGATCCATACAAAATTAAGGGCACATTCCACCCCAACAATAACAAAATTAGGGGCACATTCCACCCCAACAACAATAAAACTAGGGGCACATTCTACCCTAACAATAATAAAACCAAGGGCACATTCCACCCCAAAAACAATAAAACTAGGGGCACATTCCACCCTAACAATAATAAAACCAAGGGCACATTCCACCCCAACAACAAAAAAACTAGGGGCACATTCTACCCCAATAATAATAAAACTAGGGGCACATTCCACCCCAATAGTAACAAAATCAGGGGCACATTCCACCACAACAACATATTATCCAATCCAAAAATGCACCAAACATGAAAGAATGGAATTCTATGAAGGAAATTATCAAAATATTGGAGATGAACAATAGAGTCACAAAGTATAAATTCAATGAGATAAGCCCATATCCATTTGAATTATCTGTTCTCCAAAACCCCTTTCCACCTAACTTTGAGACACCCAAATTTGACAAGTACAAAGGGAAAGGAGATCCATATGAACATATACAAGAATTATTCATCTTGTGTCAAGAGGTTTCTTATAGTAACAAGTACTTACTATAACTATTTTTTGAATTTTAGTGGAACAAGCTCTTGATTGGCTACTTAAACTAGCCAAGGGATCAGTTGTAGATTGGAATGACTTATAAAAAAAATTGTTAACCATTTCTCATATAACATAGAACATGAATTGATGATTGTTGACTTATGCAAAGCTAAACAACACGATGGTGAAAGTTTTACTACATATCTACAAAGGTGGAGAGCATTGGCAGGCCACGTTCAACACATTTTACTAGACAAATAGTTGGCTGAAATATTTGCACAAAATTTACATCTTGAATTTGGGCATACTCTATGGTTTGTTTATGCTAACTCATTTAAATAAATTATTGATAAAGGAGTGCAGATTGAGAAGGCTCTTATTGTTAGGGTCCTTGTTAAGATCTTTGCACAAGGAAAAACATCTAATCAAACTAAATCACTAGATCCTCAAATAGTTACATAAGATAAGTCTAATGGATTTCACAAAAATAAGAACATGGTTGGAAATGAGGTGACAAAAACAAGACACGTACAAATGGTACAAACTATGCCTCCTCCTGATGTACAATTAACTCCCTAAAATACACTACCTATGTTGTAAAGACAACCTCCATGAAGGATGTTTCATAATAATTTTAGAGTCTTTAGAAAGTTAGGAGAATTGGTTAAAGTAGTATTACAAAAGCTCGTTGTAGCTAACTTAATTATATGGCCAGTATCAAGGCCATTTCCTCAAGATCAGCCAAAACTAGACTAGTACAAAGAGAATGAATGGTGTAAATTTCATCATGTTGTTGGTCATGGTTTATATAATTGCATTCAATTGCAACATATTATTAAAGAATTTATTGAAAATGGTGAGCTATAAATTAAGTTGGCCCCTAATCAAGACACAAATTAGGATATGAGAATCTACAAAGACCCCTTTCCTTGATATGATCCACCAACACTAAGAAATAATCAAAATGGTCAAAATCAAGGAAAAAGGTGGAATATAAACCAAAAACAAGGTCAAAATCATAATGAGCATAATCAATATCATGATCCCCATACTAATAATCTGGCTTATAACAATGTACCTTATGACTACAATAACACTGTGGGATGCATTTCTATAACCCACATTGCCATTGTTACTGTGATATTGTGTGGCCAATCTCATGTTCCTCATAACATGAGACCCATAATTATAGGGTCAAAACCCTCTCCACCTAGTAATACCATTTTGATATCACATCATCATGTTACTACTTCATTTACATGGGTTACTAATCTTGAAAAATAATACCATTCTTCTAAAGGCTCCTCACTGACCCAAAATTATAGTAATGCTATTAATCACCCACAAATCACCATCCAAGGCCCTTTGCCTTGATCTTCTAATTATAATTATTCCTTGCCACCTCTAGGTTGTGTAGTTACAACTAGACTCCCATGAGTTACCATCCAGGGCCCTTCACCCACTTCTTTCCATAAACCCAATGAGAACTTTATGCAAATGGTTCCAAAGGTGAATATTATCCCAATAAAGACTAAACTAGTTTAATCCACAATTCAAAGGCCTTATAGTACAATGGACCAATTACATAAAACCCCTATGTAAATTTCCATATTAGAACTCTTATAGACATCTGATGTCCATAGAACCATCTTCAACAAAATTTTACAAGAGTCTACTGTGCATAATGATATAAAATTTGATTAGTTCCAAAACCTAATCAGACATTTGTCTTCATTTCAACAAATCACATTTGATCAAAAGGACATGTCCACCCTTGGCCCAAATCAAAATAACCCAATATATATTGAGATAATCATTATGGATCACAAGATCAAGTGGGTTCTTATAGATAATGGTTCAGGGTTGAACATCATATCTATTAAATTGGTGAAATGATTGGGTTACATGGATAAAGACATTCAGCCAGAGACTATTACACTCAAGGCTTATGACAATAATGAGAGGGAGTCATCTGGTACAATTTAGTTTCTAGTCATGGATGGGGCTATTTCTCATCACATGATATTTCATATTGTGGATATAGATCTTCCTTATAACATACTTATTGGTCATCCTTGGATCCATGAAGTACATGTGTTCCATCTACTCTTCACCAATTCCTTAAGTTTCCCCATGATGGGATCGAGGTTACTATTCCTACTCATTAGTAGTCATACCAATATTGTGAACATCTCAAAGTAGAGTTTTATAATTATAACTATTGCCCAGGTTATAAATTCATTACAAATAAGAATAAAGCCATCATTTCTCATCCATCTCCACCTAATTATATAGACCCTAGTGATCTAGCCTCCACCTTAACTAATCTATTTCCTACAGCTCTGGCCAAGTAGGTGATTATTAAAGATGTAGGAATTTCCATGTATCATCTAAAAGATGTCCTCCATATTGAAAAATTACCAAAATCCCTTAAAACATTTGGTAAGCCCAAAACTTCTTAGACTCTTAATAGACCTGAGCAGATTTGGAAACTAAAGAAGAAGAAGCCAAAACCTCTTGTGGTTTTTTTACCTACAATTTCACAAGAGAAATATCAAGAGGATTTTATCGAGGGAGATTGGTTATATTCTAAGGGCCTTATGGATTGTATTTAGAATTCAAAGTATCCTATCCCTAATAGGATAATAGATCATATTGACTATATAGGGAAAGGCCTTGGCCCCTAGGTGTAAGGAATTTTAGAGCCTTTATCAACTAGAATTATCAATGAGAATCAGGGTCTCAGATTTACACCACTATAAGATGACCTCATAACATTTAGCAGTGATTATTTTGAAGTGATTGGTAATGAGAATCTTAGAAATGACATAATGTCTCATTATATCCTTTTTGATGAGCTTGATGATTCAAATTTGTTTGATTTAAATGTCATATTAACCATAATACCTATTATAGCTTCTTATCTTGAAGCAAAAATCCATCCTATTAGAGCTTCCCATCCTAAAGTAAAAAACCCATCCTAGTGGTGCTTCTCTTCTTGAAGCAAAATAGTATATATTTACCATTGGTGCTTCCCATCTTGAAGCAAACCCTCATTGTAACTTATGCCTTTGCCATCCTAAACTCATAGATTGGGATCAACAAAATTTGGTCATATTCCTTGATGAGTTTAAAAATGAAGAATAAATTAGAGAATACATGGGCCTACGAGATGCATTCCCCATTAGTGATCATAAATAAGGTTTTGATTTTTCATTGAATCATTCTACCTACTTTGGAGAATAAGCAAACTTTCTTGGTCATAATAAAGAACAAATGTCAAGATATTCAGGTGAAAACCTCTTTAAGACACTTTTTGATTAGGGAAAAATTAAAGAAAAAGATAAGCCTTTGAGAGAAAACATATTTTAGGCACTCCTAGGTGAGAAAGTTTTCTCGTCCCCTTAGGATGTAAAAAGTCCATCTAGCCCAAGTTCCATAACTAGTACAAGAGTCTCTTTAGAACAACATCAAATATTTAAGCATCTTGCTCTTGAGTTTCTAGAGGTCTGTGCCAATTAGCCTTTACCTAAGAAGGTAAATTATGATTCTTCATATTATACAAATCTTTGGGAGAAACAAAAAGAAGATATGGTAGAAAAAAATGATCACTACCATACATTGCCTACAATTCTAGAAGATGGATCCACACTCCTTATGGAGAGTACAATAGAAGTGAATTTAGGAACCCATGAGGATCCCAAAAATGTTTATCTTGGAGCTTCCCTTATTAAAGCATAATGTGAACATATTATATCCATTATTAAGGATTATATAGACATATTTACATGGGTATATTCTGACATGCCAGGCCTGGATCCAAATTTAGTTGTGCATCATCTAGTTATTCACCCTAATGCTAAACTAGTCAAGCAAAAGTTAAGAAAGATGCATCCACATATCACCCTTTTGATTAAGGTTAAGTTGGAGAAGTTTTTTGGAGCCAATTTTATCAAACCATTGGACTACTCTAAATGGATTTCTAACATAGTGATAGTAAGTAAAAAGACCCTAGGCATACTTGTTTGTATTGATTTTTGTGATATCAACAAGGCATGTTGCAAAGTTGATTTTCCTCTACCCAACATCGACATGATTGTTGACTCAACCACTCGGTATGAGACACTATCCTTAATAGATGGGTTTTTTGGTTACAATCAAATCAATATAGCCCTTGAAGATTAGCATAAGACCACATTCACCACTCCATGAGGGACATTCTATTACCAAGTCATGCCATTTGGTTTAAAGAATGCTGGAACCACATATCAATGTGTAATGACTATCATCTTCCATGACATGATGCATGGAATTTTCAAGCACTATGTTGATGATATACTATCAAAATCAAGAATAATAGCTAGACACCCTAACATTCTATAAAGAATATTTGAGAGGCTTCATGCATATAAAGTCTACTTGAATCCTAAGAAATGTGTCTTTGGAGTCACATTAGGAAAATTACCAAGGTTCATTATATCACAATGAGGGATTGAATTCGACCCTATAAAGGTCACCACTGTTATGGAAATGCCTTCACCCAAAAATCTTAAATAGTTATAAGGCAAGCAAGGCAAGATCTAGTCTATACGTAGGTTCATTTCTCAATTGGTAGATAAGTGCTACCCATTTACCCATCTTTTAAAGAAAGGGGTGACATTTCAATGGGATAAATATTGTCAGATAGTATTTGCTAAGATTAAAACATACTTGGGCAATCCATTGGTCTTATGACCTCCAACACAAGGAAAGCCACTACTTCTTTACATATCAGTCATGAAATATGCATCGGGGGCACTTTTGGCTCAGCATAATGATCATGGGAAGGAACATGTGGTTTATTATTTAAGCCATACATTGGTAGCCTATGAACATAATTATATGCCTATTGAGAAGGCATGTTTAGCTATGGTTTTCACCACTCAGAAATTGTGACATTATATGCTAAATAACAAAACTTTTATTATCACCACGGTAGATCCTCTCAAGTTCTTCTTATCTAAATCATCTCTCCAAGGATGCATGGCTAAATGGATTATGATCCTCAATGATTTTGATATTGAATAACATAATTAGAAGGAAATCAAAGGGTAGATTCTTTTGGACCAACTTGCAGAAGCTCCTATTACAGCCACTCAACCTCTTAACTTTGACCTTCTAGATGATTCTATCATGATGATAAAACAAGCATCAAAAGAACCTAAATAGTGGGCACTCTATTTTTATAGATACTTCACATCTTGAGGATTTGGAGATATATTGTTGATAACACCATAAGGGGATTTGATCCCCAAAGCCTTCCATATACAATTTTAGTGTAAAAATAATATGGCCAAATATGAGGCATTGGTTGCAGGGCTCCATCTTGCTATACAATGGGATATTCAAAGCTTAAAGGTCTATTGAGAATCATAGCTAATGATAAATGAGAAAACTAATTAATATCAAACAAGAGATTATAAGCTTGTCCCTTATATGTAAATTATTGATAACCTTAAAAGACATTTTAAATCTCTACAGTTTGAGCAAGTTCCATGAGTCAACAATAGGTCTACCAATGCCATGGCAATAATTGGTTCCATGATTCAAATGCATGATAGTGATAAAGAGTATCAATTTCTAACTGAAAATATTCTTCAGTTATCACATATTTTATTATATTTAAAGAGTATATGCACCATTTCTAATCGTAATCTCTCACCTGAGCTACCATGGTACCAATATTTTTATAACTATTTCCATAGCCATGTCTTTCCTACCAACCTTCCCAATAACCAACAAAAACTTTTCCTTCATTGACTAACATGTTATATCCTACTTGGAAACACACTTTATCAAAAAGGATATGATGGAACACTTCTTCATTATTTATGTTTGGGACAATCCAAGATAGCACTAAAGGAAGTTCATGAAGGAATGTGTGGAGCCCATACCAATGGTGTAATCCTAGCAAAGAAACTTCTCAGAATAGGCTATTATGCTTGTAATTATGTAAGGAAGTGTGTTACTTATCAGTAGCATGGAAAATCAATACATGCACCTTCCTTACCATTGTAACCAACTACAACACCATGACCATTCTCCACATGGGGTCTTGATCTCACTGGGAAAATGAACCCAACATCTTTAGATGGCCATAAGCACATTTTGACTACAACTGAGTACTTTACCAAATGGATTGAGGCCATTCCTCTCACTTAAGTTATAAAGAAATAAATAAACAAATTCATTACCATATCATCTATCGATATGGCATCCTATCCCATATGATATCTGATAGTAGTGGATCTTTTGTAAATCAAGATGTGAAATCTCTTTATGAAAAATTCAAGATCAAGCATAAGAAATCCACTCCATATAACCTGTAAGGTAGTGGACAAGTTGAGGCATAAAATAAAACCATTCTAGCCATCTTAAAAAATATTATTAATGATGTTGGCCGTAATTGGCACTTGTAACTCTTTCCTTCCCTCTGGGCTTATAGAACCAATCATCATACCCTAACTAGAGCTACTCCATACTCCCTTATTTTTGGCATTAAAGCTATCATCCCAGTCAAGATTGAGATCCCATAATTAATAATATCACTAGAATACATTGAATATGATGAAGACTATAGAGCCTCATGACTACAAGAACTAGAACTTCTTGATGGTAAGCATTTGGCTACCCTAGAAAACTTGCAAGCCTATCAGAATAGTTTGAAAAGAAGCTACAACAAATGCATTCTCACTAAATAATTTAAGATTTGTGACTTAGTTTTGAAAGAGAACCAAAATAACATGAATGCAAGCTTTAGCCTAATTGGTTAGGACCATACATTTTCATGGTAAACTATGGATTAGGAGCATATCAATTGGCTAAACCTAATGGTGAACTTTTAGAGCCCATGAACATCGTACACCTTAAGAGGTTATATGCATGAACAACTTTGAACTATTGCCTATAAGACTCTTAAATTATGGGAAACTTATGCTATCATATTTTTATCCCACCCTTTTATCTTACCTTGAATGCATTTTATACTACCCTGGTCCATTTTTCATGATTCTTGATGGTAAAGGCTTTGAAATCTTGGCACTCTGAACACATTATTCATCCCATTTTGGATTTATCTCTTCAAGATGAATATTTTTTGTTATGTCTAGGACATGTTATAAACTTTAACACTTTTTATCCCTTGACCAATTATGATCTTGATTACGTCTCATAAGCATTATGAACATCTTTAGCAACAGTTCTACAAAGCGGTTCAACCATGACAATCTTGTATAACTTCTGATAGGTGAACAACCACATCTTCTCAGTATAATTATTTTGATTCTTTATTACTTTATCAAGAACCTCACTCTCACCAATTTGTGAGCATGGGCCATTGCAGCCAGTTTAGCTATCTTATTAGAACCTCGACTCTTAGGACGTGCATCTCCTTGACTAGATGGTCCCACCTTATGCATATTCTATCCCAAAAACATTGGAAATACTTTGAAAATACCAAAAAAATCAAAACATGATCTATAAAATAACAAAAACATTATCTCATGTTTTTATACATTTATACATTCCTATTCCACTATCCCACACTCTTGTCATTTTATGAGCAACTTTTAAGTTTGAACGCTCTCACCATTTTTCAAGACACTATTAATTTTGAATGCTCTCACTATTTTGTGAGAAACTATTAAGATCAAATTATCTTAAAATGTTATGAGAAACTATTATGTTTGAATTCTCTTACCATTTTTCAAGCACAAGAACACCAGTTCATCTCATCTTGTCCCATGCACTTGCTATTTTACAGGATCATTCTTTCTCATCTCATTAGCTTCTTGTTTACTAGACCATTCTCATTTGTTTATCGTATCTTCCATTTCTTATATCACATTAATCATGTTGGTCTAATCATCATTTTTCTTCTATCCCATTTCTTGGGAGAACTACATTTGGCCGAAAGTCCATGTTGGAACATGCATCCATGGAACTATGTAAGCAGTGTCTATTTGTCCTATACATTTAGAGTCAGCTCAGCTAAACCCTTCATTTTCTTATCTTCCCCCATTTATTTTAGCATTTTTCATCTTTAATTATATAACAATTATTATGTCATTGTTCTTTGTTATGATGTGGTGGAAAGTAATGCTTCTACCGCACATGCATGAACATTTGTCTTTAAACCGCACTATCTTGGTTTTTGTTTGTGTGTGTTTATTTGAGTTTTCTTGGTTTTTTTTAATGATTTCTCACATCTCCTTTTATTTATTATCCTCTCTTTTTATTTATTATTTTTATTTTTTGGTCTTATGTTTCCTTGATCATTTTTTTTGCTTATCTCTTTTATGTTTCTGAACATCTTGATGATTCACATGGATCTTGATTGTTTATATCTTGATCCTATATTATTACATTGTTATTGGATCATTTTTTTTATTTGATTATTTTTGGTGTCTTTTTTTTATTTGATTTTGATTTTCTCTTTTGTGTTCAAGAATGCCTTGATGGTCCACATGGATCTTGATTATTCATATCTTGGTCTCATGTCATTAAGATGTTCTCACCTTTTGTTTTCTTTACCATTTTTATTCCTACTTAACTATTGATAGATCATATCTTGATTTCAAGTTAGGTTCAATTATGTTTGTCTTTTTCCTTGTTTTTGCTTTTTTGTTTAAATGTAAATCACTGTAAGTCTAGTTTTGGTCATTGTTTCACCATTATCCTTAGTTATAGATATTCACATTTGAACTAGCTCAACACAATTGGAATCTTATGTCATTCTAAGTTATTCATACTTATGATTACTAATTTATTTTTCTATATAAATAAATTTATGCTTAGGTATCAAAGTATTAATGTCAACATTAGCTCCAATGAATGATTCTCAAACACTCTATAAAACCTAGGCTCATGATATGGAATTATGCATCTAGGTAGCATGCATTTTAGGATTCTTTTTCTATGCTTAGACGTGCATCTCTTTTCATACATTTTAAGTCTAATAAATTCTTGTTCATTTTTCATCATCCTTCCTTCCATTCTCTCCAAAACTTGGGTGAACTACATTTGCTTGAAGTTCATGATGTAACATGAGTCCATGGAACTATGTAGGCAGTGCTCAATTTATATTGAGGTTATCTCATCTATCTCCATTCTTCTTTTCATCTCTCTCATCACTTTTTTCATTATCATATGCTTGGTTTTATATGGATTTCTAAGACATTACACCATCACCTGTATGTTTGCATCCGCTCACTTTAACCTATCTTTTTGGTTATATCCTTAAACTATTTTTATTACCAATTGCCCATGTTGGGGCATAACATCTAAATAACCTCCAAATAAAATTATCTCTATAAGGGAAATTCATTATTTATTCTTTATCAATGATTAAGATTCACCCTACTAGGGAAAAAACCTATTTTATCATGATCACATTTTCTCTACTAGGGCACTTCTTATTATCTTCTCTTTAGAGACCTTATTCTAGTGATGCTTCCCTTCTTAAAGAAAAACATTCTCCCTTTTCCTCTAATTCCAAGATATCCATATTAAAACCCATGATGGTAATATATTAGTGTGCAACTTGTCTTGGGATTGATCAATGCCATAAACACATAGCTTGTAATCTCAAATTAGGTACATTTAAAGTGTGTAACTTAAATTTATGGATTGTATCTTTCCCATTCCCCTCATATATGGGGCCTATTATACCTCTAATTATATTTTGATCATTGATGGTAATCACGTGTGAAAGCATTAGCTTGTCTAGATGTGATCTATTCCCTGGGTTAATCTCTCACTTTCTCTCTCTTTTTGAGAGTTCATCCTTATCTTTCATCCTAGTATGCCCTCTCGAGGGGGCGTCATGGGTTTGTTCCAATTTATTATTAACAACTATTTTATTTTAAAATACATTGCTTCACTTGAATATCTTGCTATGCCTTCTTAAACATGGGTAAAATGTAGACATCCAATTCCTAACACCATTTGTGTTAAAATTGTCAATCTTACCCGAATTACACTCAAATGAACATTTTAGTTCAAAATCTATAAAACATCCTAAATGGTTTGAACTTGTTGTTTACAAGTGCCAATTTAGGTCAAAGTATCCCTAAATAGGTAAATGTATTTTATGGGCTAGCTAACTTTTATCAGATCATTTTGAGTCAAAATGACCATTTCACCATTTAGTGCTCTGGATCACTCTTTTTTCCTAATTTATTGGTACACATCATGCACCTTTGTTTTTTTCTTTTGGCAATATCCTAAATGGGAATACAGTTCCAATGCATCTAACATTACCTTGTAATTCCTCTCCACTCAAATTATGACCTAGTAATATGACTTTCTAACTATGTTGATTAACTAAGGGCCAATTTTCAAATAATTATGAAAATGTTGATTAACCTTATTTAAGGCTAATTAATCCAAATCGGGATCTTAAGTGGATTTTACACGAGAGTTTTTGAATATTTCTTTTTGAAAATTGATTCCTATTATATGTAGCACTTAGTGACATCATCTATGGGGTGGCATCCATCAAGCCATAAGTGCATAAAATATCAAGATTATGGGTCACCCATGCTTAGTTAATGCATCCCATACCTCTTCAATGCCCCTTCTTCTAAGGTCATGATGAAGCTAATCATGGATTTAATTACAAATATTAGGATTATTTTCAACCATGCATCTTCATCTCAATATGGATGATTCAGGTCGATCCTGACCAATCTCAAAAATATATAAATAGAAAGGACATGGACATCATTTCTAAGTTATTTTGGTGCAAGGTTATTATTCTCAAATATCTTCAAAGTTTGAATATTGGAAAGTTATAATGCTAAATGTTTTCCACAAAGCTTCATTGATAGGCTAGTTTAGTGACTTACAATCAAGAGCCTAGGTTAGTTATTTATTTATGCATGTTTCATTATTTATGGACTAATGCTCGACTAACTTTTTTTATAATCCTCTCTATAGATAAGACCTCTTAGAAATGAATCATCTAAAGTATAACCATCATCATAAGTGGCTGCATGAATTTCTATGGTTTAGGTAGGTACGATTTTTTCATTAAAAGTGGCATGATGAATATAATGCCAAGTTTTGATTAATACCATAGGTATATCATCGATAGGTGGTTGGTAAGAACACAACTTCAAGGATGGAAGAAGTTGGGTAGTGATATGAGGAGAAAGATCCAAAGTTTTGATCATGAGGTTGATCTCATCTGGTTAATTGTCATTAAGGTCTATGAGGTTAGGTGGTATGTTCTTGATGTGTTTAGGGTGACCATGATAACCTTGAGTAGAGTTGACATGAAAATTTAAGCATTGAGATTATATGAATGGAACACTCAGCAAGGGTTCAAGGTTTGGATTTTTGAATACACCATGTTATTGGAATTTTTGAAAATTACAAGGGTTGGTGTCTCCTTAAATCCTATACACAACACCATTGTGGGAAAACTTGACACATTGCTAGGCACAAGTCATTATAACTCTCCTGTAATGAGTTTAAGGCCTACCAAGTAAGATTTTGTCAGAAAAGGGAAAGCTAAATATCATAACTTTCACTTGGATAGTGACATGAGGGACATTAATAGGGAGCCATATACAACCTAAAGGAGGTATTTTCCTTTGATCATAACCTTGACATGTGCTTCATGTGGACTTAATATTACACTCAGAATATCCAATAGTTTTAATAAAATCAAGGGAGGTAACACAAGTACCTGAACCCTCATAAATCAAAACATGGATGACTTATATATCACCAATTTTAATTCTTATAAAGAGTGTAGGATCATCTACATGAACTAAAATCTCATCTCAGATCATAGAAGCAATAGGAAATTTTAGGGAAAAATAAGTCTCCATTATTTCATCAATGTGTATAGACATACCTTCACATTATTTTAGGATACTATCTTTCAACCTAGATAAGGTAGCTTCACATCATTTTAGGGGAAGATGAGGGATGTTTATTTCAAATAATATTTGCATTAGGGAGTTGTGATGACATGGATAAGTTTGCATGAGTTCAAGAAAGGGTATTTAAGATCGTAAATTGGTAAATTCCAAAATAGGGTCACATTCATCATAACTCATGGGGGACTACTAGATAGAGGCATGTAATGTTGGAGTATATCCTAAGAAGGAGTATAAGTGAATTGAAACTTGTGTTGATAAGATATGGTTAGTTTAGTTTAGGGACAAATTGATTGAGTGTCTTTATATGATGGGAATTTGGTTTTATCTCAATATTGATTTGAATAAATGTTATTAAGAGTTGGAGCAATGTTGTCGATAGGTGTGTATGTGGGGATAGTTGTAAAAATATTGTGAAAGGTAATATCCAATTGAGGTTTTAAAAGATATTCTTAGAAAGAGATAAGGTCCTCTTGCCCTAACTCTATTAGATGAAATGGGGAAGAATCTTGGATAACAAAGAATGTTTGGGATATTTGGTGTGTGTATGGGTAGGATGAGAATCAATGAAAGAAATTATCCTTCACATATTAGTCATATTTACCACATTCTCTTTAGGAGTTTGGTCTATAAGACTTTTGACATTGTTGGTAGAAGGAGTAGGCTTGTCATTATTGTCTTGATTATTAGGAAAAAGGTTTTTATATATGACAAGATGAGAATTAGCCTGGTTCAAAGTTTGATTTTTGTTTTGTGTTTCATGAGATTTAAAGGCTATATCATAAGTTTTTTGGCATTTAAAAATGAGTGAATCAAGATCAATTTTTGGTCCAAGGAGGAAATCCATGAATAAATTACGTAATTTCCTACAAGTATCATGAGAATGTCCCCAACTTGCATAAAACCAATAAATTTTATTTAGATCATGCCATGATTTCATAGGATGAGTGGGGTCAAGCTCTCATGGTAGAGGCCTCGATATATGATTTTGGATCTTAGATAGGGATAATGTCTTATGAACATTGATGTTTTTTATTTGGGAAAATTAAGGATTAAGGGTGTTGTTTAGAGGGGGAACTTGCTCCATAACATCGTTGGGAGTAATGGCTAAAATATTGTGAATGGTATCATAGGAATCAGTGAAACCATCATTGGTATCATGATGATTTTATTTTTAATGAGCATGTGAGTGACCACGGGAGGTTGGGATGGTTCAAACTAATGCATGAGAAAATTTTGGTGTTTGGCTTGGTCGAGGGATTCTTCTAAAGTTCTTGGAGAGAAAGTCTTAATCTGATATTGTAACTTGGGATAAAGAGTTTTAGTAAATATATGAAAGAGATTATCATCTTCCATGTTATGATCACACTTATTAGACAAGATCTTTCACTGTTTGATGAAATTTTGTGCTATTTAGGTTTCAAGTTGCTTACAATTGATAAAATGAACTAAGGGATTCTTAGGGAGGTCACTAGTTTGAAAATATTGTATAAGGGAATTAACTAGATCTTCTAAACTAGTAATAGAATTGGATTTTAGTTGATTTTCCCAATCTAAAGCATCTATAGAGAGATTTTTGGCTAATAGATTGGTAGGAGAAAAAGTGTTTAATTTGACCCAATATTTATAGATATTACCAAACATTTTTAAATGTAAGGTAGGATTAGTTAACCCATTATAACTAATGGTAAGTGTGATAACTCCCATGTCTATATTATAAATTTGAGGTGTACGAGGTTCATTTTAAAGATGTTTAATTTTTTTGTTAATAAGGGGTGGTTGAGGAATGAGGTTTCAATGGGAATCCCTTAGTGGGGGTGTGGGTGGGGGGCCATTTTGATTTTTTTCTCGCCATGAAACCTGTTGAGGTTGATTTTGAAGTTAAATAAGATGATTCTACATTTGCATCATTTTATTAACATTATTAGTTTGAAATTAATTCATTTGATTAAGAGTTTTCAATAAGATTTTATGGGTTTGAGAGGTATTTTGACTAGTTTATAAGGCATGCAAAGCATTAACATTAATATTAGTGGCTTTGATTTCACTATGAGAAGTAGCATGTGTGACACTAGTGGCTTGAGAGGCATTGGTAGAAAAAGAGGCACTAGTGGCATGATTAACATGTATAGTAAAAGATGCACTACTATAAGGATGATAATTATAAGAAAAGGAGTCACTAGTGGCATGATTACCATTTGTAGAAACTAGTGCACTAGTATAATGATTGAGAAGGAGTGATTTGGGGAAAGGCCCACTGGATGTTGGACCTACCATGTTATTAGAGTAATTGGCATAGAAGTTGAATAAATCAAAGAATTAGAGGTCATAGTATGAGAAGGAGTCAACATAGAAGGGAGAGATTGAGAAGAAAATAAGGTATCACCCCAAAATATATGAGAGAATGTAGGGGAGGGTGAATGGGATTCTTTGACTTGACCACTTATCATGAGATTGTAAATAGTTAAAGGGTATTTTACCCTATGTTGAGGAAACTCATTAATGAAGAAAATCATTTCAGGAATGTACTTTATTTCCATCTAATATTCTAAGGATAAAATAAGGTTATGAATTATAGATGAATGAGGAGGATTCCCATAATTTGTAGTACGAGTGGCCACATGTACATTGTTTTTGTCTAAAGTGAAAGCCACAAGCTATTTGTGGGGAAACTATTGGGATTGGTAAAGCTCATCATGTTTTTTGAGTTCAAATTTGTGTTGTCCTCAAATTATAATTTTATGATGAGGGAAAAAGGATAAAAGGAGAGATGTAAATAAAAAATTAGAAAATAGGATACAAAGTTGAACTAGTCAACTATGTTCTATAAACTAGGGAATAGAACATGAAGATAAGGATACATAGTTGTGCAGGTTAACTATGTACTTTTAAATAGGGGATTGAATAGGAAGATAAGGATCACAATCATGTAGGTCAAATTTATATTGCAGGAATGAAGGATAAATAGTCTATATCAACTAGAATGATAATGTTTTAAAATAGAGGAAAATATTACAAAATAAATTTGAAGCAAAATAAAATCAAGTACACAAACAATTGGATCAATGTGATTTATTCAATTGGAACATACAACAAAAACCTTGCACCACCAATGTATAATGTAACACACAATAATAAAAAAAAAATTAGTAACTAGAAAGTAAATGTTGACTAGTTGGTCATCTTAAGTGTTATTAAGTTATAATAAAGTGTAATTTTAATGTGATAGGGGAGTTGGATGGAATAAGGAATTAGAAATCAATCTGAGGTTGGTTTCAAGATGTTTGGGCTAAAAGGGATCTATATTAGTGATAGTACTGGATTAGTATTGGGGCCTACCCCCTCACTTCACAATACAATAATGATAAGTGTGTTGGGTGATTTTCCAATATATATCATAAAACATGTATTTATACTTGGCCAAACAACAAAGTTAGCTTCCCCCTTGGTGATGAAATCCAAGTAGGTAGGCCTTGGGAAGACAAATGTTTAATGATTTTTGAATGTGAAGTGATTTGGTAGTGTGTGAAAAAGAAAAAATAGTGTAACTAAAATGATGATTTGAAAACCCACCTATTTAAGCTATGTGAGTTAATCTAAGCATGCAAATAATTGAAAAGGAAAGGTGAATTAATTACTAATAAATATATGTTAATTCCTTAATTGAGAATAGTATAGATTCAGTTCAGATGACACTATATGTAAACAATATAGAATAGATTAAACTAAGTCACTACTATTTCATAGAATCAAGGTCTATAATATAATAGTTGAACACGTCAACCCAATTAGATGTAGGGCTGTAGTTTTACAAACTAAAACTTGCAAAAATTAGTACTAAAAGAAGACCTAAAATGACAAAGAAATAAAGGAAAGAACCTTTATGAGCATCAAGATGTTTTATATTAAAAAAATTTAGGTGATGATGCCCAAATGTTTTTTCAAAATTCTACCAACTGGGTTGACTAGTTCAACCAAGTTTACAAAACCATGTATGCTAAAGAACAAATGGTTAATATATTTGATTAGTTTGACTATGTATGTGAATATAGATCTATAGAAAAATAATGTGCCAACTACTTGAACCAATAATGTTTAATTAGTGAAGACACTACATAGATAGAATAAGTTGTTTTGAAGTGACTATGTGTTAAACCACACAAAAAGTTAGAACTATACTGATTGGTTCAATACAGTACAACAAATATAGAAAAATATAATATGATGACAAAAATTATGGCATGAAAGAAAATCTATGAGGGTTAGATTCATGTTGAGTTCACTAGAATGTATGTAAATGGAAATAAAATTAATCTATTTAATCAATCCTAGCTTAAAGAAGATAAATCCTACTTATAGTTCTAATTATTGATACATTATATATTCATGTTCATGGCCAATATGGATCCACTAGACCTATCTAAGGGATCTCTTACCATAATAATATTACTAGGGAGGGTACCAAAGCCTCCAATCAAGCAAAACTATTAAATAAACCTAAGTCCTATGTTTTCATATTCACAAAAATAAATGACAAATAAAGTAAATTCTAATTTAATACTCACCAAAGCTTGTGGCACAAAGTGGGGGTAATAAACACAAAAGTAAACATGAATAGAAAATATATACTCACTTAAATGTATATGAAATCGTAATGCATGGGAGATAGTTACAAATGCCAATCTATCTTTCCCTTGGCCAAGGTTCTTCATAAGAGATTTTTGTGGTATGTAAGGATGAAAAGTATAAATCAGATCTAGGCTACACAACCTATGTATTCATCCAAAATACTTATCCATAAGACAAAATTTATATCTCCAAAGAAAGTATTTAAGCCTTAAACTATTCTCCTCAAGTAGAATGGTGGATATTCTTATTATCTTCTTAATAAGCGATGAAACGAGTGTGTATATATAATTGAATATAACCCTAAACATTTTTGAAATTTTGGTCAATATGTTCAACCCAATCAACTCTATATAATAATTGAAAAAATTAAATTAGGTCTTAGTTTAGGTTGGCTTAGGGATGACCTAGACCCTAAATGAGTTTTATCAATTAGAGTACAGGGTTTATAGGGCCTATAGTGTAATATAAACCATTTAAAAGGGGTTTTCGGCTAGGTAAGGGATAATGAAGATAGAAAATGACTATAGGAGGGAGAAAAAGAGGAGGCAAATCTTAGGGAAGTGTTTTTAGAGAAGGTTACATTAATAGAAAGTGGTAATAAAGGGACAAAAATCTTACAAAGTACTAATGGTCTGCCCACCCCTTTCTTGGTGCACCCCTCAGGGCATGCATTCATAGATATTTAGACTCGATGGGTTCTTATAAGAGAGAAAAAATAAAAAATTCATAAAAGTTTGAAAATATTATGTGTATACACCACCCATTCCTCCAAATCCACTTTAGTTATTGCCTCATCTTCAACAACCTAGGAATAATAGAATGATAAGGATGGATTGGTCCTTTGGAAGCTTTTGGATCACAAAGGCATAATATGTTCTACCATGGGGATCTAAACATCCATATCTAGTTAGATAAAGATACTATAAATATGAAGAGGGTGATAGCCCAAACCTTCACCCAATATGGAGACCCCATTGTGTAGATAATAGAGCAATCCCTCTTCTCCCTCACTAAGAAAAGGAATCATAAGGGAGAACAAAGGATTATAGAGGACTTGGTATATGTGGTATGTGACATAAATGAGCTAACAAAAAATCTCATGGATTACCTCAAAGAGCAAGTTAGGACCTTGGAGTCCCAACTCAAGAGCTCATTCCTAATTAGACTCATTGGTGGGGTGGAAACATCACTTATAAAATTATTTACAACCTTAGGATAGGTGATCATAACTCTCTAAAATGGTAGCATGATCTTCTAGAGATAAAAATAGTACATAGACTAGATCATCAAAATTGAAAACAATAAAAGAAGATGGTGATGAACATCAATAATGGGATGCTCCCCAAGCACAAAATCATGCACCTCATAGACCTTAATTTATACCAAACATTTTCAAGGAGCATGAGGACTGCATTGGAGGATTGGATAAAATACATCCAATTTATCAATGGACCCTTCAAGAAAAACATGGACTAAATCCTTGATTACTTCAAGTAGGATATAATTCCTATGCTCTTCCACCTTGATGGCACACTACTCAACACTAATGAATTCAAGGTCCACTTCAAGCAATTCAAGGTATCCATAAAGATAAAAGTGGTGAGGTAAAAAGATAGCTATTGGGTTATTTTATAGCTTGCCACATAATATACTACCATCATTAGCCAAGTTAATGCATTGAAGGTCTCTCTTTAGGCCCCTTGGAAGGCACATGTGAAATTATTGACTTAGGTCAAAGTTATGTTTAGGGAACCACCTATAAGCCTACCTAAGTTGGATAGAGAGGTAAATATTGTTGTTCAGGTAATGAAATCTTAGTAAGGAACTCAGATACAATTAGGAAGCTATCCCCCTCAAGGTTCCAATTGATGATAATATTATTCCTCTTGTGGTCCTAAAGTGGAAATTTATTGTCATTATTTATGTGGTTTTCCCTCTTTTTATATCTTTTAGGACACATTATTATATTATTCAAGTTATTTTTCCATGATGGCTTAGAGTGGGATTTCATGCAAATTGGTGGAAAATCCCATCTCACTCATGTATATGCTTCTTTGTAGCGATTTTATAAAGTCAATAATTTTTTATAGAAGATATAATGGAAATTAATACATTTAGTTTTTTTTACATTCCACTATGGCTAAGTTTATGAATACCTTCCAATATTGTGGTGAAAATGGGAGAATGGTAGTTTTAAAGGCTATGATATGAGAATTTTTGCAATATATGTGTCAAATTAAGAATGAGATGCAAGTTATTCAAGTTGATTCTTGAATTTCTTCTTTTTTTATAAAGAAATTATAATTTTGTGTGGATGTTAGCTGAAATCTTGTAGGTATTTATCTATAAAGTGAAATTATAAGAATTGATCATATGATATTTCCTTTGAATCCCTTATGTATTCGTTTAAGTTATGTTTATGTGAAAATTGACATATAGTGGTAAAACCATAGTTGGGATCATACTTAGTCTTGAGAATTGATATATTTATATTCATCTTTAAATATTACTTCTATGCCTTACCCTTTTCCTAATTTTGATGTTTATTTGATTGATACTTTAAATCGAGTTTATCTAGTCCAAATCATAGATCCCAAATTAATATAGTGTAATTTTAGAGAGGATAAATTAGTGTAGGAAGTTATTGAATATGTGGGAAATTTTGATCTTCCAGTGGTAATATCATATCTCTTATAGATTAATTATAAGTAGGGTATCTAATAGAGCCAAATAACATCAAATTATGCCCTAAACTATCCTAGGAGTGGTCATAAAATGAGAGGACATAATTCCATTTAATTTTTTCCATGGTATCTTGGTGAATTAATTTAATAGGTACATTTTGAGGTCCCAACAATATCTAATCAAAAAATTTATCACTTATAAATTATTTTATTTATAGCCTGAATGGATTAATTTGATTAAATAAGCATTTAATAATCATGAACTAGAAAGCTAAGGGTCATTTGACAAATTTAATTTATTAAAATATGTAGGTATACATTAAACACAACAAAAAATATCAAAATCGTAGTGTAAACTATGAAATTTACTTTGAAACATTAATTACATTGCAAACTAAGTATCTAGACCAGGCATTCATTTCTTAAAACCACATGCGATGAAATATCCAAATTAATGTTATTTATTTTTAATGAACCAAGAGATTTATTTTATATAACTTTAAGAAAAAAAGTTTAAATTACTATGTTAATTATTTTTCCCATACTGAAAAATAACAATAACCTCAATCATTAATTTTTTTTAAATATTTCTCTTTCTCTTATCTTTTAAGAGAAATGGTCAACTAGTCTATGGTAAATTCAAAATATAAATCATTTAATAATGGAAAAGGATAAATGTAACATTTTAATTTTATGTTCAATTAAATTTTCAAATTAAATCTTTACTTCTATGTATGTTTGTTCAATAACACTATTTATCATTGAATATAAAGAGTAATTCAAGCTATAAAATTTTGATATAAAAATCAAATTTACTAATTGAGAAACATTCCTTAATGTTAAATAAGCTTAGAGTACATAATACTAATAGTCATAGTAAACTTATTTTACTATCCAAGACTTTAATTAAAGATCACATAAAAGAATACCAGATGTAGGAGATAATAAAATATTTTATTTTTTATGAATTTGAAAAGTATTAAATCTACCTAGTGTTTATATTCTCAAAATTAAAGGAATAAATAAATATAATTCCTTACATTGCAATAATATTATAATACAAAATTCATTAGTATTCAAATCCAATAGATTGTATATAAAAATCCTATAGCTATAATAATATGTACACAACTAATAATTATTTTCTATCTAATTACACTTATACCACCATAGTTTTTATATCTCTTTAGAATTAAAAATGATTTAACAAAAAATTTCAAACCAATAATTTAAATATTTAAGACAACCAAGTATGAATAATATCCATATGCTTCATTCAAGTTAAGCACAATAGACAACACAAATATCAAATTGGTTTATATTCACAACTATGTATACCAATGAGTAAGATCTCTAAAGCTAGGAATGAAACAAACATAATAGTAATCAAGACAATGACACACAATTATGAAAATGATACATAGTCAAGAAAAAATTCAAATATGACCGTCATTCTTCAAAAAAAATTCCCAAATGCAAATCAAGATAAAAACTATAGTAAACTACAACTGTCATTGCTTCAAGAAATTAAGTTGTTTCCAATAGTAATAAATTACTAATAAATCAACAGCTCTATAAATTATCATTTTACACAACAAATTTATTTCATTTAAAATATTATGCCAAAAAAATTCAATATTAATTTAGTTAATAAAATACTTTTAGGTGAAGTAAACCAAGAGATCCTTCACAAGAATAAATTTAAAACTATCTACTATAACCAATGAATAAATGTTTCCCTAAATCAATTAAATGAATTAAGGTTCCCACATAATTATACAATGATTTCATGCAACTATATTATAATTAAATTTTATCATAAAATGAGTTTTAATACTGATATCAATTCATGTTCCTCTAACCATAGCTTAAATAAAATTGAATATAGCATAGTTTTTACATTGAGTAACCAAGTCAAGTATAATCACATAGTTTGATATCCTAGGAATACATGTATAAATGAGTCAGTGGACCATCCATCCAAATCGGTTCAACATAAATCTCATTATGAAATTTAAAATGTGATGGAGAATCAAAGAGAGTAAGATGAGCCCAACCATCGGTGGCCTTACCACTCCAACCATCTGCTCAACATTATGAGAATTTTGTAAACAAACACAAGCTGCTATATAGGTTAAAATAAGAATAACCATAATTTGAGTTTGGTTCCCCCAGGAAATGATGAGTATAAAATAAATAACAAACTCAAAAACCAAAAATAATAAAATAATAATTTAAATGAAAATAAAAATAACAACTATTGGGTCACATTTTAACTAGCAAAATGAACCCAACCTAGAGAAAAGACAAATAACTTAAGGTTTTGATCAAATGGTCTTCTTTACCCTTATGTACCTTTAATATCATTTATTTATTGTTGAAACCATCTAAGGTTGAATATTATAATATTAAAATTGACATTCAAAATTTTAAGAAAAACTATAACAGTCATGCATAAAACCCATAACTTCCTTAATGCACAAATAACAAGGCAATGACATTGTTAGATACCCAAATAACCTTTTTAGAAGTGAGGTTAAAGCAGAACTTAAATTTTTTATTGAACCTCAATTATTTTATTTTTTATCTATAAAAAATGGATTAAACTTACATAAGTACCTTAGCTATCATTCCTTAAAATAGTAGAAGAGAAACAATCAAGGAAACTAAGATAGTATTTTTGACTTACTTCAAAAATGTCACAATTGGAAATATAATTCTAACTTATCTTCCCTCCTTGCAAGATATCTTTCTTATTTATGTCTCAAACTCATTTTACTATTATTTTTTCCACACATAGCTTAGCCAATTTTCTACCCTCCTTGTAGCATTCATTGTCAAGTTATTATTAACAAAGGCATCATGGGTTTGGAGTAGTAATTAAAATAAAAAAATAGTGGTGAAATATTAATATTATGTAGTAAAGAATCCTTAGAACCACTCCATAATTTTACATTGCATTCCATAGTCCCCATAGGGTTACCATGGCTAGTCAACAACTTGGATAAGTGTTGTTACAATATCCAAAAATAAAATCAAAAGTCAACCAAACTCATCATAACACAACCTGACCTAATTTTAGTCAATTAACCATGAAATCAATAATAAAATGATTAACATTTTAATAAAATATTAATCTACATTCTTAATAGCTTTAAAAATTCCATGGTCTAAATTGATAAACCAATAAACACTTTTATCCCATTGAATAGGCCAAGAAAAGTGTTTTCACAAAAGTATAACCTTGATTAATTTGAACATAAACCAAGGCCAAATAAAAACATTAAGAATCATACTAAATATAAACCAATCAAAGAATAGAATTTTGAGATGAAATGAATTTTACATTGAAATCACCAAAGATAGAAGTTAAATCAATCAAAAAATGAGCAAATTTCACTTTATGCCAATAGTAGCCACTAAAATCACAAATACAAGTTACACATCGTACAAGATGTTCACATCACAACACAAAATAGAAAAGGGTCCTGTCTGACCCTTAATGCTAAAATTTATCCAAGGTATAATTTATCCTTCACCAAATGAGATCCATTTGGCTATCATAATCTCACAATAGTTCAAGTCTAGCCAATACTCTATTTTATAATCCATCTAGCCAAGTAGGGTATGACATTTTTGACCATACAATACTTCAAAAGGTATCATGTTTATCACTAAATGATAAGTATTATTATAAGAAAATTATACCAAGTAGAGATAATATTCCTACTTATATTTACAATCCATGACATACATATTAAACATATCTTTAACAATCTAATTCAACATTATTGTTTAGCCAACTATTTTTGGATGATAAGTTAAATTAAAATTTAGACATGTGTCAAATGCAACATTCAAGGTTTATCAAAACCTTGATGTGAATAGATTATCCCTATCAGAGATAATCACTTCAAGAACCCCATAAAGGTGAACAAATACTTTCATAAATTTATTACAAAAAGTAGGGGCATAATTAATCAAGTTATTTGCAATGAAATGTACCACTTTAGTGGATTTATTGATGATTACCAAAATTGTAGCATGCCTACTACATGAATTAAAACAACACATTTTTTATGGAACTGAATGTGAACATAAAAATACTCATCAAAGATAATGTTTGTTGTTAACATGACAATATTCTATGGATTTAGCAATAAAAACAACCACATCCCTTTTTAGACTAGGCCAAAAATAAGATGTTTTTAGCTCATGCATCATCTTTGTGACAACTATGTGAGCAAAATGAGGTGTTGTATACACTTGTTCTAGTAATTGTTCCCTTAAATTATCAAAATTTGGTACATAAATCCTATTTTGAAATCTTAAGTCCATATTATCAACCATATAATTCACAAAGGCCTTGGATATAACATATTTATTAAGTTTTGCACAAATTTCTCTAAAAATAAATAATTTTAGTCAATGTTTTTGAATAGTAGTTATAAAATTTCACTACAAAATAAAAAGTGTCACAAGATATTTCATTTTGATGAGGGCATTAAACTCTATTTTCCTTAATTTTGACATAATCAATGTCAGTATAAAAGTTATTAATAAATTCTAGCCACCTTGCATTTAACCTTTATTGTATTGCATTTAAATATTTAATCTCGCATACACTTCCTAGATCTAAAAACCTTGGAAAAGTTGCATATGGGAGTTAATTGAAGCTTGAATAGGATATTTTTCAAGTTAATTTATAAGTGATGGGGATTGATAAGAGAAAGAATAAGAGTGTTATAGGAATTATAGAAGGTGAATGCAATATAAAGTAATAAAAATCACATCTAAAATCATGAAAAATACATGAAAACTAAAGTCTCGTACACTCATTTTAAAAACACTTATATGATGTCAAAATAATAGCCTTATGTAGGTGGTGAAATGAAACTACCATGGCAATTTTCAAAACCACTACAATGGATTTGTGAACTACCAGAGTAGTTTTTGAAACCATCATGGTAGTTACATTTTGACCATGGTGTTTGAAAAACATCCACAATGGCTTCATTACTAAGTAATTTTTAAATATTTAAGTAAAATGACCAAAATGAAAATATTAAGGTTTTAAAATGTTATAAAGGGGGAAAATATTATAAAAATACATAGGACAAAGTCTAAGAATGTTTTTTATGGACATTATTACATCATCGTCATATTTTTTCCAAAAATGTTGCACTATTAAAAATTTGGGTGCTTACAAAGTCCTCCTTCTTTCTTGAGTATATTGTACATGGGTACCTATTCAGGGCTCATTACTAGGACTTGTATCAAAGGTTGAGCCTCAATTTTTTTATCCTCCCTAATTTTCATTGGGGTGTTGGTGTAAATTACTATTTACATAATTAGTACTTAAGATTACTTGGTTAGTAAGAAGATTTCCTAGGATTTTTTATTTTCCTCTTTAGTGAATAATATATTTTGAAATGTAACTTAGTCAAATTTGTACACCCACATGTATAGATACACTAAATTCCAATTGGAACACCTAAGTGAACTTTAGAAAAACACACCAAAGTGTACTTTAGGCACCCACATTGAACCACTTGTATTTATACAACCACTTGCATTAATTCAACCACATACATTTATGAGGATCATAAGGCTCTATATAAGTAAGCCTCTCCTCACCAATTTTGGTAATGAAAAGTGGAAATTATTATGTAAATATTTATGTGATTTGATATAGAATATAAAATTTTTATTCTATCAAAACTACCTTGACTAATCTTGTTTGTGTGGCTCATTATAGAAGTGTGGTTCTACTATTTAGAAGCATTTATATAGTTTGCATGTTGTTATTATTTCCTATTATATGATAGAGAGAGGGGATGTATGATCTATATTAGAAGATCAACATCCCTCTTTACTAATTTAGTGTGTGAAACATAAAAACTTACTATGATTTATATTATTATATTGATCTTAGATTTTAAGATTCAAAACAAAAGGAAGTATGTTAATTGTTCTAGCAAGGAGCATGGGGATTCCATATTAGGGAGAATCATGGAGTTACCAATGTAATTCAATGTGTGGTATGACAATGAAAGGATAACTATAGATCTATTTTCTCAACCCATATTATTGACAACTTGATGGTCATTATTTTGGGTCCCAATGTAAAAAATTTATTTCTTAATAATGAAGTCAAACTTTTCCTAGACAATTGGCCCAAATATTTGAATTTTTTAATCAAAAACACATCCTGATAAAATTGCAAGGTTTTGAGCACAAAAGAGGAAGTGAATCATAAATTATTTGGTGGGCCAAGAAACATTGAATAAAGTGGTGGGAATATTCAAAAATCATGTGCTGCATCATCTAAAATATAAGTAACATGTCAACCAATCATCCACACCTGCCACCATATTAAGGACATGGCACTCTATGTGTTTGCAATTTTTTTATGATTAAATAATGGGAAAGAATTGGAAAATTTCAATAGACATTTTAGTGATTTTGGTGTAGGTGTTTTTATCTCACCCACTTGACCTTCCATATATGGTCTTCACCAAGGCTAAATAGGTGTGTACTTCTATTGTTACTCAAAATTTTCAAAGAATTTTTAGTCTTTGTTAAGGATAAACAGGTGTAAGCTACCATTGTTTCTCAAATTTTTTTGATTAATTTTAATATCATGTTTTAAAGCCCACTATTTTAAAAATTACAAAGGTATTATAGATTAAATTTATTTGGGTTCTTCTACACTAGATTTGCTTGCCTGAATTATGTTTTTATTTTTAATTGTATAAATGATCAAGGAGTTTTGTGTCTATTTTACATTTCCTTGAATGGTTATTTATTATATGTAGCCTCAAATTAGTTCTTGTTTACCTTATTTTTAGTTTTTTATTTGTCATGTTGAGACTTGAACCAGTGATACTTGGAATTTAGGCAATCTTGATAAATGTATTCAATTTCCAAATAAAAAATGCACCATTTTTTAATAAATAAGGATGAAGACTAAGTGTTGTGCACTTATTTGGTCACTATGTAGGATGAGATGAACAATTATCACATTATTTGGTCACAACAATGTTTTTGAATTATGATACCATAAAGAGTATAATAGGTTGTGTAGATACATTTTTTTAATTGTATAATCTTTAAAAATTTATCATGTGCACAAAAAACACTCTATGGTTTGTTCAGGATTTTTTATATTTTGGATTCTTCTCAATAATTATATGAAGCTTTTTTATTTTGAAAACTCTTATCAGGGGTATGTTTGTCCATTTTGTGTGCTAAGATGATTTCATTACACCAAGTTACACCCCTTTAGTAGTATTCAACTATTAGCCTTCTAAAAATTTATTGTGCACTACATCAAGACTCATCCATACTTTACATTTTTTATTTAGTGACCACATCAAAGGGAAATGGTCATCCACTACAATTTTAGTTACATAATCATCCATTTGATGTTTATCCTATAAGCATTGGGTGTTTCTTGTGCTTGTCAAAAAATTAGTATGTATTTACTTATTTCACTTTTCTTTGGTATTTTATAGGAAATTTTATTGAAACCAACAATTATTAAACATGGAAATGACTTCAGATACAAGTGACCAATGGAAACTAAAAAAGTGTATATTATCATGTTGTATAATTTAATATTTAATTTCTATTGATTTTTTAGAACATATAGATATGTATATCTATTTTATTAGATACACCTCTACATGTACAAGAACCATCACTTTCAATGGATGCTTAAGCTAGTATTTTGTGATATTTTCATTTTGAGGTTTATTTTAATATTACTTTACACTCGTTTGAAATTTCCAAACTTACATATAATTTGTTATATTTAAACTCATAGATATATTTCGAAATATTTTAGTATTTACAAGTTGGTAATATCAAGTTAATGGTTACTAATACAAGAATTTTTTTATGACCAGTTTAGTTTTTGAATCTTTTTGTAAAAAATAATTTATAAGGTTTACACTTCTTTTATATTTTAGCTTAGGTGGAGTGATTTGGTGCTTGATTTGATCCTTAATTTACAATATCTTAAGGACACTTGAAATTTTTTTTAAATGTTATTACTTATTTCAAATAATTTATCTCCACATGAGTTTTACTTATTTTAATAATGTTACTCTATTATTCTTCATATTAGCATGGAAAACAAACATCAAAAATGTGGATAAATTATAGCCACAATACTTTATTGGATGTATTGAACTGTTATGACTTATAATAACACATAAAAGACAAACAAAAATAAAGAAATATTTTTAATTCCTAGACGGATATAGGTGAAGTGATAGAATTTTAATTTTTTCCTTGAATGTGGCTTTATAGTTATTTTGCACTTGATATTAGCCCATAAGATGTGAACAAAGTGATTGTAACATATTAATTTATAGATAGGTTTGTGGACTTTAGATGCTTGATTTTTTTTTATTGAATTAGGATGCATGCCTTTTAATAATAGATAATATGTGAAACAAAAAGAGTGAAGACTTCTAATTTTTAGGTAGATGTATGCATAGTGTCAATGGTTGTATTTTTTTGTTTCTTTTTTCTTCTCACTTATTCATTCCATATCAACACCCACAATTGACATCCCCTATTTCTAGTAGAATTTTCATGCATTTCAATCCCTTATTGTGTGACCATTACATTCTTAGTATTTAAAGTAATAGTAATAAACCCTTTTTCATTAGTGCATTTTTAAGCATAAAATCCAATTATTCTCTTTATTTTACTATAAATATCTATTATTTGGGCAAAGTTTATAATCCTAATAGATTATGTTTTATTCTATATAAATCTTTTATTATTAGAATTTTTTAGAATAGCTTTATTATACAAAATAATAAAAGCAAAAAAGGTTACATATAAATGTAGTCAGTTGGTATTCATGGCTCAAACTCCATGCCAAATGACAAAACACTAGCTTAGAACATAACACTAAAAATAGGAAATATAAAGCATAGTTGGACAAGACATGATACTCAAAACCACATTACATCAGTAAAAATCAATTAAAATTACATAATAACCTAGAAGAAAATTAAGCATAGTACACAACACCTGAAGGAGGAGGTGAAGGATCATCCTTGGGTGGTAGAGTATTCCAAGTAGAAAATTTTGTAAAAGGAGGATATGACACAACCTAGCCATTTAGGGTATTCAAATTCATATTTATCACCCATCCATTAGTGGGTTGAGTCTGAGTAGTAATGAAAATAGGAGAACCTCTTCTATAAGGATCCATATCATATTTTATATGTGATGGTAGTGACTTACATCCATACTATGAAAATTGAGGGGATAAGTGGATGTGATTGTAGGAATGGATTGTGTGCCTCTTGGGAGGTGGTAGTGGTAGACCTTAGGGTAGGATATTAGATAGGTCATGGCTCATTGTGTAGGTAACACTCCCCTAGTGATTTGAAAACTCCTATAGATGATGAACCTCCATAGATTTTTTTTTTGGTTTGGACTTGAATCTACATGCAGGTTGAATATATAACTAAGACATTATCATGACTATAAAAGATACAATAGAATTCAACATTATTAAGTAAATCATTATTTTTTTACTTCTATAATTGAAACAAAATCACAACTCTAAAAATTTCCATCAAAAAGTAATAGTAGCAGGTCAGTTCGATAAATCCCTATGCAAAGTAAGGTGCCAAGAGAAAGGATGAGGGTGATAAGGATGAAAGAGCATATGAATCCATTTTTATGAAAATTGAGCTCTAGGGAAAAAACTTTAATATATGTTTGAATGAATATGGGTGTTTGTAGGTGAGGTACTTGGGTTGAGTAATTCCAATATGGGATAGACATTTCCTGAACAAAATACTTTGGTAAACCAAGCACCAATGAAAGTGGGCCAACTTGGGCTCAATATGAGCCATATAAATTAAATAAAGCCTAGAAATCCATGGCATGGAAGAGGAATTAATACTCTATCACCTATTAATATTATTTATATTATAAGATAACGGACTCATAACTTGATAGAGGAATCTCTAGGAATAGTTTTTAAAATTAGTGTCACAATTCCATCTTTAGTCCTTCTACCATGAGTGGGGTAGCTACAAGCCCAATGTGCAGAATATTACTTTTGGCATTAGCTCCTGAATGTGAATAAATAAAAGTAAGTATACATTATTCAAATGAAATTCTGCTTTCAAATCTGACTAAGGAGCCTAATATTTGATAGATACCAAGTCTTGAATGGTATGAATTCCTTTCTTAAAGAGCCTTAAGCCTTAATTTTTTGAGCCTAGGTAAATATACCAAAATAATAGTAGTATTTTTCATAATGGGATACCATCATATATCATTATCATTTAAAGCTAAACTAACATGAAAACCATGAACAATCCATTTCAAATGGGACTTGAAATCCTCAAAATCCTTCCATATGCTTTTTTATCATAAAATAACCTTCAATTTTGACTATGTGGTGAGAAGGGTGTGGAAGCCAATATTTATCCAATTGGGTTTTCCATAGGGGGATCTAGAGGATATACAATGTATTAGAAATATTTTCTAGGATTCATTTCCTTTAATCTCTCTAATAGCCCATTTGGCACATAAGGTTTTGATTTGACTATAGACATCAATAATCCCCATACCTCTTTTATCACAGAGGATGAAACATATGTACCAAATAACATTATTAAATCCCCTTGTTAATTTGGCATTAGACCACAGGAAATCCCTAATAATTTTAGTGAACCTATCATAGGAAGCATTAGAGGGAGCCCATCAGGAAGATTAATAAATATGGGTAGCTACTAATATTTTAGAGAAGACTTGGAATTTTCATGCTAAGGAAAGAGGTTTTGTAACCCAATATTCAACCTTATTTTTAGCATGGTTAATGACATATTTATAAACATATATAGGGTAACTATCAAAGGAAAAGATGATTCCTATAAACTTTAATTATTATCCTCTAATGATTAATTTCTAATTTAAATGGATAATCCACTCAGGCATAATCATCATGCTTTGTCTGAAACATTGAGTTTTAGTCCATTACAAACTAGACCTAGAGGCTAGACAAAAAATAGAATGACACTTCATGGATTGTGAGAGTTTTTTCCTACTCTTGAAGGGTGAAGAAATTATCATCAACAAAGTGACCATTAATGAGTTTAGAATATTGGTCTGATAAATGAATGTCCCAATCAAGACCAACTTAGCTCTAGAGACATGAAGATATCCTAAAGCTTCTATAGAAACAATATATAGAGTTAGAGATAGAGATCAATATTGATGAATGGAGCATCTGAGGAAAATATTTTTAGATTTGAGACCATTAATAGTAATGCATGTAGAATGATCTTTCAACAAATTTTGGACTACTAAGATAAATAACTAGCTAAAACAAGGAGCCTTTAGCATAGCTAAGATAAAATTTCATTCAAGTCTATCATATGATTTTTATAATTTCAATTTAAGGAAAATGGTTCTATGATGTGAAGACCTAACCAATTATATACCTTCTTGGGAAATAATAAGGTTGTCAATAATATATCTATGTTTAATAAATATTATTTTCTTTAGTATAACAATAACATGAAGGATAAGATAGAGATAGTTGGTAAGAGATTTACCAAGGATCTTGTTAACACTCCAAACTACACCCTAGGAAGAGGTTGTTCAGGCTTACCTCCAAGTTTGGGGTAACATGGGATTATCCCAAGGCTATGGTTGACCTATGGCTAGGATAAATCTTTAGTTTATGGTGAAATATCCCCTTGTGCATCAATTGAGCTCATAAGACATAATAACTTGATGGGGTGAAAATGGATAGAAAGAAACATAAAATTAAATCTATACTACTGGAGGTGATGCACCAATATGCTTTATCCACTCTATTTTACTTATAACAACACTAATGAAAAATACATGGACTGAACTACCTCTCTAAATACTTCTACGAATTAATACTTCACATGAAGGTTATGCTAGATTTCTACAACTTGGAGGTGATGGATGAGAGGTCTATCTTGAGACACTTCCAACTAGATTAAACTTTAAGTAAAATCACCAACCTTTGACACATCATATGACCTACATAAAATAACCTACTAGTATCTAGGTGATGCAAGGACCTATAAAGGGAGAAAACCTACCATTTATGCATACAAAACAAGCATATAAAATAATATATACTATCATTAATAATTTATGATATTCCTTGTATTAACTTAAAAGGTGACAAAGTACAAACTTAGATAGAGTTTCCTCATACCTAGTTGAGGGATGGATACAATGGAATAAAAGCCTCAATTTATAAAAAAATGAGAAAGAGAGAAAAAAAGAGTATTGGTTTAGAATTGTAATGGATAGGTCATTAATTATCCTCATAAACTCCATCATCAGTTACAAGTGGCCATAAGAGTCCCCTGATCTCTCCATGTGTTGCCTTTACTAGTGGATGTTCTTCAATGAGCCTTTGGGGTAATGAGATGGAGTGGTGGAGGCTGATTAAAACTTATTTGACCCCTTTACAAACATTTCCATGACTAAATATGGTTAATAAATTCTAATTTAATAGTTACAAACATTTCAATGGCTCAATTAGGTCCCCTAATGAAGTATTAAGTAGCCACGTTTTTCTTGTATGTTGACTAGGCTCAAAAAACTGCATGAATACTCCATAATAGCCATGATAAATGTGATTAATTGAAATAATGAGGATTTTAAATGAATTTTATTACCTACATTGACTCATTTACTAGCCCCTCTATGCCCAAAATCATCTTCTTTAGTTGGCCAAGTAGGCCTACTAGGCAATTATGCCTAGTCACTTAGTGTCTATTGTTTGGGTGGTGATAAGACCTTAATAGAACCTTAAGAATAGGTGAATAAGAAATTTATAGGTCTAAAAAAGTTTTATAATCTGTTAATTATGTCTTCTAAGCATTTGACACCTATAATTCTATCTAGTTTAGGTGACTAGGTCACCTCTTACTAGCTTTTTTCGACTAACTATTTTTCTTAGACTTGTAGAAGCCTTTTCAGGGAAGTTTGAAAGAAGTTTATGATTCAAGAGGGTGAAACATGCCTAAAAATACACTATTTCTCTATATTTAACTTCTCATCAAGTTTTTTACCCTTTTTTTATCACTAAATCATGTAAAAACATGATTTTCAGGGGGTTAGTACAACTATCTATACAACCTAATGCCATGTATGTTGATGTAGTTTTTACACACACCATAGTCAATGAGGTAACCTATAAAATTTTAGGATCTCAATAGAGGTAAAAACCACTATAAGGCACAAGTTATAGGTATAAATTTTAAACATGTTAATGGAATAGATGGTAGGGTATGTAGGTTATTGACAAGGTTGTTGGATGGACATGTGATTTATAAAGGGCATTAAATTCCTACATGAGTTGGATGGATGGTTGGTTGATAATATAAAGTGGGTGTGTCTCAAATTAAAATAAAAAAATAGGGAAGGGTAAGGTAGAATATAATACTTTGGGGATTTTAGGAATCACCTCTCTGGCTAGTTTCAAAATGGACAAGTTCTTTCAAAACTAATGCCTATTATGAGAGGCAATCACACACACATGATCAGACATGGCTGAGATGTCTAAGCAAATATCAATGTAGGAAACTCACAGGCCTCAGTCAAAGGTGTCCCCATTTAGATTAGTTATTACACACCCTTAATTAAGAGATTATGGCTTAGGTTAATAAGGTATCTGAGGCAACTTTTGCACACACATAAACAACTACATTGAATAAAGAATTCATACACATTAATAATTATGAATCAATTGACTTAATTATCCTAATCAATGCAATTTACCAATCTTTCAAAAACTATTACATATCTATAATTAGTACATCAATCAAGACAATTAAGAACCCATTCATAGATTTTTCACCTTAAGGATTATGTAATCATAAAACCAAAAGAAGATAATCCTAATTACATAGAAATTAGAGAGAGAATACACAAACACATTTAGTGACAATCAAAATTTATGTTGCTCCTATATATTGAGAATTTGTTTGACCCCTCCATAAGGTAGATTATAATTGTTTAAATAGATTTTGGGAAGGGGCCACACCATCCTCCAATTCATTAAAATTCATTTACATGTGATAGAAAAAAAATTATAACCATGGTCAAAATTGTATAAGTGTAAACTCATAAGTTTCAATTAGCCAGAAGTTGACCTTTTCAAAACCATGCATTGTCTGCATGTGCATAAAATAAAAAATTCCACCTTTCTATAATGATATATTGAATTTCAAGGAAATTATAAATATATACACCATTAAAAATTTATACAATCACAAAATATTAGCCATTTTAAGGCTACATCATTTTGATGGTTGCATGCACTTTGGTTGGTGTAGTAGCTGGGGTGGTGGAATTGGAATTGTAGATATTGATGCAGTATTAGAAGTGGTATCTTGAGACCACTTCTTCACCTTATTATCCTAATAGAAATTATTTTTTATGTTAAACTATTGTCATATGATATTCAAGTTAAGCAAATGTGGTTGATGGATTCTATTGGCTTGGCCGAGGAGTCTTGCATGTTCAACCTTGGTCATCTAGAAATTATTATGGAATATTTATACCTCGGTAACTTTATTTTGAGCAACACTTCACTTAGATTCTATTTCCTCTAGTGTCAAGCCTTGTAAAATTTATTTGAATTATTCACCACTTCTTAAATGAGTTTATCAGAATTGATCTTATTGATTAATTTGACTCTAGTGTCTTTTACCTTTGATAACTTTAAATCATACAAAATCTAGAGAATTTGGGCCTCATGTGCCTAATATTTGGGGATTAAAGCCCTAAATAATTTTAACCATTCTTGTGCCTCTTCCTACCTTATGACAACCAAGTTCAAGGCATTAGATGCCTCTAACATTATCATTAGGTCCAAATGACTGTATATTTTACTACCTATGTATAGAACTAGCATCTTCAAATTAGGACTATCATCTCTCAAAAAATTATACAATTAGTTAGCATTATTCACATGACGAGCCAATTTGGACCTCATAAACTTCAATGCCTTCAAGGAGTTCTAACATCTAGAAGCTACTTTCTAAACCTCTACTTCTATACGTACAAGGATATCCATGGTCTTTGCCTGATCTTTCAATTGTTTTACCCAAGCTTCTATCTCTTGTTGACCCATCTTTATACCTTCATGGATGGCTACTATATAATCTTTATGTGTTTGGGCTAAGTTTTCAAGATTCTTGACATGAGGAAACTATCTTGACTATATATTCTACCTCTTGGTGAGGGAGAATACTTCATACATTTCCTCATGAATTATCTCCCTACCTCTATTGTCCTCCAACTTCCTCTTTTCCATTTTTTATATGGTGTGTCAAATAAAGGAGATAAAATGGAGTTTAGTGATCTTAAAGATAGGCATTTAGGAGACCTTACTTCTTAAGTCTACATCCCATGAAGGAATATATAACTATGTTACATATGAGGTTATGAAAATAACCTCTTCCTTAGTCTCTTCAACAACTGGCTATTTATTTTGGGATTTGACAAGGACATCATGTAGGGAAGGCCAAATTATCTTAGACCAGTCCACTCCTCCAAACTAAAGGAGTGGATGGACTATGATCAATTGAGGTTTGGCCTTCATTCCCATTTTGGAACTTTCCCTAATAGTCTAATATATGGAGGTGGTGGATGGCATTGGAATGGAAATCTGAGTGGACTAGATATGGAATTATGGGGTGGCCATGGCAGTCTACACTTTTCTAGACACCTTCTTCTTCTTTATGGCTCTAATGATGGGAGTTATAGAAAGGATAGAATAGGTATGCATGATGGATGAGATGAAAGTAAAATATGAATCAATGGTAGTGGTGGAAACATCCTTATCAACCTTAGGGTGAGAAGGGGGAATTGAGTGAATGTGGTTAGGGAGAAGGGGTAAATAGAGGTAGAACTAGGCACTTCCACCTTAGGTATCCCTAACATAGAAGAAATAGGAACATGGACAAATATTAGAATGGAAGATAAAGGAACACTAATGAAAGAATAATTTCTTAGGGAATTGTGTGCTATAGGATCTGCTTGAAGGCTCATGTCCTTAGCTATGTCTAGCTCTGAATCCTCATCATAATTTTCTTCAACCCTAACATAATCTATTACAAAAGTATCTCCCTCTACCTATTTTGACTGTTGTGGTACAATAGGCAATCCTTTATTTGACTCAACGGTGGTACTCTCTATAGGGGTCTTTGACTTCCTTATGTATATGAAAGGGGTCTTCAACTATGTGAGGGAGCTTTGTTGGGTTGATGCATCTGCCTCTTCTATTTTTATCCCAATAGATGTAGTAATCTGAGCTTGGGGCATAATAGTAGTCACTTGAATCAATCCTAAAGATGACTCTTCTTGTGTTTTATATTCCTCATCAAAATCTAAATTAATTAGGTCTCCTACCTATGTTCCCCTATTAGTTTTAGGTTCAGGCACCCTAGCATTTTTATTCACAATAATGAGCTTTAATTTCAAAGGGAGTATTTGAGATGAATAACCCATTTGGTCCTTAGATTTCTCCTCAGAATACCCTCTCCAAAAGTCTAATTGCTCCCATCCCTTGTAAAGAGTCTTCTTACCATTCAATTCTCTTAAATTAATTGAGGGGTCTTCTTAGATCATTCTCAAATGATCTTCCTTCAGTCTAGAAATCCTTTCCCTCTCTAAAACATCTTCACCATCCTTTGCATTTAGAAACAAAAAATCATATGAATAGGGATCATGGTTGTAAGGGATATTAAGCCCCTATACATGATTTTGAATAAGACCATGTAGATCCCATTCTCTGTGTGGAAGCATGAGGAAATGATAGCTCCTTCATTTTCCTCACACTTCTCCAAAATGCTTCTTCATGGTATAAACCATTCTACCTATGACTATATGATGCCCAAAAAATGAAATCTTCTTCACTTTCAACAAATCTTTTTCAATACTCCACCATAATTGAAAGGCAATATCTTTCTGTACCAACTTATCCAACACATATCTTGGGAGGTGTAATGGATGAAATCTATTTCCCCAAATCATTATAATAGTGAAATTTGGATATAATAAATAATCTCCCTTACCTTCCAACATTTTTATAATATCTTATCTAATTATAGGCATGGTTGTACCATGAATGGCTTGCCAAACCTATAGATATACATCCTCAACTCTCTTGATCTTATTCTTAGTGTAGGCATATATATGCATAAATACGTAGTAGTCATAAATTATATTTGTAATGCAGTCCATGGCTAGACTCCATGATTCACTGAGGACTTTATAGCATGTTCCCATGACTGTGTATAACAAGTAAGACATCATATATAAATATCTCGTAGGCATGGGAAGCTTATCCTTATGAATTATTTTTTCTTTGAGATGAAGGTTGATTATCTCTCCCAAGGTTAATGCAAAATTGTGGGTCAACATCATGAATAATAATGGCATCATATCTAAATTAAAAAATGGATGCTCAACATACCATAGAGTTAGTTTAAAAGAGCCATTCCAATGCATATACCCATTCTAAATTTGTCTATAGAGATAGTACCCTTTGGCTTCTTCCCTTTTTAGGTGATAGTTTGGTCTAGGAACAACCATGAAGAGAGTGCCTTCTCAATTGAGATTTTCATGCTAAACTACAACAATGTATGCTTGTTGAAGTAGGCATTGAGTATGCTTAAATATAGGTATATTTGGAAGTTAGCTCCTAAAATTCATGTAATGACTATTTTATTTCTATAATGATGAAGGAATGCATCCTAGGTTATATTACCTGAGAATAACAAATCATGTAGGAGGTTGATGCATGGTATCACCTCCAGATTGGCAATGTCAAATTGTAACCTTTATCATTTAAAATCCAATTATTATTTGATGAATAGTTAATCATCAAGTGTCATATCATCTTTTAATGAAAATGCATCCATAGAATCCATTATGTCCCATAACTCTAAATAGTTAGTGTACTTATTCTTGAATATAGTAACATCAAATGATGAATCCATGAACTATATAAAATATTTGATTAAATAGGGGGATGGTGTATTTTATCCTCAAAATTCCTTAGATGAAGATGTCATTATTGGATATAGGTTTTTTGATGTTTGTAGTTTCCTTGGATGTATTATGTGCTCTAGATGATATATTTTGACCTTATTTTATCATTGTTTCACTCATAGTCTCTTTGTAAGTGGTAGATAGGGCTCTTCATCACTTAGGATAATAGAAGGATTATGATATAAATAGACTTCGAGTGTAAGTTTGATTTGAAATTAATGAATGTTTCAATGGTTGCATATCACATATATAGGATTTTGCATTGAATAACAATTCATGTGACATAAATGCCCAACTTTCACTTCTTTTATATTTCTTATATAGTTAAAATTATGTTAGGTCAAGTTGGTGGGGGTATTTAACTTACTATTAGGAAATATTTAAACTTTATTTGGTTAAGTTAGCAAGTGCTAGTATTGTCCTAGGGGATATGGTATTTGGGTTTATGTTGGGGACCAATCTTTATAAAAGACCCACAAAAAAAATCTTGAAGACCTATTTCTATCAGATAAAAGTTCTACAAAACAAAGATTGAATTGTGTATATAAATACCTTAGAGTTTATCAGACAAAATATTTGTAATAAAAAGTCCAAAGACCTGAGAGTCCATCGAATAAAATGTCTGAGGTACAAGTTTTGATAAAGATAATTTATATCAGGGAAATTATTTTAGATAAAATGTTCGACATCAAAACTCCAAAATAATTGTTTGTTTTAGGAAAATTTTCCAAAGACCCAAATTTTGAATGAAAATAAATGATGAATATAAAAAACCCAAAAAATTATTAGATAACCATCCTTGAGGCATGGAACTTGATAAAATATCCAAACAAAATGCCTAAATAAAAGGCTTGAAAATATACATAGTTTAAAACTCTTAAAATGGATTAATACATTTATCCCATACACCATACCAATGATATTTTTCCAAATTACAAAGGATAATAATCAATATTTTCACAAAATTTGTAGAAACATATAGAAGAGAGGTTTCAACAATAAAGCTAGAATCTAAAAAAATTGGTTCCCTTTTATCCTTAAAGAAAAGTAGGGTGTTGGATATAATAAATGGTGACTCACAGGGGGAATAATCCTAAGTATTCAAGAATCCATAACTTTGGTTAGTAATCTTTAGATCAATTATGGAGTGTGTCATAAAAGATATTCCCAAGTTGATTCACACAACATACTTGCCTTCCAATTCTTTGGATCCGTGTGTGTTAAATGTGTATTTCATTTAACCTTTGTTATAATGAATTTTTCAAAGGTTTGATGAAGTTTTAGGTTTCATTTTAGTGCCTATTAAATCTTTAAAAAAATGAGGGAAGCTTAAGCATTTCTCTGCTACTAGCCAGGTGTCCATAGCCCTGGTAGAGATACCTTGGACTTTTGTTCTTCTTTTCCCATTATTTTTTATTAATCATGATGCATGTTACATTGAACTTATTTCATCATGTGAGCATTTTGATTTTATTTAAATTTATTTCACTAATTTAAACTGATTGGTTCTTTTCTTATTTTGTTTTTCTTTTATTTTTGAATGAAAAGAGAAGAGATGGAACCCTAGTGAGTTAAGATAATTATAAAATAAATCATTACCAAAATATCCTTGCCAGCGACATCTTAACCTAGAATTATCAATTCCAACAAATATTTAATGTGATAAGTGTATTTAATGTGATAAGTACTCTTGAGAGAAACTTTCACATACCTGGCGAAAGTATTCAATTGTGACACCTTCCATAATAATCCATGATTATCTACCTTCATCCTGAAGACTTAAAACACAAAAATACACCTAGTTTATGGAATAGTCCTAAATTTCCAAAAAAAATAATTTCCCCCTTTCTACAAGTCATAATATTAGTTGGTTAGGATCTTTATCTTGGTTAAAATAAGAGCAAACACAATTTAGTTTGTCACAAAAAGCAATAAAATAGCTAGTCTAGAAAGCAACAAACTAATCTAAGAAAACACGGAATCTAATCTAGAAAAGCATGAAATCTAATCTAAGAAAGCAAGAAACATAATCTAAGAAAGAAATAAATATAATATAGTCCTACATATACATTTATATATGCCTCATCAATAAATAATATCTATAAATGACAAAGCCTTGAAGTACTACTTCAAGAACTTCCCATTGACTAGATATATAAGCTCATTGCCTTATAGGTCCTTCAGATGAAATACATTATTGCCCATGATCTCTAAAATATGGTATGGTCCAATCCATAGTGGGGAAAACTTATCATGATTCCCTTTCTTTTCATGGGTTTTATCCCAAAGTAGCACTAGATATAAAATCCTAAATTCTTTGATCTTTTCTCTTTTATAAAACCACCTCTTAACCACATCTTGGTGTTTGTTAAATGTCTGTAAGGCCTTGGTCCTTGAGTCTTCCATTTTTATTATGTCCAATATTCTTAACTCTAGTTCATCACATGATTCCATGTAGTCTTACATGAACTGATAAGTGGGTAACTTTAGCATAATTGGGAACATAGGCCTATGCCAATAAACTAATAGATATTGTGAAACTTTAAGGACTTGTTTTCATTTTGTTTGGTCTACCCAAAGAGCATACTTCAATAAATTATACCAGTCCCTACGCCTGTCCCCTACTGATTTCTTAATTACATCAATCAGATTCTTGTTCATTGATTATATCAGTCTATTTCCCTAAGGGTAATGATTAGAGGATGATTTGATAGTGATTTAGTTATCATATGCCCACATAGTAAATTCTTATGATATGAAATCTGGTCCATTATCACAAACCAAAGAAATAGGTGTGTTGAATATAGTTATTATGTGTTCTTCTATGAAGTGAATCACATCTTGTGCTATATAATTCTTTATCACCATGGCTTTAGTCCATCTAGTGTAGTAGTCAGTAGTAGTAAGTACAAATTTATGGCCTACTAAGGAATTTGGGTTAGTGACACTAATGAAGCCTAAACCCTATTAGGTAGATGGCCTTATTTTAGCAATTGACTGTAATGATATTGTTTTATGTACTTCTCTTTTGGATATATATTGACATTCATGACATGTTATTACATGAGTGTGAGCATCCTTAAAAATTGTTGGCCAATAATAGCCCATTCTTAATATTTTATAGGCTATGGTATTTCTAGAAGGATGACCACTACCTATCTTTTGATGCAATTTCTCTAGAATCTCTTTAGCTTCCTCTATGGATACACACTTGAGATAAATAACTTCATAGTTTTTTTGTAGAGGACTCCCTTATTGATCCTGTAATGAGTAGTTTTGAGCCTCAAATCTCTTCTTATCTCTCTATTGAGTTTTACGGAGCAAGTTCATATAAGTAAATACTATATTATATCAATATACCACTCTCCTTTAGATACTTGAGCTTTAATACCTATTCAATGGTAATACATGGATTTGGTTCAGTCATGAGATGAATGATGTCTTGACCACAGATGATTTTTGTAGGCTTTAATTCTATATCAAATTCTTGTAACTTTGCCATCCATTTTCCTTGATGTTATCCTAATTCATTTTATTTTAGGGTGAGCTTGACATTAGGGTTAGGTACAATGGCAATGATTTTATTCCTCAAAATGTAATGTTGAAATTTATTTACTACTTTGATAAGGGATAAAATCTATTTGTCAATCATGGAATACTTGAGTTCTGTATCCTTCAAATTTGTGTTCATGAAAATAATTGAATGCTCATTTTCATATTTTTTTTGTGTTATGATAGCAACAATTATATGTTCTGAAGAAAATGAATATAGGTAGAAATATTTATTAAAATGTAGACTGATTAGTAATAGAGCCTGTGATAATGCATTTTTAATGCCATGAAAATACTTTTGAGATTCAATTGTCCACTCTATTTTGGCATCCCACTTGAACATGTCATTTAGAGTCCTAATAATATCTATAAATACTAAGATGAACTTCCCTAAAAATTTAATTCCAAAGAATGATTTGAGCTCTTTCTTTTCATTCAATGGTGTAATCTCTAAAATTCCTTAAATTTTGTCTACATCAATAGTGATCTTGTCTTTGATGATGGTGTGCCCTAAGAGCTTACCTTCAGTTACTATAATATGCTCTTCTTTGGGTTTAATGAAACACCAAAAAATTTTAATCTCTCAAATATAAATTAGAGGTGGCTTATATGATCATCCTTGTTCTTTAAAAACACTGCAAGATTGTCCATGTATATGATTATGCATTTTCCTATCAATCCTTTGAAAGAATGATCAATAACATGATAAAAGGTTACTCCCACATTTATTAGGCCAAATGGAATCCTCTTATATGCATAATTTCCCCACTTCATGGTAGATGTTGTCTTTATTCTATCCTCTAATCACACTAGTACTTGATTATAGCCTTAAAATCCATCCAAGAAGGACATCATTTTAGAACCATTTACTATTTATATCACCATATCTAGAGAAGGAAAGGTATAATTATCCTTTTCAAAAGCTTTATTTAGGTTCATAAAATCCACACATAGTCTTATCTTGCCATTCTTCTTTCTTACTGGGAACAAATTAGGTACCCAAGTAGAATGTCTTACTACAAAGATGATGTTTGTGCTTAATAGCTTCTCCACTTCTCTCTATATTAGAGGCTCCATAATAAGATTTATTGGTCTTTGATTCTATATTGAGGGGAATCATATGAGTAATGACCTAAGGTTCATAGACTTTCAAATCTTTGTATGTCTAGGAAATGATGTATTTGTAATGAATGATTAAATACTTTACTCATTGTCTTTCCCTTAGGGTGCAGCTAAGACCAATATTAACATAGCATGGGCTATGTTCATATCCAAATTTTTTCTTCCTAAATTTATATTCATAGACCTTAGGTTGCTTGAGATATTTATTTTGAGGATCTATGTCAAAGGACCTTTTCAGAGAAACTAACCCAGCTAAGATATGATTTTTTTTAAGCTAGAGAATACCTTCCCCTTCTGATTCCTCTTGAAATAAGTGGTTAATATCCTTGTCATCAATGATTTGGGACTCAAATTACCTTGAATTATTAATAAATTGAATAATTTTATGGTCATCATCAAAAACTTGTTAAAATTTTACATTATCAAGAACAAAGGGACAAGGTATCAATTCAATAGAGAACCTTTTTACCTTAGATTCATGAAGGGGCTCGAGATCAGTAGTGGTAGTATCTAAAAAATCAATCACTTCATTTTGATCCTTATGAAAGGCTACTATGTTGAAAGCTTCAAATATTTCAATTAGGTCTCATGCTCTATGCTTATATCTCCTTAAATAAGATATCTTGCATTGGTATTTATTTTTGCCTTGGTTGACCACTAGCCCTAAATCACCAAATACTAATATTTGTTTTACATTATTCTTAAGTGCAAATTGTAATCCTAGAATTAAAGCCTCATATTCATCTCTCTTATTCATGAAAATAAATTGCAATATGTATCTTCTAGGGATTTTTTTCTTTATGGATTAATTAGCTTGATCCTTATGCCTGACCCTTGCTTAGATATATCACCATCAATGTGTAAGGTCTACATCTAATTAGACCCTTCATGTTCTAGCTTTTCTACTTGATTTTGAGAAATAAAAGTATAAATACCAAGGCTAGGAGACTCATACTTTATCTCTTTATTCTTGACATTATATTCTATGATGGGATACGTCATTCTCATCTCTATTTAAATTCTAATTTAATTTGAAACTACTCTCCATGACATCCATATATGAGAGAAGTCTATAGAAAGATATCCATTGAGTATTTTGGACAAGTCTCTACTTAGAAATTATTCATATCCTTTAGGTATGTCCACCACCAAGATATCAATGGTCATTTGAACATGTGGTTTAGAGGCTACTTGGATATGTATGTCCCTTAGTTCACCAACTATAGGCACTACTATATTTTCAAGCTATGAGACTATCCTCTTTGAAGGGCTTGGCATCAATCCAATATTTTGACATATTAAAGTATGCATGATAGTTGTAGAAGCTCCAAAATCAAATAACTAATTATGATTATTCTTATCAAATGTCCTAATAGTTAGCAAGAATGTTATAAATTTTGGATTGTTCTTGTAAATAATATTGGTGTTAGATGCTTTCTATTTTTTTGTATACGCTTTCACTTTCTCCATAGCTTTCTTCCTAGTAATAGACATATACAACAACTCATTTTATTCACTAATCTGAGCTAACTCATGAAGAGTTATATTTTCTTTGATCTTCTTCATGTCTTTGACAATGTTATATCCTCCCTTGTTAGGTTCTTCCTTGATGTGAGGTTGATCACTCACTCTTGAAGGAGGTGGATTTTTGTCAACTTTAGGATTAGATGGAATTAAATTAGTATTTTAAGGAGTTGATGTTGTGTGTGGATTATTATTCCTTAGATTATAACCACCTTTTTAGAACTTCTATAAAGCATGAACTTCATTTGTGTTGTCCTATAGATCATTATCATCTTCTCTTGGAAATGGAAACTCATGAGTTTCAAATAACATGGCAGTGATGGAAAGGTTACGATCTGGATGATATTTAGGTAGATTATGCATATGGTCTTGCCTAATCACCTCTCTCTAAAATATTTCAAATTCTTCATAGAATTCAATGTAGTTGAGCTCACCATGCTCAAAAGTATTGTGAATTCTACACTAATTAGGAAGAGTTGTTTCTAACCATGTTAATCTTTGGAAGCTTGTTGGGTTGCTCTATATTTTTCACAGGCCTAATGAATGGTTGGTATACCTCTAGAATCTATCATTATGATTAACTATTAGGATATTAATGTTTCCCATCCTCCTTTACATATTTAAGAAGTCATTACTCAAATTTTAAACCATCTTTTGAATAGAATCTAGCTCTACCTTTATAGAGTTAGTACCTTATAAAATGGTAGTGTAAAATGTAACTGGTTGTTGATTATGATAATAAACATTAATCGATGCATGATTATTCAAGAATCTATAGTTAAATGGTGTTATTTACATTAATGGAGGTAATGTGTAGAGATGGTTTTTATTGAATGTTAAAATGTTTTGCTTTACATGTGGTTTTAGGTTCAATACTAGGAAGCCATTATTGACATTAGGTATTCTAAGTATCTGGGGGTTGAGCTATCTATTTATGTTGATGGCTTCCTCATATGCTAATGTTAAATTATTGACATAATCTGATATTCTCAATAATATGGTAGTGATGGGTTCTAAGGAATTCTTGCACATCTTCAATGATAATGTAGACTTTGGTTTATACCTTGGGGTTAACCAATTGCACATCTTTTAAAATTGTGCATTGAAAGCTCGAATAAGCACATTAGGATCTCTCTTCATGATGGTCAAGTGATTTTATACCAAACTAGGGTTAGTGACTTGTATAAATTTCACAAGAAAAGTAGCTTGATAGCCATCCCAATAAGTGATGGATTTCTTTGTTAGATTTAGGTACCAATCATAGTTAACATCTATTAATGTAAAATGGAATAATCTACATGTAACATATTCATTTATGACATTCATTAATCTCAAAGCAACCTTGAAATATTTGATGTGTTCCTTTATTTTCCTTTATCTTGAAGGAGAAAAGGATGCCAAATACTTCTCAAATTCTTAGGTAAATCATGCACATCTCCTGGGATGGTAATAGTAGATCCAAGTAACCAATGTGGTTGAGCCATTAGTTGATTAACCAATAAAGGGTTACTTATGGGTAAAGGATTCCTTATTATAGGAGGTGGATTATTATGAACTAGGGATATTGGCATAGTTATAGGTCTTCTATGATTTGATAGGGGTGAGACTAGAAAACTAGTCAGGGAATTATATCTGGTCACTCCATTGGGTCACTCTAGTGTAACTCTATGTGAAAGATACTATTATTATTAGATACTCTACCCTTCTTCTAGTGAAATTGAAACTTTTGATGTGGTTTTTAAGCATACCATAGTCAATTAGGTAACATCTAACATTTTAGGATTAAAATGGAGGTAACTCCACTCTAGGGCATGAGTTGTAGGTCTATCATTTAAATAACCTATTGATGGATTAACTAGTATGGCATGTGGGTTATTGAAATTTTTTTAATATGGAGGTGTGATTTATAAAGAGTGATAAATTTTTACATTATTTGGATGGATGGTTGGTTACAAATCTAAAGTGGGTTGATCTCAAAACAAACTCAAAAAAGAGGGAAGGGTAAGATAGAAAATAAGACCCTAGGGTTTTTAGGAATCATCTCTTTGGATATTTTATAAATGGACAAGTGATTTCAAAACCAATGCTTATTGTGATTATCAATAATATACACATAATCAAACATAGCTGAGATGTGTAAGGAAATATTAAAGTAGGAAACTCATAGGTCTTAGTCAAAGGTTTCCCCCTTTAGAGAAGCTATTGCACACCCTTAATTAGGAGAGTATGGCTTGGGTTAATGAGGTATCTAAGGTAGCTTTTACACACCAAAAAAAATCCATCAAAGAAATCAATCATACACATTTACAATTATAAATCAATCGACTTAATTATCCTAATCAATGTAATTTACAAATCTTTTAACAACTATTGCATATCTAGGATTACTACATCAATCAAGATAATTAAGAACCCATTCAAAAAAAATTCACACTAAGGATTATTTAATCATAAATCCAAAACAAGATAAGACTAAATACATAGATATTAGAGAGAGAGAGTACACAAACACATTCACTAATAATCAAAATTGATGATGCTCTTGTATATTGAAAGTTTATTTGACCCTTCTATAGGGCATATTACAATTATTTAAGTAGACATGGGGAGGGGGTACCTCATCCTCCAAGTCATGCAAAGTCATCTACATGTGATAGTTAGAACATAAGTTATAACTATGGTCAAAACCATATAAGAGTAAACTTGTAATTATCAATTAGCTAGAAGTTGACCTTTTCAAAACCATGAAACATGTGCATGTGTAAAAAATTAAAAAATCCACATTTTTACAATGAATTCTCAAACTTCAAGGAAGTTATAAATATATACATTGTAAAAAATTGTACATGCAAAAAAATCTTAGTTGTTTTAAGTCTACATCATCTAGATGGCTGCATCCACTTTGGCTGGTGTAGTGGCTAGGGTGGTGGAAAATAGAACTATAGATATTGATATGGTACTAGAAGTGACATCTTGATATTACATATTCTTCACTTCATTATCTTGATAGCACTTGTTTGCTATGTCAAAATATTGTCATATGAAACTCAAGTTAAGTAGAAGTGGTTGATGAATTCTATTGACTTGGTGGAGGAGTCTTGCATGTTTAGTCTTGGTCATCCAGAAATTAATCCTAAATATTTCTACCTCAATAACTTTATTTTGAGTAACATTTAACATAGATTCTATCTCCTCTAGTTTAAAACCTTGTAAACTTTATTTTAATTTATCTACCATTCCCTAAATAAGTTTATTGAAATTGATCTTACTGATCAATTTTCCTGTGGTATTTTTTACCTTTGATAACTTCAAATCATGAAAAATTTGAAGAACTTGGGCCTCATGTGCCTGATATATAGGGATTAAAGCCCCTAATAATTGTAACCATTCCTATGCCTCTTATTACCTTATGAAAATCAATTTTAAGGAATTGAATGGCTCTAACATTATCATTAGGTCCAAATGACTATATATTTTATTGCCTATGTATGGAACTAGAATCTTCAACTAAGCGCTATCATCTCTCAAAGAATTATACAATTGGTTAATATTATTCACATGAGGGGATATTTTATCCCTCATAAACTATAATGCCTCTAAGGAGTTGTAGCAACTGGAAGCTACTTCTTGATCCTCTACTTCTATACCTATAGGGATATGCATGGTCTTTTCCTGCTCCTTCAATTGTTCTACCTAGGCTTGTATCTCTTATTGATCCATATTTGTGACTTCATAGATGGATACTATAGCATATTTATCTGCTTGGGCTAGGTATATAATATTATTGACATATGAAGACTATCCTAATTACCTATTCTTCCTCTTGGTGAGGGAGATTACTTTGTGCCTTTCCTCAAGAATTATGTCCGTGCCTCTTTCATCCAATAACTTCCTCTTCTTTACTCTTTGTATGATTTTAGATAATGGGTAAAATAGAGTGGTGATGGAAGGGATTTCAGTGATCTTGAATCTATGAATTTGGGAGGCATTGATTCTTAAGTCTACAACCCATGGAGAAATATCCAACTATGTTACATCTAAGGTTATGATAATAACCTCTTCCTCAATCTCTTCAATAACTAGTTATTTCTTTTAGGATTTGACAAGGACATTGGGTAGGGAAGGCCAAATGATCTTAGATCAATCCACTCCTCTAAACTAAGGGAGTGGATGGACTATGATCAATTGAGGCTTGGCCTTCCTTCCCCTTTTGGAACTTGCCACAATAGTCTCTTATGTGGAGGTAGAAGATGACATGGGAAGGGAAATTTGAGTAGACTAGATATGGAATTATGGGGTAGCCATGGAAATTTGTACCTTTATAGAAACCTTCTTCTTCTTTATGGATCTAATGGTGGAAATTCCATAAGGGACAAAGGAGGTAAGCATGATGGATGAGATGGAAGTAGACTGTGGATCAATGGAAGTGATTGTTTCACTAAAATTTGTCTATTTTAAGTTTAAAGAAAAATGGAGAATAATGATAGGGATAAGTGATTAGAATGAACCCAAATTAGTTTTCACATCATATCCATATGTTGTGAGTACTCCTCTTTGGTTTTGGAGGACTACCTATAAGTAAGAAAGGACTACCACAAAATGTTTGTTAGTAGATAAATGAGTGGGCTGCCAAGCTATGTGCTTGTTCTAGAAATTGTGAAACTTCCTTAGAGATGATAGTCCACTTTTGAGAGACAAAATAGTAATAAATAAATAAAATATAGGTAAAGAGAGAGTGAAATAGAGATAATATTAACATTTATTCATAACCTAAGTGCAATAGAAAGTGACAAGGTGAAGGTGGTATATTTTTTTATATTTTAGAAGGTGTTTGGGTGGGTTTTGGAAAGGTTAATAAATCCATAATTTACCGATGTTAGTAAAGAAGTGGTTGATATCAGTTATGATGCTGAGGTCAGTAGATGAAGGTGACCAATGTCAGTTAGGCTGTTGAGGTCAATAGGGGCAATAATTGCTTAAGAGCTTGTAGAAGGCTTTTTCTAGTTTGGGGAATAGTTTTGGTTAGGTCTAAGAGGTTGGAGAGATTTTTGTGAGAGAGAGAGATGGTTTAGATGGATCTGGTTGGAGGTTTAGTGTGTTAGGTCAAGGGGAAACAAGTAGGAAAGCTTTATAACTCCCTCATGAGGGTTTAGTCAGGAATGTTTAAAATAATGAATAGTAGATACAAAGTAATAACAAAGTAAATGCCTAAAAGACATATAGAATAAGTGATATAATTAGTTATAGTGGTGATTGAATGATAAGTGTCAAATGGATGGCTCTTATCAGGTAGTCTAAAATAATACCTTGGACAAAGCAAACAAGAGAATGTTATTGGTCCTCCTCAAGAGCTTGGTTTTTGGTCTAGATTGACTAATGCAAGATAATAGTAAGATAAGATGATGAAAGTTGAATGATGAGAGCTTAGATGCAAATAAGAATGAATTTTCTTGATTTCTACTGACTTGAACATCAAGTTAGAGTTTGGCTTATATCACTAACATTGGTGATCCTACCAATGTTGGTCATGGGTTGATCGATGTTAGTGGCCTTAGAATAAGTAAAACTACTATTTTTGGCTAGTTTTTTGTTGCTCCTCATGCCAAATGTGGCACCTATTACAAAATCATAAAAATAGGAGGTTAAGAAGGATGTAATTGATTATAAATTTAGTTTTGAGGTGAGAATAAGTCTTAGGTAGTTAAGATAAGGGGACTAAGTCTTGAGGTGACTCATCAGGTGAGAATGAGTCTTGGAATGAGGTGGTCAAGTAAGGTGGAATAAGGGGTTTTTAATTAACTTAATTAATTAATTTAAATTAATTAAATGTGTGAGGGGTAAAAGAAAGGGTTAGGGAGGCTAATTGTTATTATTGAAATGGGGCTTAAGGAGGGTTTCAACACAGGTAGTTATATATGTGTGTGTGTGTGACATAATTTTAGTGTCTACATTTTCCCCTTTTTGTCTTCTAATTTGCACTATCAAGTTTCAAGACAAAAATAGGAGTTAGATGCTCTAAGTATTAGATGAGGTATCCCCCATAAAAATGGGAAATGATAGAGGAGAAACTAGAATCAAGTACCAGTTTGATAAGAAGTGAATTAGGTAAGTAGAAGAGAATGTAGTATTACTACTGATGCATATACTATTATGAGCTATAGTTTAAAAATTCAAGAATAGGTAAGGTTGAGGAGGATTCAGATAGAAATAACAAAAGCATAGCTTATAATTGATAGCTGAGAAGGTAAAAATAATCAAAGTTATAGCTGTAATGGTCTATGTGTGCTAGGTATCCAAGGTAGGAAGTGCCCCTAGAAAACACAAAGGGTTATAGGTGATAGGATGAGATTTGTTTCCATCTAAAACACAAAATATGCATGTGTTTGTATAATAGACAACTATAGTAAAATATCATAAGTGGTTAAGACAAGTAATGCAAAGTTGGTGTAAAAAGGGTCAATGAGCAAGGAGATATTCATGATCTCCAAGTAAAGTCATCATGGGTAGAGATTTAAGTGATCTCCAAGGGTGGTTATCATGGTTTGGGAGATATATGTGATCTCTAGGTTGGTGGTTATGGTCATAGAGATATACATAATCTCCAAATTGCCCTAGAGTATGGGTGAATTCTTAAAAGTTGGGGTTGCTTATGGAAATTCTGTTGTAATTGTGCTAACATCAGTGACATTGCCGTTATCGGTAATAAATAGTGATGACATCAGTAATGTTGCCAATATCAGTGGCTTAGGGAAATATTACTAATGTTGGTAGGCTTAAATGTCAATGTTGGTGGATTAAGTCAAGGATTCCAACATAAACAGATAATCAAACCTAATAAAATGGGGTTTGGCAATTGACCAAACTCATTTTCAACTTGTGATTGGCGAAAATAAAGCTCTGACTATGATTGAGATGGTCGAGCTAGGAAGGGACCCAGCAAGAGGTGTGTCACCAAAAGTGCCAATTATGCCAACATGGTGGAGATGGAGAGATGAGGTAAGAGTCTCTATGATTTGGTTTGAAACTTGATTTGGTTATTTTGATTTTTTAGGCTAATTTAGAAGGGGGTAAAAGAGAATGGTAGTAGATGTGTAGGAAATAGGGTAGGTGTAGGCGTAAGAGGGAGTTTGGGTATTTTAGGTAAAACTATAAACTTTTAGGGATGGATCATTTGGACCTAGGGCTAAACTAGTCACTAACATTGGTGGGGTCTACCGACATTGACATATATGGTACTGATGTCGATAGGTGATTTACCAATAATAAGTGATAATGTCAACATAAAAATTGATGTCAATGACTATGAAAAATAAACAAAAGAAGACAAAATGTTAGTTTGGATCCTTAATGGAAGTATTCAACTAGCCTAATGGTTGAGCTAGCCTTAGAAGACCCCATGTCGATTGAGTGTTGCCTACATAACCCATTTTAGGGACTTAGACTAATGTAGTTCTCCCAAAGCCTAGGGAAAAGATCTAAGGTATGATTTAAAAATATAGCTTGAGATAGGTTATAGGACCTAAGGATTAAAAGATAGGGAATGGGGTTGAGGGGTAGGTATACAAGCCATGAAGCCTAGAGTTATGATAAACAATGGGCCTAGGGTTGAGAGAGAGAGAGGCAATGAAGCCTAGGGTAGAGAGGGGAGAGTAGGGTAGATATTTAGGTGGGTATATGGTTGAGATATTCTTAGAAGAATTTACGTTGATTGATTACTACATACATAGCTTAGTTTAGGGCCTTAGACCAATGTAATTCTCCCAAATAGAAGGAAAAAAAGGTGGTGATAGATTATATTAAAAAGTATATGACTTGAGGTGTGTGTGTATGGATATAAGTGAGGCTAGAGTTGACATTATGAGATCACCTACTATGGCTACTGACATGGATGAGGAGGGATGTCACCCCAGATGAGTGGGAGCATATGGTATTAGTGGGGTTAGGAGGAGTGTGATAATATTATAGAGTCACTTGAGATGTGAGCCTTATGATAACACTAATCAAGAGGTGGGATCACACCACCAACACCTTCCATCTATCGACCAAAGAGTTAACAGTGACCCAATAGGATGTGTATAAGATATTATGGTGCCACTCCAAGGTCAGGATATATTCTCATGATCAAGAAAGGAGCATGATATACACATTGTGGCCTTCTATGGTGAGCATGTTAGTGAGGTGACATATCATTTAGTGAGTTTTGCTTATGAGCCACTATATATGGCTGATAAGGAGCAACATCAACTAAGCATCCTGATGATGATAGGGATCATAGTGTATACACTACCAGATGTAGATGGTCATAGATTTTTGATTGAATTGATAGGTGTGCTAGTATAGATGATTGAGTAGTAGACTATTTTTAAATGGGGACTAATTTTTTTGGCTTAGTTATATAAAGAGCTATGGGGTTTGATACTGTAATGTCGGTATAGTTTGTGTGTCAACCATTTACTAAACTTCTAGGTGTATGAGCACATCATGTTTACATGACCATTTAGGATACCTACCATGATTCTAGCTAACTTTAGGGTTGGTTTTACATGGTGGAGGGATGGTATGGCATAGACTTGAGTGGATGGTGTAGTGCATGACATTACTTATTATAGGTGCATGATTGAGGGTTTGATCTTGATAGATATTTTGTGGAGACCTTGCCTGACATACCCCATATTTAGAGGACAAGCACAATAGCTTATTGGCTTTCAGAGCTCACTATTGGTTGGGGGAGATGAGATAAAGACCTAGAGATGGTACATATCGCCTAGGTTAGGAGGCAGTTTAGCCTAATACAAGATGTTTTGTCTACCAAGAGGGATGATATAGAGGTACCCCTACCTTTGCCTTAGGAAATAGATGGGATAGATTTTGAGGAGCTACTAGTAGGGTCAAGTGTAGTTGATCCAAGGTGTACAATAGTATATATAGCTTGGTGGGTAGGTTTACACCCCATGGTTGAGGTCAGGAGGCCACCACCAGATTTACAAGGTGTGGTGAGGGAGAGAGATTTAGTTGTAGAGACATGAGATGTAGTAGTGTAGATGAGAGATGCCATGCAGGCATAGGTATTAACCTTATAGGGATAGGTGGAGATTTTTCAAGCCCAATTTGGGGCACTATAGGGCTAGGTCAGGGTGCTATAGGTTCAGGTTACTATATTGATGGTGAATAGGGATAGTTTGAGTAGCATGTCAAGCTACTCCTCCTCCTCCACCATAGGGACCAGTATAGGCTAGGCCATCAATAGGTGGGATGGAACTATCATAGACTATATCTTTGTCTTTCCCATATATGTGATGGTATATGCATAATTGGTTTGTTAGTTTCATCTTATGAATTTTCCATATTTTGTGATGGTGTATGCTTAAAATGAATAGGTTGGTTATGTTAGTTTATTTCAGCATTTATCCATATTTGTGATGGTGTATGTGTAAAATAAATTGAGTAGGCTAGGTAGTGTTAGTATGACATTTGCATCTTAGTAGAGGGATTGTCATGTGATTTGAGTGGGAAAAAAAGGGGGAAGAATGCTTGTGTATTGGTAATGACCTTAATCATAGGCTCAGGAATATGAACCTCATACCTATAGCATTGGACCATTTTATGTGTTAGAAAAGCGTCGTGTTCACTTTATGTTAAGCGAGTTCAAAGTCCCTTGAAAGAGTATGAGGGAATAAAGGGTAAATGAGTGAAAGTGTTTGAGACAGTGTAACCTTCGAAGTAAGAATGGTATGCCCCTTTTTTGGGTGACTCAAGATCTACTTTAGTCAAGTCCATGACTTAAAGCTTCTCTTTTTTGTGTGTGTGTAAGCTGATCAATGCGGGAAGCCTACAATGAGATTGTGTATGTGTATAGGTTGTATAAAGATAATCAATATGAGAAGATTTTCATTTTTATCCCTCTTGGAGAACAAAGCTTGGCATAGCCATCCTTCAAGGGAGTGGTCTAAGCATTTGTTTTTTTATTGTTAAATAGCTATCCTTTAATTTAGCAATCTATTGATATTAGCAAAGAGAAGTTACATAGTTGTCCTTCAAGGGAGTAGTCTACATTGATAAATAGGACCTTAGAGATTAGAACTTATCATATATCCCATTTGTTTTGCTTTTAGTCATGGACAAGACTATAGAGGCTTAGGAGTTTTCCACTTTGAGGGAAAAACCATAACACTTTGTAAGTTAACTAAGTGTGTAGGAGTAACGGTGAAGAGAAAGGGAGATGAAGGAGTAAGTGTGCTCAAGGGATGAGCTCAAGTTAAACACATGGTGAAGCAACACTTATCTAATGAAAGAATGGTCATAGGTGTAAGGCATTTAGAGGTTCAGGTTCTGGCCTTCCCTCAAGAGAAGACAAGTGATAAGTTCTTGAGCCATACTTGTGAGTTATGATATAGGGTCCAAGCCAATTAGAAATAAATTTACCCCATTTGCTTTTCTCCATATTCATCACATGTTAATTTTATTATAAGATAAGAACTCCAATATTAAAATCTTGATCTTTGAGGTTTTTGTTGTACGTACATTTGATATGATCTTGGTAGATTTAAAGGTGGTTGAGGGCTATGAAATGAAGCTCATCAAGCAATTCGAGTTGAGCCAAATGTTCTTGGTGAAAGTCATCATTAGTAAGTATGTCTTTTAGAGAAATGTGAAGAGAAGGAATCTGAACCTCAAGAGGTAAAATAACCTCTATCCCATATACCAAGGAAAAAGGTGTGGCACCCATAGGGGTTCAAATGATAGTGTGGTAAGCCCATAAAGCAAAAAGAATAAGCATGTGCCAATCCTTGCCCATATTATTAATACCTTCATGAGAATTTTGGTCAATGTTTTGTTAGAAGATTCTACCTGTCCATTTGCTTATGGATAGTATGATGATGAGAAGCTTAATTTAATTTTGAATGTATCACAAATACTTTAGATAGTATTATTTTTGAAAGATTTTCCATTATCTGTTATAATTTTATGAGGGACACAAAAATGATAGATTATGTGATGGTTGATAAATTCAAAAAATTTGTTAGCCTTAGTGGAAATGAGATGAATGGCCTCAACCCACTTGGTAAAGTATTCAGTGGTAGTAATGATATAATGATGACTGAGGGAGGAATGAGGGTTGATCTCCCTGATTAGATCCAAGCCCCATTGGGAGAAGGACCAAAAGTCTTTGGTGACTTGTAATGCATGACTAAAAATGTGAAAGAGATTATCATGTTATTGACACTTGATGCAATGCTGAATGTAATCAGTATAGTTTTGATGGAGTGTGGGCCAATAATAGCTAAGTCAAAAGATATGATTGGAAATTATGTTACCATTGAAATGTCCACCACAAATCTCATCATGGACTTCCTTAATAGTGAGGGGAGTCTCAGTACTAGTGAGGAATCTAAGAAGGAGACCATCAAAACCTCTCTTATAGAGAAGTCCCCTAGCATAGTGTAATGAGCAACACATTTTATAAAGGCACATCTCTCATTATTGGAGAGATCAGAAGGGGTAATAGAGGAGGAAAGGTAACCCATGAGTTACTTGTACCATAAGTCATGTGGGTTGGATGTGACATTTCTGATGAATAGGATGTTAGTTGATACTTAGGAAGGTAATGTTAAGTGATGCATAGTGACATAGATTTTTGAGGAAGAGGATGAATAGGATATGTGTGAAGCAAGTGAAGCCATTATGTCAGCAAGATTATTTGTAGATCAAGGAACAATTTTTAAGATATAAGAGTCAAATGATCCTAAGAGTGTATCTATATGATGTTTATACTATTTTAGAATTTCATTTTTGCATAGGTAGGAACCATTAACTTGGTTAACCACTAGCTAAGAATCATAAAAAATGATTATGGATTTGATACCCAAAAAGAGAGCCATTTGAAGCCCTAAGATCAAAGCCTCATATTCGGCCATGTTGTTAGTACATTCAAAATCTAGTTTAAATGACAAAGGCATAGGCTTTCCATCTAGAGGAATAAGAATGATTCCCACACCCCACCATATTAACAGTTATATCTATATAAGAACATCATCATTTGATAGGTTATGTCATCAATGGAGAACATTACGATGGATTCATTAGGGAATTATAGGTTTGAAGGTTGGTTATCAGGTAAAGGGGTGGAAACTAACTAGTCAGTGATTATTTTCCCCTTAATAGACTTTTGTTGAATAAACTCTATGTCAAGTTTAGCATGGAGCATGAGCCACTGAGCTACATGTTGGTTATGAAATGGCTTGGAATGCATGTATTTGAGGGGCTCATTATGGGTGACCACATAGATTTTATGATTTAGGAGATAATGGCAAAGCTTGGAGGTGGAAAAGACCAATGTGAGGCAAAAAAATTTAGTATGGGTATATCAAGTCTCATAATCAATAAGTGTGTGACTTATGTAGTAAAATGTGTATTCTCAATATTGGTCATCTTGATGTACAATCATAGCTCCCAAAGAATGGTCTGTTGGAGAGATGTATAGGTAGAAAGGTTGATTTTCCTTAGGTGGAATAAGAATTAGTGGGGAAAAGAGATACTATTTGAGAGCATCAAAAGCTTCCTAGAAATCTATATTTTAATGGAAGGAAACATATTTTTTGAGGAGATGGTGAAAGGGTTGGCAATGATTTGATAACTAGGAGATGAAGCAATGAATTGAATGAAGTTTTGTCTTACAAGCTATATAGTTGTTTGATATTAGTAGGTAGAGGCATCTCTAGGATTACTCTAACCTTAGCAAGGTCAACCTTAATACTATAAAGAGAAATGATAAAACCTAAGAGCTTATTGGAAATAACACCAAAGACACATTTCTTTGGGTTTAGTCAAATGTTATATTGGAGGAGATGAGAAAATATGGTTTTGAGAATCATCAAGTGGTATTGGAAAAGTTTAGACTTACCAAGTAAGTCATCCACACAATCTTTCATAATCTTGTGTAGGAGATCATGGAAGATGTAAGTCATAGCCTATTGATAAGTGGCACTAATGTTCTTCAGACCAAAAGGCATGACTCGATAATAGAAAGTATCCCATAGGGTAATAAAGGTTATTTTATGTTGATCTTTAGGAGTAACCATGATTTGATTATATCTAGAGAACCTATCCATAAGTGATAGCATCTCATGACTGGCTGTTAAATCAATAAGTTGGTTGATACTTGGAAATGGAAAGTCATCTTTTGGATAGACAAGGTTTAAGTCATGATAGTTAGTAGAAATGCAAGTTCCCTCAGTCACTTTTATGATAGGAAAAATATTGGAAATCCATTATAGGTAGTCGATGGGTTGGATAAAGTTAACAAAAAGGAGGTGTTGGAGTTCTTCTCTGACAAGGAGAGCAATACGAGGATACATCTTGTGAAGCTTTTGCTTAACAAGTTTAGCATCTCAATTGGTGACAATGTTATGGGTGATGATAGAGGGTTCAATACCAAACATGTCATTATAAGACCAAGAAAAGGCTTTATTATGGTCATTAAGAAATGTGGCATAATCATCTTGCTTAGAGGAATCCAAAGATTGGCCAATCTTGAGGATGTGAGGGTTATCATGAGAGGGTAGATTGATGTCAATGGTTGATTTATTTAACACAGATTATGTTTTAGATGGGAGAGATGATTGGATATAAGAATCATATACACCCATATATGTGAGAATTACATCATCATCTTGACATTGGATAGTGTTAATAGTGGGAGAGTCTTCATCAATTATTTTAGGATGAATGAGAGGAAGGGACCTTGTTTCCTTACCCTAGAGATAGGTGAGAGGCCCCAAATGGATGACATTTTAAAATTAGGAGGTATATATAACTCTAATTTTATAGGTGATGTTAGAAAATAAGGTGGAGAAGGAGAGACTAGATCTTCAATAATTGGTTAATGGGAACTTTTAGTGAGTTTAGTTAGTTCATCATACCCCATTCCATGCCTCTTTTTGGTAATTTCAATGGTTTGGCTAGTGGGATATTCAATAGGCATATGGACCCCTTATTCATAATGACCAAAACCAAATCCTTTCCAAGCATAGATATAGAGATAGGTGTGAGAAAATCTAGGGTTACTCAGGAAACAAAAGTCACAGGTAAATGGTTGTGGTGAAGAAGATGGATTGCTGATAGTGGGAGATTGATCAATTCCCCCATATGTGAAATTAGTTCAAAGGTTAGGGGGTCCATAAGGGATGACCATCCCAATGCAGAGATCATAATTTGGGTGCATGTGAAGCTTTCCATACTTTTATGGAGTATATAATATGTCAAGCATCAACAAATGATATTCACTGAGTGACAAATGTTGAAAAGTTTCCTCCATGGGATCCTTGTCAAGAATTTGTGTTATCGGTATCTATGTAACCAAGGGAGTGAAGATTGTGGAATATTTAGAATTATCATGAAAATAAGATTATGTTTTTAATGGAATGATAACATCATTAGGACTATAAGTCATTTTTCATATTTTAAACAAAGGTGGGTCAATGGGTATGACATGCACTTTCCCATCATGTTCAAACTTGACACAACAGTGCAAAGTTGAGGGTACACATGCCATAACATGTATCTAAGGTTTTCCAAGTAGTATATTATATTTAAACTCTCCTTATACAACATAAAATATATCAATAATTGTGTGGATACCTAGATGGATATGTAAGACAATAGTGCTCATCATAGTAGCTGTGGTATCGTTAAAGGAGTGAAATATTGCATCAATTTGAGACATGCAATTTTTTAGAAGAGCTAGCTATTTGTAGGTATAGGTGGAAATAATATTAATAATATTTCCCCCATTTCTTATGATTCTTTTGACATGAGTTTTATCAATATATGTCGTAATAAAAATGGTAGAGTCATAATATTTAGTGTGTTGAAGTGAAATTTTTGAATTACTAAAAGAAATCAGGGAGATGGAATTAAGGGAGCTGACCAAAGCTAAAAGAGGCTGGGGATCATCATGGTGTACCTCAATAGCTTTCAACACACTAATCAAAGCTTGATGGTGTTGGGATGAGTTTTAGATTAACTCATACAAAGACATTTTCATAGGAGTTTGGCGAATCTATTTCACCATCAAGCTTTGAATAACATCCAAAGATGTTGGTTTAGAGACACCCAAGATGGAAATATTAGGATTATAAGGGGGAGTGTCTTTGGTGAAGGGATGAGCCCAAGTATCAGTGACTTTTTTGTTACCTTTATCCTTTTGGTTTTGTGATCATGTGGCCACATTAACTATGTTGATCTGAAATATAGTTGAAGAAGGTGGAAAAGGGGCTATGCCCACATCTTTGGGTTTGAATTTAGGTGGAATAGTAGGAGACATTATGGATGCCAAAGGTGGAATAACTAGGAGGTTAATGGGAGTATCATCAAATAGAGTATCAACATCAAAGTATTATTGAATGACTACTGTGAGGGCTTTACAACTCTCAATATCATGTCCAGGTGAATGATGATATAAACACACTTGTGTATCATTAAACCAAGATGGATTCATCCCAAGAGGACTATAAGGCTTAATGGGATGAATATTTATTATGGAATATTGCAATAACTGACATAGGATAAAGCTCTGAGAGCCTATAAGTGGGATCACACCTATTATGCTAATAGGAGTGGACACCTTCTTTTGTTTAGGAGTCACAAGAGTAATTTTGTGTGATGCCTTATTTGGTAGCAGCAGAGTTACATGTTTTACTGACACTTTATTGGTGTTAGGTATCTTTGTGTCAGATGTGAAAGGCTTACCAAGTGGTAAAGGCAGTTCTAGAGGTAACTTAACCTTTTATTTTGCTTAGGTTGACACTACTCCAACTAAAGTAGAGGGGTGTGGTCCCAAAATTGATGGTAAACTTGAGGGTTGAAGAGGAGATTGATGAGATCTAGGAAGTTTAACATTTTTATATAGTTTAAGCCATGAAATTCCAACTTATGGTTGAGGAGTTAAATCTATTTTCACTTGTGGATGAATTAAATTAGAAATAGGGTATATGCCTAAGGTCTTGATCTACTTTAATGTGGTAAATGCCTGTGAGGGTGAGGGTTCTAACATAGATGGATGAACTTCTAGTGATTTTGGTGAAGAAGCTCTAACTTTGTCAAATACCTTAGGGTAAAGGGTAGTGAGAGGGTTGGTGGTAAAGATTGACACTCATTATTTTGGATAAGGAGTTTTAAGCTAGTCCCATAATGTCACATGATCTATCTTTGTGGAGTCAATAAATTCTAAACTTTTCACCAACTGAGAGAAGGGTTTAGATGAAGCTGACATAGGCCTTAAAGTTACATCTTTAAAAGGATGAGGTGTCTAAGAAAGAGGGAAATTATTAGCCTTTACTACTTTAGGCAAAGATGAGAAAGAACCACAATGGGGTCTTATTCAATAGAGACAGGAGAAGAGATATGGTCTTCCATAGGTGGAGGAGAGGTAGGTGAAGAGGGTTTCTTAAGGGGGTAAAGCATAGGTATTATTTATCCCTCAACATATGGGTGAGGAATAGATAAAGTATGATCCTCCATAGGTAAAATAAGGGGTAAGAGTAGTGCAATTAGAGTATGCACAATAGGTCTCTCATATATTATAGGAGTAGATAATACTGACTCCTCTAAGTGAAAAGGTGGAGTGGATGGGGTACTACTCTCTATCGGTGGAGGATAAGTAGGCAAAGAAGGTTCCTCAAGGGGTTATAACATAGGAATGATGCTCCCTTCAACATGTGGTTGTGAAATAGGTAAGATGAGGTTTTCTAGTGATAAGAGGATAGGTAATATTGGTGCAAAGGGAAGTGGTAATAATGGCTCTTGTAGTGGTAAAAAAAGTGGTAATGGAGGATCTTCCTCACTTGGTAGTGGAATGGGTGAAATAGGATCTTATATCTATGGAGGAAGAATGGCCAAAACAAATGCCATTGACTATGGGGGAGGAGTCGATAAAATATGTGCTTCCTATTGAGGGGAAGATTGAACTAGAGGTAAAGGAAAGACCATATTAATCGTATGGATATTATGATCACTTGAGTTAGTTATGGTTTGAATAATATTTTGATTAGGTAAATGGTTAGGAAAAGGGTGTTTGAACACATCCATACTTTGATTAGGGGGTGCATTAGGATTATCCAAGATGAGATCACCCTTATCAAACATGTCTTGAAATTTTTTCTTGAATGTCTTACATTTATTAGAATTGTGGCCTTAACTTGATGGTAGTTGTAAAACTCATCTTCCTTGTACCAAGTTGGGATAGAATGGGAGGGGTTAAATTGTATAGGAGGTTTGATTTGAGGAAGGGTTATGACACCATGTTATAATATTTTTTCCAAAATGATTGTTTATGACTCCCTAATGGGAGTGTATTGTCTTTGTTCATATCATTGTTGGAAATACTTGGTTAGATTTAGGGAAGTTAAGTAATTAGGTTGGTTTTTGGTTATGGAAGAAGCTAATTTAATGACCATCATATTGGTGGAGCCTTTAGATTTTTGGTTAGAAGAAGAAGTTTTAGAAGAGGAGGAGTTATTCAATTTGGAATTGGGGTTCTTACTATGCAACTTGAATCTACCTTCATATATAACATGAATCTTAAGTTTCTATGCCATTTTAAAGGCCTCATTAAATGTACAAAAATTTTATAGTCAGAGTGTGGATGAGATGTACTTAGCACATGCCCTTGAGAAGAGTTTAATAAGCTCAAGTTGGGGTAAGGAAAAGGAGAGTTGATTGATCAAGCCTCTCCAATGAGCGATAAAATATATGATAGACTCATCATCAAACTATTTAATAGAATAAAGGTCTATAATAGAAACTTTTTTAGAAATGTTAATAGAGAAATGGTCTAAAAATATTTGTGTGAGTTGGGTAAATGAGAAAAGGGAGTGCTGCAGTATAGAGCTATACCAATCCTAGGTAGCACTCAAAAGAGACATAGGGAAAGTGTGAAGTAGTAATGCATCATCATGCCCTATTAAATAATAATCATGCTTAAATGCTCACAAATGTGGTTATGGGTCCTCTTTACTCTAGAAATGAGTAAATTTAGGGAGTTACCATTGGCTTGGATAAAGGTGAATAGGCATAGAAGGAGGGATGGGTTCATTACATATCTGATCATAAGATAACACATTCTTTGAACCAAAAATGAATGTATCTAGATTAGACATCTTCTCCATCAGCATCTTGATGAGGTCTTGAGGGGGATTAGTCTGGGAGATACCTCCTAAGTTATAGAGAACCTGATAAGAAGTAGAGGGAGTGTATAACATAGCTTGCTAAGATTTTGCTCGGACAACATAAGGATAATGAGTCATAGGCTAAGGGGAATAAAGAAAAGGGGCTTGCCCCATTAGGTTAGAAACTATCTTTTGGTTGGATGTTGTTATTATAGGTTGGGTTATTGGCATGGTTAGACTAGATGAAGGGTGAGTCATAACTCAAGCAATTATAGGTGTGAGGGTAGATGGAATAGCTACCACTAAATTATAAAATGGTTTGTGACTTGAATAAATTGGTTGTGGTTGTGAAAGTAGGGAAGTCCCACCATAGTTTAGGTGAGATTGGGTAGTGGGCGATGCTAAACTTTGGATATTGTTTATAATTAGGTACTTGTTGAAGTGGTTGTTTGAATAACCATGGGAAAAATAGTGGAGGCAATTGAAAATGAAGTTGTTTCCATTAGAGAGGTTGGCATACCATATATTGGGTCACTTAAATAATTATAGGTTTAGATCATAGCAAGGTAATGCTGAAGGGCTGACACATTATGATCAAGAAATTTAGCAAAATATTGATCTCCCTCAGGCATAATGGTAATTTGGTTGGGGCTAGGAGTATGCTCTATATCTAAAGTATACTCCATGATTGACTCAAAAACAAGAGGGGAAGGTGGAAGTGGTTGTTGGCTTACATAATCGATAAGAATTTTGGCTTGAGCTTGTGTCAATAACATATAAGAGGAAGTATAAATAGTCTTATTACTCTATATTAGTGACAAAATAAGGAAAAAACAAGTTTAGGTGTAGGTAAGTGTGTTTTTTCAACTTGCTATTTTGAGAAAATGAAAATTACATAGTCATTGACATCAGTCACTTGATCGATGTTGATAGCAAAATTTTACCAACATTGGTGGGATTAACTGATTTTGATAGCTAAAGTCTATCAACATCAGTATAGTTAACCAATGATGGTCACTATTATAACTTGGGAGATGGAAAATATGATGTTTTAGAAACCCAAAATTTGAAACTAGGTAAAAAGTGGATACAAGAGGTCTGTGTAAGAAGGAAGAACACTCAAAAAACCTAAGATAACAGGTTATACAAACTGATTATTAGAAATAGTGTTGATTTTGTGAATCAATATGAAAATGTCCTTACCAAATCCAAAATATAAAAGGTAATAAAAAATCAAAAAAGGAACATACAACCACTAATTATTAACTCCTAGAGATTAATTTTAGTCTTGTGTTGGCTTTTGCCTTAATTAGTTAGTGAAAAGAGAATTTGGCTATCAAAGGTACTAGAAAGCAATCTAGAGCTAGTTTCAAGTTAGTTTTAGTGCTCAAGAGGAAATTTGTGCTATACTAGGTATGTGGATTGTTATAGTAGCTTTCTCTCCACACTTCATGGACCTGGAGCCAAGCTAGGCTACATAGCCAAAATATACCTTCTACCTAGAGTTTATACTCTACCAGAGAATGGAGTGGGTTCTCCCCTTGGTGGTGAAATCCAAGTAGAATAGTTGGGTAGGATAAGATAATCCACTAGGTGATGTAATCCTAATGGGACTTTTCTCAGATGAGTTGAGATGTTTGTTTTGTGAGTGTGATCTGGTTGTGTAACATAGGTTCACTACAATTCATTCATAATGCTTGTAATTAACTAGGTGAACTAACATGTAGCAAGCAAACAATGAAATGCAGTAAGTTTTAAACCCAAATCTGAAATGTTTAAATTCAAATGAAAATAAAGATGAAATAGGATTAGAGAATGAAGTTCACTATTCTAAAGTGCATACAAGAAGAAGTAAATAAAAGATTCTTTTTAACTTGTAATAAAAATGATAAATTGATTTTAGAGGCAAAGAAAAAAGAAAGAAAAATTTAGTTTATTACTTTTAAACAAAAAATAAAATGTTGAATTTTTTGTTTTAAGAGGGAAGAGAAGGATAAAGTGCAAGAAATGAAGTTTTCACTATAATTCACCTATATGAATTCTTAAAACAAGCAATCAACCCAAGGAAAACTCTAGGGTCCCAGTGGGCGTGCCAGAAATGTTTCACAAAAATTTGTCTATTTCAAGTTGAAAGACAATAGAGAAAAATGATAAGGATAAGTGATTAGAATGAACCCAGATTGGTTTGTGTGTCATATCTAGACATTGTGAGTATTTCTCTTTGGCTGGAGAGGACTACCTATAAGTAAGAAAGCACTACCACAAAATGTTTATTAGTAGATAAATGAGTGGGTTGTCAAGCTATGTGCTTGTTCTAAGGAGTGTGAAACTTCCTTAGAGATGACAGTCCACTTTTGAGAGAAAAAAGAGTAATAAAAAACTAAAAGAGAGGTAAAGAGAGAGTGAAAGAGAGATAATATTACCATTTATTCGTAACCTGAGTGCAACAAAAAGTGACACGATGCAAGTTGTATATTTTGTTTGTATTTTAGAAGGTGTTTGGGTGGGTTTTGGAAAGGTTAGGAAATCCATAGTCACCAAAGTTGGTAAAGAAGTGATCGATATAATTTATGCTTTTGAGGTCGGTGGGTGAAGGTGACCAATGTCAGTTAGGATACTGAGGTCGATAGGGGTAATAATTACTTAAGACCTTGTAGAAGGATTTTTTAGGTCCAGGGAATGGTTTTGGTCAAGTATAAGAGGTTGGAGAGAGTTATGTGTGTGTGTGTGTGTGTGTGTGTGTGTGTGAGAGAGAGAGAGAGAGAGAGAGAGAGAGAGAGAGAGAGAGAGAGAGAGAGAGAGAGAGAGAGAGAGAGAGAGAGAGAGAGAGAGAGAGAGAGAGAGAGAGAGAGATGGTTTAGATGGATATAGTCATAGATTTGGTGTGTTAGGTCAATAGGAAACAAGTAGGGAATCTTTATAATTTATTCATGGGGGTTTGGTCAAGAATGTGTAAAATAATGAATAGTAGATATAAAGTGATAGCAAAGTAAATACTTAAAAGACATACAGAATAAGTGATATACTTAGCTATAGTGGTGACTGAATGATAAGTGTCACATGGATGGATCCTATCAGGTAGTATAAATTGATGCCCTAAATAAAGAAAATAAGCAGATGTTGTTGGTCCTCCTCGAGAGCCTAGTCCCTGATCTAGATTGACTAATGTAAGATAACAATAAGCTAGGATGATGAAAGCTGAATGTGTTGGAAATACTGTCATTGGTGTCAAAGGTATAGCATTATTGGTGATAAAGGCCCCATTGCATTTAATGTTGTTTGTAATAAATATATCTTGGCTAATATTAGTTAATATTTATTTAATATTAATGAATATATTTTTGGTTGAATATGAGACAAAAGAAGGGCCCATGGACAAGTTGAAGAGCCATGGGATATAGACAAAAGAAGGATGGGATGAATTTCCCATGAAGAGTCATCTTGGGGAATACCAAGAGTCACCAAGTGAAAACAAAAGAGTAAGGGCACAATTTCTCATGAAGGGACACTTTGAGGAATACGAAAAGTCACCAAAGATAAGGACAAAAGTGGGAAGGACATTTTTGGTCATGAAGGGTCATCACATGACTTTTGAAAGGCTTGAATATGAAGGGTCATCCAAGATTGGCAACATTTTCCATGAGGATTAAAGGGTCACAAAGGAGGAAGACCAAAGGTCATTTGGAAAGCTATAAATAAAGGCTTGAGAGGCCATTTGTAATATGAGAGATAGAGGTTGATTTGATATTGTAATATCTAGCTTAGAAGAGCAATTGTGAGAGATGAATATGATTTGTATTTGTTATATCTAGCATAGAAGAGCAAAGGTGAGAAAGAGAGAGGAAGGAGATGTTGTATTGATCTATCATTTATTGAGATAGCGACATTGAGAGATAGGTGTGTGGTATACACAAAGGGGTTGGTGCTCCTGTGGGTTTGTTTTCATGAATAGTAGCTAGGTTAGTGCTTGGCAAAGGGGTTTGAAGATCCTATGGGTTGGTGCTCATGAATTGTAGCTAAGGTTGGTACTTGGCAAAGGGGTATGGTGCTCCTGTGGGTTTGTTCTCATGAATATACTTGAGATTGTTCTCTGTGGTTTTTCCCACATTGGGTTTCCATGTTATATCTGGTGTCTCTCTCTATCTTGTGTGATGTTTATTGTTTGAGTTTTATTACATATCTTGAATGTTTGATTAAGTAGAATTTGATAAAGGGAAAGTTTTATAAGATATATAATACACTGATTCACCCCCCTCTTAGAATATTTCATGCTTAACAATTGGTATCAGAGCAGGTTCCTTTAAAAAGGGTTTAATAACTTGAAGGTAGATCAAAGAAAAGAATAAGATGGCCAAACAACTAAAGAAGGAGAATCAAGAGTTGAAATCTATGGTTGAGGATCTTAAGGAAAAGGTGTGTATCTTGGATTCTAAGTTGGCTATAGAAGTAAAAGAAAATAAGATATTTATTCAGGATCTTAAGAATCAGTTAGAGGTTGCAACTTCAATTTTAACATCAAGAGAAGAAGAGTGTAATCAGTTGAAGGTTGAGTTAGGTTATTTAAAAGATAATCATGAGAAGCTTATAATCAAGGTTGAGAAAGATCATGAAATATTGGTCCAAGAAAAGAAGGATGCAGGTTTTGAAGGCAAATCAAAGAAGCTGATCAGGCAGCCCAATGCTTTTAAGTTTTCAAATTCTTTTCATGGCCATTGTTTTGTTTGTCATCATGTTGGTCATAGGGAAAGAGATTGTATGAGGAGAAGCAATCAATCAAAGGGAGATTTCAATCACATTCAAGAAAAAGATATGAGAAATATTGTTTGCTTTTGTTGTCATGAGGTTGGCCATATTGCTAAATTATGTCAAAATAAAGTAAAGGGATATTCAAGGTATGTCAAAGGATATAGAGCCCCTAGAAAATATGAGAAAAGACAAATTCAGGTTTGGAGACCTAAAATAATAAAGGTTGATCAGAATGAGTTTAAGAGTGAAAATGAATTAGTTGTTATAATAGATAAAGAATCAAATAATAAGGATTGTGCAGAATCTCTTGTTACACTTGAGCATGAGCTTTGTCAAGATAAGATAGTTACAAAAGTTGAGAAAAATAAAAACATCATAAATGATAAGGTTAGTAAGTCAAAAAGGTTAGACATGCTTAAATGGATTATAAAAGAAAAACATAAGAAGATCAAGGAAGAAACCAAGGAGATGTGGGAATCTCTTGAGATTTGTTTCTAGAACCCTATTGTGTGGGGTGTCTCTTCTAGGCTTCAAGGAGACACTTTTAAAAATTGAAGCATGGTGGATGCTATTGGGTCTTGATTATGTTGCATGACAAGAAGGTGAGTTGGAAAATTAATTTGTATATCTTTTGAGGGAATAGATTTTTGAAGAAAATTTTACATCAGTATTAAGGTTTGAGGCTATTAGAATGATTCTTGCATATGCAGTGTTTTTAAAGTTTTAAAGTGTTTCAAATGATTATGGTCACAAAAAATTAGAAATTTGAAAAAGAGCTAATAATTCAAAAAGAAGGAGAAAGATATTCATGCAGATTCAATGAAGAAGGATCAGAGTTTCAAAGTTCCATTCATCAGGAAGAAATTTCAGTTGTGTTCATGGCAGAAGAAACAACATGAAGATTCTACGTTGGTGCAAATAGATTTGCATGTAAAAAATAAATATCAGCCATGGTTTGTTGATATCGGATGTTTGAGGCATATGATAGGAGATAAGATTAAAAAAGATCAATGGTGGCATAGTGAAATTTGAAGATAAAACCACTGCCAGGATAGCCAAAAAAGGTATTTTAAGTTTGGATATTAGTAAAACCAAAGCTAAGAATTTTTTCTAAGCATAATATTTTGAGTGTAAGTTAAATGTGTTCAAGGATACAGCTTAAAGTTTCATGCAGAAAGTTGTGAGGAAATACTCAAATGAGTTGATTGCAGATTCTCAAAGGATAGGTAATGTTTTAATCAGATATCTTCTCTAAGACATGCGAGAGGAGTTGGGAGTAATTTCTATTACTTCTTGCCATTGATGTTCAACATCAAGTGAGGGAGAGGTAAGTGTTATCTCTAGGTAGGCCCTTTGCCATTGATGTCAAAGAGGGAGAATAACAAGTACAGGTACAGGTGTAAAAAATAGGTATAGGTTGCTACAGTAAGGGGGAGTTACTGTATGTTTATAGATGATGGTATGTGCAGGTGACAGGATGTGGCAGTTTCAGGATTGAGGTTGCTATCAATGACAAAGGGGGAGAATGTTGGAAATGTTGTCATTGATTTCAAAGGTCTAGCATTATTGGTGATAAAGGCCCCATTGCATTTAATGTTGTTTACAATAAATATATCTTGGCTAATATGAGTTAATATTTATTTAATATTAATGAATATATTTTTGGTTGCATATGAGACAAAATAAGGGCCCATGGAGAAGTTGAAGAGCCATGGGATAAAGACAAAAGAAGGATGGAATGAATTTTCCCATGAAGAGTCATCTTGGGGAATACCAAGAGTCACCAAGTGAAGACAAAAGAGTAAGGGCACAATTTATCATGAAAGGACACTTTGAGGAATACGAAAAGTCACCAAAGATAAGGACAAAAGTGGGAAGGACGCTTTTGGTCATGAAGGGTCACCACATGAATTTTAAAAGGCTTGAATATGAAGGGTCATCCAAGATTGGCACCATTTTCTATGAGGATTGAAGGGTCACAAAGGAGGAAGGCCAAAGGTCATTTAGAAAGCTATAAATAAAGGCTTGAGAAGCCATTTGTAATATGAGAGATAGAGGTTGATTTGATATTGTAATATCTAGCTTAGAAGATCAATTGTGAGAGATGAATATGATTTGTATTTGTTATATATAGCTTAGAAGAGCAAAGGTGAGAGAGAGAGGAAGGAGATGTATTGATCTATCATTTGTTGACATAGCAACATTGAGAGATAGGTGTGTGGTATACGCAAAGGGGTTGGTGCTCTTGTGGGTTGGTGCTCATGAATTGTTTTTGGGTTGGTGCTCTGTAAAGGGGTTGCTGCTCCTATGGGTTGGTGATCATGAATAGTAGCTAGGTTGGTGCTTGGCAAAGGGGTTTGAAGCTCCTGTGGGTTGGTGCTCATGAATTGTAGCTGAGGTTGGTACTCGGCAAAGGGGTATGGTGCTCCTGTGGGGTTGTTCTCATGAATATACTTGAGATTGTTCTCTATGGTTTTTCCCACATTGGGTTTCCATGTTATATCTGGTGTCTCTCTCTATCTTATGTGATGTTTATTGTTTGAGTATTATTACATATCTTTAATGTTTGATTAAATGGAATTTGATAAAGGGAAAGTTTTATAAGATATATAATATACTGATTTACCCCCCCTCTCAGTATATTCCATGCTTAACTATTGGTATCAGAGCAGGTTCCTTCAAAAAGGGTTTAACAGCTTGAAGGTAGATCAAAGAAAAGCATAAGATGGCCAAGCAGCTAAATAAGGAGAATAAAGAGTTGAAATCTATGGTTGAGGCTCTTAAGGAAAAGGTGTGTATCTTGGATTCTAAGTTGGATATAGAAGTAAAAGAAAATAAGATATTTATTCAGGATCTTAAGAATCAGTTAGAGGTTACAACTTCAATTTTAACATCAAAAGAAGAAGAGTATAATCAGTTGAAGGTTGAGTTAGGTTCTTTAAAGGATAATCATGAGAAGCTTATAATCAAGGTTGAGAAAGATCATGAAATATTGGCCCAAGGAAAGAAGGATGCAATTTTTGAAGGCAAATAAAAGAAGTCGATCAAGCAGCCTAATACTTTTAATTTTTCAAATTCTTTTCATGGTTGTTGTTTTGCTTGTCATCATATTGGTCATAGTGCAAGAGATTGTATAAGGAGAAGCAATCAATCAAAGGGAGATTTCAATCACATTCAAGAAAAAGATATGAGAAATATTGTTTGTTTTTATTGTCATGAGGTTGGCCATATTGCTAAATTATGTCAAAATAAAGTAAAGAGATATTTAAGTTATGTCAAAGGATATAAAGCCCCTAGAAAATATGAGAAAAGACAAATTCAAGTTTGGAGACCTAAAATAGTAAAGGTTGATCAGATTGAGTTTAAGAGTGAAAATAAAGTAATTGCTATAGTAGATAAAGAATCAAATAAGAAGGATTGTGCAGAATCTCTTGTTACACTTGAGCATGAGCTTTGTCAAGATAAGATAGTTACAAAAGTTGAGAAAAAGAAAAACATCATAAATTATAAGGTTAGTAAGTCAAAAATGTTAGACATGCTTAAATGGATTCTACAATAAAAACACAAGAAGATCAAGGAAGAAATAGAGGAGATGTGGGAATCTCCTGAGATTTATTTCTAGAACCCTATTGTGTTGGGTGTCTTTTCTAGGCTTTAAGGAGACACTTTTAAAAATTGAAGCATGGTGGATGCTATTGGGTCTTGGTTATGTTGCATGACAAGAAGGTGAGTTGGCAAATTAATTTGTATATCTTTTGAGGGAATAGATTTTTGAAGAAAATTTTGCATCAATATTAATGTTTGAGGCTATTAGAATGATGCTTGCATATGCAGTGTTTTTAAAGTTTTAAAGTGTTTCAAATGATTATGGTCACAAGAAATTAGAAATTTGAAAAAGATATAACAATTTCAAAAAGAAGGAGAAGGATATTCATGCAGATTCAATGAAGAAGGATCAGAGTTTCAAAGTTCCATTCATCAGGAATAAGGTTCAATTATGTTCATGGCAAAAGAAACAACATGAAGATTCTATGTTGGTGCAAACAGATTTTCATGTAAGAAATAAAGATCAACCATGTTTTTTTTATAATGGATGTTTGAGGCATATGACAGGAGATAAGAGTAAAGAAGATCAATGGTGGCATAGTGAAATTTGAAGATAAAACCACTGCCAGGATAGCTAGAAAAGGTATTTTAAGTTTGCATATTAGTAGAACAAAAGCTAAGAATGTTTTGTAAGCATAATATTTTGAGTGTAAGTTAAATATGTGTTCAAGGATACACCTTAAAGTTTCATGTGGAAGGTTGTGAGGAAATATTCAAATGAGTTGATTGCAGATTCTCAAAGGACAGGCAATGTTCTAATTAGATATCTTCTCAAAGACATGCGAGAGGAGTTGGGAGTAATTTATATTACTTCCTACCATTGATGTTCAACATCAAGTGAGGGGGAGCTAAGTATTAGCTCCAAGGAGGCCCTTTTCCATTAATGTCAAAGGGGGAGAATAATAGGTATAGGTACAGGTGCAAAAAATAGGTACAGGTTGCTACAGTAAGGGGGAGTTATTGTATGTTTTTAGATGACAGTATGTGCAGGTGACAGGATGTGGCAGTTTCAAGATTGAGGTTGCCATCAATGACAAAGGCGGATATTGTTGGAAATATTATCATTGATGTCAAATGTCTAGCATTATTTGTGATAAAGGCCCCATTACATTTAATGTTATTTGTAATAAATATATCTTGGCTAATATGAGTTAATATTTATTTAATATTAACGAATATATTTTTGGTTGCATATGAGACAAAATAAGGGCCCATGGAGAAGTCGAAGAGCCATGGGATAAAGACAAAAGAAGGATGGGATGCATTTTCCCATGAAGAGTCATCTTGGGGAATACCAAGAGTCACCAAGTGAAGACAAAAGAGTAAGGGTGAAATTTCTCATGAAGGGACACTTTGAGGAATACGAAAAGTCACCAAAGATAAGGACAAAAGTGGGAAGGACGTTTTTGGTCATGAAGGGTCACCACATGACTTTTCAAAGGCTTGAATATGAAGGGTCATCCAAGATTGGTGCCATTTTCCATGAGGATTGAAGGGTCACAAAGGAGGAAGGCCAAAGGTCATTTGGAAAGCTATAAATAAAGGCTTGAGAAGCCATTTGTAATCTGAGAGATAGAGGTTGATTTGCTATTGTAATATCTAGCTTAGAAGAGCAATTGTGAGAGATGAATATGATTTGTATTTGTTATATCTAGCTTAGAAGAGTAAAGGTGAGAGAGAGAGGAAGGAGATGTTGTATTGATCTATCATTTGTTGAGATAGCAACATTGAGAGATAGGTGTGTGGTATACACAAAGGGGTTGGTGCTCCTATTAGTTGGTGCTCATGAATTGTTTCTGGGTTGGTGCTCCGCAAAGGGGTTGGTGCTCCTATGGGTTGGTGCTCATGAATAGTAGCTAGGTTGGTGCTCATCAAAGGGGTTTGAAGCTCCTGTGGGTTGGTGCTAATGAATTATAGCTGAGGTTGGTACTTGGCAAAGGGCTATGGTGCTCCTGTGGGTTTGTTCTCACAAATATACTTGAGATTGTTCTCCATGGTTTTTCCCACATTGGTTTTCCACGTTATATCTATTGTCTCTCTCTATCTTGTGTGATGTTTATTGTTTGATTTTTATTGCATATCTTGAATGTTTGATAAAGTGGAATTTGATAAAGGGAAAGTTTTATAAGATATATAATATATTGATTCACCCCCCCTCTTAGTATATTATGTGCTTAACAGAATGTTGAGAGCTTGGATGTAAATGAGAATGAATTTTCTTGATTTTTACTGACCTAAACATTAGGTTGGAGTATGTCTTATATCACTAATGTTGATTCTTCATCCCTAACATCCTCTAGTAAAATAGTCTCTCCCTCTACCTATTCTAAGTGTAATGGTATAATATGCAAGCCTTGATATGAGTCAACTATGGGACTCCTTGTAGGGGTCCTCAACTTCCTTATATGTATGAAAGGGGTCTCTAACTATGTGGGGGATCTTTATTAGGTTGATGCATTTTCCTCTTGTGTTGTTATCCTAATAGATGTATCAATTTGATCTTGGGGCATATTAGTATTTACATGAATCAATCCTAGAGTTGAATCTTCTTGTGTTTTCTCCTCCTCATCAGAATCTAAACTAATGGGGTCCTCTGCTTATGTTTTACATCTAGTTCTGGGTTTAAGCACCCTAGGCTCTTTCTTCATAGTATTGAGATTTAATTTTAAATGGAATCATTAAGATGAGGAACCCATCTGGTCTTTATATTTCTCCTTAGAATGCCCTCTCCAAATGTCTGAATGTTCCCATCCCTTGTAAAGAGCCTTCTTGCCATCCAATTCTCTTACATTCACTGAGGGGTCTTCTTGGATCATTCTCAAATGATCTTCCTTTATTCTAGAAAAAAATTCCCTCTTCAAAACATATTTATCATCCTTTGTATTTAGAAAAAAAAATCATATGAATAGGGCTCTTGGCTATAAGGGATATTAAGCTCCTATACATGTTTCTGAATAAGACCATGTGGATCCCAGTCTTTGTGTGGAAGCATGGGGAAATGATATCTCTTCACTTGCCTTCCACTTTTTAAAAATGATTATTCATGGTATATACCATTTTACCTATGATTATATGATGGTTAAAAAATGAACTCTTCTTTGCTTTGGACAAATCTTCTTCAATATTCCACCATAATTGAAAGGCGATCTCTTGCTCCACCAGCTTGTCTAGCACATATCTTGGGAGGTATAGGGGATGAAATCTATTTCCCAAAATCATTATAAAAATGAAATTTGGATACACGAAATAATATCCCCTACATTCTAACATCTTTATAATGTTCTCTCCTTGACTATCTTGACCATGTTCTTGGTGTAGGCATACATATGCATAAATACGTAGTAGTCACCAATTTTATTGTTGATGAGTTCATGGATGGACTCTAAAATTAACTAAGGACTTTATAGCATGTTCTCATGATAGCATCTAGAAAATAGGACATCATATAGAAATGGCCCATAGGTATGAGGCACTTATCCTTGTGAATTTTTCTTTGAGATGAAGGTTGATTATCTCCCCTAGGGTGAAAGTAACATCATGGGTCAACATCATGTATAACAATGGCACCTAGTCTAAATTAATAAAATGGATGCTCAGTATACCATAGAGTCAGTTCAAAAGATTCATGCTGATGTGTATCCCCATTTTGAATTTGTCTATAGAGATAGTCCCCTTTGGCTTCTTCCCTTTTTAGGTGATAGTCTAGTCTAGGAGCAACCATGAAGAGAGTGCCTTCTCAATTGAGATTTTCATGTTGAAATGCAATAATGTATGCTTTTTTAATTATGAATTGGGTATGATTAAAGATATGTATATTTACAATTCAACTCATAAAATACATGTGATTATTGTTCTATTATTGGAATGATGAAGGAATGCATCTTAGGTTATCTTACCTAAGAATAAAAAATCACATAAGAGGTTGATGCATGGCATCACCTCCAGCTTGGTAGTAAAAAAAATATAACCTTTATCATTTTAAATCCATAAATTATTTCATGGATAGTCTATAAACAAGTGTAATCTCATCTTCCAATGAAAATGTGTCTACAAAATCTACTATGTCCCATAATCTTGAATAGTTAGCATACCTATTCTTGAATATATTAGCATCGAACACCATATCCATGAAATTTATATAATCCTTGATTAAATAGGAATATGTTAGATTTGTTCCTTGAAATACCTTGGATGAAGATGCCATTGCTAGATATAGGTTTTGTGATGTTTGCATTTTCCATGAATGTGTTATGTGCTCTAGATGATCTATTTCGACCTCACTTGAGCATTATTTCACTCGCAGTTTATTCATAAGTATTATCTATGGATATTCATCACTTAGGATAGCATAAGGATTGTGATACAAATAGGATTAGAGTGTAATTATTATTTGAAATCAATGAAGGATTTAATAGTTGTGTATTGCATATATAGGATTTTGCATTGAATAGTAGTTCATGTGACATAAATTCCTAATGTTTACTTATTTTATATTTCATGTATAGTTCCAATTATGTTAGTTCAAGTTGGTATGGGTATTTAACATACTATTAGGAAATATTTCAACTTTATTTGGCTAATTATAACAATTTATATTATTGTCCTAGGGGATAGGGTATTTAGGTTTATGTCAGGGACTGATCTTTGTAAAAGACAAATAATAAAAAGCTTGAAGACCTATTTATATCAAACAAAATGCTTGTAACACAAATCCCACAACATGTATATAAATACCTTAGGTTTTATTAGAAAAAATAGCCACAACAAAAATTCCAAAGACCCAAAAGTCCATCAGGTAAAATGTCTGAGGTATAAGTTCTGATAAAGATAATTTATATCAGGGAAATTATTTCAAACAAAATGTCTGATGTCAAAAATCTGAAAGAATTGTTTCTTTCAAGTAAAATTTCTAAAGACCAAAAATATAAATGAAAAGAAATACCACAAACATAAAATATAAAAATTTATCAGACAACCATCCCTGAAGCACAAAACCTAAAAATCAAACATATTAGATAAAATATCCAAATGAAATCCCTAAACTAAAGGCCCAAAAATTTACATAGTTTAAAAATTCCAAAATGCATTAATATAGTTATCCCATACACTATACCAATGAAATTTTTCCAAAATATGAAGGCCAAAAATCAATATTTTCCCATAATTTGTAGAAACATATAGAAGAGAGGTTTCAACAATAAGGCCAAAATCTGAAAAAAGTGGGTTCCCATTTCTCGTTAGAGAAAAGGGGTGTGTTAGATACAACAAATGGTGACTCATATGGGGAATAATATTTAGTATTAAATAATATATAACTTTGGTTATTAATCCTTAGATAAATTGTGGAGTGCACCATAGAAGAATACTTAAATTAGAAACATGAAAGAGGCTCACATGTTGATTCACACAACATACTTGCCTTCCAATTCCTTGGATCTATGTGTGAAAAATGTGTAGTTCATTTAACCCTTGTTTTAATGAGTTTTTAAAAGTATTGATGAAGTTTTAATTTTCATTCTAGTATCTATTAAATCTTTAAAAAATGAGCTAAGCTTAGGCATTACTCTACTACCAGCTAGGCATCCATAGCCCTAATAGATATACCTTGGGCTCCTATTCTTCTTTTCCCATTATTTTATCTTAATCATGATCCATGGTAGATTGACCTTATTTCATCATGTGAAAATTTTGATTTTATTTAGATTTATTTTTATATTTTGAAATCATAAAAAACCAGTGAGATAGGATTATTATAAAATAAATCATTACCAGAACACCCTTGCCAACCAAATCTAAACCCAGAATTATCACTTCTAACAAGTGTTTAATGTGATAAGTGTACTTGATCCAATAAAAATAAGAAAAATTTATAGATTTTTATGAATTACTCTTGAGAGAAACTTTCACATACTTGTTGAAAGTATTCAATTGTGACACCTTCTAGAATAATCCATGATTATCTACCTTCATCCTGAGGACTCAAGACATAAAAATACACCCAATTTGTGGACTAGTCCTAAATTTCCAAAAAAATTAATTTCCCCCATTTATAAAAGTCATAAAATTAGTTGGTTGGGATCTTTAGCTTGGTTATAGTCAAAGCAAACACAATTTAGTTTGTCATAGAAAGCAACAAAATAGCTAGTCTAAAAAGCAAGAAACTAATCTAAGAAAACAAGGAATCTAATCTATAAAAGCATAAAATCTAATCTAATAAAGTATGAAATATAATATAATAAATCAAGAAATATAAAATAATCTTACATATACATCTCTCTATCCCTCATCAATCAATAATATTTATAGACAACACAACCCTGAAGTAGTGCTTTAGGAACTATCTATTGATTAGATATGTAAGCTCATTGCCTTACAGGTCCTATAAATGAAATACATTATTTCCCATGATCTCTTAAATCTAGTATGGTCCAATCTATAGTGGGGAAAAATTATCGTGTTAGCCTTTCCTCTCATGGGTTTTATCCCAACATAGCACTAGATCTAAAATCATAAATGTTTTGTTCTTTGCTCTCTTATCAAACCACTTCTTGACCACATCTTAGTGTTTATTGAATGTCTATAAGGCCTCAATCCTTGAATCTTCCATTTCTATTATATCAAAAAATCTTGAGTCTACTTCATTGCATAGTTACATATAGTCTTGTATGAACTGATAAGTGGATAACTTCAACATAATTAGGAACATAGGCCTACACCCATATACCAACAAATAAGTTAAAGATTAAGGGATTGTTTGTATCTTGTTTGTTCTAACCAAAGAGCATACTTTAATAGATTATTCTAGTCCCTAGGATTTTCCCCTACTAATTTCTTAATTTCATAAATCAAATTCTTATTCATTGATTCTGCTAATCTATTTCTTTGAGGGTAATGACTAGAGGATGATCTGATAGTGATCTAGTTATCATGTGCCCACTCAATGAATTCTATTGATATGAAAGCTGATCCATTATCACAAACCAAAGAAATAGGTGTGTTGAATCTAGTTTTTATGTGGTCCTCCAAGAAGTGAATTTTTTTGTCATTATGGATTCAGTCTATCTAGTGCAGTAATCAATAGAAGTAAGTAAAAATTTATGGTTTTATAAGGAATTTGGGTTGATGACACTAATGAAGTATAAACCCCATTGGGAAAATGGCCTTCCTTCAACAATCAACTATAATGTCATTGCTATGTGTACTTACCTTTTGGCTAGATATTGACATTTATGTCATGTTCTTACATGAGCATGAGCATCCTTAAAAATTAATGGCTAATAATAACCCATTATTAAGATTTTATTGACTATGGTATTTATATAAGAATGACCACAACCCATCTTTTCATGCTAGTTCTCTAGAATCTCTTTAACTTCCTCTATAGATACACACCTAAGATAAATACCTTCATAGTTTTTTTTATAGAGGACTCCCTTCTTGATCATGTAATAAGCAGATATGAGGCTAAATATTCTTCTATCTCTATTGAGATCTGAGGAGTAATTTCTTGTAAGTAAATACTATATCATATCAGTATACCACTCTCCTTTAGATACTTGAGCTTCACATACCTCTTCAATGGTGATACATGGATTTGGTTTAGTCATGAGTTAAATGATGCCTTGACCTCAAAAGATTTTTATAATATTTATTTCTATATCAATTTATTATAGCTTTGCCATTCATTTTCCTTGACATTCTCCTAATTCATTCTATTTTAGGGTGAGATTGATAGTAGGGTCAGGGACAATGGTGATGATTTTATTATTCAAGATGTAATGTTGTAATTTATTTATTACTTTGATAAGGGAAAGAATTTGTTTGTCAATCATGGAATACCTAAGTTTTGCATCCTTCAGATTTGTACTCATGAACATAATTGAATGCTTATTTTCATCTTTTTTTTTATAATGATAAAAATAATTATATGTTCTGAAGTGAATGAATATAGGTATAAATATTTATTAAAATATAGACTAATTAGTAATGGATCATATTATATTACATCTTTAATGTATTGGAAAGACTTTTAGGCTTCAGATGTCCACTCTATTTTGGCATCCTACTTGAACATGGTGTTCATAGGCCTAACAATCTCTACAAATCCTGAGATGAACTTCCTTACGAAGTTAATCTTTTAAAAGCATGATTTGGGCTCTTTCTTGCTATTTGGTGGTGTAATATTTGAAATTCCTTAAAATTATTTCTAGATCAATAGTGATCTCATCTTTGGTGATGACATGCCCTAAGAGCTTGCCTTTAGTTACTCCAAATATGCTCTTTTTTAGGTTTAATAAAACACCAAACCTTTTGCATCTCTCGAATATAGATTGGAGGTGGATTATATGGTCATCCATACTCTTTAAAAAAATCATAAGATCATCCATGTAGATGATTATACATTTTCCTATCCATCCTTTAAAATCATGATCCATAATGTGGTTAAAGGTTAGATGTTAATGATCCATGATATTCCTGACTTGGTTGACCACCATCTCCAAATCACCAAATATTAACATCTATTTTATAATGTTCTTAAATACAAATTGTAATACTAAAATTAAAGCCTCATATTCAGCTCTATTATTTTTTCATGTAAATTGTAATTTATATGTTACTAGGAATTGTTTTCCTTATGGATCAATTAGCTTGATCCCTATACCTAACCCTTGCATAGATATAAAACCATCAATGTGTAAGGTCCATAGCTAATTGGAACCTTCATGTTCTAGATTCTATACTTGATTTAAAGTAGTAAAAGTTTAAATACCAAGGTTGGGAGACTCATACTTTACCTCTTCATTATTGAAATTATATTTCATGATGGGATACTTCATTCTCAGCTCTCAATCAATTTTAATTTTATTTGCAAATCCTCTCCATGGAATCCATATATGAAATAAGTATATAGAAAGATATCCATTAAGTGTTTTAGACCAGTCTCTACTTAGAAATAATCCATAGCCTTCAAGTATGCCTACCACCAAGATATCAATGGTCATTTGAATTCATATTTTAGAGGCTACTTAGATATGTACATCCCTCAATTTACCAACTATAGACACTACTATCATGTCCAATTATGAGACTATCCTTTTTGAAGGGCTTGGAATCAAACCAAGATTTTGACATATGGAAGTAGGCATGAAAATTGTAGAATCTCAAAAATCAACTAAATAATTATGAATATTCTTATCGAATGCCCTGATAGTCAGTAAGAAGGGTGGAACTTCTAGCTTACTCTTATAAATAACATTGATGTTAGATGATTTTGATTTGTTTGTAGATGCTTTCACTTTATTCATAGGTGTCTTCCCAATAATAGACATATACAATAACTCCCTTTATTTGGTAATCTAATCTAATTCATGAAGTGTTATATTTGCTTTGATATTATTCATGTTTTTGATAATGTTATATCCTCCCTTGTTAGGTTATTCATTGGTGTGAGGCTGATCACTCCCTCTTGAAGGAGGTGGATTATTGTTAGATTTAGGATTAGGTAGAATTGTAGTAATATTTAGAGGATTTTCTATTGTGAGTGACTACTTATTCCTCAGATTTTAGCCACATTTTTAGAATCTTTAGAAAGTGTGAACTTCATCTATGTTTTCCTTCGACTCATTGTCATCTTCTCTTGGAAAGGAAAACTCATGAGTTTCAAAAAACATGGTAGTGTTGAAAGGGCCAAGGTATAGATGATGTTCAAGTAGATTATGAATCTAGTATCGCCTAACCCCCTCTCTCTAAAATATTTCAAATGTTAAATAGAATTCAAAATAGTTGAGCTCACCATGCTTGAAAGTATTTTGAATTTTGCACCAATTAGGAAGAGTTATTTCTGCATGTTGATCTTTGAAATCTTATTGGGTTGATATATATTATTCATAGCCTTGTTGAATGGTTGGTTGTACCTATGTAATCCATTACTATAATTACCTACTAGGATATTATCATTGCCCATCCTCCTTTGCATATTTAATAAGTCATTGCTCAACTTTTGAACCATCTTCTGAATAGAATCCAGCTTTACCTTTGTAAAGTTAGTACTTTATAAAATGGTAGTGGGAAGTGCAAATGGTTGTGGATTATGATAGTAACTATTAACTAATGCATGATTATTCAAGAATCTATAGTTTGATGGTGTTATCTATGTTAATGAAGGAAATGTGTACAGTTGGTTATGATCGAATGCTAGAATGTTCTACTTTACAAGTGGTTTCGGGTTTAATGTTGACATTAGGTATGATAATAATATGGGTATTGAGATGTGTGTGTGTGTGTGTGTGTGTGTGTGTGTGTGTGTGTGTGTGTGTGTGTGTGTGTGTGTGTGTGTGTGTGTGTGTGTGTGTGTGTGTGTGTGTTGATGGATTCCTCATATGCTAATACCAAATTATTATTATTAGAAACTACTCTTATCAGGAATATAATAGTGATGGGGTCTAGGGCATTCTTGTATATTTTTAATGCCAATGCAGCCTCTAGTTTATACCTTGGGGTTAACTAGTTGTATATATTTTGAAACCATGAATTAAAAGCTTAGATAGGCTTATTAGGATCTCTCTTCATTTTTTTAAAGTGATGATATACCAAACCAAGGTTGGTGACCTATCTAAATTACACAAGAAAAGTATCTTGACATCTATCCCAAGAAGTGATGGAGTTCTTTGTTAGATTTAGATACCAATCATAGGTAATATCCATTAATGTAAAGGGGAATAATATTCATGCAACATATTCATCAATGACATTCATTAATCTCAAATAATCCTTGAAACATTTTATGTGTTCCTCTGTTATCTTTGCTCTTGAAGGAGAAAAGGATGGAAAATACTTCTCAAAATTCTTAGGTAAATCATGCACATCTCTTGGGATGGCAATAGCCAATCCAAGTAACCAAGGTGGTTGAGCCATTATCTAATTAACTAGTAAAGGGTTCTTTATGTGTAAAGGGTTCCTTATTAGAGGAGGTGGATTGTTAACAACTAGGGTATTGGCACAATTCTAGGTCTTTTATGATTGACAGGGGTGAGACTAGAAAACTAGACTAGGAATTATATCTGGTCACTCTCTTAGGTGACTCCAGTATAATTCTATATGGAAGATACTACTATTATCAAATACATAGCCCTCCTTATAGTGCCAATGAAATTTTTTATGTGGTTTTTATGCACACCATAGTTAATGAGGTAGCCTATAACATTTTAGGATCTCAATGGAGGTAATTTCCACTCTAGGGCATGAGTTGCACGTTTTGTAGTTTAAACAACCTGTTGATGGAATAGTTGGTAGGGTGTGTAGGTTTTTGAAAAGGTTTATGGATGGAGGTGTGATTTCTAAAGAGTAGTGAATTAATACATGATTTGGATGGATGGTTAGTTTCTAATCTAAAGTGGGTAGGATTAAAAAAAACTCAAAAATAGGGAAGGGTAAGGCAAAAATGAAGACTCTAAGGTTTTTAGGAATCACCTCTTTGGTTGGTTTCTAAATGGAAAAGTGATTTCAAAACTATTTCCTATTGTGAGTAGCAATCACACACACACATAATTGGACATGATTGAGATTTCCAAGGAAATGCAAATGTAGGAAACTCATAAGCCTTAGTCAAAGGTTGCCCCCTTTAGATAAGTTGTTTCACACCCTTAATTAGGAGATTATGGATCAGGATAATGAGGTATCTGAGATAGATTTTGCAAACACATAAAAATATACATCAAATAAATAAATCATACATATTTAGAATTATGAATCAATCAACTTAATTTTACTAATCAACATAATTTACCAATCTTTCAATAGTTATTATATATCTAGGATTAATACATCAATCAAAATAATTAAGAACCCATTCATAGATTTTTTCACACTAAGGATTATTGAATCATAAAACCAAAAGAAAATAATCCTAATTACATATAAATTATATTTAATACACAAACACATTCATTGACAATCAAAATTGATGCTGCTCTTATATATTGAATTTTTTTGGGACCCCTCTATAGGGTAGATTATAATTATTTAAATAGACTTGAGGAGGGGGGTGCATCATCCTCCAAGTCATGAAAAGTCATTTACATGTTATAGTTATAACATAAGTTCTAAATTTGGTCAAAACCATATAAGAGTAAACTCATAATTATCAATTAGCCAAAATTTGACCTTTTTAAAATGATGTAATGTGTGCATATGTACAAAAGAAAAAGGCCACCTTTTTACAATGATATCTTTAAATTAAAGGAATTTATAAATATATACACCATTACAAAATTTTACATGCACAAAATCTTATCCTTTTTAAGGCTACATCATTTGTATGGATGCATGCACTTTGGTTGGTGTAGTAGTTGGGGTGGTCAAAATTGGAACTATTGATATTGATATAGTATTGGAGTGGAAGCTTGAGAATAATTTTTATTCAATTAATTATCATAATATCACTTGTATACTTATTCAAACTATTTGAATATGATACTAAATTTAAGCAAAGGTGGTCGATGAATTATATTTGCTTGGCCAAGGAGTCTTGCATGTTTCGCCTTGGTCATTTGGAAATTATTCTTGAATATTTCTACTTCAGTAAATTTATTTCAAGTAACACTTAACTTGAATTATATCTCTTTTAATGTTAATAATTGTAAACTTTTTTTTAATTTATCCACTACTTCCTAAATGAGTATATCAAAATTGATCTTATTGATCAATTTGCCTGTGGTGTCTTTTACCTTTGATAACTTCAAATCATGCAAAATCTAAAGAATTTGGGCCTCATGTCATTGATATTTGGGGATTAAATCCCTAAGTGATTATAACCATTCTCATTCCTCTTATTTCCTTATGAAAACTAAGTTTAAGGCATTTGATTCCTCTAGCATTGTCATTAGGTCCAGATGACTATATATTTTGTTGCATGTGTATGCATCTAGCATCCTTAACTTAGCATTTTCATCTCTCAAAGAATTATAAAATTAGTTATTATTATTCAAATGAAGGTATAATTTGGCCCTCATAAACTCCAATGCCTCTAAGGAGTTTTAACATATATAATATTCTTTCTAAACCTTTGCTTATGTACTTGCATGGATATGCATAGTCTTTGTCCACTCCTTTAATTTTTCTACCTAGGTTTTTAGCTCTTATCAAGCCATATTTATACCTTCATAAATGGATACTATAGCATCCTTATGTTCTTGGGATAGGTTTTCAAGATTATTGACATAGGTAGACTATCCCATATGCTTATTTTGCCTCTTGGTGAGGGAGAATACTTCATGCCTTTCTCAAACATTATCTCCATATCTCTATCATCCTCCAACTTATTCTTTTTCACTCTATATATATTGATAGATGGTGGGTAAAATAGAGTGGAAATGGAAGGGCGTTCATTGATTTTGAAGCTAGGCATTTGGAAGGCCTTGATTCTTAAGTCTATAATCCATGGAAGAATATCAAACTATGATACATCTAAGGTTGTGACAACAACCTCTTCCTCAGTATCTTTAATAGTTAGTTATTTCTTTTTGAATTTTATAAAGACATCAATTAGGGAAGGTTAAATTATCTTATGCCATTTTACTCCTCTGAACTAAGAGAGTGGATGGATTGTGATCAATTTAAGAATTGACCTTCCTTCCCATCTTATAACTTGCCACAATAGTCTCTTCTATGGAAGTGATGGATGGTATGGGAAGGGAAATATAAGTGGACTAAATCTAGTATTATGGGGTATTCATGGAATTCTATACCTTTTAAGACACTTTTACTTCTTTATGGATCTAATGGTGGTAGTGCTAAAAGGGATAGAGGAGGTAGGCATGATTGATGAGATGGAAGTAGACTATGGATCAATTGTAGTGGTGGCAACATCTTTCTCAACCTTAAGGGTGAGAAGGGGGATTTAAGTGATTTTGGTTAGGGAGAAGGGGTTAATGGAGGTAGAAGTAGGCACTTCCACCTTAGGTGTCCTCAACATAGAAGGAGTAAGAACATGGCCAAATATTGGAATGAAATATAAAGTAATAGTCATGTAATATTGAGTACTTAGGGAACTTTGTGTTGTAGGATCTGCTTGAAGGCTTATGGTCTTAACTATTTATATCTCCAAATCCTCATCAAAATATTCATCTCTAACATCCTCTATTACAATAATCTCTCCCTCTACTTGTTCTGAGTGTTGTGGTATATTAGGCAAGCCTTGAGATGACTCAACTATAGGACTCCATGTAGGGGTCCTTAGATTCCTTATGTATATGAGAGGGGTCTTAAATTGTGTGGGGAAGATTTTTTAGGTTGATGCAACTTCCTCTTATATTTCTATCCTAATAGATGTAGCAATCTGAGCCTAGGGCATAATAGTAGTCACTTGAATCAATCCCACAACTGACTCTTCTTATGTTTTTTCCTCCTCATCAAAATCTAAACTAATGGGGTCCCATTCATGTGCTACCCTACTAGTTCTAGTTTTAGGCACCCTAGGCTCTTTCTTCATAGTCTTGAGCTTTAATTTCAAAAGAAGTCCTTGAGATGAGGAACTTCCCTAGTCCTTGGATTAATCTTTAGATTGTTCTTTGGATTTCACTCTCCAAAATTTTGAATGCTCCCATCCCTCATAAAGAGCCTTCTTGCTATCCAATTATCTTATAGTAACTGAGGGGTCTTCTTGGATCATTCTCAAATATCTTCCTTCAATCCAACAACCCTTACCCTCTCTAAAACTTCTTCATCATCCTTTGAATTTATAAATAGAAAATCATATGAATAGGGATCATGGTTGTAAGGAATATTAAGCCCCTATAGATGCTTCTAAATAAGACCATGTGGATCCCAATCTCTATGTATCAATGTGGGGAAATGATAGCTCCTTTTTTTTCCTCCCACTTCTCCAAAATGCTTCCTCATAGTATACACCATTTTGCCTATGACTATATGATGTCTGAAAAAAGAAATATTCTTTAATTTGGACAAATATTCTTTAATACTCCACCACAATTAAAATGGGATCTCTTTCTTCGATAGCTTGTCTAGCACATATCTTGGGAAGCACATGGGATGAAATTTATTTCCCCAAGTCATTATAATAGTGAAATTTGGATACAAGAAATAATCTCCCTTACCTTCCAACATCTTTATAATGTTTTCTCCAATTCTAGGTAGGGGTATACCATGAATGACTTACCAAACCTATGTATATACATCCTCATCTATCTTGACAAGGTTCTTAGTGTATGCATATATATACATAAATAGGTAGTATTCATAAATTCTATTTTTGATGCAGTCCATGGTTAGACTCCACAATTCATCAAGGACTTTGTAGCAGGTTCCCATGACCACATCTATCAAATAGGACATCATATAAAAATGGCCCATAGGTGTGGGGTGCTTGTCCTTATAAATTATTTATTCTCTAAGATGAAGGTTGATTATCTCTCCTAGGGTGAATGCATCATCATGGGTTAACATCATGTATAAAAATGACACCTAGTCTAAATTAACAAAATGGATGCTCAACAGACCATAGAATCAATTTTAAAGATCCATGCTGATGCATATCCCCATTATGAATTTTTCTATAGAGATAGTCCCCTTTGGAGTTTTCCCTTTTTAGCTGATAATTTGGTCTAGGAGCAACCATGAAGAGAGTTCCTCCTAAATTGAGATTTCTACACTGAATTGCAACAATGTATGCTTGTCAAAGTAGGCATATAGTATGCTTAAAGATAGGTATCTTTGGAAGTCAGCTCTTGAAGTGTATGTGATGATTGTTTTATTATTAGAATGATGAAGGAATGAATTTTGGGTTATCTTACCCAAGAAGAAAAAATCATGTAGGAGACCGATGCATGGCATCACCTCTAGCTTGGTAGTGGCAAAATGTAACCTTTTTCACTTGAAATCCAATAATTATTTGATGAATAGTCGATCAACAAGTGTCATATTATCTTCCAATGAAAATTTATCCACATAATCAACTACATCCCATAACTCTGAGTAGTTATTTTACCTATTCTCGAATATAGTAGCATTGAATGTTGTATCCATGAACTCTATAGAATCCTTGATTGAATACAGGGATGGTGGATTTTCTCCTTGAAATTCCCTGGATGAAGATGCCATTGTTGGATATAGGTTTTTTGATGTTTACAATTTCTTTGGATATGTTATGTGCTCTAGATGATCTATTCCAACCTCATTTTATTATTGTTTCACATACAGTCTCTTCATAAGTAGTAGCTAGGGATCTTCATCACTTAGGATAACAAAAGGATCATGATAGTAGTAGACTTTGAGTGTAATTTTTATTTGAAATCAATGAAGGATTCAATGGATTCATATCATATATATGGTATTTTGTATTGAATAATAGTTCATGTGACTTAAATGCCTAATGTTCACTTCTTTTATATTTCTTGTATAGTTAAAATTATATTAGTTCAAGTTTGTGGGGGCATTTAACATACTATTAGTAAATATTTAAAATTTATTTGGTTAAGTATAAAAAGTGATAGTATTGTCCTAGGGGATAGGTTTTTCAGGTTTATGTTGGGGACCAGTCTTTATAAAAGACCCACAACCAAAATCTTGAAGAACTATTTTTGTTAGATAAAATTCCCATATCACAAAGACCATAATGTGTACATAAATCCATTATGGTTTATAAAAAAAAATATATTCAACAAAAATTTTGAAGACTTGAAAGTCCATCAAGAAAAATGTCCTAGGTATAAGTTTTGATAAAGATAATTTATATCAGAGAAGTTATTTCAGACAAAATATTTGATGTCAAAAATCTAAAATAATTTTTTGTTTTAGGCAAAAGTTTGAAAGGCCAAAATTTTGAATGAAAATAAATTTATAAAACATAAAACCCAAAAAGTTATTGGATAACTATCCCCAAAGCACAAAACCTAAAAACCAAACCTGTTAAACAAAATGTCCAAACAAAATTCCTCAAAAAAAGGCCTAAAAATATACATGGTTTAAAAATCAAAAAATTAATTAATAAATTTATCCCATACACCATACCAATGTCATTTTTCCAAAGTATGAAGACCAATAATCAATATTTTCCCATAATGTTTAGAAACATATATAAGAGAGGTTTCAATAATAAAGCTAGAATCTAAAAAAATGTGGGTTCCCATTTATCCTAAGAGAAAATGTGAGTGTGGGATTAAATAATGAAAAAGACCTCCTTAGATTTAATCATGTGATTTATGTGTTTTTAGGACCCATCCAAGGCATTTGAGTGTAAAATCTTCAAGCTTTCTTCAATCAAGTCTCTACTAGGGTTTATGCAAGGTTTTAGTGGCCTATAATCTTAATGATGGTTCATAAAGTACATGAATCTAATACAAAACATTTTTACATGGATATATATCCCATATACACCCTCAAAACTCTTTAAGAGTTCCTTATCCCATGCAACCTATACGGTGAGATGTGAGTGAAAGTTGGTAGACTTTGAACTCCTTGTTAGGCATTATGGATAGGTTACATTGTTAGTGATTATTCATAGAAATGGGATCCATGATGAAACTATTTACTCCATGGATGTTTAGTTATTATATGTCCCTAACTCCACATAATATCACTATCTTTGAGTCACCTTTCTATATGAGATATGATTGTTTGAATTGGTAGCTCGAGGTGGCAGCCTAGGGTAGTGTAGTTTGAGATAGGTCTTCAGACTAAGTTTGATACTTATTTTATTTCCTCAACCTATAAAAAATTTATTAGGACCTATAAAAAAACTAAACACATTTTAATAAACTTAATTATATTTTGGGTGGTTTTGATATGTCACCAAAATGGAGATATGGTCTTAAGGCCTAAGGTTGGCTTTAGGCCTTTTAGACCTAAGCTGAGTCCCAGAACCTTGAATGACTTGTAGGTATTCATTAATGGATTAAATGTCATAATATCATGCACTTACACCTTATATACACCTTATTAACTTTTTCCCAATTAATTTACTCACCATCTCAGTCGATATCTCTCTTAGTCTATTTTGAGTGCTATTATCCAGCCTGAGTGATTAACTGATTGGGTTAGAGACCTTGGGTAGGTTATTCTCTCCTTATTTAATTTATGTAGGATTGTAACTTATGTGACATATTTTTATGGTTTCAAAACACCATTTAAAATATATTCTCCTCAAGTCTACTCTTTGTATATTTCCCACATTCCTACCTAGGGTTTATGAATAGTTAGGCCTGTATAGCCCTAACGACTTGATTGGTTGTCTTCCTTGATTAATTTGAGGCTCTTGTCACCATTAAATTATTATTACATATTTTATTATTATTATTATTATTATTATTATTATTATTATTATTATTATTATTATTATTATTATTATTATAGTTTTTTAAACTCTCAAACACTCCCAAACATGAAGATTTTTTTAGTTCATATACACAAGCCTATTTAGGCTTATTTAGGCCTAATAGGCCTCTTTATGTTGTTAGGATCTTATTTACCTATCTAAAATGACCAAATATCACTTTATATTTAAGGTATTAATAATAAAAGTCATATTACCTATTATATCTCTTTCAACCTTATTCACCATGCATTTTTCATCACTTTTCACTCTTTTACTCATGACCCTACCTATAGGTGCTCAAACATGGCCTGCCTAGACTATAGGTATGAGTTTATGTCTTATTTAGCACCTTAAAGTTTTTTTAAATAGTATAAAATGAGTAATATTACATAAAAATTATACACATACCCTCATAATATTATCTTAATAGCACTTTCCACTTAGATACCTTGCTTTCTTATGACTAGTGCATGACTTCCTACCTAGGCTTACTAGGTCTAATGGTTTTTCAAGGTAATTTACTTTGTTTCAGAGACCAAGATGTAAAAATTATACTAATTAATATTGAATATAATTTATTATAATCCCTTAATTTCCTCTCACTTCACCATTATGCAAGGTTTTTGATATTTCAACTTCTTTTCTAAAGATATTTCCTGTAGGTGGCAATCTTACACTTTGATTGTGTGAAAGAGTGTATCTTTATCTTCATGAAAATATTATTTTAATTAATAAAAATTAACATCATTATTATTATTTTTATTTTATTTTTAAATATATTCATACACTTTAATACACCATATCATGGCTCTTTTGCTCTATCTACCCTATTCCTACAATCAGGCCTGTAGGTGGTGGTTCTAAGCCCTTTTTTATTGTAGGTGTTTCATTTTAGAGGTGACTTGGTGTTTCATTGACTCCTTGTGTGCCATAATAATTTTAATTACCCTCCATTATTCCTTATAACCCTCTAAATCTTCTTTTTCTCATCATACTTCAGTGTTTCTCCAACCCTACAGTCACAATCCTATTACATTAGAGTCTTGATTGAGCCCTCATCTTATTGGGGTGGTTTGATGGTTTTGGTATCCATATATAACCATTAATACTTACTCATTAGATTTCCATGAATCCTAAATATTATTAAATGTTTTAATCACCCCATCCTAATAGTCAACATTTCATTAGAGCCTCTTGACCTTGACAACACAGTCATATGTGTACAATAGGACTCTTGACTGAGCTTGTCTCTTTAGGGATTAAGGATGGGTGTCTATAATTATTTTAACCTATTTTTACTCTTTAATATTCTTCATAATACCTTATTATTCTCATTAATTTCACTTGATATATTCAATATTCTATCCCAACAACCAACACTTCATCTTTTTAGTCTACACAATAAGCTTGTAGGTGCTTGGATGAGAAATTATCTCTCAAGGGATTAAAAATGAGTATGGGATTTGAGTATATGGAAGTGGGGGTAATTAGATAAAAATAAAAAATAATGACTAAGGTATGGATATCATGTGTGTATCTAAAATAACCTAATGAATCCTTTAGTTACCCTACTCTCACTTGTAAAAGAGGTTACATCACATACATGATAGTTACAAAGGGTAGAACTTGATGGAGTTGTTTTATCATTTGGTAGCTCATCTATGTTTTTGAGGTAGATAATACTTGACTCAAATCTAAGGAACCATAATACAATCCTAAAACCACTAATCACCTCCATTTTATGCACTAAAAGCTATACAACATGAAGAAACTTTATCTATGGCTTGTAAATATAATAATATGAAGATTTATTTTCTCCAATAACCTCAAAAAAGTGAACCATTGGTGGATAATTCCATGAGAGTAAATTTAAGGATTGTATAGGACATGTAAAATCATTATTTTCATCAAATAGTCCCAAAATATACTAAAACCATTCCACTATTTACCCCTGCATAGATGAAGAAGATAAATTTAATACCCATATTCTTAGCCATTGTTCCTAAATCATAGGATATGAATCTAAAAACTAATGCCCAAGATGTAAAGGTCATGATACCCCCTTCCTCTTCCAAAAATATTATCTCCTCATCTTCTCTCTCTTATACAAACTAATAAAAAACTTGAAAGCTTTTCTAGGCTACCAAGGAGGATGATGGAAGGAAGAGGTCAATTTTGAAATTTATTTAATTTATATCTCATTTATATCTTTATCTAATGTCATCACTAATTCTCATATAAATATTCCTAACCTTCCCTAACTCTGACATGTCTGTACAAGCTTAAAACTCCTATAAAGCTCTTCCTTTTATGCATCTTTTCATGATTTAGTTCTTTGAAATGTTGTTGGAGGGTGAGAGGAGGGAAAATATAGGTCAAAAAATATTTTAAATTAGATGGTATAGTTGGGGAAATTGAGGATTCACATTTTCACATGTGTGGGTCCCATTTGATGAGTGAAAGATGGGTTTGACCTCTAAAATGGACCTTTTATGCATGAAAACACCTTGTTATGACTTATAATGTTTATGAAATATTTTAATACCCCTATAAAATCATAAACAACTCTTCTAAATGACTTTATAACTACAAATTTTATCTAATGACATGCTTACAAGGTACATTTGATGACTTAGAGGGATAAATAAGGCTTGAAAAAGGCTTGAATGAGTATACCATAGAGGGAAAATTTAGAGACATTCTTAGACTTCACATCAAGACCCAAAAAATATTTAATCACCCTCCCCATCTTGATAGTAATGTATCTCTTTAAGAAGTGGCCAAAATAAGCATAAATGCAATGATAACTAGAAACCTTAATTTCCCCAAATTGCATTAACTTCTACCAAGAAACCTTAAATTTATCTAATAAGGAAAATGATATCTCTATATCTCAAAAATTAATTTGAAACTCTTCCACTAATTCATGGACCATTATGACAACCTAACACATTACCTAAGGACATAAAATATGTTACTACATCTGATGATAGCTGCAAGTAATGTCTAGTACATACTAAGACACCTTAACCAGTGCTAAAAGGATTTGAAGGAGAATTTAAGAGACCATGATAAGTTCTAGACACCATGTACAAGATTTAAGGGGTTTTCATGATTGTTTTTTAATTATAGCAGTTGGTGTTTATCCTAGGAGGCCAAACCATCAATAGATCCTATATAAATCATTTAATAAATTGATAGGCTACCAACTAGTAATTAGCTCTAGGTCATCGGATTTAGATATGAATATGATGTTATCTTGATTTATTATGGAGCTTAAATATTTATATAAAAAGAATTAATTCCCATTCACTTTTTAAAATTCATAAGGAAAGTTGTCAAAACTAGAAGCTTTATCAATAATCTTGTAGTGAAGATCATTTATGAGTTCATAGAGACTTAGAGGTTCTTCATAAATCCATTTGTCTATAAGATTTAATTTATAGGTAAACACATCAAGGCATTATTGCATATCTTGGGTTATTTCCACTATTTCATCCTAATCTTGAAACACTAATTTATAGTGGTCTATAAAGTAGAGGACATATCAAGAAGGGAGGCAAACCTTGCTTTAAATAAATTGATATAGTTAATATAGTCTTTAGTTTGTTTTTCTGTAAGGGATTTTAAAAATTCCTTTGAATCCTTGTCTGTAATTTTTATCCAATGTAGATAAACATGAAGTTGTGCCACTCTGGTAGCATGACCATTTACTACCTTGACTTGGTATTTGAGCAAGGCAGTAAAGCTCTGTAAGAGGTGATCAAAGGGATTATTTTTAAGGAGGGAGGAAAATATTTTAAATTCATTAAGCATATCTTCATTACCCCATTTTATAACATGATCAATTTATTTCCCATAGTTGTAGAGAAAGGTGGTGGTGCACACAATAGCCTTAATCCACTATTCAATCCAATTGGTAGCAGAAGGTGGATGAGGTGATAGGTTCCAAACCTAGGGAATAATAAAGATAGTGACCATGTGAATTAAGAGAGATGTATTGAGAATGAAATGATAATGTGGCACTTTAAAATAACTTGTGATCTAAACCACTCTATAAGAGATTAAGTCATAGTCTAAGAGAATGTATTCATAATGAACATTGAAAGGATAGCCATTAATGGTGGGGAAAGATAAAATATTTTATTCAGATAACATGTAACAATCAAGCCTTTTGAGGATGTGATCATCAAAAAACCACAACTAGACCATATAAACAAAGGCATGATATTTATTATTTTCTACCAAAGAACATGGTCAATAAGACCCCAACTATTCTTTAAATAATACTATGATTTATGTTATCCCATGCACCATCTCATGGGAAAATTTTCAACCTTGTTATTTTTGTTTTCAACCATATTATAATCCTCACACATGAGCTATGTGGCAAGGGGTAAATTATTAGAAAAATATTTCCATAACAAAGATCTGTCAAGGCCATCATTTTGAGCATAAATGTAGAGAATGTCTAATGAATGACCTTTAATATCTAAAATTAGACAAATAACTTAGTGTGATGGGTCTTCTCTCATGGAAATAATTAATGGAATTTTTTCTAGTGACACTAATATGTTGGTGTTGCTATGTCCCTCCTCATATAGAGTGCATATTTGAGTGTCATCAAGTCAGATACACTTCATAGTAGTCTATAGAACAAATCTAGAAAATTTAACTTCTTGTAAGGAAACAAAATATAATGAACCAATTTATTGGTAGGTAACACAAATAGATAATTTTTAAGAGGACTTTATGAGACCTCAAACATTTTAGAAGAGAATATTCATTAGGAAATGTCATCCATTTGGATTTTTCCCTAGCTATACTCAATATCTATAAGGGCTGAAAAACTATTATGTTAGTCTAGAAAATAATGTCTCTTAAGCACAATGGAATGTAATTTAACGCCATTTTCCTCTCAGGGAGATTTTCCACCACCATGAGGTGGGTTGTGTTATTTACTATATAAGGAGCCTCTTGTTGAGGATATCTTGATGAAAGAAGTGCATCTTTGAAGATGATAACTTTAAGAAATGATGTTTTGTTTGGCATACATAGATTTGATAGGATGGGGAGGAGATGTGGTAACATATAAGGAAGGATTGGTTACTAAAAGAGAAGGTATATGGGGAGGATTTTTACCCTAACTAAATTTTTTTGTGAAAACCATATTCTATTCATTGCCTTTATTCACCACTTTGGGATTCTTAATTTGCAGATAGTCTGAGGAGGGTTTTGAGCAATCCATAAGGGAAAAATAACTAATATGATAATTAAGATATTGAAATTGAAAATAATTATTGGGAATATTTAAATAAACAACCTTTTACACCCAATGGTGTTCACTGACTTGGATATCTATAAACTACTTTAACTCCTTGGATAAATAAACCTCAAAATAAATACACTTGTTAGAGCATGAGGAATATAACATAAGTGGTTAATGTAATAATACTTACATGATGGGATGGAAAATTTATTAAATAAACATCCATAGTGGAATTAGAAAGTTTAGAAGTTCAATCTAAATCAACATCTTAAGGGAGGCCCAATCAGTGACTTTGAATTTTTAGGTCCAATATAGTAAAATCAAGAGCATGTTTTGGAAAAATTAGTAATTTGATTTGGTTAAGATGGATTTAACTTCAGACAAATATTTGAACAACAAATGAAAAATCCATTATTAATGTTTCAAACCCTAGTGACAAAACTAGTTACTAAGAGTGTCTTTTGAGAGGATACAACCAATGAAATATGAAATTACGATCATCTAAAATGTCATTTGAGTGTAATTAGTGTCACTTCAAACTATCTTATCCTTACCTTATCCCTAGACCAATCTTAGGGCCTCTCTTGATCATTTTACAGCTTTTGTGTGAGTCTAACCTATTCCCAAACATATTATAAACATCATTATGCCACCCCCTACGCACCCAATTCTCATTTTTTCCCATTGATACCACCTAGGAATTATCATGGTCCCTTGTAATATAGCACATTGTGATATTTACCAAAGGGAAATATTAATGTCCCATTTCTCCTTACACTCCCAACATATATATTTTTGTTTCTCTAAACACCCCTAGGGTTGGTCTAGACCTATTTCACATCTTTACAAGCACTAGAATACTATATATATACCACTTTAATTCACTTATCCACTATATGGAAATTAGATGAAATTAATCATAAAAAAACTAAAAAATAATTTTGAAAATCAAGGTCATTAATCCTTGTTTTTACCTAATTTTATATACACCCAACTACAAAAACCTAGAGTTCAAATTACTCAAATTCCAAGTCACTTTCAAAGCACTCATATTGGCACTCATACTAGTATAAACTTGCACTTTCACTAGAACTTATATTGGGATAACTACATTAGACTTCATCACCTTTTGAGGTATTGATATGTAGGCAACACTCAACACATGGGGTGTTGAGGTCACATCAAGCATACACTGATAACACCACTCTTTTTCTACTTATGTTCCTTAAATACCCTTAAAAACATGGAAGCCTAGGGTTTGGAATTAAAATAATTTAAAATAAGGAATACATAGTGAATTAGCATCTATGCATACATGCACATACTCCCTAGAACTAGGCAAAAGTACACCCAAATGTTCACTATCCCTACTTATAAAAGGACACTAGCATGACATAGAGAACACTAGCATGGTGCACTACTATCCACAAGACCTTGCTATTATCTAGGATGGTTTTTGACTCTTGGTCCTTATTAATGACATATTACATAGTCCTTGTACTAGTTTTCATCCTATCAATTATCCATCTTAGTTAGTTTCTAAATAAGTACATCTCTTATAATTTATTTAATATTTATATAATAATTAGTTAAATTAATTATTATACAAATTAGTGGCTGTTGATATTGTTATATTTATTCCCTAATTAATTATTCTAACACTTTAGCAACATAGGGTTTTACATTCTATAATTCCCTTAAAATTTAAATCATTTAGTTAACTTGACTTACTTTGAATGGTGCAAAATCCATAGCCCTAGATGCTCTTAGGGTTTTTATCCTTTATTTTTCTATGATCAGTAATTAATTTCAAAATCTCATATTTGATACATTATTCTATTTTTCTATCTTTCATAGATTTAATTTTTTTAAAGGTTCAAAATATATAAATTTTTGTTTTCCTACTTCCTAACCTATAATGACAAAATTAAATAACTAATTTGATGAGAATGATTAGAGATATTTGCAATATTTCTTTTCTAGACATCCTGATATGAAAGATGACCTTATCTATATTGTTCAATAAGAGATCATAAAATCCACTACAGGTAAACCCTCTAATCCCAATGTTACTAATATTGTTACACATAATATGGGGGAAACTTAAACTCTATAACAACCTCTAAAACTAGCCAATCCTCACCAGTGATAGCACCTCTTTTGTATAGTACACATCCTTCCTCTTATAATGTACAATCCCTACAATAAGAGATTGATTTTTTGTAGTCCAAGGTGTTACATATTCAATACGGTGATACTAGATCATATTATGCCTTGAATTCTCATATGCTCATAAATACACCTTTTACACAATATATAGTGGTATCTACTTTTCCCTATGGATTTGTGGCACCCAATATTACTTTGTATGATGGTAAAGGTGACCCAGAGTATCATCTATGTTCTTTTCATGCAACATGTGTCTAATGATTATATCTTGATTAAGTTATTTCCTCATAGTTTAAAGGACTATTCATTACAATGGTTATATAATATTCCTAATCATTCCATCATATCCTGTAATCTACTGATAGATATGTTTTTGGAACACTTTTCAATCAACATCATCGACAAGGTTTCATATACTCAAGTTGCACAACTCAATCAAAAATCCAATGATCTAATAGTTGAATATGTCTTGCGATATAAAACTATATTATAAAATATTACTAGCCCTATGTTAGACAAATAACTCTAAGACATATTGAAAAATAATTTATTCCCAACATTACATGAAGCTATAGTATTCAAATAATTTCCATCATTCACAGATCTATGCCATATAGTGAAAGAATGGGAAGTCAAGATTATTTCCATGGGAAAATTAAAGTACACAACTAAATCAAATTAAAATAATAAGATTTATAATAATCCCTCATATAAGCTGAGGCCCATTGAAAACAAGAACAATAAAAATATAATGGTTAATGTAGCCTCAAATCCAACTCTTTGCATGGTTTTATTAGCTCATCTAAGGAGACCTTTCATACATTTTCCCAAATAGTAAAAATGTGTTATTTAACAAATATTTGAATGCAACATCATATATCTCCCTCTCATCGAAGAGGTTGATATGATTAGGCCTCTTCCAAGGAATTATGATTCTAGTGCATTATTTACTTATCATAGGGCACTAGACCATACTAAAAATAGATGTATCAGCTTGTGCCATAAGATACAATATTTGATAGATATTAATATCATTGATATCATTACTATTAAATAATAACCTAGAGCATAACTAGTGGAAGTGAAATAATTTAAAATATTTTTAGATTTGTTTCCAAAGCATACAAATAATGAGATAGTAGGCACTTTAAGCATTCATCATACTTGTTAGGCACATCCACCACTAGTATATTATCATAATCATATGATGGGCACACACCCTCTAAATAATATAATTGGTATATCATACTACTATTATAATTATACCTCTCACCACTTTCTCAGAGGATATAGTTGATGATGACTCAATTTATACACACTCTTTATATGAACATACTTTGATCAACATCCTATTTAGAGTGTCATGGTTGATAATGGGTCAAACATTAACATGTGTATTATTAATCTTTTACATTGCTTGGGTTATTTAGAGTAGGATATTTCTAAGATAGATATAGTTATTCATGGCTTCAGTGTATATGTTTAGCGCTCCATTAGGGAGATAATACTTATATTAAAGGTTAGTCCTACACATGTGGCCACTATATTATTAGTTGTACCTAGTAGTGACACATTTAACATGTTACTAGGTAGGCCTTGGATACATCAACTTTGATCCATTCTATCTACTATACACATATGTCTTAAGTATATATAGGTTAATCAAGTGGTTATAGTTGACAGCCTTCTATATGAGTATCCTTTACCCATTGCACAACTAATTACATAATATACACTAGTTAACATACCAAACACATATTATATTAATGCACCTCTGATATTAGTTGAGCCACCAATGTAGGTGAGGTCTAATATTATAACATTACCATGTACACATATTCTCCCACAAATACCTTTATTGGAGAGATCCCTACATCACTAACATGTTGTGGATTTTAGAATGTTTGTATTTACCCCATTACCATCCATATTAGTGTTACAACATAGAACACCCATGCCATTCACAACTTCTTCTACTATATGGGTCCCCAAGAACCCCATAGTTCATAGGCCTATTTAGTTAGCTCCATAGATTCATAGCCCCACTCCATAGGTAGTTTTAGCTATAGATTACTCATTACATATGGTTCATATATCTCATATACCACCTTGAATAATATGTGTAGTCACTCTTCCTTTATTTAATATAGGACACCTTGATAGTGAGTCTCTTATGAGATTCATTGGTTAGTATGTTCCTATATACTTGCACATAGTTTATCTTACCTTGATCCTTGTATACAATTTCATTTCATGATGATTATACATATATTATACTCATAAAACATAAATACAATATAATATTTTAAAAAATATAAAAGCATACAAATAGTTTCTCAAAAAATACAAATTTTAGATTGTATACATGTCTATGTTTACATTCCTATTATTTTCTAGGTAATACATATGCTATATATGATACTCTAGTCATAGTTATTATATATACATGTTTCACTTATTCTTTTTGAGTGTTATGTAGATCATTACAGGACTGAAGTCCTCTACACAGATGTAGATTTGCTCTTATCTACCCATTTGGGGCACATACACAAATACACAAATTTAGCATTGATACATTCACCCATTGGGGGGATCATACTACATAACTTCAAGTTTACCATGTTATATATTTATATACCCCATATCACATATTTCAAATTGATTATATCTTAATATTGATAATCTTATACTACATAGATTTTTTACCAACTACCACTACTATAGACTCAACTTATGTACATTCTTAGCTTTACTATACTTTCATTTCTAGCTTTACTAATTTAGATTTGATTTTATCTGATTGATTCTACATCTACTCAAGGAAATTTAAATATACCATTTTTTTTATAGCTCTATGCCAATTCCTTTCATCGTGTGTATATTTTGGACATGTGCCCATGTCCTTATATATGATTCTTGATTGTGTATGTGGACATTTGAACATGTCCTTCCATGTGTCTCTAAGCCAACTTTATTTTCTCTTTGTGTATGTGTAAATTATAACATGTCCTTCCATGTGGATCAAAGCCAACCTTGATTACTCTTTATGTATGTGGACATTTGAACATGTCTTTGTATGTGTGTTCTTTCTTAGACTTAGTGGCATGTACCCATATCCATTGTATTATGACCCCTTGGCCTACTTTGCATGCCTCATGTGTTTGTGTGTATGCTTTCATGTATGTGTCATGTCCATGACACTTATATATTTATTTTTATACACACATCTAGCTTATGATGTCATGAGGGACCTCTTACATCTCCCCTTCCTCCTAGGGTACCTTGTTGGACATCATGCCCCATCCCCCTACGTAGTTTACTCAGATTATACACATATTTATTGATCATATACATGCTTATGTTGTTCTATCTATCTTGACAACCATGTGAATGTTATATCTAACACACATCATACATTATTAACTTATTTTTAAATTATTTTACATTCTGATGTCATGTATACACATTAAATTAGTTTATCATACATATATCATATGTTTTTAATCTAAAACACATGATTCATAGCTTTTATTTTGAGGATTATTATTGCATAGGTTCAAAAACTCCCCTCAAAAGAGGGGAATTCACAAGGATTTATCACAAATATCACAAAATCCTAATGCACTTAGAACATAGTTTTCAACATGTAGACACAAGTTACAGAGCCAAATTTAGGGAAACATGGTGAAAAATAATCACATATAGATCAATTTTAGTTTTACATAGAAATAACACATTTGGTAAATAGTGTGGCATAAAAGACACTAGCATAGTTCACTATTGACCAAGAGACAACAATACTATTTATTATCCATAAAAATAGAAAATTCTAGATTTTATTGAAAATTGTAATATGTACAATCCATGTTTACATAATCTCAATCATAGATTATCAGGTATCCATAGTTTATGCTTATTTTTCACACATACTACATAGGTTTTTATTAGATGAGGGTTATCATTCGAATCATGATCACTCATAATTTAGTTTTAGATACTCATACATAGATTATTAAACTTAGTTTAGAATCCATATATATATATATATATATATATATCATAGTTGGGGCATGTGCATGACATAATGTTCCCATATGTTTAGTTTGAAACTAATACTCTCAGATGGAATGGTAGCTCCATTTAATTCTCCATGTTGTTATTCTACACACCATATTTATGCCTTATTCCATCTATAATAGTTAGAATTAATAATTAGTCCTTGAGCTACATTATCAAGTGCCTGAGTGGCCCTTGAGTTGTTTTTCATTTTAGAGTTTTAAAGTGGCCCTAGAACTATCCTATACAATTTCAATTACATCACAAAACTTTAGTTACACTGAAATAATTTAGTTTTAGATGAATCTACTATAAATGGGTGGGTAATGATGGATTTATAGCCTACTTAAGTTCTTGAACCACCTACATAGGAGGGTTGGATAAGCCATCAGTTCAATCTAAGTTATTCACATATTATGATCCACCAATTAGGGGTGGTAAATCATGGATTCAATGCTAGATTGAGTTATTGAGCCACCCACACATGAGTATTGAGTAAGCCATCATCTTAGTCCATGTTATTAATCATTTGATCACCATCTACATATACATATATGATGTCACCAAGTTATAACATTGTTTCACATACCCAACGAGGTGTATTCATTCCTTTCCTCTTTCTCTCAAATCTTTACTCATTTTTATTTTCATTGTTGATGTTTCTTATATAAAGGTTAATTCCTTCATTTTTCATTTACAATAAATGTAATGGAGAACACTTCATAGACTTATACCTAGATTCATGGGCTTTACCTCTTAGGTAAGTCTAGGTAAATTTATTTTCCTTTATATTAGTCATTTCACTTTGTTGTATTTATAGAATAAAGCACGCGAGGGGGGGGGGGGGTGGGGGGGTGGGGTGGATGTAGTAATCTAAAATGTCATTTGAGTGAAAATAGTATTAGTTGAGACCACCTTATCCATAACCTATCCCTAGAACTATCTTATGGTCTCTCTTTATCATTTTCCAACTATTATGTGAATCCAATCTATTCCAAAATACACTAAAATTTGCACTAAGACACCCCCTAGGCATGAAGGTCTCATTTTTTCTTGTTCCTACCACTTGGACCTTAGTTTGATCCTTTGGACTATAGCACAATATGCTATTGACCAAAGGGTAATGTTAATATCCCTTTACTCCTTACATTCCCAAGAGATAATTTTATGTTTTTATAATCACCCCTAGGGTTGACCTCGACCTATTTCACATCTTGAAAAGCACCAAAATGATATATATATATAGAACACTTTCATTTAATTATCCACTAGATGGAAATCAGATGAAAATAATCATAAACAAACTCAAAAATAGTTGTGAAAATCAAGGCCATTGATCCCTATTCTACCCTACTTATACATACACCCATCTACAACATCCCAGAGATCATATTACTCTAATTTTTAGTCTAAAGTCACACTCAAAGAAGTCAAATTAGCACTCATACTAATATTCACTTGCACTTGTACCAACACTTACATTAGGAAAACTACATCAATTTTGATACCCTTTTGATTTATTAGTATATAAGCAACACTTAGAACATGGGGTGTTGAGGTCACATCCATCCTAACCTACTAACACCACTCTTTTTCTACTTGTGCTCTTCAAATACACTAAAAAACTTGGAGGCTTAGGGTTCATCATTGAAATTAGTTAAAATAGGGAACATATAGTGAATCAACATTCATGCATACAGGTACAAACTCCCTAGAACCAAGTGAAGGTCCACCCACAAGTTCAATATCCCTGATTATAGAAAGACACTAACATGGCGCAAAGGAAACTAACATGGTGTGATACTATCCAAAGGACTATGCTATTTTCCAAGAGGGGTTTTGACTCCTAGTCCCTATTCACGACATCTCACATAGTCCATGTACTAGTTTTATACCTTTCACTTGTCCCTCAATTAGTTTATAACCAAGTACATCTCTTGTAATTCATTTTATATTCATATAATAATCAATTAAATCAATTATTGTAAAAATTAGTGGTTTTTTATATTGCTATATTTATTCCTTGATTTATTATTTTAGCACTTTGGTAGCTTGAGGTTTTAAATTCCATAATTCCCTTAAAATTTAACTTAGGAATTAGAGAATAATTCTCATACCATATATAAACATTATCAATGACATTTGGCTGGAAACAAACATCATGATAAGAGATAATCTCATAAGGGTCACCACATTGTACACCTTCAAGACAAACTTTCTAACTCACTTGGGTGTTATTCTTCTCACCACCTACAATAATAGTTGAAACTAAGGGTGAGTAAAAGTAATATCATGATCAAATGGAAATGTTTTTATCCCTATAAATCTGTATAAAACTTAGATTTTATCACAAAAACAATATGGAAAGTAAGCAATCAAGCTATCAAAAAAAGTAAGTTGGTAATGAAAAAAACCCTAGTAGAGCTCATTTCCAAACCTTGGTCCTCACTAAAAATTCTAAAAATTTTAAGGTTTGAATCCCTTATTTTATTTTGAGTAGATTAAGGTTTTAGGGTTTGAATCTTTTTGAGATTTTTTAGCATGTTTCAGCCATGTTGCCAAGGCCAGTTTGGAGGACTGATGTCTATAGGAAGAAATATAAGGTGTTCATGGATGTAGATGAAGTGTTCCATAAGCATTGAGATAATATGGTGTATATCAAGAAAAAAAAATGGAATAAATTATTTTTAAGTAGAAAATGAAGGGTATGCAAACACAAAAATTCACACTAGTTGTCTAATTATTGGTTGTTGAAAAAAATATAATTTTGATTAAAAAAATGCTTTAAAATTTTATAATTATGAAAAAAAATATATATTTTTAGGGATATCTAAAAATATGTTTATTCTCTAATATATAAATATTTTTGGGGGTTTTTAATCTTGTTAAAATATTTACTTTGCATAGGGCCATCAAAAATATTTATTATATCTACAAAAATGTTGTGAAAATATTTAATTTGTATAGATTCATATGTAAATATTTGTTATATCTACAATAGTATTTAATATTTCACCAAAAATATGTGTTATCCATATAAAATATGTATTATTTTCCCTACTCCATGGATGTACATGGTTTATTATTTATTTATTTTCTTGAGGGTTGGAAATTAGTCTTCATGGGTATAAACCTTAATGTTATGATACCATGTAGTCAAAAATTGGTCCAATGAGGTTATCTCTTTATTTATGTTTCTATATTCATAATCATAATTATCATCATTATTTTTTAATCATTTTCGATCAATGAAATCTAACCTTTAAGGGTGTATGGTGTAGAATTAATTTTTTTGGTAATAATCCATGGGTTTAACCCAAAAGAATTGGAATAACTTTCCTTACCAATTCATGTACTTAATAGGTTTACTACACCCATAAAATTTTGTATTATGAATATTTTCAATTATCCTATCATTTATATGGTCTCTAACCTAATTTATATAATAATTTGATTAATAAAAGGTTGTATCATCTTGAAGCAAAGTTTCTTGTTGAATGGGTTTGTTTATGATCATGATGTTTAGCCTCCCTTATTTAATTGTGGGGCCTTTCCCTACCCTTTTATTATATATTTTGGTTTATTCTATCTCATGTATCTAACATTAACATTTGTATGGATTGATTCATTTGATCCATTTTATTATTTAAGTGTTCCAAAGGAGTTGTCAAGGATTATTCCACCAATAAAATAAATGTTTTTTTTTATTTCAAGTTGTATACTCCATGAATAGTTTTTATTTAATCCATGGTTGGTATATTCCCATGATGAAAAAAATTTGTAACTAATACCAATTTTATTTTCCCAAAAATAATCAATTTTTAGTTGTTGCAAACCTTATTAAAACTTGAAATTAAAATTGAACAAGAAGTTGAAATAGGATCTATACACTTGTCTAATTTAATTTCATATCCACATTCTTCAAATATTTTGGGATGATTTTTGAACTTTTCATATCTATTTTTTCCACTTATATTATAAAGGAATAGTATTTTAATATAAATACAAAACATCTAGGATATTATTTTATAGTATAAATTTATTCATAAATTAACAAAAATTATGGTTATGTTGTATTATTATATTTCTTGATGGTCAACTAAACTATTGTTATATTAAATGACCATATTTATTTTGTTTTTACAAAGCGATCAAATATAATGGTTACTCTTGAAGATATTGGTATAGAAATATTTTATATATGGATGAAAACATCTTGAATTAGCAATCGATGATCTCTTGTTAGACTATAAATGTCAAGAGTTGAAAATTAGCTTGAAATATAAGCATTGATAATGAAATGCACAATATAAATCTCTAGTTGTATAATTGAAATTGGGATAATATGAATAATTAAATATCCCAATTCAAAGTAATAAATTCCACCCAAACTCACATCCTTTGTGTGTGTGTGTGTGTGTGTGTGTGTGTGTGTGTGTGTGTGTGTGTGTGTGTGTGTGTGTGTGTGTGTGTGTGTGTGTGTGTGTGTGTGTGTGTGTGTGTGTGTGTGTGTGTGTGTGTGTGTGTGTGTGTGTGTATGTGTGTGTGTGTGTGTGTGTGTGTGTGTGTGTGTGTGTGAATTATTTAACTTTTAGTTCTATGAATATCATAGGATATGATTTTATTAGTCTAAAAAATTAGGATAAATTTGAGAAACATTAAACACCAAATTTGCTTTAGCAACTAGGATAAAATAAGGACTTCATTAGTTGCGCCATTAGTATTCCCAATCGTTACAATGTTTGGAGTGAGGTTTCAATGTATATATCTATATAGAATTTAGGATAAGTTACAAAGAATCATATTATTACTTAATTTGTAAACACAATAAAGACAAAATCTTACAATGGCAATGCAAACTGTAGAATGAAAAAGATGCTAAAATTAAGTACTTAAGACCCAATTCTAAGTATAAAATGCCAAAAACATTTACATCCTTATGAAATTATATGTATTTATAATTTATTGCCTTTTAGTTTTTTAACAATAATGAAGTCATATAAAAATTATACTAAAATAAAGAAAATTAAATTCACACAAAATAAGAGGTTAATACTTGGATAGGGTACATGGTATATAAATAAATTAAATTATTAAATAAAGAATGAATCTCAAGTTAATGATATCAAAATATAGAATCACGTTGGGATATAAATTCCAAAATATTAGGTTAATAACCATGGCTATTCATTCAAGTAATACTAGTGTTAATATTGTTAAATGGGAAGGTGTATGATTCAATCATGAAACTGGCTAAAACTTTAAGGGAAACATGAGAGAAAGTGAGGAAGGAACTTAAGGAAATATTGGAGGTGGTGGAAGGAAATTTTAAATAGGCTTTAGAAGAAAATATTTATTATGGTTTGGATACATTCAAAATTATATACATCACACTTATTTCGCTAATGTGTTGGTTTCAGGAATTTTAGGTGTAAGGGCATGATATCTATCAAGGTCATCATAACTACAAAAACTAAAAAATACCCACTTATTTGATTAATTTGTATTTTGTGTTTCAAAACTCTAATTTTATTAGGATGTTAGAAAAGATTAACTTACTAGGTTGAGTTCATGTTCATTTCAAATTGCATGTGTGTTTATGTTTATATACTTAATAAATAAATTAAAAAGATCAACTTGGTGTCAACCAATTATATATTACTTTGAATATCACATTTAATTCACTAGATAATTATAAGTTCTTTTGAAAGAGCCAATGTAATAGCTAGTTAATTTATGTTTGCATGGTTATTTAAAAAAAATATTAGCTAATGGAATTATGCATGTCATCTAGGATTGTACACAATATTATTAAAATAATTAGGGGTCCATTATTAAAATTATCCCTAGTTTGATTATGAATTCTTGGTTGGGGTTTGTGAGTTATACGTATATCATACACCAATCTTCATTTATCTTCTAATGGTAGGTTTTTGTTGATATATATTTTTTACTTTGGATGAGTTATTAAATCCTTGTTCAATTAATATGATAGTGCAATAGTCTCATATTTTTTGAATCTATCTCAACTGGAAAAAGACTATTAAAGTCATGTAAACTAGCATAAAATTGTGCAATTATAGGATGCTCATAACTTAAATATTTCTGACTCATGAAGTCTCATGTGACACTTCTTTTTTATCTTTAACTTGATATATAAGTGATCAAATATCCCTCCTCTTCTCTTCATCATCTTTCATACATGTAATAAAAAACATATGCATGAATTTAAACCATTTGAGCACTTGCCTTAGTGTTTACACTTTATTTTCAATTAAATTTAACAAATTTTTTAATTCATCTACTTGCTTATCATGTTGCTCCTTAGTATTAACTTCATCTTCTGTAATCTACATGGTAGACAATAAATCACATAATAAGCTATGGATTTATGTGTTTGTTTTCTTAATTTGTTCCAACTCATATGTATTGGTCTCTCTTAAATTTTTTGACCTTTATCACTTAATCAAATCAATCAAGTTTTTTATTTATTTTCAAATTTATAATTTCATTTCCCCCTTCTCCGTAGCTATTGTTAGTTTTCTTATCTGAAATTCATATTAAATGATCATGCTCCTTATCAATGAAAATTAGATGCATAACATATATTTCTATTCTCAACAAACTAATTCTTAATTAATATATTAATGTTCCTCATAGATGGAAATACCTTGGCTATATCATTTTTCAAAACCTTTCAGATCTTATACTACTAGTATTCCTTCCAATAGTATCTCAAATAATATATAAACATTATCATATATGAATACAGTTTTTATATTTAGTGCTAAGATCCTCCATCTCTTTAGCACTAGTCCCTTTTCACCTTCTTAATCTGATTTTATAGTAATTTTCAAATGAGGTAAACTCATGAGACTCTCTAATGTCTAGATTTCCCCATTTCCCTTACTAAGAATCTTCACATTTGAATTATTCTCATGGATCATTGGTGTGTCTTCCTTTAACTCATTTTGTGACATGATTATAATCATGTGCTTTCTCTTCTTTATTTGGCCCTTTAGTCATGCATGACTACAACAATTCTCCTTTCCTTTGGTCATCCTACCTTTATTTGGGTTGAATTGTCTCATTTTTTCTCTTTCCCTTTCATGTGATTTCACTCTCTCTTCAATTCCTTTTCTTCTTAATCAACATATTATTTATTTTAACTTATTCATCCAATTTTTTCTCCTCTTTATCACATGATTTTAATCTTTATTATTATTTTTCTTCTTTCAAACTTTTATTTCTTTAATTTATCTTTCCTCCTTCTTTGCCTTTATATGATTATTTTATTTCACTTTTATTATTCTTCTTTTTTTCCTTTTTTCATCCTTCATGTGTCCAAAAAAATCACCTATTTGATTTACACTCGTGTTTTCTCCTTCACTAGAGTTTTTACTTATAATTTTACATAAACCAATTTCAAAAAGCACCCCAATGAACAATCATCTCCAAAAACGTATACATCCTTATCATGATAAATTTATAACTTTTAATCCTATTAATACTCATATATTTTAGTAAATCTCTTACCCATAATATTTTAATTATTTCTCAATTTATCCCCTTGCATTAATTTCCTCAATTTTCACCTCCACACGTGCAATGCCCTTGAGTCTATCTAGTGCATTCTCCAAATATTATGCTAAAAATATATATTGTACCTTTATATATTGGTGCATCTTATATCCATATTTAATAATCTTCACTTATGTGTAATGACCTATTAAAAAAATGTTGCAACCCCATAATATTCCTCTAGAATATTCTTTGGTATTTTAATTTCACCTATGAATTATATCATCACTTTCTCATACCCACCCATTATTTTATCCATTTTATTTTTGAATGTCAGTCATCTAAATCTCATGATGTTGCACCCCATACTTAATTATTAGATACCCGTTCTTCTATGACATATTAGAAATCTAACTCTCTAGGATGCCTACCTCATCTAGAAATGTCAATATTAGATTCATTCCCCAATAGGATGACCCACCCTTTTCATGTGATTCCTCTACTACCATATTCACCTATTATACAATGTGTTGTATAAAATTTATTTTTTCCTTGTCTTTTCCTACTTTATGCACTATGTACACTATGTATTTTGATGAAAACAATTAACAAGATGCCACAATTAGCTTCTTTTTTATCAAATGCATTGCCACCCAAGTATCTTGGTCCTTGACCTCATTTAAGATCATAGTATAAACTCATTTTCTTAACTTAAAAATATTGACAACCTCATCAACCTTTTTAGTGTGACTCATTACCATATGCATATCTTTTCCTTCAGTATTTATCCATTTTATCTAGCATATAGCATATGTGAGATATTCACACATGTACCCAAAAAGTAAATCCATCCTTGATATGTGTTTGACAACAAACACTTTGTAAATTATTTTCATTATTTAAATAAGATATATTATAAATATGTAATACTTTAATTTTCTCATGATATTTTTATAACTAATACCTTATTATCCTATCTTTTAGGTTATTATAATTTTTCTTTCATTACTTTCACATATTCTACCTTCCTATTATTGAAATACTTAATCACAAAATTCCCATATTTGGTATCTAAATTATCTCTATTTTGAAATAATTCAAGATATCCCATTAATGTTTCAACAAATTAAATCCTAGGCTTATTTGTAATCTTCTTCTATGGGGACTTTTTTGTGGTTCTATTAAGATTTTCTTCCCAACTTTATTAATATGAATCACTTATTGATCTTGAAATAGTTTCCTCACTCTCCTTTTACTAATCAGTTTCAATTCCTTCCAAATTATGTTTTATCATCTTTAGATAGTTACACTTTACCCTTTATCTCTCAAATCGTATGTGTATCATATCCTTTTTTCAATCACATAATTTTATTTTAAACTCACTAAAACTTATTTATCCACATTTCACCTAAACTTATTTCTTTCATGGATCTAATTGTGTTGGTACCTTCACTAGCAATATCCTAGCATTTCTTACAAATTTAATTTTAAATTTTCCATACCTCACTTAGCTTCATTCTCCAAAATAATTGAAAGTAAAAATCATTTTATAAATTCTAACCCCCGTTATTATATACTCACTAGTAAGATTAGTGTAATTTGTACCTTTATTTAGGTTGAAATTATACTAGAAATTAATGATTTTTATTTTTTTACAATTATTTTTTATAAAACTTATGTTAACTTGAGAAACACAAATCTAGTGTAAAAATGATACAACTAGACATTGTGTATTGCATTGTTACTGCACCAAGTTTGTGCTTCAAATTTACCATAGTTATGCCAAGTGTTAGAATCTCATTGGCACTAGATTTATGCCAAAACATGGCTAAAAATAAAAAATATATAATTAATATATTTAAATTTATAAATATTTATATAAAATTATATATGACTATTATATATTTTATTATTTATATAATAATATTATATTTATTATATTATTCTTTAAATAGTTATGTGTGTTTATATAGTTAAATATTTTGAATATGAACGTTCATAGATTATTGGTTTATTTCTTTCAAAAACATTGATACAATTATATTTGAAAACATTATATATAATAAACAATAAATTTATAAATTATTTTATTTTAATAAATACAATAATGTACAATGTTAAAGGTAGTCAAATTAATATAACCTCCCTTCAAAATAACAAATATAGTTCATATATCCTAAATCTTTGTCATCCTCTTGCTCCATATAATCATTAGGGATGTCATATATGTATAATGAGGCACCCTTATTATGAATGTAATAAGTTTACTCATCATCATCATCCTCAATATTATGACCATTAATTAGGATACAGTTTTTATCCACCTAGAAATTAGACAATTTAATTTCAAAATAAGTATTTAATGTTAAAATTTACATGAGATGAATTTTGAGTGTGTGATATCTAAGATGAAAATGTTTTACACCAATAAAATTTAAATACCCTGAGGGCATGATTCCATATACTACCCTATTAAGGAGATCTATACAATGATTTTCCACCATTCCTTTTCTCTTTTCATTCTAGCCTATTTCTAATATTTATGTCTTAATACTACCACCACTCATTTCCCTATTAAGAATAACGGGTTGGATTTTTATCTTATTTTGTATTCATTCCCTAGATCTAGGGTGACAAATATAAGATTAAATAAATTTGGATTTGTTATGGAAAATAAGGATAGATTTAAGATTTATTATCCTATAACCCCTCAAATTCCATTGAATAACCTAGATGCTATATCTGTTGCATCTATAAATGGTCCATGTGGTTTGTTTAACTCAATTTCATAGGTATGATAGGTGTAAATATATTTTTAATAATCCTACATCAAATATGCCCCTATATTTTTTTATGTAATGAATTATTGGGCCAAGGAAGAATTTTTAGTGTGTTCCTCTTTTGATTGGCCCATATATTTATGTCTTAATAAAATTTTGGATTCCAAATTTTTGATATATAGGACTAAAACTATAAATAATTCTAAATTAAAAAAACATGTTTTGAGAAGGTAGTGTATGCACGGGCTAGGATGACCTATAATTATTCTCTCTCTCAAATGACTAAGACCCAAATAAGGTCACTCAAATGTATCCTACATTACTAGGATGATCGAGTAAGGACCAAATTAAATACATTGATATAACATAGGGTAACCTACAACATAAATGTTGATAAAGGGTTCCAAACCTTAATCCTATGGCACAAGGATGTATATCTTAGTAGATCTCAACAAAGATGAACTATGGTTTTACAAAAATTGATTGTAACAGACTAAACTAAAGGGATGGGTTGTAATGATTTTAATTGGGTAAGGTGCCATGGTCAACCAAATGGGGGTCTAGGAAACCTAAAGTGATTATGTAATGTCTAATAAATCCTATATTCACATGAACTTATTTGATGGGGATAAGGCTTAAACAAAGATATACATACATAAATTCATAAAGAAACAAGCAACATCTAATATACTGAGTAATAAATGAAATAGTGTAGGGATATAATATACTTACTTTGGGTGGAGTCGTTGAAGCTTCAATATCCCCCTTGGCCCAAGTGGATATTTGAAAGAGAATATCATAGGATGAAGACCTAAAATGGTTGGATAAAGACCTGATATATCCCTAACTAGGAACTCCTAATGAATCCTATTGATATTTAATAACACCATAATACAAGGCTCATCAAGGTAATATTAGAAACCACGAAATATCTAAATTGAACTTAGGCTAGAAGTGTGATTGAAATTAGAGTGATTAAAGTTTATATTATATTATATGAATTAAATATGACCCCTATATTTATTGATCCAATACAAAAACCAACCCTAAAAAATAGGTTGATAATATCATCTCAAATAATAGAGTTGAAATAAGGTAACTAGTAACTAACATAATACAATATCATTCATGCTAATATATTATAGATGTTAGAAGACATGCCTAAAAATTTATCAAGTTTGATGATATAGTACAAGAAAGGTGAAAGCACAATACATATGTATTAGTTAGTTTAATATTATAAGATACATGGAATATATAAAATTTGGATAAGGGTCATACATGAGAGATAGATGGATAGACACTTATAAGAGGTCATATTATATTAGTAATGGTGTAATCATGATAAAATAAGAACATATTTTTCAAAGCACCATGATCCTTTCCCACATTTTATTATTGGTTCACCCTTTAAAGTGTGTATTCAAGGAGATTTATGCATCAATAAACCACTGCAAGATAAAGTGTTAGTAATTGGTAAGCTAAAAAATGTTATGTTTATACATTTTCCCCACCTAAAGCTCATCCTATGTCATAATAGTGTAACATGAGATGGTGCTTTAAGAAAGAAACATAGTAACACAATAAATAACACAACTAAAAATATGTTTTGAATGAACTATTGATAAATTAATAACTAGTAGTACCATATATATACCTTGACTTACCTTTATCTCTGAATGGTTGCATGTGAATACCATAGTCTCAATTATGGAGGGTGTAATAAATGAATTTGAGAAACCCTAGTAATACATAGATAAAAATAGTTAAAATCAAAACAAACAAACACATGGTGGTTAAAGTATAAATAAAAATTCTCATAACTGATTAAATCACTTGGCAAATGGAAAGATAGGATCACAAATGCTTAATTAGTAATAAAAATCCAAGAAATTAGATAAAAAAAGTAAAATTGGTAAGCCAACAAATCAAAGGCTACTTAGGACCAAAAAAGCAAATAATCATCTAAATTAAGGTAAGTAACAAACAAAATCCAATAAGGGACACACAAAATTGAACTATGATAACATAACATGAAATCTAAAAGGAGTAACAAACCATATTCAAACATACATGTGAATCATAAAACATAAAAATGGGACTAGGTATCCCAAAAAATGTTAATATAAAGCTCAAGATCCTAAACATAACTAAGATATATCCTATAAATATAAGGTAATAACCAGGAAATCATTTCATGATAACCTAGAGATATAACTTCTATTCTAAATATGGATATACTAAACTTGACATATTACTACCATGTCTGAAAGAGATGGAGAATATGAAGTATAGAAGATGGAAATATTTAGGAAAAAACCTACATGTCAAGGGGAAAACAATGAAATTTTGGGAATGAGGGAATCGCCAAGGTGAAAACATGATTTTTACCAAAAAAAGACATTTAAATAAAGTTAGAAACATGAAGAGTTTTCAACATCAGTGACCCTAGGGAACCCTACATAGCAACATAATCTTAGGCTAACTAATGAAGTATAAATGTAATCCCATGAAGGTTAGTATGCATGAAAATTAAATGGAATACTACCTTACCACAATGTGTTACTTGATCTTTAGGACCCTTTATAGAACAATTGGCTTACTGTGAAGATTAGGTACTTGTATGAGAATATAGGTGCTACTAAAAAACGTAAGAAGATATAAATATATAATTATGTATGACCTCTTACCCATCTCTAATGAAATAATTCACCCTAATAGACCTTGATTTTATCATGAGACAAAATGTGGAGTTTGTCATTTGACTAAAATAAGAGATGTTCCAAGAAAATATCATATCTTTTGGTATGATCTAACTTTTAATATTTTATTTTCCTTTTAACATTTCCTTTTCTTATGATATGGATTTTAAATCTTTTGTCTATTTCTAATTTTTATCCATACAGGTTTGGAAAAACCAAACACAAGGGATACAAATTAATATAAAAATAAATCTTACACTTAGTCACTATAGAGGATAATGTGAAGGCCATGATGCCTAAAATCTCCTAGACTTGCACTTTAGGAAAGAGTGGAATATCAAAACCGACCTTGGTGAGCCCAACATGAAAATTAGAAATAAGGAATGATGGAAGTAAACATAGAATGATTAGGTTGCCAAAATAAAAAAATGTATAAAGGAATATGGTACAATAAAAGGTGGGTATGATCCATGATCATAATAAATAGGTGGACTATGAATGAGGATACACACACCCACACACACACACACACATTGCTATAGTTTTACCACAAGTGAATATAACTTATTCTAAGTGAGTAAAAACGCTACTCTCGATTGTTTCTTTATCCTTATATGAATACACTTAGATAAGGTTGGGAGAAAAAATAATATACGAAACAAAATATTAGGTGTTTTTTAGGAGGGCCTAATTTATTCCCTAAGTCTTATCGTGCAACTCACAAACTGAACATCTAAGTGGTGTAAGGAAAAATACCCAAAGAGGTGTATGTAAAAATAAAATGAACCAAAGAATCACAAAAGAAAAAATGATTAACTAAAAAAAGGAATGGGAATTTATGTGGAAGTTCATTAAGGTATTTAATTGTAACTCACAAACTAAAAAACCCAAGTGTTGTAATAAAGACAAAATACTGAATTACCAAAGATAGGTATGCTAAGGTTAATGTGTAATAAAACTAGGAGGTGTGAAAATAAGGTAATGGTAAATTGTTACAATAAAGTCAAGGTGAAACTTAAAATAAATGTTATCTCAATATAATATATAAATTAACTATAATCATGAAATTAAGATTTAATGGAAATTTAAAATCTTGTAGAAAGTAAAACTAAGAAGAAAATGAAGCTAAACAAAATAATTATTAAAAAACTAAGTATTGGTCAATTATTTGAAGATATGTCCTTTATTTGTTTGAAATATATATGTATTAGGTCTAAGAATGTTTTTAACTAGGTAAGACCCCACCACTTTTTAACATACTTACCCTCTTTGTCATGGGTGTAATCTAACTTGATCATTAGGTATCCAACATTGAAAGTATGGACATTGAATTTTTTGATACATTGTTTAGTTATATAGTTGTTGTATCAATGATTGTGTTATAAATCTCTTATAAATTATTCATCAAGTATATCTAAGGCATGAATATAGGCTTCATGAATCTCTTCATCAAGAATGATTCCATGAAGAGAGATGTACAAGGAGGGTAACCTAACTTCTAGTGGTAGGACAAATTTGGAGCCATAAATTAAAGAGAATGGAATTTATCTAGTGATAATAAGGATGATAGTATAATAAAATCAAAGTTTGGGGTGTAGCTTGATATGCCAGTTTAAATAATAATCCCTAATAGTCTTTTTAAATCTTTTTTTAATGATTTTTTGGTAGTTTTATCATGAAAATTGCATAAATGGTAATATGTTGTCAAAAATTATGCGTATTTTTAAAATTTTCAGACAACTGATTCATATATTTGTATTTTTTACTGAAGGCATATCTTTGTATTTTAAATTACCACCATTGAAAAATATTAATGTGTGATTATTACAAAATAACATATGATTTTATTAAGGATAAACATGGATATAGTGATGATAATAACATTATTAAGGGTCATAGATTAAAGTCAACCTTAGGTCACCTAAATCTAACAAATTCTCACTAGACTTGATGTTAGTGTCCCTACACACATAGAGATATAGTTATAAATCTTAAAAATTCATATGTCTTATTCCAATCCATTTATAATATCAGAATATAGTCATAGATAACTAGCCAAATAATGCAGTTAAGTATCTTGATCAATAAATAAAAATAGTAAATTGCATAATTTGATCAATTTCAATTAGTTACATTCAAATTTATGCCTAATTTCCATAAATTAAAATTTTAATTAATATTTCAATTTTATCCTATTATGATTCAAATTAATCTAAAATAGGGCAAAAATATAGATCGTGCATGAATCAAGAGAATGCTTACATATGATTCAATTTGTGGAGCACATAGATCATATAAAAGATAAACACATGAAGAAGGGGATCAAGGAAGGAGATGTTGACACTTGAAATTCATCTAAAAAATGATTTAGAGGATTTTACAAGGTTCAATAGAAGTTTTCAAATGAATTTCCCATTGCATGGATCAATGGAAAAGTTCTATAAAATAATAATCCTAGATGCATACACATTTGGCATGATATTTGACCAAAATTAATGAGTCAAGAAACTACTGTGGGTTAAGGGGGTATAAAAAAAGTATAAATATGGACCTTGGCCTCTCATTTGAGTATTTATGATTCTGTTTTCCATTACAATTTAGATGGTTTGGAGTTTTTGAGTCATATTTTCTTATGGAGAAGGTTTGAGCTAGGATTTCATTATAGAATATTTGAGGTGAGGATGTAAATATTTAAAATAAAATATCAATGTATTTTTTGAAGGCATATGATTTTCTCTAAATATATAAGGATGTAAATATGTGAATTAAATAATATATATTGGTGTATGTTTTGAGTATTTTTATCTAGTTATGTGTTTATATGGAAGAAGTGTATTATAGTTTATTTTTATTCTAAGATGATGATTATGTGTATGTATATTTATGATTTTTTCTCATCATAGGGGTCTCAATATTTCTTGTTTCACCTCAAGTGATCATTCAGGTATTTAATCCTAAATGATATTTTGGTGTTATAAGTTTTGAGAGTCATCTTAATTTTTAGGATTATCATAGGATTTATATTTACTAAGTTATGTAGTAAATAAAACACAACATTTTGGTTCCATTTTTGAGACCCTATTTAAATGAATTATGGGGATCAATGTTGTGTATGGAAAGATACATATCTTTAGATTTCACATAAATTTTGTTTAAATAAAATTATGTATGGTTTAAAAATAATAATTTTATAAGAAAGGGTTTGAAGCCAAATAAGTGGATACAAGAAAATATGTTGAGTCATATGTATGAAATTTTATTCTATGAGTTGTCAGAGTACATCTATGCACGGTTAGCTACATATGTGATTGGAAGGAGTCAAACTTTGGGATAAAGTATTCTTAGACAAAAAATTGATTCAATAAATTTAAGGAATTAGATGATTATTGGATGAGTTTTAAATGTCTATTAGAGATGTGTGTTTAACATATACTTTCTAAAAAGACTAGTTTTGATATATATATGTAAAAAGGAAACAAAATTCTATTTTTGTGTTATCCTAAATGTTTATTTATTACATGAAATCTAGTATCAATATAAATTATTATGATTGAATATTTAATATAAAACATGAGGATGAGTGGTTGGATCTATCTTCACTTGGGGCTAGGAAAAAGTGTGAAGAGAATTAGAGTGAGTGTTGTGAAAAGTGTAGTAAGAAGATAATTGAACAAGGTAGATGAAGTATCCTAGTGAAAAAGAAGATATGATGCACAAATAAAATTAAAGGAGAGATAAGGTATTATTTTTTATGGATCCTTTATGGAAGGGAGTTCATAATAGAGGATATGTTGTTATAACCCATAAGAAGTGAGGAAGGTATGTGATAAATTTACATAAAGGTGAGAGTCACTATTTTGAGTATGGTGATGTACACATGGATGATTACCTATTTGATGAATATCCATGAAAAAATAATGAATGGATTTAATGATATGATGATTTTACATATACATAGATGGTGAAAAAATATCTAACTTTAATTTTTTGGGTGCTCAAACACATTTGCATGTGGATTTAGAGGAATAAATTAATACAAAAGTATTCATGGTAAAAACATATAATTTTAAGAATAATGAGAATATATTCATGAAATAAACTGTATTATAAATTAATATGAAGAGAACGAGTGTTAAAGTAACAAATTAAGTCACATGATTAAGTGGAAGTATTACTAACACATTTCCAATATGAGGGGGTAGTGTGAAAGATCCATTAGCGAGGGTGAATATCCAAATATTTATCCCCAGAGTTTTTAAGTTAGGGGAACCATGTGTATAATGGAAAATGTGATAAAAAAAAATAAATGTCCTATGATATAGGAAATACATACACCCATAGTAGAACCACCATACATACAAAGGTTTGTGTCACAAAGTAAGGTAGAGGATATAAAAAAGAGTTGTTTTTGAAAAGGATACCCAGGATATATTAAGGAAACTATATGAAAAGAACTAATGAACAAAGGAAACCTAGAATTAAGATGGTAAGAATATAAACTAATAATATATAAATTTGAAACAATTATAAAGGTTATAATTTCATATAAAGCTAATCAAAACTAACCTAAGAATGGATAAAGGAAATATGATTTTGGTTGTATCCACATGCCTAAATAACATAAACTAGTATAATGATAAGGGTATTATAGGTGAGGAGAGGAGTAATAAAAAACATACTACTCTAAAAATGTTTAAAATATATCTATCTATATACACTTAATATTTTAAAACTTTATCATATACTAACAATTTAACTATTGTAAGAACCTATTGACTTTTGATTTCTTAGAGTGCACTCCTTAAAGGGTGCATTGGGAAAGGGGTGGGTAAACCATTGATGCTTAAAAATATTTTTGGTCATCTCTATCATTACCTAAACCCACCACACATCCCACTTATCCAACTCCCCAAATAATTCAAACCCTATTTATCCACTTTCCTAATAAGTTATCCTTTTAAATAACCCATAACTAAAAAAACCCTCTTTTCCTACTAGTTTATCTCAGGTTGACCCTATTATAAAAATTTAAACCACATGTTATGTAACTAGGTTAGCCTAGCCAACCTAGTTCAAGGCCTAACAGTGACTTTTTCCTTAAAGTTAGGTCATGATGGCTGACCTTATTAGATAAAATTTTGAAAGGATTAAGGATTATCCATTGCTATAAATATAAGGCTCATTTCAATCTAGTATAAAGGAACATTCAATTTCACATTATTACAATTCATGAATCTTCTAAATCTACATTTGAAGGAGCGATTGCTTAGGTTTTTTCTTGGAGGGAAGATATCTTATCTTTTTGTGAATTCATGGATGCAAATTAGGATTTTTTTTTATCTTAGAGGTTATTTATATAGAGTGATACTTATTAAAAAAAAAAAACCTCTTGAAAAACACCATTTGCCAAGAAAGATATTGACACTCGATAGGTTCACCTAAAGGTAATTATTACTAACTCTTGTTATTTCATTTGACAGATGGATATTATATAAAGTAATATGTTTTGAATGTATAAATCCTTGATTAGATTACATCTATGCTTAAAATTAGTATATATATAGGGTCTTCTTTGCTTGCCATGTTCCAGTTAATGTGATATAGGCCCCATTTTCCTACCATGACCCCTTTTTTAAATTTTTTTTGGTTTAACCATCCCCTTTTGTGCTACAAGATTTGGTGAGCACTATATTAGTTTTATTTCATGTATGTATACTTATATAGGGTATTACATACTGTTGTTTTAATATAGGTTTTAGAACCCTATCCTTTAGTGTTGTGTGATAAATGATCCCTTAGTTAGGTCTAGAGGATCTATCTTGGTCATGAACATGATATAAATAGTATTATAATATATGTTAATTTATTACCTTATTTGATTTTGGATTCACCAAGTAAGATAATATTTAGATATATATGTTAATTTTTTGCATACATTTTAGTGAACCCAATGTGAATCTAACACTTACATTTTTAATTTTTCATCTATATTCAACTAAATCATGCTAGTCAATTTAATTTTAACCTATGCTTATAGATATAGGATTTACAATCAACTAGGTCATGTTGGTCAATCCAATTTCATCCTATACTTGCAAGTTTCCTTCTATAGTCAACTAGGTCATGTTAATTGACCTAATAATTTTTCCTATTACCATAATTTTCACTTATAGTCAACTAAGTTGAGTTGATAGAACTAGTTCATTTTGATAGTATTTATTTTTCAATTTTTTAACACACTAGATTGCACTGGTTGACTTAATGTCATTTTATTACTTCTAGTTTTAAGCTTTATTTAGACTAAGTCAACCTAATTGACCCTATTTAAACCATAATTTTTCATATTTTTTCCTCTGTTGGAATAAATAAGGTCTAGATAATGTATTCAATAGTCATATCTTTAGCATTCTCAATCAACCAACTAATTTAACCTGATCGACCTAATTATACTTTTTAGCTTTATTATAACTAGCTTTGTATTTCAAATTTTATTCAATTATCTCAATTTGTCATTTTTGTATTTCAACAAAATTAATCAACATTTTAATTTATACTATGTTTTACCAATTTTTTAGTTTTAAAAAACTATATCAAATAGTCAACTATATTTAAATGGCTAACTTAATTCTATGTTTATCTATTTTGCTAAATAATGGAAGTCAACTTGGATGAATATGTTTATTTTAAACCTATTTTCACAATAGACTAGATCAGCCTAACTAATTGTGTTCTATTCTATTTTTTAACTAGATCAACTTAGCTAACTTTGTCATGTGTTTTTATTTTTTAGCATAAACAAAAAAATTCACCTTCGTTTCTTAGTAATTAATTTCATATTTGCTTTAAAAATATTTGGCTACCTCTTTATTTACTTTCTAAAACTGTAAATTCATTTTTGACACTTGATTTTCATCTTTATTTTCCCTTTGTCTTGAATTTCCTAAAAACTATATACAAACAATTTTAAAACTACTTATCTACTATTATGAAAGGATATGGAATACTTTGTTTATAGTCCTTGTCTATTTTTTTATAGACATCATGGTGTAGGGGGATTTCTCTAACAATCATAGCCATAATATAGAGTTAAAAATAGTCTTTATTTTTTATGTACCTCATGATATTTTAGAAATACCCAATATTTCCTTTTTAATTGAACCTTAGGAATAAAACCATCCATTTGATCTTATGGTACATCTGTTAGCAGTTAGTGCAGATAAGTTAATTCTAACTTACCCTTAAAACTTGGTGTAGAGGGATATGGGAATGGTACTTCATAATAAGTGTTATGAAAAATTGGGCCATCATTATCCAATGGACAAGAAAGTATATTTGGGATCTTACAAATCAATCAAAACCTTTTAGTACAACTTATTGATATTATTTTTAGATAATTAGTAGTTACAACATTACATTTTTTGCTTGTTACATATGGTTATATGTTATATTACAAACCATTTCAACCAATGTTGATATAATTTTTTGATGTGTGTTTCAACTAGATTGACCAACACCGACCTAGTTGACAATGTGTGAACAGACTCAGTCAACCAGGCTCGATTCAATCTTGTGTATTCTTTCCAAAATGCTATTTTTTATGATTCCACTAAGTCAACCATCTTAACTTACTTTATCTCTTATTTTCTTTCCTATAAAACTAAGTTGACAAGATCAAATTAGTGTTTTCAAGTGTTGTCATTGATGTCATGTGTGCATTGATGTCAAAGGTAATGACAAAGTGGAAATGTCGTGATGATGATGATGATGAGTTTGAGATTGAAGTTGCATAAAGAAGGATTTGGATGTATATGAGGTAAGGTAAATATTTTTTAAGGCTTATCATATTGTATATAGTATGTTGATGTGGTTTTAGGTCAAGAAGAAAAGAGAAGCATGTGACTAGTGTGTTGGCATAGGGTTGGTAGCCTAGTATGTAAGCATGGATCTTCAGTATATGATTAGATAGGAAGTTGATGAATGTTATGGATGATGGTATCATGTTTTATAGGTCTTATTGGGTGTCAATAGTGCTTAAAATTCTTATGGGAATACATGGTGCTCATCTAGTTCTTCATTATGTTCATCTAGGTATAGTTGGCTCTATGGTAGAAAAATATGAGTAAGTAGTTTGATGGCCTCATATTTCACATGCATGAAGGTTCCAAAAATATCTTCATATATGGATATATTCCCCTATGTGAGGAGATCATATGGCTAAAATTTTAAGTCATGAGGTTAAGCATAGTTAAATATATGTGGGTGAAAAGTTGGTCTTTTAGACATAAGTTCACTAAGTTTCTATACTTAGCGAGACCGTCACTACATGTCATGTAGATATGAATGAACTAGAAAGTTTGTGAATTTAATTTAGGTACTCAAAAATCCAACTAAGGTCAATTTTTTTCATGGAGATGTTATCTATATTTCCAAGAAGATACCCTAAAAATTTGGAGTCTTAAAGTGATTTCGAGCTAAGTCATAAAGATTTAAAGTTGCTCTAGCAGATTGTGATGGGCTAGAGACCATCAAGTTTAATCATGTTGAAGTATAAGGTCATTGGTATAGAAGATCCAATGGTGAGTAATTAATCATACATATTGAGATCAATGGTGTGTATGAAGTTAGCATGTCAAAGGTTTCACATGTTAGTGATAAGTGTTAGAATCTTGCTAATTTGATATAAAATCAATGGTGAGTGATGGTTTATACTTATAAAGATTAATGGTGTAGGACAAGTCAAAGAGCCAACAAAGAATATAGGACTTTAAGTGGAAAAAGCACATGGACTAACCAAAAATTGTTTATAAGTCATGCAAGGGTGCCAAGTGTCATAATCATGAGATTTTTTATCAAGATCTAATAGTGAGCATTACAATATAAAGACCTAGTTGATCTGAGGAGATTGATAAAGCATGTTTTTTCTAAATTGTCAGGAAGTAGTGAGATAATAACAAGTGATCAAATTTTAATAGTAAACAAAGGTAAAAATTGAGAGACTTTCAAGGGAGATCAATGATGTGTATTTATTCAAGTTATGAGAGGGCATGAGACGTTGACAAAGTGTTTGATTTTTAACAGTGACTATTGGAATTTAAATATTCAAATTAATGAAGGAAAGCTAGGGATTAGTTTTTAAGCTATAAAATTTGATCCATACTGAATTTCTTGATATAGTAAAAAGAAAATTTGTAGAGGACTTCAAGTTGCATCTAGTGAATCTAGTTAGAAGGTTTGAATGTTTGTACAATTAAAGTTATTGAGCTCTAAAGTTGACTTATGTTTGACCATGTTCTATAAGTGACCTGACAAGGATATTTTGAGCTATTTTGATAGTATCTGGATGTTTCAAGGAGACTAAGCTATTAGATCTTGTTGTATAATTTATGAGGACCATCTATGTGGATTATGGAGTTTTGACCAATCCAAATTCTATATGATTGATTTAACAATTTTGGGAATATTAATGTATTATTCCTAATTTAGTTTAACGGTCTGAGTAGTAAAATCAATAAATAAATATGCAATAATTAAATTACTAATTTGTATAATTTGATTACAATTTGAACTTTTATAAAATACTAATAAGGGAAAGAAAATAAGACTTAGCTAGAAACTAACTAATATGACTTTGAAAGAGGTTAGAATTCACTTACAGGACTAAGACACTGTCACAAATCAAGATCTACCTTTTATTTTATGATTGGATAAGAGCACAAAAAATAAGACACCCTAGGCTCTGATGCTAAAGTCCTCTTCTACCATTTTTATCTAGGAGACCTAAGCTTTTTATGTTTTGTTCATTGTGTTTATGAGACCTTACCTATGAAATTTTAATTGTTGGATATCCGTATAACTCCCTATAGAGGTGATTTTGTCTTCAAACCCTAGAATATATTGTTATTTAACCAATTTTGAGAAAGATGGGGAGGGTTAGTGTGTGTAAGATTAATTGAATGTGTATCCACACCCCTTACATGGGAATGCTACCTACATACCAATACTTTAAAGAGGGATCAAACCATATGTAGTTCTCCCACTTGATGTGATTTGTGCAATGGTGTGTATGAAGATTCAAAATGTGAAATTGAGTGTGCTTGAGGTGAATAGGGATTAGTGTAAGGATTTATATAAGCTATAAATGGTATTAGATGGTTATATATAGAGAATATGGAAATATGCATGAGTAGTCTTGCTTGTATTCTTGCTTGATTTGTGATATTTTATAACCCCTTCTAAATGAACCTTGAATGGGCTTTTATAGGGATATTTTGGTCATGGGTCAAATGTATTCATGTTAGGCCAACAAGGAGGATAGGAAATAGAAGGAAATGATTGTTTGAGATCAAAATGTATTTAGATAAGAGAGTTGTAAAGGGGACACCCTAGGGTTCAATGCTATAGTCCAAATTAGGTGCTATAGTCCTCAGGGTATGAGACATAGGGGGATGGAATAAATATGGAAAAATGGTCTTGGGTAAGCTAGAATGAGGTCTTGAAAGCTTATAGATGATTGGAAATCAATGAAAAGATGCCTAGAAGGGTTATGAGAGTATGCAAGATGGACCTATGGGATGGATGTCACAAGTCACACTCAAGCTACCAATTTTCACATTGATGCAACAAAGTGAAATACTAAGATAAAGGAAAAATATAAAGCTTACCTAAGCCTACCTACAAGGGTGAATCTCATGAAGCTATTGTGATTTTGGGTGTGCATAGAGAGAGCACATTGTGAAGTATGAATCTGCAAGATAAAAAAAAGAGTAGATTGGTTCCTACTAGATATGTTATATCTAAATAAGAACATTTAAATATAGGTAAGAGAGAGAATAATAGAAAGGAATGAATACACCTCATCAAGTATCCGAACCAATACAAAACCTATTGTGATGTTGAGTCATGTTGGATGATGTTTTACTAAGAGTAATATCATGAATAGAGCTAAGTTCTTAATTCTTTAAGAGTGTCTCAAAAATGCAAAGGCTATCCATTTATATACATCATCACCCAATAAGTGAAGCTAAGTGATCATGCATATGTTAATTGATGTTTGGACTATGTGTCTAATCCCTCTAAATAGGTGGCTCAAGAATACAAAGGCTAGCTAGTCCTTTGGCTCCATTGTTGCTCTGTGAAGTGAAGATATAAACTAATACTGATATGAAATGTGTGTCATATGAGATGGATCATAAATCCCATGAATGTTCTATAGTCCAAAAATGTTGGTATGGATAGTTGAATGTATGCTATAAACTAGGCCACTCTTGTCCACTTTGAAAAAAAGAGATTATGCTTGTATGAAAGCCTTTCCAAAATTGGGCACTAGACTTATATGAAATCCATTATAAAATATGGAGGTTAGGCTTATATGAAATCCAATTTTAAGTGATTCCAACCACCTACAGATGGAGTAAGTCATGAAACTATTGAGAATACTTGGGTAATATGCTAAAATCAAAAAGAAAAGAAAAGAAATGTGTCATGCACATTGCCCCAATCACTGGTGTCTGGAACATGAATTATAATTTGGAAGTTATACCAACTACCATATTTAAAACTATAAGATAAACTCATCATATCACACATGATTCCCCTTATATCTAGATTTTATGAGAAAAATATATTGAAACTGCTAATTCTGAACTATATTGTAGCTAACAAAACTATAACTAAACTTACCTTTCTATATGTTTCTAGAAAATCTAAGATTTCTAATATTTAGATAGGAGCATAATAAATAGGACACCCTATTATTTGAAAATGTTATCTATGTCTAACATTATTGTCCTTTATTGAGACTAAAAACTATTATGGAATTTTCACTATTTTTTTGGTATGTTCTACCTAGTTTGACCTCTAAATACTATTCTAGGTAACTAGTTTTTTTCAACTGGTAAAAGCTCTAATCTCTATGGTAAAACCTCTATTTGTTTCCCCCTATTTAAGAGTAGGAATGAAGACCTTGTAATGACTTCCATCAGAAGAAAGAGCCCTACAAGTGTGTTATGCTACAAAATACATGATATAGCAATAATAATCGATAAGATATCTCTAGATATAGCATTGTTTGTAATGGAGATTGTTAGATCAAGAAGGGTATGCCTAGATAGATATAATAATGTAATAACATGCACAATGTACTGAATTGAAACTAGAAGTCTAGTTAGCTACTAGTTGTTAGTTGGAGGAATGGAGAATGATTTCCATCATGGCATCCAAGAAAGTAAGATAATGCATGATGTGGATCATGGCATTAAAAATAATTGAAAAGAAAACAAGCAAAAAGAATGCATGAAAGAATTAAGAATCATACAAGAATGGCTAAGGGGATAAGAAAATAAGGGACATGGGTACATGCCACTCAAACTATAAGGCAAGCATGCAAAGCATGTCCAAATGCCACATACACATACAATTGAAACAAACAAGGTTACCATGAAAGCTAAAATTGCATAGAAGATTATAGGAAAAATATATTGGCAAATGTCTTAAGGCACATACATGAATAGAAAAAAATGACATTTGTAAATGTTTTATGGCACATACAGGAGATAAATAAGAACTAACATGTAATCACATTTAGCTACACAAAGAAAGAAAGGAAAGCATGTAAAGATTGAAAATACAATCGCATCTAAATATTCAAAGAAAGAAGTGAAAGTATGAAAGACATGTTAGTACAAGACTATGTATATGATAAAAACTACACAAGTGTTATATACTAGTGAGTGTCGATAGAGTAATCTGTGTAAACTAGTAAGTAATGTACATCAACATGATAACTAGAGTGTGTGGTGTAGGAATGACATAACCTATATGGTTTATTCATGTAGAAGATTCCCCAATGGGTATGTATATTGATGCATGTCTAAATATATAATTAAGATTCCCCCTAAATGGGTGGAGTGAAGAAATCAAAGATTTTGATGTCATTGTACACACTCAAAGGAGATCAAGTGAAGTATGGTAATGTAGATAAATCAATAAATTGTAGCATAGAACAAAAAGTGTATGTTTAGAATTATAGTATAAATGTAAAGCATGGATAATGCATCCAATAGAGATATTTTTGGTATTTTTTGAATTATTTACATGTTTTTGTATTTTGAAATATTTGAATGTTTTTGGTATTTTTGATATAAGTTATGTACAATCAATGATTAAGAGACTATGTACAAGTAAACAAAAAAAACTATGTACAAGTAATTGAAATGAAGCTATATATAATCATATGAATAAAGCAATATATACATAATGACATCAAAGACTAGGTTGGAGGGGGTAAAGGGTCCAAGGATGGAGCTCACTAGGGATAGAGATGGAGGAAGGGATTATGGCCATCATCAAATGCCTCAAGATCATCATCATAAGTATCATCATATATTGCAAATGTTGTGTACATGGTGTCATCCTACTGAAGGTGAACTAAAGGTTGCTCTACTAGTGAGATGGTGATTCTCCTCTTGGATGTTTATCTCTGGTAGTAGAATGTTATGGTGGAAGTGGTGAAGCTAGTGTTGTAATCTGAATAATACCATGAACTTGTAGTTTATCCAATCTCTATTGTAAAACTATACATGAGTTTGTATCGTGGCCTATAATCCTATGGAAAAGACAAAATAGGTGACCATTTTACTGTGATAATCTACTAATATATCTGTGTCACACTTTAGATAGTGTGATTGATCCATGATCAAGTAGAATCAGTAGCATAATCTATGGTTGATGTTGTGTGTTGCCTACGTGAATATGAATAATTGGCTTTATACCCATAGAGGTAACCATGTGAACTATATGTGCCAAGTTATCTGTATATCCTAAGAGTGTAGTGTGAGATGATAAGAGTGGTGTAGGATGTGTAATGAAATCTCTAGAGTAATCTCAATACTCACTTGGGGCTACTGGTGTAAAGCTTGATCCACACAAATAGTCATCTATGAGTGTGGGTGTTGTATTATTATCTGAAGAATCCTAGGAATTTGTATCAATATCATGTATCTATGGTAACTCAAAATTTACCACAAGGGGTAACTATGACATGGGAGTCTCATTAACTATAGTAGTAGAAGACAATGATGTTGTAAGAGTATATGTGACTAATGCAGTAACTATATTTTTAGAATTAAATAATATTCATTAAAACTACTATTAGTGAATATATAATTGTAAGAGGTGTAGGAATCATGACTGATGGAGTAGCTAGAATAGCTGAAGCAATTATGATTGGCTAAATATTTAGGGCTAAGGACATAAATGTGAGTGGAGGAGTATGAGAAGTACTATTATTTCACACCTTATATGTATGTATCTAATCAAGATAAATGTAATGAGGTGGTGGCTAAACTATGATATGAGGTGTCCCATCTGGTAAAATAGTCAAAGATGACTCTATAGCTAGGTAATATCTCAATGGATGGTTATCTACTAGATATGTATATAGGTATCCTTCATGGATAAATTTAACACATCAATTAAGAGTATAAGGAATTGCCCCCCATAGTGTGTATCTAGGGTCACCCAAGTAAAATATTATAATGGAAAGGACTTGGCATGACCTAGAACTATGTAGAGAGGGTTTTAAGTCCTACCATGATATTTAAAGCAATGGTGCCCAATGTATATTATGATATATCATCAAACCCTCTAATGTTATTATATGATTTTTGCATGGATGCCATATCCACACCCATAGTCTGTAAGAATATAATATTACATATATTAAATTTGGAACCACTTTCAACTACAACTCTCTTAACTACATTAGTTTTGAATTGAGCTTGTATGAATAGTGGTAAATTTTAATCAATAACAATCTGAGATGGCATGTCATCATGATCAAAAATAATAGAATCTATATTTTTTAGCATGTTAACCGCTAATGCAAAATAATAAGGCTTTGAATCAATATGCATAAAATTTTGAGCAAGTGATTAATAAATAATATCCTTGAATACATTAGCCTTCTAAAGTAGTTCTAACATAGAAATATTTGTTGGTGTGTTCCTCAACTAATCAATAATATCATATTCCTTGTGAAGATCTACCTATGCAGGTGGGTTGGGCCTAGGATGGGAAGGAATAGGAGGGTAACATGGCTCTTGACTATGTGGAGGAGGCATGGTAACACATCGAGTAACAACTCTAACTGCATTATATACTATCCATATAGGACTAGTAGTAGCTATGAGAGAAGAGTGAAGATAACTAATAAGTCAAGGTGCTAGAGGGATAAAGGGTGTTAAATAGCCTCTTTGGCAATGGGTATTGACCTGAGGAAGTGTAAAATGGACCATTCAACATAACTCAACATGGGATAAAGGCTCCAAGGGAGGTGAGGCAAGAGGTATCTTAGCATGTTTAACAATAATATTCTTAATATCATTCCATATTATGAAAATTAAGCATTAGATGAAAAGAATGAATCTTTATACTAACATATGGCAAACTTCATCATTCATGTACATGATAGGACTGAGTATGGTCTCCTTATTATTTGCAAGAAATGCAAGACATGTTTGAAAATAAGTCAGATCTATTTTTGAAATTTGATTTTAGGTGTAAGGTGATACCTCAACAAGCAATGGGACCTAGTATATGTAGTTAAGGTTTGAAAGATGATTAATTTTAAAATTACTATGAAAATTTGAAATTTAAAGTGAATTTTTGAGTTAGGTATGCAAGTAAAAAATAGAAATTTATTAGAAAATTGGTAATTTAAAGAGACCTAGAAGATGCAACTAAGCTTTTGAAAAATTAATATTTTTGAAAATTACTATTGAATTTTGAAATTTGAAGTCAATTTTTGATGTTAATATGATAGTAAAAAATCATATAATTATTGGAAAATTACTGGAAAAATATTGGGACCTAATATGGACAACTAGGGTTTGAAATAAAATTATTTTAAAATTACTACAAAAATTTAAAATTTAATGTTAATTTTTTATTTTAATATATAGATAAAAGCTCAAAAAAAATATAGGAAAAATCAATAGGAAATTTACCCTAGGGTTTCTAGGGTTTTTATGTACAAACAAAGTAAGTCGGGTTCACCAAATGATTTAACAATTTTAGGAATATTCGTGTATTATTCATAATTTATTTATAGGGTCTGAGTAGTAAAATCAATAAATAAATATGCAATAATTAAGATACTAATTTGTATAATTTGATTGCAATTTGAAATTTTCTAAAAATAGTAATAAGGGAAAGAAAACAAGACTTAGTTCGAAACTAACTAATACGACTGAGATAGAGGTTAGAATTCACTATGCAAGGCTAAGACACTATCACAAATCAAGATCTAGCCTTCATTTTATGATTGGATAAGAGAACCAAAAATAATACACCTTAGGGTTTGACACTAGAGTCCTCTTCTACCACTATTGTCTAGGAGACCTGAGCTTTCTAGGTTTTGTTCACTATCTATGAGACCCTACCTATGAAATTTTGACTGTTGGATGTCCACGAAACTCTTTATAAAGTCAATTTTATCTTCAAACCCTAGAATCCATTATGTTTTGACCATTTTGAGAAAGAGGGTGGGTTATTGTGTGTAATATTCACTAAACATGTATCAACACCCCTTGTATGGACACATTTCCTACATACCAATACTCTAAAGAGGGATCAAGCCATATGTAGTTCTCCCACTTGATGTGCTTTGTGCACTAGTGTGTATGAAGATGAAAAATTCTAAAGTGATTATGCTTGAGGTGAATAGGGACTAGTGAAAGCATTTAAATAAGCTAGAAATGGTATTGGATGGTAGTATGCAAAGAATAGGGAAATATACATGAGTAGTCTTGCTTGTATTCTTACTTGCTTTATGATATTTGCCAACCCATTCTAAGTGAAATTTCAATGGAATTTTATAGGGATCTATTCGTTATGGGTCTCATGTATTCATGTTAGGTCGATAAGGAGGATAGGAACTAGAAGGAAATGACCATTTGGGCTCAAAATGTGATTATATAGGAGCGTTGGAAAGGGGACACCCTAGGGTTCAGTGCTATAGTCCATCTTGGGTGCTATTTTCCTAAGGGTAAAAGACTTAGGGAGATGGAATAAGCATGTAAAAAGGATATTGGCTAAGCTAGAATGAGGTTTTGAAAGCCTATGGATTACTATGAATCAGTGAAAAGCTGCCTAGAAGGGTCATGAGAGCATGCAAGATGGGCCTATGGGATGGATGTCACAAGTCACATTCAAGTTACCAATTTTTGAATTTTATATGACTAAAATGATAAAAGGCTTAGAAATTGAATATGTATTCATTATTGGTAATCCTATGTATATAATGATGTTTGGGTTAATTATGCTATAACATAAGGGTGTTGTGATGGATGTTGTCACTTAAGGAGGACCTATAGGTTATGTAGCATGGGTCTATGTATGTGAAAGTGTTCTTTTGTTCTTAATTTTCTCTAATAAGTTTCAAAGATATGGATGGGTCTCCATGAGACCTATAAGGGCTAATGAGGCATAATTAAAAGGCATAGCTTCTTAATTATGACCTGTGAAGATGTTATTGAGATATGTAAGATGTCTTAAGGGTTAAGGCAAGTATTATCTCCAACCTAGAAGATAATAATCATGAAGCCTCTATAAAAGGTGATGATTTCTAGACTTGAGAGAAAGGGATCTAAGTGGAGGAAGACTATAAATTTGATAGGTGAAGGAAAGTAAGGGTGTCTAGAGGATGGATTGAAGAGCATAGTAGATTGATGACTTTGTATATGACCTATAGGTCATATTTTTGATGTCAGAAACAATGTTCTTGTAGGTTTTAAGACTTATGAAAGAGAGGCATGTGTGAGTGTTTTGGAACAAAGGATAGAAGAAAGAGAGTGTGTTCAATGGATGGGTTATAGATCAGAGTAGGTTGTTGACTGTGTACATGACGTATAGGTCATATTTATGATGTTATAATAGTGATTTTGTAGATTTGAATATTGAGGATGAACGAATAGGTCTAGAGTGATCCAAAAGGATGTTTTGGATGCCTTGAGTGTGAGTGAAGGATAAATGTTGTCTATGTGAGCTTGGTGGTTGATTTGAGAGGTAGATTAGAGTGTGAATTATGTGTATGACCATTTTTTCATGATACTAAGGTTGTGATAGAGTTTTTACTGAGAAGTGTGGAGTAATCCAAAAGGTGGTTTTGGATGTCTATGAGTGTATGAATAAGTGAAGGAGGTTGTGTTTATAGGGTATCTCCATCAGATTGGTATGCAATCAGTGATTAAGAGATGTTCATATCATAGGTGTTGGGAGGGTTCTCAACATATAGGTTAGAATTACTTGACCATCCTTATGTGTTCCTTGTGAAATAGGTGCTTCACTAAATTTAGGTTAGAAGGACTTCACCATCTTAGGGGTAGGTGCTCCTTATGGAACAAATGTTTCACTAAAGTTTGGTCAGAAGGATTTGACCATCCTAGGGGTAGGTGTTCCTTATGGAATGGGTGTTCTACTAAAGTCTCATGTTTTTTTAGGCTTGAGAGTGGATTTTGTTCCCCATGAGGGTTTCCCACATTAGATATTATGTTATGATGTGCTTCTCTTATTCATGCTTTGATGATAATATTATTGCATATAATTGTTGTGTTTATTCATGAATGTCAATTAATTAATGATAAGTGATTTTAAAGTGAAATATTGGTTGACTAATTCATTGTCCCCTTTTAGTCATCTTGTACCTCTAATAATTGGTATAGGAGTAGGTTCTTTGGAGGAAGCTTAACAACTTGAAGGAGATCTTATGAAGCACAATATGGCTAAGTAGTTGAAGAAAGAGAATCAACATTAGAAATATATGATCAAGGATATTGAAGAGTAGATATATACTTTGGAGAAAGATGCCAAAGAGGATGAGAAATGTATCAATGATCTCAAGGTTCAACTAGAAGATTCCAAGGCAAGTTTGAGTTCAAAAGAGGAAAGTTATTCAAAAGAAAAAGAAATCACATATGATGAATAAGTTTTCCATGATAATGGAGGAGTGGTATATGATAATGAAGAAGAGGAGGATATAGGAGCTGATCTCATAAAGAGGAATCACAAGATGAAGAATGTGATCAAAGGTCTTGAAACACAAGTCAATTCTCTTGAGGGAGTTTGTTAGGCAAGATCAAGAGAGATGAGAAGTATCAAGAGCTAATCAATTCTCTTGAAGAGAAAGTATGTATATTTAAGGATGACATGGATAAATAAACCAAGGAGGATAAGGAGGTCATCAAATATCTTAAAATTAAATTAGAGGTTTCAAGTGGTAGTCTAAAATCAAGAGAAGAAGAGTAAATATATCTCAAGATTTAGTTAGAAGAAGCCAATACCAAGGTGAATTCAAATCAAGGTGAGCATGATGATTTGAAGATTAATTTTGATTCCTTGAGATTAGAGCATGAAAAAATCATAGACAAGTTAGATAAGTTAGATAAAGAACATGTAAAGCCTGAGCAAGCTTAGAAGAATGTAACCTTTGAAAGAAATGCAAGAAAGTCTTTTAGACAACCAAATGCTTCAAGATATGCTAGTTTACTCCATGGTCATTGTTATACATGTAATAAGTATGGTCATAGAGATAAGGACTATAGAATGAAGTTAGTCAAGTATGGACATTCATGGAGCTATAATAGAAGGATTTTTTGGCCAAATATTGATCATAGTTCATATCTATCAAAAGGTATGAATGATGTTAGTTGTTTCATTTATGATAAGAAAGGTCATATTTCTATACTTTGTCCTAATAAATGTGATAAGCCCTCAATCCATATGAATAAGGGAGAGACTCCTATAAAGCATATTAAAAGTCAAAATATGATGTGGAGATCTGAGGCAAGGAAGGCTAGACCTATTGAGTTTAAGGATCAAACTTATGATATTATAGAAAAGGAATCAATTTTGGAGGTGTCTCAATAGTGTCAAGAAATCTTGATATCAGTCCAAATGGAGAAGAATGTGGATGATCCAAAAATCAAGTTAGTTATACCATTCAAGGCCAAGGAGAATCTAAAAGAAAGATCTCAATCTAATGGTTTATTTGCTGTAGTTGAAGAATTTTTAGGTAAGAAGGAGTTTCATGACAACCAAGAATTATTTTTTTCTACTTTCAAAGAGTAAAAGGTGTTAGTTGAAGAGATATTCCAAGAACTTATGTTTTCATCATGCATTGTCAAGGAAGCCAAAGAAGATATGGATGCCAAGCAATTTGTTTCAGTCAAGATAAAGAAGAAGAAGAAGAAGAAGAAGGTTATTTATTCCTATGATGAGGACTGGTATGCTCCTTTGTTCTAGGTCCTTGTGAAGTAGAGATGTCTTTGTTGTGTTTCATAAATACATTTCTTAGTTTGAAGACACACGTGGTCTTGAAAGGGTGTTTTCAATTGGAGCATTTTATAGGGTAAGATTTAAGGTTTCTAGGTGACAAAGGAGAGTTTGTGAGTTTTCAAGATGATATTTTTACATATAAAGGCTGTTGACCTTATTCTAGCATGCTTTAGGTGGCTTTGTGGTTTGAAGTTATGTTGAAGTCAAATTGGAGATTTTTGAGTGTTCTCAGTTTTCTCAGATTTGGCTTAAAGGTAAGCAAGCCTAAAATGGGTTATAGGATGTATTAGATCCTAAAGGTTTGAAATCTCACAAAATTATCCAGAAGTGTGTGATGGTTATCTCTAGTGTGAAATAAATTTTAGAGGTGGGTGTTGACCAGAACAAGGCTTGTTGACCCTATTTGTTTTGAGATTCTATAGTTTTGGGATATGATATAAAAGTGGTCTACCTTAATTTGAGGTCTGAGGATTCTTAATAGGTTGAATGGGCCAAATGGGTTGTCAAATAAAGCTTTATAGAGATTTGAAGGTTTGTGAAGTAATTATGTTGCATAGGATGAGCTAGGTGATTAAAATTGGTGTGATTTAGGGGGAATATAAAAGTGATACTGATATGAAGTTTTAGGTCTTGAAAATATGTCTACTGAAATTTGTGGGCTCTTCAAGTTCTAGGTAGGGCTACAAGGAGTCTAAACAGGCCTAGAGTAAAGATTTGATGTTTTTGCTCAGTTTATCAAAAAGAGCAAGGCATGAGTGTTTCAAGGCTTAGTGGCATGATTTTTTTTTTATGTTCCTTGAGGTGGCTTGAGAGAGAAGGCTAGTATGACTATGTGGTGGTTTTTCATGGTGTGTGGAGATCTAAAGAAATTTAAGAGGTACAAAGGCTCTGAGATCTTAAGGGGAGTCCCTCTCAGTGTTTTAAAGGTGAGTTCAATCATTTTTTGGTGTTCATGTGTGTTTAGTCCCCATTGATAGTAGTGCATGATCAAATAAGAGTGTTGTCATGGTGCATGGTTAAGAAGTACAAGGTGGTATGCATAGATTTAAGGGGAGATAACTTAGATAGTTTGAGTGACTTATGAATCCATACATGATGTAAGGAAAAACATTTTTGAGATGTTCTAGTCATTGAGAAAATGTGTTGAACATTCATGCATAAGAAAATGGATCTTGTGAGTCTTGAAGGTTAAAATTTACAAGGATTAGAAAAGCCCAAGTTTAGATTGATGTATGTCAAAAGGGTGAGAAATTGTTTCATATGAGGTGTGTAAGTATCATGAGCACTTAAAATTTTATTTTAATATATTCATGATATTAAGAGGAGATTTGTGGCTCTTTAGTCCACTTTTTCATTAATGTAAAAGGGGTCGAAGAAAAAGAAGAGGTTACCATCAATGACAAAGGGGGAGATTGTTTTCAAGTGCTATCATTGATGTCAAATACTGATGTCATTTGTGAATTGATGTTAAAGGTAATGAAAAAGTGGTGATGTCATGATGATGATGATGAGTTTGAGCCTGAATTTGTGCAAGGTAGGATTTAGATGCATATAAACTAAGGTAAGTATTGTTTGAGGTTTTTCATAATGTATATATCATTTTGATGTGGTTTCATGTGAATAAGAGAGTAAAAATCATGTGAACAATATGTTGGTATAGGCTTGATAGACTAGTATGTAAACATGGATATTTAGTATATGCTTAGATAGGAAGTTGATGAATGTTATGTATGATGAGATAATGTGGTATATGTCATATGGGGTGTCAATAGTGCTTAAAATTCTTATGGGAATGCATGGTGTTCATATAGTTATTTATTATGTTCATCTAGGCATGGTTTGTTCAATGGAAAAAAAATCTAAGTAAGTAGTTTGATGGCATAATATTTTACATACAATAAGGTTCTCAGTGCATCTTGATATATGAATGGATTCCCCTATGTAAGGATATCATATGGTTCAAATTTTATGTCATGAGGTTGAGCGTAGCTAAATATATGTGGGTACAAAGTTGGCCTCTCAAACAAAAGTTTGCTAAGTTTCTATACTTAGCCAGACCATCACTGCACGTCATGCAAATATGAATGAACCATCAAGTTTGTGAATTTAATTTAGGTATTCAAAAATCCAACTAAGGTCAAAGGTTATAATGGAGATGTTATTTATTTTTCTAAGAATCTACCTTAAAAATTTGGAGTCTTGAAGTGATTTCTATCTCAACTTATAAAGCCTCAAAGTTACTCTAGTAGACTATGATGGGCCTGAGACTGCCAAGTTTAATCACATTGAAGTATGAGGTCATTGGTCTATAAGATCCAATGGTGAGTGATTAATCATACATATTGATATCAATGATGCATATGAAGTCAACATGTCAAAGGTTGTACACACTATTGATAAGTATCACAAGTTGATAATCTGACAGAAGATTAATGGTGAGCATCAGTTCATACTTATGAAGATCAATGGTGTGGGACAAGTCAAAGAGTCAACAAAGCACATGGGATTTCCAAGTGGAAAAATCACATGGAATGATAGCAAAGTGTTCATAAGGCATGTGAGGGTGCAAAGTGTCATAATCATGGGAATTTTGATCAAGATCTAATGGTGAGCATTGTAAGATAAAAACTTGGCTAATCTAAGGAGATCAATAATGTGCATTTGTTCCAAATTGTCAAGAAGCAACCAGAAGATGATAAGTGCTCAATGTTTAATAATAATCAAATGTAAAGACTGAGTAAATTTTGAGGGGTATTGATGATGTGTATTCATTCAAGATATGAGAGGTCATGAGATGTTGACAAAATGTTCAATGTTTAATAGTGATCTTTGGAATTTGAATATTCAAATTAATGAAAGAAAACTAGTGCTTAGTTTTTGAGCTATAACTTTTGATCCAAGATCAATTTATTGATGTAGTAAAAATAAAATTTGTATAAGACTTAAAGGTACATCAAGTTAATCTAGTTAAAAGGTCCAAATGTTTTTAAATTCAAATTTATTGAATTCCAAAGTTGAATATGTGTTTGACCATGTTCTGTAAGTGACTCAAGAAGGATATTTTGAGTTATTCTGATAATATTTGGATGTTTCAAGGGGACTGAGCTATTAGAGGATGTTTTAAACTTCATTAGGACCATATATGTGGATTATGGAGGGCTAACCAATCTAGATTATATATGATCCAAGGCTTAGAAATTTACTGTGTGTTCATTCTTGGTGATCGTATGTACAAAATGATGTTTGGGCTAATTATGTTGTAGTAGAAGGGTGTTGTGATGGATGTTGTCACTTAAGGAAGACTTATAGATTATGTATCATGGGGTTATGTATTTTAAAGTGTTCTTGTGTTCTTAATTTTCTTGAATAAGTGTCAAAGAGATGGATGGGTCTCCATGAGACCTATAAGGGCTAATGAGGCCTAATTAAAAGGTATAGCTACTTAATTATGGCCCATGGATGTTATGGATGACCTATACAGATGTTATTGATCTATGTAATATGTCTTAAGGGTTAATCCAAGTATTATTTCCAACTTATAATATAATAATTATTAAGACTCTATAAAAGGTGAAATCAAAGGTGATGATTTATAGACTTTCGAGAAGGGGATCTAAGTGGAAGAAGAGTATAGAGTTGAGAGGTGAATGAGAGTAAGGGTGCCTAGTGGATGGATTGAAGAAAAAATTAGGTTTATGACTATGTGTATGAATTATAGGTCATATTTTTGATGTCAAAAATAGTGTTCTTTTAGGTTTGAAGACTTTTGAAAGAGAGGTATGTGTGAGTGTTGTGGAGTGAAGGATAAAATAAAGGGAGTTTATCCAGTGGATGGGTTATAGGGAAGAGAAGGTTGTTGACTGTGTGTATGACCTATAGGTCATATTTATAATTTTAGAATAGTGATTTTATAGGTTTGAATATTGAGGATGAGTAAAGAGGTCTAGAGTTATCCAAAAGGATGTTTTGGATGCCCTGAGTGTGAGTGAAGGATAGATGTCTATGTGAGCTTGGTAGTTGATTTGAGAGGCAAATTAGAGTGTGGACTATGTGCATGACCATTTGGTCATGTTTCTAATATTGTGATAAAGTTTTTGATAATTGTAGAGTAATATAAAAGGTGGCTTTGGATGTCTATGAGTGTTTGAATAAGTGAAGGGGGCTATGTCTGTATGGTGTCTCCATTAGATTGATAGGCAATCAGTGATCAAGAGATGTTCATATCATAGGTGTTGGGAGGGTAGTCAACATCTAAGTCAAAAGGATTTAACCATCCTTAAGGGTAGGTGGTCCTTGTGAAATAAGTAATTCACTAAATTTAGGTTAGAAGGACTTGACCATCCTAGGGGTAGGTTCTTCTTATGGAATAGATGTTTTACTAAAGTTTGGTCAGAAGGAATTAACCATCCTAAGGGTAGTTTTTCCTTTTGGAATGGGTGTTCCACTAAAGTCTCATATTTTTAATACCTTATAATACAAGTAGTCCATTTATTTGTGGGCTTGAGAGTGGGTTGTATTCCCCATGAGGGTTTCACACATTAGATGTTGTGTTAGTATGTGCTTCTCTTATTCATGCTTTGATGGTAATTTTGTTGCATCTATTTATTATGTTGATTCATGAATGTTAATGAACGAATGATAATTGATCTGAAAGTGAAAGATTGGTTGACTGATTCACCCCCCCTCTCAGTCATATTGTACCTTCAACACTTGGTAGACTCTATTTTGCAACTAAGTCTACTAGCTTAACTTTGTAGGCTTTTCACACTATATCATTTTTTATCTACCAGACTAATTCAACCACCTCAACCTAGTTTGTTTCCAAACATTTTTAGATTTCTATAAATTACACTATATGGCCCTGGTTGTCCCTATAAGTCATGTTTAACCTAGTATATTTTCTAGCTACTTTTCATATTTGTTCAAATTGCACTAGATCAACTTGGTCAACCTTATAGGTCTTGGTTGAATTAGTCTAATTTTTAACTACTTTTCTATAATTGTCAAAATTGCACTAGATTGACCTAGTCAACACTGTAGGTCCTAACTGACCTAGTCTAATTTTTAGTTACTTTAATATATTTCCCAAAATTTCACTACATTGATAGTTTAATTTTCAACTATTTTTTTATATTCCCCAAATTAGATCAACCTATTCAACCCTTTAGGTCCTAGTCAACCTAGTCTATTTTTAGCTACTTCTCTAGATTTCTCCAACTTTCACTAGATCAACCTAGTCAACCTTGTAGGTCCTAGCCAACCTAGTATATTTTTCAACTAATTTTCTAGAGTTTTCCAAATTAGACTAGATGAACCTTGTTGAACCTATAGGTCTTATCCAACCTAATTTAATTTTTATGTATTATTCTAAATTTTAATTGATTTTACTAGATCGACATGGTTAATCTAATTTATTTTTTTAATTCCTATAAAATCCACTAGATTGTGTTAGTCAATTATGTAGTACTTGGTTGAATTATTTTATTTTATTTTATTAGACTTTTCCCTCTCTCAACCTTTTAGTTTATTATTTATCTTACCACTCTAATTAACATCATGAAATCACCCATCAGGATCTTTCTTAACAATCTCAACCCATTCTACATGTACATGGGTGTTCTTATTTCTTACCTACATTAGCCACCTAAGAGGATAGTCCCTTGTGGCACAAATTAACCTAACCATCATCTAGATTAATGGAATGCAACATGCTCCATATCACTTAAAATGATGATCTAGATGATCTTACCTTAAATGGTACCTTATGTGAAATACATTATTTTATCATTGGAGAAAGTTATAAAAACATATGGAACCATACTATAGGAAACCCTCCCATCACTAGTATTATTACTACCCCTCATATCAACACTAACATTCCACATTCTACCACTATTAATCCAAATTCACCTATAGATACAAATCTAATCCTTACTCAAATGGTTCAATAAATGAATGGTATACAAACCATTAATAATTACCAAATGTTCCAAATGTAAAACTATAACTTAAATATGGTAATTCAACCCTATATTATCATCCTCAAAATAATCATAATTTTTTACTCCTCAACTTAGAGATGCCAATGGGAACATATGCATAACAATTTTATTTAACATCTCCAAAAAAACCTTTCACTCCATTCATTTTATCCATATATATTTTAAATATCTATCCAACCATTAAGTATGATAGAACTAAAGACCCTTCATCTTCCTTAAATCATTTGGAAGTCTCTATAAGGATTGGGTCCAAACCAATGCTTTTGATACCACTAAACTTATTGTCAAAACTCTTATGGGAGATGATTTATAATGGTATAATCAAATTTCCCAACATTCCATATGGAAACTATAATATCTCATAAATTCTCTAGTTAAATAATCTCAAAAAATGATCTTCTTAAAAATTATCTTAGTCACTTCATCAATGCCAAGAAATTACCTACCAAATCTACTCATATTTTTATTAAAAGATAGAAATCACTAGCTCATAGGTAGATCATAACATGATAGATGATAATCTCTTTAAATTATTTATTATTGGTTGAAAACCTTCTCTTTAATAAAAAAGTTTTAATATTTTCTCTACAAACTTTAGAAGAGGCTCTTGATCAAGATAAATGAAAGTACTTCCTTATGAATCAATTTGAACCATCGCATAAGTCAATAAAGGATTCTTTCAAAACTTACATTAACATAATCACTAACACAAATTCCTAATATCAATCTAATCCAATAAAAATGGGAGTAGGCAAATGAGATATTCAACTTCCTTCCCACTCACCATTGATAGTGTCAAAAATGAAGAAGCTATTATCTCCATCTAAGCTTTTCCTTTATAACAATACTACCTCCTGTCATGGTATGATCCTAATAAATTTTGTTGGTTCCATGTTGATATTGGTCATTATCATGAGACATGTCATGGTATCATTAAATTTATGGTTTATTTCATGTTATGAGATGCATTTGATCATGAAACTATGATTAAACTATATCATCCTAATTATCTCAAATCTTCTCAAAATAAAAAATTTGCCAAACCTCTAACTTCAAAATATCAAAAATCTTCCTCAAATACAAATGCATAAAACTAATGAATATGTTTGTGTCATTGATTTGGATTATGATTAATCTTATACCAATTATCAATATGTGAAAGCAATTAAATTTAATCATCACCATAAACCAACTCATAAATATCTTATTACCAAACTTAAGAAATAATATACTAACAATCAACTAATTAAAGATACTACTACTTCTTAGCCTACATATTTTGAACCTCATACAATTAATTATTCATCTCCACTAGTAGAACCTTAAATACTTCCAAAATTTGCCATGTGTTTTCTATTTTTTGGGAAATTAGGGTTTAGTTCCTAAATAATAAAGGGTTTAGACTAAGGGGTAAAAATATAATCAAATATAGTAAAATATATATTTATATCAATTTGATCAAATCAATTACATAGGGAAAAGAAGTAACTTATCTAGAAAAATAGACTGAGTTTACTATTTCAAAGGTTGAAAACTATAGTGTAGGACTGGGAAGATGTCAAAAACCTAGATCTAGATTTTGTTTAGTGAAAGGATAGGAGTGCTAAAAATAGGACACTTTAGTGTCCAATGTTGTTGTCCACTCTTGCTAATATTGTCCAAACTAGTCATAAAGACCTAAATTTTCTAGGTTCTTTGCATTGTTCCTATGTGAGCGTGAATGTGAAATCTTGGATGCTAAAATTTGACATAATTTATTGTAGAGTTCTTTTAATCTTCAAAACCTAGGTCTATCTACACACATGAAAAAACAAACATATCAAAAAGAAAGGGAAAAAATTGGGTTAGGGGAAGTATGGTTGCATGATATGGAACCCCTGTTGTCCTGATTGCTACCTACATTAACCCTTAAGCTAGGGTCTCAGATCAAATGTAGTTATCCCTTAGGGAACATGAATAATCAATGCACATGGTAGATACAAGATTGAAATTTTACCTAGGCCCTTCCTTGATCAATCATGTAAATTTATGTGTGATGCATAATGCTGAGATATACTATTGATTGATTTTATTTATTTATTATGTCAAAGTAGGATGTACTAGATATAAAATGCCTTGTGAAGTCCTTTATATAAGAGACTCTTTATTTTAAGTTTGGGATCTTTATTCACATTAGTTGACATCAAAAAGTTAAATAAAACTTAAGGGATGGGATAAGAAGCATGAGGGACCCATTAAGCAAGAAAAAAAACCATTGGAAAACATCACTGAGTAGGATAGGAGCATTGGGTGCTGTAGTCCTATAGAATTCTATTATCTAAAACTTAGAAAAATAGGCTATAACTGACACAAGCCATGTTTGGGGGTCTCTAGAGGTATAGGTAAGTTGATTGAGCTAACATAGAGGTGATAAAAGTATGAAACAAAACCAAGATAAGTAAAACCAAGACATGGCTAATGTGAACAAGGCATATTCTTTAATTGGATTCTCATTTTAAGAGGACTATAAAAAGACATGATATGTGTGGTTGCTTGACCAATTTAGGGTGTACATATTTTCCCCCCTTTTATTCTAGTGATGCAATGAAATGAAATACTAGAGTAAAATAAATAAGAAGAAAATGCATACCTGAACCAACCTACATGGAGATGAATGTGCTGTAAGGGTCCAACTCACTTCCTAGCTAGGGAAGTGGATGGAGAGTTGAATAGTTCTTAGAGAGAGAATGAATCCATGGAATGGATGCCCATTATAATAAATATAAATTTAGAATCCATGTATCATGGAGAAGAAATGCAAGCTTTCCCCCTATTACTGAATCTAACTAAAGATGAGGAATGCTTAGAGGCCTAAAACCAATGTTTATCCTTTATCCCACATAAAATTTTGTAGTTTAGAATGTGTATAAACTTTTTATGTTGTGAAGAGAAAAAACTATCATGCCCCCACTCTAAATATTTAAACTAGAACTAAAAAATGCTCGAAGGCCCAAACCAATGTCTATCCTCTATGCTGCATAAACTTGTGTAGTCTAAATTTGATTAATACAATGGACCAACCACTATAGATGATCATGCAGTCTAACCTAGTGATAAATTGGGTACAGTTTGGTATAATCTAAAACTTTTTCAATGTGTAAGAAGATAATGACATGTCTTACCATTCCATTTGTATAATCTTAAATGATGAAGAACATGAATATATGTGTCATGACCTCAAATCCAATATGTGAGTGATGTGTTTATGTAATATAGTAATATATACAACCATATGTGATATGGCATATCTTTCCCTACCTCATGTGCAAAACTAGAGACCTAAAACATTATGCTTTACACTATTTATATAGTTTTCTATCTGATTCTATAAACTGTGGCATGTTGTATGAAGTTATATGTGTGAGATGTGTAGTATGTACATGCCCCCAAATCTAGTATCTAAGTTTATATCTATACCAAAATCACTATTAATCCATATGATCTAAACCACTATATCTGAAGAGTCTAGGTATTTGTAAACTAAAGGCATATCCCTCTAAATGTTTTGAGTAATGTTGAGTGACCTATATAATATGAATCATTATATATCTTGACCGATCTGAGTTGAATCTGATAATCTGACTATTGGATGTGTAAGAACCATGGTGTGTCCACTTCTGAGAGTAAATGGGTATGTTGGGTAATTATATAAATAAGAATAGTATGAATTAGTCCTCCCTTTTGGGATGAGGGACAAAACTTGTGATAGAGGAAGTTGAGCCAAAAGTGATGACTAGTGACATAGCAATAGAAACAAGGTTGGTATGTTATGAATTGATTGTGAGGTTATTTGATTGATTAGATGGAGTGGTTGAAAGTGGAATAATTTTTTATTGGTGATGACCAAGGTATGTGTCTGAGCATAAGAGAAATATAAGGATGTTCATTCCCTATTAGGTAGATGAGGTAATAAGAGAGTGAAGCCTAAGTGATGTCAAAGGTATCATTATCATGATTTCATAGAATAAAATAGTTTTTAAAATGGAGTTACAAGGTTTGACTTATGGGAAAAATGGTATTTTGTTTTGATTGAAAAAAAGGTTAGCTAATACAATAAATTAAATTGATTTGTGATTCATTTGTTCATTGAATAGATTGAGATTTTGAGCTCTAGAGTGAGAGAAATGCTGAGGAGATGAGCACCTACCATGACCTATTTTGAGTAGTTGGTGGCCTAGGTTCAATTTGGTGGTAATGTGACCCTAGTAAGTAGCTCAAACACCTGATTATTATCAGTTTTTTATCCTATTTTGGTGTTTTTGAATTCTTAAAAGTAGATTGGGAAAAATATTTCTAGTTTTGGCACTCCTATCTATTTTTCAACACTCTTATCCAATTTACAACACTCTTATCTAGCACTGTTATCTTATATCTAATGTTGTTGTCCTAGAGGCATAATTATTTTATGATGTTGCTTTGTTGTTCATTATTTTTCTATCTTGGATTTTAATTTGGAGATATTGATTGATAGATGTGTTATTTATAGTGTTTTTTTAAGGTGAGGCATGGATGAGAGAGTTTTGTAGGGGTCGAGTGATGGAGATATTGAGGCTATTACCATTATCTATTAATGATAGGACTATCAAGGATAAGGTGGGGTTGGGTCACATGTGTGACTTAGGTACAGTGAAATGGGATAGATATCTGATGACTACCTTATGTAAGAGGTGGAAATCAAATACATATGATTTCTATCTCCCTACAAGGGAGATGATTGTGACTTTGGAGGATGTGTATCACATATTACATTTACTAATTAGTAGGTAGTGAGTGATAGTATAAGATGATATGGATGTTGATTCCATTGATAATGCATCTTTTTACTTTGCTAGTGTGCCCTTGAGTATACATTAGAGAGGTAGTGATAGTGATGTGCTAGTATTAGATATTATGTAGTCTAGTATTTCACACGTGTAAAAGTGGTTAGCTATTTCATTGACATCTTTTGTTACTATGGATGGTAATAAGGTATCTATTGCATATACGATACATAGGATTATGCACAATGTGGAGGTATATGGCACTAAATTCTCATGGGGGAGGACTATTTTATCCCACCTATATAGATATCTTTACAGGTTTACAAAGGAGTCATTTAGTGGTGTGGTGAGCACAATGACCTTATTGCATTATTAGGATTATGAACACATATTAGTTATGTGATCGATTAAATTATCGATGGAAAAATGGGAACCTTCAAAACCATTTGGAGAGTGGTGGATGAGTAAATTAGATATTTGATCCCTTGGGATAGACCATTATAATTGGGTGCTAGATAGTGACATCATATGGAGGCTTTATATAGGATTTCTTAGGTGGGTAGAGGATGGAGTACAATTTCAATATATGAGGATCAGTTTTTAGATACATGATTGTTGGGTTGGATTATATGATCACATGACTAGATAGTTTGGGGTACCATAAGATGTGCCCCTAATTATGTGGGTGTGGGTGAGTAATGCATAAGCATTTATGAGGGTAGGAGCTCATACAAGGCCTACTAAGGCTGAGCTTCCACTATTACCTTTGGATGTGAGGGATGCATCCATAGATATTCTAGATGTGGATGATGTTGTATATAAAAACATGTATACCATGTGGTGGGCTATGCATTAGTGCACTTCATTATATCCTATTGAGGTAGGGGATGCTCTAGATTATGAGGATACTAAGACAATCAGGATGATGGGAGGTAAGCAGTGATTACATTTGAATTATGTATAAGTTTTTTCTTTAGTTTAATTACAAAGTATATAGCTAACATAGTGTCATAATTTGTGTATAGTTAAAGTGGAAGGTGCATAATATGACGTATAGGTTGGGGTATGAAGTAGAGATGATGATTATTGAGAGGCAATAATTGAGTTGAAACTTTTAGAGCTCACACATCATGTACCTAATGATGCTATGGAGGAGGGATTGATAGAGTGAGTGATAGTCATGGCCATTATTCATGATTATCTATTTGATAGGGATGATTTAATGATATTTACATATGTTAGGGTATCGAGAGAGAGAGAGAGAGAGAGAGAGAGAGAGAGAGAGAGAGAGAGAGAGAGAGAGAGAGAGAGAGAGAGAGAGAGAGAGAGAGAGAGAGAGAGAGAGAGAAGTTGAGAGCTAAGCTAGATAGGCATAAGATGCCTCCACCTAAGTTTGGTTATATTAGCATGAGGATCATGGATGAGTATAAAAATATTTAGAGGTGATATGTAGACTTGTGTGAGGATCATGGTCAGTTACTAGAGTGATAGAGTCATCATAAGAGGCATGTGATAGCTTGAGGAAGTGTGGGGCCATTGAATGCTAGGGTAGATTATTTTACTATTGCTAGTGGGGAGAGTGAGACTAAGAGTGAGGACATGACACCCATTCATGATTGATTATATTTTATACCAATGTATATGTTTTTAAAAATCATTATATATATGAATACTAGTTTGATTTTGACTCATGCATATTATGTTATGGAATTTGGAGTATATTGGTATATTTTTTTGCAAATGATTGATTAGAAATAGTTGATTTGACATTGATGTTGAGGTTGCATATGTTTGGTAAAATGGTATTTGGAATGTGATTTTATTTTTGTTGATAGGTTCAAGTGTGATGCTTTTTTTGATTTTGAATCATATGTGAGTAAAAAATAAATAAAATTTTTTGTTTTATAATTCATAAATTGGTTTGATAAAGTAAATTGGTTTAATGTTGGTAAAATAGGATATTGGTAAGATCAAGATTTGGATAATTTGGTTTGGATAGGGATAGTTATTTATAATTAGGAATGTTAGTTGTTAGTATAAGGGGATGTAATATATCACTATATTCATATCAGCCCCATGGCTATTGTATCACTATCTGAACCCTGATGGCCAACTAAAAAAGTGCCCAAATAATGCATGTTGTATAAGGACATGCCCTGTATCTGATACTATATGTGATGCACTAACTATAGTTATATGTGTAGACTCTATAAGATGCAACCTCAATGGATGCACAACTAAAATTATGTGTTATGAAAGAGGCTTATCTATTTACAATCATAGTGGATTACTATGTGAAATAACACCATGTGGCCTCTATTTTGATGCATATGATTGAGAAATAGGTTAAGATAGAACTATAACCTAATATGGGGGCTTATATAATCTCAATTTTAGTGTGTTACTATGTGAAATAGGTCCCTAAAAACTTGATTATAGTGAATATCTATCTGGAGCAGTCCTCTATGATGTGGTTCATCTAATCTTAACCATAGTGGGTTGCTACATGAGATAGGACCCTAAAAACTCTACTGTAGTGCCAATGACTATGATGGATATGTATATGAAACTATACTATATACTCCTCAGACTACACTACTATATGTAGGTTTTTCTCATTGTACTAGTCTCCAAACCCTTTGAGTAGGTGGGATAAGAGATATTCTATGAGGCTCTATCTTAGAAACCACATTACTCACATGATGAGTAACTGATGATTCCTATGAAATAATGTCCTAGGATGAATCAATCATTGAGGAATGAGGTTTATGGTTCCATGATGGAGGATATATCAATGTGAATTCTATGATACCATTATCAACACATTTATTAATATAGTCCTTAAGTCCATAATAATAACTATCTCTATGTCCATGGATATGATGATAGTTACAAAAGGCCCAATGTGGCTACCTATGTAGGAGATGTGGATCTTGATGATGAGTCTAAGGTAATGTGATTAACCTCTTATCTAGTAGTGATGATAATATAACATATGGGCTATCATGATCTAAATCAAACTATAATTGTGCCCTACTATTGTTCTTTATAGTGTATAATATAGGTGGTGCTTTGAAAACTAAATTTCTATTCTTAACTAGTTACTTTTTTGGCTATGGTCTCCTATATTATTTGGGACATGGTGTATGTTGTATGATAGGAGCTATATATGGAGGTAATGCTATGAAAGCTAGATTAAGATGATCAACAAAATCTAAATCAATCAATCTCAATTTCTTCTCCAAAGCTAAAATTGTATAACATAAGCTCCTAAAGAGGACTCTATTTGCTATAAGATATGCTCTAGGAGGGGTTAGTGAAGCCCCTTAATATAGATATATTGGACCTCAAAATCTATTGGCTTATAGCTTAATCTTAACATGTGCATCTTGAATCATAAGATATAATCACTAATTGGATCTGAAGTATTATAATGCAATGCAACAAGTTTCTCATATGTAACATGAGTGCCTATGTTTTCCATGTAATATGTAAGAAATGTCTCCTCTAAATCATCATATATATGGAAGGAACCAATAGGAAGTTGATGAAATAACCAAATTTATACATTACCCACTAGTGTCTATTGGAATGACTTAAGTAGAATCAAAGGACTCACATGAGATGGCAAAGCCTTTAAAAAGGCTTTAAGGTGTACAATTGGATCTGTAGTTACATCAAATTGAGGTAGTGATGGTATTTGGAAATTCTTAGGCAATGAAGCCTTGAAAAATGTCTTTGGAAGAGGGTTATAATGTAAGTCATTGGCATACATCCAAGACTTATAAGCCTTATTTTCCAAATTAAGATGATGTACTTAGTGTTTTAATTCACCAACTACATGCATAAAATAAATAATCTTTTGGGATGTTATGTTAGCAACTTGAAGTGGTTCATTAAACATTTAATTTAATCATTTATTTTATCCATGGGAATTCTTCATTTATAAATTAGATCATAGAGAGGGGGTGTGCTCACTTTAACCTTTGGAGGAATGGTAACTTGGACCTTAGTATAGGGATGTGGGATACCATTCTCTTTGGGTGAAGAGTGAGAAATAGGTGCCACTGTAGTAGGGTGTGGCTTGGGAGATTCATTGGTATTTTTATTATTTAGTGAATCACATTCTAATTGAATCAAAGATGTGATATTATCATTGACATGTGCATCATTTGAAATAGAATCATGTATAGAAGTAGAAGCAACATTTTGTAATGCATTATGTTTGAGAGAAGAATTATGAGCATGAGATGCATTTTATTCTTCACTATATGTATATTAATCATCATTATCCCATGCATTATCATTATTAAAATTTTGTTAATTTTAAAAAGGAGAAGTAGAAGTATCACTTTCATATTCACTCTCATTTTCATATGCATTTACATGTTCACTATCATACTCATTAACACTTCCATTATCAATAGGGAGAGAGGTAAGAGAAAATGCTATTTATTTTCTAATATGCAATAAATTGTTATGTGAAATTGGAATTTTATGTGCATCTATGTCATGCTTGCATGAATTATTTTCATTTGTAATATGAGAAGTAAGAGTAAGAGAGTTATCATTTAAACATTCTTTTTTCATTTTTTGAGATGAAAAAGTAGAGTTAAGAACATGATATGGATCATTTGAACTATGCATTGGCAATTTGATTATATTGCATTTATATTATTGTAATTTGAACATAGAAGTAGCAAAAGAGAGAGAGACTAGGTTAAAATGCAAGAAAATTATCACTAATGAGAGGTTCACTTGGAAATGCGTGGATAATTTTTTCATTTGATGCATTTTTCATAGGATAATGAGGTGAAAAGTACCTTTCCCATTTATCAAAATTATTTTCTTTGGAAGAGGGAAAAAAAGAGACACGTTTGATAGAAGAAGATGCATCTACTTTTTTTTCACTATCACTTTCATATGTATCATCATATTCCTCATTGAAATAATACTAATTATCTTCATTTTAAATGAAACCATTTTCCTTTTTTTTTTAATGTGCAATTTTTCAAAATTTTCCATTCATTGTTATAATTATGAGAATAATTTAGAAATTTATCTATGGGATGAGAGGGAAGAAGTGCCTTAGTGGCCATTTTATTAATTTTATCAAAGAGAATATGTAAAAGTAATATTAAGAAAATAAATTCATTATTAAATAATAACAAAGGGATTTTGAAAATATTTTTGACACTCCAACTAATTTTCAAAAATTCCAAAATTGTTATCTAAAAATTGCAAGGAAGGCTTGGGGTTTGAGGACCTAGTTTCGAAATCTAGGGTTTTAGGTTAGAGTTTTATAATTTTGAAAATTATTTAAATAATTTAAATTATAAATAAATTTAAATAAAACAAATTAAAAAAAAATTATACAAATATCATAAATTTAAAATTGAATTTTTGCACAAAAATATGAAGGAAAAACCCTATGTGTACCTAGGGTTTGAAATTTGTTCGAAGTAAGTTAGGTTCACCAAATGTTTCATTATTTTTTAGAAATTAGGGTTTAATTCTTAAATAATAAATTGTCTAGATTAAGGGGTAAAAATCTAATCAAATATAGTAAAATATCAAATCAATCAAGTCAATTACATAGGGGAAAAAAGTAACTTATATAGAAAAATAGACTCACATGACTGTTTAAAAGGTTAAAAACTATTGTCCAAGACTGGGAAGATGTCAAAAACTTGGATTTGGATTTTATTAAATGAAAGGATAGGAGTGTCAAAAAACATGACACTTTGGTGTCCAAAATTGTTTTCCACTCATGTTGCTATTATCCAAATTGGTCACAGAGACCTAAATTTTTTGGGTTATTTGTGTTGTTCCTATGTGAGCCTACCTTTGAAATCTTGGGTGCTAAATGTCAACATAATTTTTTTTATATTTGTTTTAATATTAAAACCCTATGTTTATCTACACACATGAAACAATAAACATAAAAAAAAATGGAAAAAATTGGGTTAGGGGAATTATGATCGCATGATCTAGAACCCCTATTGTCTTGATCACTGCCTACATTAACCCTCAATTTAGGGTCTTAGATTAAATGTAGTTCCCCCTTAGGGAATTTTCATGGTATATGTAATAATTAACTTTTTCCTAGGCCCTTCCTTGATCAAGCATGCAAATCTATGTGTGCTATAGAATGTTGAGCTATACTATTGATTAATTTTAATTATTTACTATGCCAAAGTAGTAAGTGCTAGATATAAAATTCCTTGTGAAGTCCTTTATATAAGATAATATTTATTTTAAATTTGGGACATTTATTCATGTTATCCAACATAAAAAATGTAAATAAAACTTAAGGGAGGGGATAATAAGGGTGAGGGACCCATTAAACAAGAAAAATGACCATTAGACAATAGTGTCAAGTAGGAAAGGAACACCAAACATTGTAATCCTATAGAATTCAAATGTCTAAGACTCAGAAAAATGGGTTGAGAGTGACATAGGCCAAGTTTGAGGGTCTATGGTGGTATAGGTTAGTTGATTGAGCTAATAGAGAGGTGATAAAATCAAGAAACGAAACTAAGATAAGTAAAACCAAGACATGGCTAATGTGAACAAGGCTCATACTCTCCAATCAGAGTCTCCTTTTAAGAGGATTGTGAAAAAACATGATATTTGTGATTTATTAACCAATTTATGGTGTATACACCATGCCTAATCAACCTATGCCTCATGCTCACTCTTATTCTAATCCTCACTAGAATTTCTTAAAATGAACCTATTCTATGCTTTGTAAAATTACCCTGATAGAATTAGTAAGAAATTAACCTTATCATTGAAATTTTATTATGTAATAACTATAAGACACATTATAACCCTTATCTAATTAATTTTAAATACATCTTGATGATCCTTAACTTGCTAAAGTACATTCTATCAAAACAATTTCATCTACCAAACCCTCCATAAAAAATTTAGAAGATATGATAAATGATGAAAATATCTTTAGAGTAGATGATCCACATCTCTTTATCAAAATTGGCATCAATAACACTCTAATTATAAAAGTCTTAGTGGATTAAGGATCAAGTATCAATGTCACCTCTCTTTGGTTAATTCAATGAATAGGATGTTCCAATTAAAATCTCAACCAAACCCAACTCACATATCATAGATTAGATAAAACTAACCGAAAACCAATTGGCTATATTTTCCTCCCTCTTATCAATGGACCTAAGACAATCCACACCAAGCTCATGGTCCTTGATTTTTCCTTGGTTGATAACATGTTCTTAAGTTTTTCATATAATCATTATATGTGACATATTGCATCTTTAGGAAACCATAGCATCAAATTCATACATAACTAGAATAATTACAAACATTAGGCTGATCCTAATCCACATATTATCCAACTCCAAAATCCAAAATATCAATATCATATTCCTAATATTACTGGCATGAATAGTCCTCTTCTTGAATTTGTTAATATGCATTCCAATCTACATGTTACTCTCTCATAAACTCAGATGATGATGAAATTAATGAATTACAAAACATTTTCAATACCACTCAATTACCTCCTTATATCATGAAATGTCTACCTCTTTATATTATTACATGAGATAGAACCATTCCCTTAATATATGATACCACTAATATCCCTTCCCCATTTAATACACATGAATTCTATTACACAAAGGATCATTTCACTTGTAATGAATATGGAGTGGCCAAATTATTTTAATACCCTTAAGCCATGTATCTTTACAATTTCATTAATATTGGTATCTCCACTATGTATGTTCTTATTGAAACATATACATGTGTTATATCTCCATCCTAAGATGATACCTACATTATGGCACAAGCTCAGTCACATACCTTCAATCATGATGTTCATGTAATTCACATATCCTTTGATAGTAAATCATAATCAAAAGGTTATGTACCACATATCAATTCACCTTTGATGTATACTCCTTGGGTTGTCTAAGAAATTGACCAATCTGACATTATTCAACCTACATTCCCTAATTTCACTATTTAGATCAATCTACTAAGTCAAGATACATTGCCTACAAGAAATATTACTACACAAACCAACTATGTACATATTATACATAATTTAGTCACCATTAATGATATTACGTCTCAAATTATCTCAATACCATATCTTAATGAATGAATTCACATCCCTACTCTTAAAACTACCTTAGATAAATAGGCTAAAACTATTCAAAAAATACATTATGAGTTTGATGCTCATGGAAATCAAATTTTAGATCTTGAGGTGGATTTTGAATATTATGGATTCTTACCCACACTCCCTAATAATGAATCTATCCTAGAACTAATCCATTCTTTTGAGCCTCAAATTCTATGCCAACATCACAAACTTGGTCATTTTGAGAAAAAGGCTCCTTATTTCAACAATTTCATTTCTATTATTGATCCCAAAACACATCTTGTTTATTCCCTTCCTCTTTCTCCTTATCATTTCTAAGATAGAAATTCCATGCATATTGAGTAAAATGTTACAATTAATTGAAGAACCACTACTTTCCATTGACATATTCTTGTTTAAAATGGCTTCATCCTATCAAACATGATAACTTTGGTCTATTTTTTGATAAATATTGTGAATTCTTGTCATGGCATTACAAAGACAAGCTTGACATTGATCCTAGTATTGTGGTGCATAATATAATTACCTATCTTGATGCAAAACCCATGCATCAAAAGTAACATAAATTCACTCCTAAAATATATACATTATGTCATAAAGAGATCATCAAGATCTTAGAATCTAGATTCATCAAGCCTATATATTATTTTGAATGGGTTTCTAACATTTTTCCTATATGTAATAAAGTCATCATGGTTATTCACATTTGTATAGACTTTTACAATTTTAACTTAATGTGCCCCAAAGATAAATTTACTTTACCATCAATTTATTCCATCATTTATTCCACCACTAGATATGAAATTTTATCTCTCATGGATGGTTTTTTTTTTATATAATCAAATTCATATCACTCTTAAAGATCAACATAAAACCATATTTATAATAGAATGGGGCACCTAGTCTTACATTAAAATTTCTTTTGGTCTTAAAAATCCTAGTGCCACTTATCAATGTTAAATGACCAATATATTTCATGATATAATACATAAAATAGTTTAAACTTATGTAGATAAACTTATCACCAAATTCAAGCATCGATAAAATCATCTTCATAATCTTGCTATCATTTTTTATCATCTCATTAACTAAAAAGTTAGACTTAGTCCTTAACAATTAGTTTTCAATTTCACCTCTAGAAAAATTTTAGGTTTCTTAATCTCTTTACATGTGATTGATGTAAACCCTGATAAAATTAAAATCATTATTAACATTCCTATCCCTTGTTCTATTCTATACATATGAACATACATTGGTAAACTTGGGGAAATCTAATGATTTCTTCCTAAAATGGATAATTGTATTTACTCATTTGAATACATTATCAATAAAAGTATAGATTCGGAATGGATTGATTCATGTCAAAAATCATTCAACAACATGAAATAGTCACTCTTAAATGCTCACACTCTTTGACCTCCTTCAAATTATTAACCTCTCATCTTGTACACTTCCCCTACCCCTATATCAATCGAGTCAATGCTTTCTAAACAAGATGAAAAAAGTTGTTAATATGCCATATATTATATTATTCATTCTCTCATATATTATGAGACACATTATACCAAAGTTGAACATGGTTGTCTCACCATTTACTTCACCACTACATTTTTTATCAAGCAACTTATGGCATCATCCATTCTAATCCTCTTCATCATTTTTTCTCCAAATAATTCTTACCTAGTGATATAATTGGAAAATAGATGGTTATCTTGATAGAATTTGATTTATGAATCATTACAAAAAAATCAATTAAAGACCAAGTAATTGCTGATCAAATTCATAATTCCCCTATACTAGCCATTGATCATCTTCAAGATACTCTTTTTGATGAATACATCCTATACATTTAAGGTCTTAATCAAGCTATTTCACTCAAATATTATTTTCATAATTTTATAGCTAACCTTAAAACAAATAATTTTAATGATCTAGACACTTACATTTCTCAGCCAAAAACCAATGTCCTCATCAAGGAATTAATTAAAGTAACAATTGACTTACATAAAGATACTTGGACACTCCATTAAGATGGTGATAAATGTGATCAATTAGTTAGGGAAAGATGTGTCTTAGATGATACTCATGGAAAAATCACAACTCTTTCTTTTTGATTAACCTTCAAAATTACTAATAACATGGTTGAGTATGAATCTCTCATCCTAGGCATGAGAGACACAATTAATTTGGACATCCCTTACCTAAATTTTTTAGGTGACTCAAAACACATATGTTATCAAGATAACGGTGATTATTAATGAAAAATTGAAAATCTTATCACCTATTACCAATTTACAATCAATCTTACTTAAGGAGTAAAATCCTTCACTATAAAACTAATTTCATGAGAGTATAATGTCATAGCTGATTCACTTGCTTCACATGATTCTCTTTTTCACCCTCATCAAGATCTTCATGATTCATAATTTCTCATCAAAATACATAAATCACCATATTTATTACCAACCAAAAATAATTATCTTATATGCCACATCAAGGTTATCACTATTTAATAGATCCCATGGTGATGGATATCCTCTATTTTTTTGAGAATGACACTTATCTTACTGACATTAATTCTCATGAAAATACCAAAATTTGTAAACATGTTTCCAAATATGTATTAAAATATGAAATTATATATTATCAAAACACCAAAGTTACCTTGCTTCATTGTGTCACCCAATATTAATCTTCTCTTCTTGAACAAGCACATGGGGGCATTTGTGATGATCACTGTAGTAGACATGCTACAACCTGTAAGTGCCTATGTATGGGATACTTATAGAACACACTAGAAAAATATGATATCAAATTCACTAAATAGTGTAATCCCTACCAAATATATGATGATCTTATTCACTATCCTTTGGTTGAGATTCAAACATTAGAATCACCTTGGACTTTTTCTATGTGGGGATTAGATCTTATTGGTAAACTACCTCACTCTTGAGATAGTCATATAGTCATCATAATAGACACTGAGTATTTCAATAAGTGGGTTTAATATATGCCCCTTGTTAATGCCATGGGTATAATTATATACAAATTCATACTTAGATCATTTATCACTTTATAATCCCCCACAACATTATTTTTGATAATGATTAGAATTTCAAAAATAAGGACATGAAATAATTATGTGATGAATTAAAAATCGTGCACAAATTATCCATATCTTATCATCATAAATGTTATGTCCAATCATATGCCACTAATAAAAATATTACAAAAAACAATTTAAGATTTTCATTCTAATTGGCATCTTAAATTTTATCCTGCACTTTGGGCTTATTACACTAGCATTCATACTGATACTAGGGTAACCCTTTTTTCTTTAGTATACAACTCTAAATTTGTCTTAGCTTTAGAATTTGAGTTACCTTCCTTATACATTTATATTCACAACATTGTCTTTGATGAAGAACTTTTTGAGGCCCACTTATATGTTTTATACCTTTTTAATGAGTGTAATATGGGTGCTTATAAGATAATCACCAATACAGAGCTTGAATTTCCAAATAACATAAACAAAATTTGTATGGGTCCTTTAAAAGTTGATTATTTATGTTATTCAAGTGAGATGAATCTTCTTGGCATCATATTTGACCTGATGATGAGCTTAAGTGGTGGCTCAAAACATTGAAAACAATATGTAATTGATTGTAGCATCTCTAATTAGTGATGATAAAAAGGTCAATGTTTATGTTAAGAATAAGTGATTAATTATTAAATAACATGCAACATGGAATTCATTCCTCAAAATCATAGTAATAGAGATATATGAAAGAAACTTCCGATCTAAGTAAATACACACATAACACTGATATAACGTGGTTCACTCAATGTGGGCTACATCCACCAAGAATCTCTCTATAATATTATAAAAAGGAGTAAAAGATAAATCTAAATAAGAAACCTCTCACATAGATAACTTTCTCCAACCTGAATTCACACCAAAATTTCTAAGATGCTAAGCTACACCTCAAACCTGATCACACTGATAAAAGAGAGAATACAAAGTTCAAAATGAGATGCAAAATGAAATACTTAATGTGTTTACCCTCAACCCTATTTATAATTTCCAAAATCCCTTTAAAAATGCACCATACCATGGATATAACCATATCCCCACCAAATACGGGAGGCTACAACCACGTGAGATAAATATAATCCCTTGATTCTCTCAACACCTTACCCACTTCTCCATAAAACATGCCAAAAATGTGAGAAGTGGTTATCATACTAAGAAATATGCCCCACCCTTTATAAAATTAAAAATTACATGTTAAAATTACATTGGTAATTTTATTTTAACCTTAGGGGTGTTGAAACAGGCTACACATTTAATAATATCCCACTTGGAGTTCATTTTTCCTTGAATAAAATTTAACACTCCTCCATGATATTCATAAAGACCAACGAAAGCTGAACATAACCTCAACTTCTCCAATTCGAATACCTTGGTCATCATATATACAAGATTCTAGCTCGTATGTATCTTCTCTAGCTTCACCATGTTTTCCTCCAAAGCTATCCTAATGAAATGATACTGCAACTATATGTGCTTAGCCCTCAAGTGGAAAGTGAAGTTTTTGACTAAATGTATACCACTCTGACTATCACTATGTAATCCCCTAACTTCTAACTTATGCCCCAACTCATGAATTAATAGTTGTAACAAAATCATCTCCTTGTTAGCCTTTATAGCAACAACATACTCAACTTCTGTAGTTGATAAAGCCATAACTTTTTGTATCTAGGAAATCCAACTAACCATTATATCCCTAATAGTAAATAGATAAATTTTTGTACTCTTGATATCAATGTCTCCAACCATATTTAAGTCCACATAACCATGCAAATTGGTGTTCAATCTACCAAAACATAATGATGTACCCATGGTTCCTCTTAAATATCAAAAAATCCACTTCACTATTTGCCAGTGCTCATAACCTGGATTACTCATGTACCTACTTACTACTCCTACTACATGGGGAATATTTGGCCTAGTACAAACCATAATATACATCAGGATACCAATTGTTGATGAGTGAGGTACATTGGACATCTTTAGCTTTTCTTCTTTTATCTTGAGACACTGCTCCTTTGATAATCTAAAATGGCCTGCCAAAGGAGTCCCAATTAACTTACCATCATACATATTAAACCTCTTCAAAACTTTCTTAACATACTCTTTATGGGATAATATTAACTTCCTCTCCTTTCTATCCTAAGTTATCCTCATACCAAAGATTTGATTCATTGTACCCAAATCCTTCATAGAAAAAGAATCACCAAGTTACTTCTTGAGTACTTGAATATGTTACATGTTCTTTCTTGCAACCAACATGTCATATACATACAAGCATAAGATAATATAATTACCATCCTCAAATCTCTTGACATACATGCAATATTATCATCCAAAAATCTCATCAAAATCAATACCTTTCTTTTATGCAAACCCCTTAACCACTAACTGGGTCTTGTACCTTTTCCTTCCTCCATCCTCTTCTTTGATTTTATATACCCACTTTTTCTAAAATGCTCTCTTGCCCTTGGGTAGCTTCACCAAATCCCACATTTAGTTTTCAATGAGAGAACTATGTTCTACTTCCATGGCTCACTCCCACTTCTTTCTAGCATTCACCTGCATTACTTCTTCAAAAAAAATTGGTTCTCCAATGTTAGTAAGTAACAAATAACTCAAATATGTGGGAAAACATTCAAGAACTCTTCTTAACCTATAAGACCTTCTTACTATAGGAGTTTTAGGTTCTCATGTAGGAGGTTCCTGAATTGTCTCCTTGGACACCTTACCATTCATAATATCATCCAACACTATGTACTCTTTTTATTCATGTTCCTACAATTGATCCTTATACATGAATTTTTATTTAAAGACAACATCCCTAGACTATAATATTTTCTTATCTCTAAGACTCCAAACCTAGAAACCAAAGTCATCCTCACCATAACCAATAAAGGTGTATCTCTCAAACTTAGCCTCTGACTTGGTCCTATCTTTCTTGGCAACATGAACAAGTGCCTCACATCTAAAGACCCTAAGAAAATAATAATTAACTTTCTTACTAGACCAAGCTTCCTCAAGTATGCCTCCATCCAATGACATTGAAGGTCCTCTATTAATCAGATATACCATTGTGTTAACTACTTCTACCCAAAACATTAGAGTCAGCCATGTATGCAACCTCATTCTCCTAACACTCTCCATGATTATCATGTTCATCCTCTCTGACACTCCATTCTCCTATGACATCCTTAGAAACGTCCTTTTCCTAAGAATTCCATTTTATGAACAATAATCATCAAATGCTTTGCTACAATACTCACCTCCATTATTCAACCTGAGACATTTCAACTTGAGACCTATTTCATTCTCAACCAAAGCTTTCCATCTCTTGAATGTTTCAAACACATCAAATTTCTTATTAATGCAATAAACCCAAACTTTCCTAGTTGCATTTTCAATAAATACAACATAATAATTTGAACCACCAATAGAAGATACCTGAGCTAGCCCCATACATCTGAGTGAACCAACTCTAACTTATTCACCTTTTTCATAGGTCCAACCCTCATTAACTTTAATTTCTTATACTTCCCATACACAAAATTTTCATATAAGTCCAAATCAACCTATTTCAATCTAGGTAACTTGTCTTTCAAGATATCCATACCCTTACAACTCATATGACCAAGCTTGTAGTACCATAAAGTTACATCTCCATCTGTAGCAACTAAATTACAATGATCAACACTACTAGTAAAATACAAAGTGCCAACTTTTTTACCTCTCAAAACCACAAGATTACCCTTGGTAACTTTCCAAGAGTCTTCTATAAACATCATCCAATAGCCCTCACTATCTAACTACCTATTGATATTAAATTATTCCTTAACTATGGGACATGCTTGACATCCTTTAGTAGCCATGTGCTCCCATTCTACATATTCACCTAAACACAACCTTTCCCTAATATAATTCATGATTCATCATCACCAAGATAAACATGTCCAAAATCTCCTTGAACATAATTAGTAAAATTATGTTTATGTGGGGTGTCATGAAAAGAAGCCCTTGAATATAATACCCAATATTCAGAAACATTATCCAAAGAAATAATCAAAACATCCTAAATGATAGTACCTATTGTCATATTTACCTCCTTTGTTTCCTCATGTTTGGTCTTCTTGTCCTAAAGTTCCCAACATTCCTTCTTTATGTGTCCACTTTTCCCATAGTGTCAGCACACCATCTTGACTCTAGATTTAGATATTCCCTAACCCTTTTACTTTCCATAGTTTCCTTTGATTTTATCCTTTTATCTCACTCTAATATCCACTATCAAATAATTCCCTAAAGATGATTACCCAATGCTCTTCCTTCACATTTTATCACTAAGGATCACACCTATAACATCCCCAAAATTTAAACTTCCCTTAGTAGGGATGACATTACTCACAATCATAACTAGGCTATCTCAACTATCAGGTAAAGAGCATAAAATCAGTAAAGCCTTATCTTTATTTTCAAATTTAATACCAATAAAAGTTAACTTACTCACAACCATATTAAAATCATTCAAATGATTAGCTCTAGAACCATTTTCAAACATTTTCATATTAAATAACCTTTTCATCAAAAATATTATATTAGAGGTAGAGGGTTTTTCATATAACTTTCCTGATTTATTCATCAAACCAAATGTGGTTATCTATTCTAAAATATTGAAGGCAATCAAAGATGAAAAACAAAATCGTATAGCTCCCAATGATTTCCTATCAAGCAAATTCCAATCTACCTGATCCATACCTAAAGGTTGGCCTATTTTCCCCATCAAAGGGTGATGAATATCCTTTTGAAATACATAATCCTCCATTTTCATCTTCCATAATCTAAAATTTTTCCCATTGAATTTTTCAATTCTAGATCTACCATTATCTATCATAGCTCCCACTCAAGATAATATATTTCCTTGTGATTCATCACTTTAGCAAAACCACTAAAGCTATCTCTAATACTAGTTTTTAAGAATAAGTGATTAATTATGCAATAACATGAAATGTGGAATTCATTCCTCAAAATCATAGTAGTATAGCCATATCAAAGAAAAATTAGATCTAAGAAAATACACACATAACACTGATATAATGTGGTTCATCCAATGTGGGCTACATCCACTAAGAAGCTTTCTATATTATTATAAACAAGATTACAAGACAACTCTCAACAAGAAACCTCTCATAGAGATAACTTTATCCAAGCCGATTTCACACCATAATTCTCAAGAAGCTAAGTTACACCTCAAACCCAATCACACCGATCGAAGAGAGAATACAAAGCTCAAAATGAGATGAAAAATACAATGCTTAATGTGTTTCCTCTTACCCCTATTTATACTTTCCAAAATCCCTTGAAAAATTCACCATACCATGGAGATAACCATATCCCCACCAAATAAGGGAGGTTATAACTACCTGGGATAAACATAATCCCCTGATTCTCTCAACACCTTATCCACTTCTTAAAATGTTCCACAAATGTGGGAAGTGGTTAGCATACTCAAAAATACACCCCACCACTTGTGAAAGTAAAAATTATATGTTAAAATTACCCTATTAATTTTATTTTTACCTTAGTGGTGTTGAAACGGGCTCCACATTGAATAGTTCATACCTTAAATATTGGTGACTTAGTCATTACATTATATTATACCCATGATAAAGAAGGTAAGTATGCCCAAAAATGGTGGGGCCCTTATTTGGTCAAAGACATTCTTGGTCTTAATACCTACATATTCCAAACTAATGAAGGACATATTTTCAAAGAACCCACTAACGTTCAATTTTTAAAGAAATATTTTTTCTTGAATTATTATTTCCAATAGCATTGTTATCTTTCATATATTTCTATATATTGTGGTGTTAAAAGTTCTTGAAAGTTTTTCAAATCTTCCCAAAGTGTAGCACAGTATCAATTTTAGTAGCCTTAGTTCCTATCATTGGTACTTTGGCCTATCTACATTCCTTCATTTATATATTAATCATGAGTTTCATCATAGTACCATGGGTATGACTTAGCCATCCTCAAGAATATTTTTTAATTTGGTTTGTCACCCTTCAAGTCTCTTAAAAGTCATTAATTTATAGATTTTACTTCTTAAACCACCTTAATTTTTATTATGTGAGTTGAAGTGTAAGACCCTAGATATGACTAGACCTTCTTCACAAAATGCCCTTGTTTATTATACATACCATTCCTTTTTACACTATTTTGTTTTCCTTTTGTGAATTTCACTACAAGACCTTGGATATGACCAAGTCTTCCTCACAAACCTACATTTTCTAAATTAGTTTTGTTTGAAACCTTGGCTAAGTGTCTTCCCTAAAAAATAAGGTAATGTTTGGGAATTATAACTTCATACTCTTAAAATCAGTCATTTAAAAAAAAAAAAAATCTAAACAATCTATTCTCATGTCTCCACTCACATACACTATTTTTTATGATGATGATTCATACTTACCTATTATTGTACCATGTTAAAATTATACCATTTTTTGTGATTAAAGGTAGTTCAATCATTACATGTTCACTTGCATCCTTTCCCTTATCCCATTTCACTATTATCACACCAAGGTTGTTTCAAGGTAACACTCCTATGTAATGTGTAAGTATAAAATTCTTAGACACCATGCTCTCTAAATTATTATTTTTAGCCACCAAGTGTAATTTATCTAGTAATAATAATTTTTAACATCCATGTTTGGTTTTCTAAACCCATATGGAGGAGGAATAAATAAAAGACAAAAATTAAAATCCAAATCATTAACACAAAAGGAAATGATCAAAAAGAAATCCAAATATTCAAAATTCTAAATCATGCCAAAAGATGTGACTATCATTAGACATATTTCCTATCCTATTTCAAGCTCAAACTCTACATTTGGCCTCCCAATATAGACAAGGTCCATTGGGGTATGGTAGGCCAGTATATTGGGGTAGGAGGTCTCATACTTTAAAATATATATAGTGACATCTACTTTCTCACATAAGTACCCAATCATTGCAGTAGACCAATGGCTCTATAAGGGGTCCTAAGGAACATGGAACATGTTGTGTGAAGGTAGGTCCATTTTAATTTTTCTTTCATATCTATAATTCATGGGATGATACTTATACATCACTTGTTAACCCAAATTTTCATGTGTTCTCTAGAGTCCTTAATGTTGAATGTATATTTTTCTTGCCAATTTCATTCGAGTGTCTTACTTATAATAAAGATTATTAACCTTAGTGTTTCCTTCATTCCCCCACCACCCATTTATTTTTATCCCTAATAGGAAACTTTTTTTCTAAATATTTTCCCAATTTATCTATTTCTTATTCTTCATCTCTTTCATATATGTACAGATAATTATTGTTTTAATTCATCTATCATTATAATAGAATTTTCATCTTTTATTGCTTATGATATCCTTCATTTATCATTGTGTTATCCTTATAAAATTTCCCTTATTTATGGTTGTGAACCTAAGTTTTATTATTTACCTTAATTTTGGATCATCTCATTCCATGTATTTTATATTACTCTTAGTTTTCCATTGTTGATTGAGTATGGATTGTTACATCTCTTTCCTCAATGTTATCTACATATCCTATTATGTTTCCATATTTTTTTGAGTGTGGATTATTAATTATCTTATTGAAAATAATGATAACCAAATCAGTCTAACCTATATATCTCAAAAAAATCATTCTAACCTATAGATATCAAGTGTTAACAACAAGAAAACATCACATAAAGAAGCTAAATGCAACAAATTTATATGTAGAAAAAAGAGTAGAAATAACATATAATATCTCCAAATGTTTCATGAAAGTACAATGAAAGTGCCCTGAATATATAGGTAAGGAATATTAGCATATCCATAATATAAATCTAATAGTTAACCTAGGTAGATAAACCCTCTATACCTAAATATTTAATATCCATGCCTAAGGGGGTGGGAAAACCTAAACAATGCTTATAATAAATAAATCACCAAGGAAAATTTAGATTTAAATAACCTACTCTAACACCCCCAATAAAGTGAAGATAGGGGCTAAAAATAGCCAAAAATAAAGTCTCATATCCATAGTATGAGTCTCAATAAAAAGGCCTGATCATGTACTCATATACAATATATCCATGAAAAATGAAGAAGGAAGATGTCCTCATTAACATCCCCAAGGATAAATTTTGAAACCCCAATCATGCCATGTAAGTCAAGGTAATGATTCAATGCAAAAAATTTCATAAAGATGTTGGAAACCTAATTTTGAGTCACAATATACTCCAAGTAAATAAATCCATCCTAAATGTGTTGATGAATGAGGTTTATGTGAATCTCAATATGATTGGTCCACTGGTGCTCAACAAGTTTGTGAGAAATGTGGATTACAATTTATTTGTCACATAAAATTATAGTAGGTGAATCCTATGTGAATCCAAACTCTATCAATAACTGATGAATCCAAAGAACCTACTGACTCACTATGACTATTGCCAATTATTATTCATGTGTAAATGAAAGTGAAATAACCTACTACTTATTTTAATCCCAAGAAACTAAAGAAGATCTAAGAAAAAAAGGTATCCAAAAGTGATATTATTGTCATCAATAAAACATGCCCAATCTGAATCAGTATAGCCAACTAACTGAGTATAACCTTTGGTGTAATGTAATCCAAAGTAGGAAGTGCCCTACATATATTACAAAATCTATTTGGAAACCTACCAATGACTATTATGAGGATCATGTGAAAATTTAAATACAATCCCAACTACAAAATAAATATTAAGGTAGTATGGGTCAAGTAAATAAGACTTCTAACCAACTTATTATATAATGTAGGATCATAAAGAGGAGTAGTGCAGGTGGAAGCAAGACTTACCCTCGACTAGAAAGGAGAGGGACCTGGCTTGTAATCAACCATGCCAAAATGATAAATAAGATCAAGGGTGTACTTATACCTAATAAAATTAATCCTTAAATCTAATAGAGAAATATACAAACTAAGGAAAAGGTGAAAAATATTGAGATCTATCATATCAAATTATGCTAAAAGAACCTGATGAATAGCCAAAATATAAGAATAATAATTGCTTATAATAAGTAAATCATTAACATATAAATATATTATATAAATATAATCTCTAACATGATATATATATATATGTGTGTGTGTGTGTGTGTGTGTGTGTGTGTGTGTGTGTGGTAGGATCAGAGTGGTAGTGAACAAATCTAGTAGGTTGAAGAAAATAATCCATATTCTCATACTAGGCATGAGGAACTAGTTTAAAACTATAGAAAGACCTTCTTAGTTGAAAAGAAAGAAAATAATCATTAACAAACATAGTAGGTTCATCCATGTATATTTACTCCTATGAATATCCATGTAATAAGGCACTCTTTACATCTATATGGTATACTAGATAAACCTGTGATATAATAAGAGAAAATACAAGGTGCATAGAATCGATCTTGGTAATAGGATAAAAAGCCATAGAGTAATTAGTGCATTTAACTTTTTAGAAACCCTTTTTTATAATATGTGCCTTATACTTATCAATTGACCCATCAACTAAATATTTGGTGAGGTATATCTAGTTACACTTAACCAACTTTAGTCCCTTAGGAAGAGAGACCAAATCCCAAGTATGATTCTTCATCAAATAAGAATAATAATATATCATCAAATCATCCCACTCTTGTATCCCATAATCTTGTGAAATATATTGTGGATCCCAAAAAAATGCTTAATGTAAAAGTATATAACTTGTATAATGTGTAAGATCATGTCTAGTGGGTGGATGATCTTGTATGAAAGGTGTTACCTCAGAAATTATAGTACGATCCCACTTATGCATAGTGGGAACATGATCCATATCTAAGTCTACATCCATAACCTCCTCAGTGGCCTCTTGAAATAGATCAACAAATAATGGATCCTTAATATGAAGTGAAGATCATCAATATATGGAATCAAATAAGAAAAGTAATTCATGGAAGAATATGAATACTCATGAGAAGAGAAATGCTCATCAAACTGAACATGTGTTCAAAAATAACATCATGAGTATTAGGATCCAAAATTTGATAACCTCTCATGTCCTCACCATACCATACAAAGAATAATGGTTACTCTTATTATCCAAACCTTTCCCTTTTTTATTTTATAAAAAATCCTAAGAATGGCTACTAAAAACTCAAAAAAATGAGACATCAATCTTAGTTCCAAATCAAGCCTCCTTTGGAGTTAAATGCTCAAGTTCTCTATGTGGTGTGTGGTTCTAAATTTAGTTGGCACAATTAACTACTTATACCTAGTATATATGAAGTAAATCCCAATAATACATCATGAAATTAACCATATCCTTATAAGTTTAGTTCTTTATTTATGCTAAGCTATTCTTTTGTGGAGTATAAGGAATAGAATGTTGGTGAATAATACCATGAGCTACCAAAAAATCAAAAAACTATTTGTTGAAGCACTACCCCATTATCAATGAGAAGCTTATTTATTCAAATATAACATTTATTCTCTACCAAAGAATTGAATACTTTTAAGTGTTAAAAAAATAACATTTTTAGTTGAGACAATAAACCCAAGTACACCTTAATAAATTATCAATAAATGTAAGTACGTACTTACTCGATTAAAAGGAATAGAAAAAACCATCAAGTCACTATGCATAAGCTCAAGTGGTGAATAAGATATCTTGAACATTCCCTTAGGAAATGGATCTTGGTTTTGTTTCCATAATGTGTAGCCAGGGTCAACTTTATCAAGATAAGGAACTCTAGGAAGACCATCAACCATACCATTAGTGCTCAATTCCTTTAATTATCTATAATTAATATGTCCAAATCTATCATGCCAAATATAACTCTTAGAATTTGCATAATAAACCAGGCATTTCCCCATAGAATAAGTGCCATCAAAACTCTCAAAGTGATATAATCATGAAATATGATCAAAAACACCTTGTGGAACAAGTGAATGAGGCCCTAACAATGTTCAAATTTCAACCTCTTGTGGTGTGAAAGTCACTTTATTTCCCTAAATAGAATGATAAATATAATAAATAGAATGAAAATTAGTAGTGATGTTATGAACATATTGTGCATCATTGATGTAGACACCATCAAATTGTATGTCACTTTTTCATTTAACAAAAATAAATGAATAATATCCAACCTCAATGTTAGAGATAACTCAAACTAAGAGATATGAAAGACTCCTTAGAATAATTCATGTGGTGAGAAATACTAGAATATATAACCCAACTATCTATAATAGGTTATTGAGATCTCCAAACAATATTAAGTTCTTTACCATGCTCATTAGAAGGAGGTAGAGTGGAGATAGAGATCTTGTGTTTTTTGATTGCATCTTCTAAGCCTTGTATTATCTTCCAACACCTGATTTCTATATGACCAATCCCCCTAAAAAAGGACATGAAAGGCTAGACTTATTCTTGGATATATAAGATTCATTAGGTTTAGAGTTATTGTCTTTGGGTTTAGTGTCACTTTGATATGGGGGAGTGGTTTTAGGATTATTTTTTTATTTTCCATTACCCTTAGGATTATATTCTAATAATGTATTTTTAGAGGTGGAAGACTCAAGGTTAGATAATTTTAATTATTTCCTAGTAAGTATTTCATAAAACAAATCTAAACTAAGAATTTTGAATGTGGCACCAGAGGCATCCATACTAGATAAAAAGTTAGAAGAAAATATTTTGAATGGACCTCTCAATTCAGATAGAATTAGGTAAACACAATATTCATCTTTATTATCTCTTCCACTCCGCTTCAATTGTGTCAACAAGTGATTGAACTTAGTAAGATAGTCTATAATGGATGAAAAATATTTAAGATTGAGATAAGTGATATCTACTTTAATCTACATGATCTCATGTTATCCGCCCTACCAAATAATCCCATCAATTTTTCTGATATTTTGAAAGAAGAGTCACATCCTTCCAAATGAAATAAAATACTATCACTTATGTAAGTTCTTATAAAACACATACACTCGTTAAATTTACATTGGTGCTGAAATTTCTTAAATTCTCTAGTAAACATTGGTTGTGTTTCAGTCATTAAGGCCCAGCATCCTTTATGTTTAATGATTATTTCCATTTTTGTCTCCATGTGTGGTAATTATGTGTTTTTAATTTTTCACACTGATCTATTTAAAAATAAGAATTTATTCTATAAAATCACCAAAGAGAAAGAGAATGAAAAAAGGGTGCACAAATTGTCACAAATATAACCCCTTAAAAGACTTTGCCCCCTTGAGCCACCCCAAATTTCCCACTTTATGGTTTAATTCATTTACAAAATAAATGACACCAATAAATCTAATATTAAAAAACATATACATATAAAAAATAACACTCAATTTTGAGTTATCGATCAAAATATATATTTTTACAAATTTTCCCATCATAAATGGGTAAAAAATAAAAATTTCACCAAAAAATATTAAATGCTTGGAAACAAATTAAATTCTTGGAGAGATAAAAGTAATTTTTAAGGGCTGAAAATTAATCCCACATTAGTAGGAATCAAAAATTAGACCCCTCCCCCAGGTGACCATACCATGTGACCAAGGGGCCAAGGGTAAGGATGAGACCCCCCTCACCCACTTGATTTATTTGATTAATGTGTGAGTGACATCACCCAAAAAAGAGGGAAAATTTTGCTAAATAGTGCCCATTTCTACTAGTCTTAAATTTACATGTTATTAATCATTACCACCTTGTTGTGAAATAAATAAAGGTAAACACATTGTTAGAAAGTCCTAGTGTGAAAGGTAAAAATGTTAGGAAGAATCCAATGTTCTATGAAGGAGAGGAAAAAATTGCATTTGGTATAGTGAAATAAACCCAGACATAGAAAAGAGAAATTCTACCAATGTGGAAAGTAGAATCTATCTAAAAATAAATGACACTATTATATGGAGAGAAAAAATATAGGTGCCCACAGAAGATACATAGAGCTTCGATGATGATGAAAAGGTATAAGAAAGAAACTAGATGATAATTAATGTCAATGGTGTTATATCCTATAAGCAAAAAGAAAACTAATTGAAAAAATAAATGTCAATAGTGTTATAGCCTATAACCAAACACAAAACCACAAAAAAGTGCTTTCTGGAAATAAATCTCAAAATATGGTATCCTCCACAACACAAAATAATGAATTTTTATAAAAAAAAACAAACCCTTGCATCAAACTATAGATGGATGGTTACAACACTTACTACTCTAATGCCATAAAAGGAATGATAACCAAAGCATTTTAAACTATAAATCTCAAATGTTAACAGAAAAAATATCACATGAAGAAGCCAAATTCAATATATTGATATGCAAAATAAAGAGTATAAATATCATATAATATCTACAAAAGTTTCATACAAGTACAATGAAAGTGCCTTGCACATATAGGCAAGGAATATCAATCAAATCCATGAGATCAAGCTAAGAGATAACCTAGAAATATAAACCCACTATACCTAAATATTTAATATCCACACCTAAGTGAGTGGGAAGCCTGAATAATTCTTAAAATAAATAAAGAACCTGGGAAGCCTAAGGTAAGGTAGATAAGATACTCCAACACTAACATCTATGTTGGTTACATTATTTCAATTTCATGTGTTCTTGATTTGATCTAGATTGTCACTTTTCTTACTTAAGGTGCATTTATTGGGTCTGTCAGTCATTTAGTATCCTTGAATTTTTGGTTACGTGATTTACCCTATTTTAATTTATTTTCCTTTGTATTTTGGTCCTAACTTAGTTTATGTCATCCTAGCTTAACAATTTTTTGAGTTATTATGTTATGAATGTTGTCATTTACTTTGATTTTTCTATGATTTTTTATTTTTACTCTTTATCCTTGTCTCCTTGGGGTTTGTCCAAAGAAATTAATGAACCCTCCATGATTAAGACTAAAAATACAATAAACAACCATTCAATGATAAATGTAATTCAATTTATGTATATAATACTTTCACTTATCTCTAAAAATTTATTTATTTTCCTTATTTTACTATAATTTTTTAGCTCAATATTGTGTGTTACTATGTTCTTTCTCGAATCACTATCCCATATTACACCAATGTGACACATGATGAGCTTCAAGTGGGGCATATGTATACACCCTTTCTATTAAATGTTATCATTTATTGACACTTTATCTATTGTAGGAACCTATCAATTTTTGATCTATCTAAGTGCATACCTTAAAGAGTGCATTAGGAAATGGGTGGGTAGACCATTGGTGCATCAAAATATTTTTGGTCAACTCTATCATTACCTAAACCCCCTACAAATCCCACTTATCTAAATCCCCAAGCAATTCAAACCATGTTTATTCACATCCCTAATAAATTATCATTTTAAATAGACCAAAACTAAGTTAACACCTTGTTTTCCTACTAAGGTGTCCCAAGTCAACCTTTTTATAAAATTTAAAGCATACATTATGAAACTAAGTTATTCTAGCCAACCTAGTATGAGGCCTAAAAGTAACTTTTTCCTTAAAACTAGGTCATGCTAGCCAACCTTTTTGCTAAAATTTCATAAGGGTTAAGACTTATTTGTATCTACAAATAAAAGGCTTATTTAAATACAATAAAGAGGAACATTTATTTTTGTATTCTTATAGTTTATAATTATACTAAATCTACATTTGAAGGAGTAATTACTTAGGGTTTGCCTTAGAGGGAAAATATCTTATTTTGTGGGAAGTCTTAGATGCAAAGTAGGAGTATTTTAGCCTAGATATAATTTATATAGTGTGATCCTTATAAATCCATAATGACCTCTTGAAAAGCACCATTGGCCAAGGGAGAGATTGAGACTCAATAGGTTATCCCAAAGGTAAGTATCCCTAACTCTTGTTATTTCATTTGTTACATCTTTATTTCCTCACTAAACTTGATTTATGCATTAAACTAATATTAATGGGGTTAATGATGGTTAATTACTATTGTAGAAAACTATTTTCATTTATGGTGATGTCTTGGTAGACATATAATGATTATTATGTGGCTCATTGCTTATTAGTTAGATATACATGAGTTTTATATATTTATTTACCATGCTTATTTAATATTATTGTGCTTTAAATCATTTTATTGATTATTATTGATATGGGCTAACTAACCTTTACTTTTGTTGAGGTGGATATAGGAGATAGTCCTTCTCCAAATAGATATGGAGGGAGAATATCATCAAGGAGGGTGTATTAGATGACTATGTTGGGGGTGGAAAGATTTGACAAGGAACCCTAAACCCACCACATAGTATAGTTAAATACATCATTGTTACGAGTGAATAGTTATATGTTTTCTCTTATTTCATTTGTGTTTTGTTATTTTGTGATTAATAAAGTTGATTGGTTATTGATCTATGATTAGATGTTAATGTGATCATGTTTGTAGTTATTATTATTTATGGCCGTGATGTTGATGACATTATGGAATATTAGAGTTATAAAAATCTTTTAGATGACTTATGAATTATTGACTGCATGACTCCTTAATAACATGTACCTATAAGGAATCAATAGAAAAAACATCATTATAAAATATTTTAAAATGGCATATATTTAAATTATAGTTTGTAGTTTACTAAATAATTTTATTTTATAAACATTAAATTAAACCTAGATCCTATGTGAATGTGACTATTGTGGTGTCTATGGTGACATGGTTTTCAAATACCAAAAGGGTTAAATTGGGTATGAAACTTTATATTGTATAATGAGTATTGTTATTATATGCATTCAAATTATTAAAATAATAATTATGTGTATTAACATTTACTTTGTCAACCCTAATTTGGGAGAGTTATCATTATGTTGATCGATTGAGCCATGTAAAAAGGAAGGAGCTAGGGTTTGACAATTAATATGAAGGAGATAGCTTGCTAACTATGTTTTTTTTGGGGTTGAAATTGAGAGTTGTTTATCATGATGGGAATTTTTGGTGTTTATGGCAAGTCATTCTTTGGATTTATTTATGGAGAAGGGTTCACCATGAAATTAGGGGTTTTAGGTGGCATGTAGATGGCTATGAAAATGATAAAATATGATGGATATTTTTAAAATGAAGAGGCTATGGTTGGAAGGAGGAAAATAAAAGAGAAAGAAGTAAATTTTTGTGTATTCAAGAAAGAAAACCTTCTTTAGAAGCATTTAAGATGTAGGGTTTGTTATTTTATTTTATTCTACGTAACTATGTTGATGCCATAATGGTTATTAAGGAATGTTTAATTGGATTTATACTAGTTTGATTTGTTTATTAAATCCAAAATATAGAACCAAGGATTCAACCCTATGGAAGGAGAAATATCCCCACATAATCAAATAACTGATTAGATATATGCAAACATGAATAGGGTTAAATAGGGTATCAAGAATGGAAATTAAATTTGTAATTATTTATTTTGGTTGTGTGATTATTCCATTTATACATTGAAATGGTTGTGTTATAAAGTTGTAAAAATGGCTATGTGTTGGCTTGAATAAAAATGTTGGGGGTTAACAATTTCTAGCAAGTTAGCTAGGGAATGTAAATGAATTTGGGTTTTCAAAGTTGATTCAAGTTAAATAGATGAATGCGTGTAATTTAGATAATTATATAAGGTATTGATAGGTTATTTTATAAAATATGATTATGAGTGTTACATAGTTATGTGGTTCTACGATTTTGGTCGTTTAGTCCATAGAAGTGTTGAAAGGGATATAACTAAGTTTATTATTTTATGATAAATGACTATGAGAGTTTTCATTAGGAAGAATTGGTTTAGTCTATTTAGAATGTCACTATTGAGTTGTTATTAAATCATGGGTTTGATATGAATTAGATGACTGAATTTGATATCCAAAAAATTACTATGTTTGTTAATTTATGTTACGGGTATATAATGGAGTTGTTATTATGTATTATGAGATATGGTGTTGTTGATTTTATGATAAACAATAGATAATGGCTTATCTATGTAGCATATAATATTACTGTAGGTTTTCTATTTTTCTTGAACATATATATATATATATATATATATATATATATATATATATATATATATATATATATGAGTTGAAATTTTCATAATGTTAAACAACTATGTGTAATATTATTAGATGAATGATTGTGAGTTGTTTACCTACCTGTGTTAGTTGTATGAAAAATGAATGGGTTTTGATATTTTAAAATGTATCAATTAATCTTAAGTTACATATGTTAACTTAAAGGTTTGATCAAGGGTGTCAAATTCATGTTGTAGAACTCAATTCAACCTCTGATTGCACTTGATTTGGTTGCAAATGAAATAACTTAGTAGGTCGTGGGGGTAAAAATATGTGTGTGTGTGTGTGTGTGTGTGTGTGTGTGTGTGTGCATATATATATATATATATATATATATATATATATATATATATATATATATATATATATATATATATATATATATATATATATATATATATATATATATATATGTCTATACATATATATATATATATGTCTATATATATATATGTCTATATATATATATATATATATATATATATATATATATATATGTCTACACACACACACACACATATAACTTAATAGGCCATAGGAATAAAAATAATGTAGCGGTGAATAGTTTTCAGTGAGTTGATGTACCATATGATACACAAAAAATTATTCACATTTAGAGTTTTATGTCTTAGTGCATTTTATTGAGACATACAGTGTTGTGTGGTGTTAATGTGAATTATGTTTTTGGTTTAAAATTGAGTTTTATATATATATATATATATATATATATATATATATATATATATAACTTAATAGGTCATAGGAATAAAAATAATGTAGCGGTGAATAGTTTTTAGTGAGTTGATGTACCATATGGTACACAAAAAATTATTCACATTTAGAGTTTTATGTCTTAGTGCATTTTATTGAGACATTCGGTGTTGTGTGGTGTTAATGTGAATTATGTTTTTGGTTTAAAATTGAGTTATATATATATATATATATATATATATATATATATATATATATATATATATATATATATATATATATATGTAACTTAATAGGCCACAAGAATAAAAATAATGTAGTGGTGAATAATTTTTAGTGAGTTGATGTACCATATGGCACACAACAAATTATTCACATTTAGAGTTTTATGTCTTAGTGCATTCTATTGAGACATTGGGTGTTGTGTGGTGTTAATGTGAATTATGTTTTTGGTTTAAAATTGAGTTAACATTTTCTTAAGTTGGGAACTTAGTATAAAGATTAAACTTTATGTGTGTGTTTGTGTTTGTGTGTGTGTGTGGTTATGAATTATACATAAAGACACACACACACACACACACACACACACACACACACACACACACACACACACACACACACACACACACACACACACACACACACACACACACACACACACACACACACACACACACACACACACACATATGGGCACATGCGAATAATTTAGTATGTACATAGATATTTGTATATAGTGAACAAAAACATTCATATGAAAACTGTGATGTATTTCATTGACTTATAATGTGTTTAAATCAGTTTTTAATTGATTTCAAAATACTTAGTCGATGTTAGATAAAATTAATATTGTGGTTATGGTATTTATTCAATAACTTGGAATTTAATGTGAAATTCTTGATTATGTTTACTTTCATTATAATACCTATAAAAGTGTGCTTTTACATGAATGGATAAATACTTAACTAACATAAATATTGTTTGGTAACTAATCTACTAGTAAAGGTACCTTATTTGAAATAGATAGTAGGTTGTATTGAAACTTAGGAATTATAACAGTAAGATTAATGTTTTTATTAAATAACATGTGATTAATTCATGTATGTTTTGTGGAATATTATATATGATTTAATTAGCAATTTTTGTTATTAACAACAATAAGGAAATAATTATATGAAAAGGATTTCATGCACTCAGATTTATTAATACATAGAATAAATGAAATATGATTGAGTGTGTGTGTGAATATGATTGACCTATGTGATCTTTAAACTATATAAATTTTTTGGCTAAAGTAATGTTTATAGTTAAACATTATCATTTCACCTATTTTATTTATATGCATGTATGCACGATATCATGTTAGAATATAATTATTTATTAAATGCTACATGTGATGGTTATCTTACAACAACAGGTTCTAGTTGAATTCTCAGTACCTGCACCATTATCATATGCTCATCTCTATAAAGGGAGAGCCATTACATATTTGAATAATTATGCAAGGGATATATGGTTCATGGTTGGTTTATAAAATCACTCTGATGATGTTCTCCCTCACCTCTAGAAGTCAACTGATGGAGACTTTTACTCGTGATTACATTTTATATACTGACGAGTTTGTGAATACTCATTTGTTTCATGGAACAATGTATAAAGTTATATTCAAACTTTGGTGTAAAATGAATTGTATTATTTTACTATGATTAAATTTTAATACTTAGTTGATATTATTGTATAATTTATTATATAAACTCTCAATAGTTGGCATAGATGATATGCAACATATATATATAATTTATGATGGATTGGTTATGTAATACTGCTTTTTGTTGTTAATTTGGCCATTACCTAAATGAATCATAACCATGTAATAATTTTAGATGCATTTAGTTAAAGATCAAATATCTTAACCTTAGGTAAGAATAATTTGGTTTATATTAATTAATTAAAATTTTAAAAAAAATTTACCTATTTTGGGTTAAACCCAGTAGGGTTCTAACATTGGGGTATTAGAGCGAAGACTCAAACTCTAGGAATTTATGAGTCCACTAACATATTCATATTTTACTATTAATAAAAAATGATAATGTTTCATGATAGACCTAGAGGTAAGGGTACTTCAAATACTAATCCTTTAGTAGATCCAAATCAATTTTTTGTAAAGTAAGATGTGAAGTTGGATCAGATCCTTACAACCATACATGAAACTAGGGATCAAATCATGGCCTTAGAGTAGGATGTTCATGGTCATGTTGAGTAAATTAATTATGGAGATCTTGAAGATTAGCCTGCTCAATAATAAGCTCATCAAGAACATAGGCATGATGAGGTGTCATAGGATGTGATGGATCATGTAGCTATAGAGCTTGCATGGGACATGAAGAAAATTAATCCTCCTAAGTTTTATGGAATTTTGTTATGGGATGGTGTAGAATCATGGTTGATAGAAATGGAAAAGTAATTTGAGATCTATAATTACTCAAAAGTTGCCAAGGTAGTATGGGGAGCATATTAGCTTGTTGGAGAAACAACAACATAGTGGGAAAATAAGAAGCTCAAGATGAACCTTGATTCCCCTACCACAACATGGGAGAAATTTATAGTTTTTTTAGATCATGATGGTTTCTCCAACTATATTTTGACCAGAAGATGATAGATTTTCAAAATCTAAAGTAAGGAGATATTTCAATTAATGAATAATGGAAATAATTCACTAAGATCTTAAAATATGTTCCTCAATATGAGACAGATGAAAGGTTTCACATTTAGAAGTTCATTATATGATTAAAACCCCAAATTGGATGTGAGTTAGATGTGTATGGGTGATCTATGATGGATTAAGTCTTTGAGAAGGTAGTAAAGTAAGATTCAAAGCTAAAGTCTCTTGCTTAGGTTAGAGATAGGTTCATAAAGAAGTTTGGAGGATCCAAACCCGCTCTTAAAAATAAGAACTAGAAATGAATAGAAATTTCAAAAATTAGTTTAGGAATTAGAATGTTAAATTTAGTAACTTCTAAGGTAGCAAGAAAATAGATGGTGGGTTCAAAACTGATTTCAAGGGAAACTAGTAGACTAAAATAAAAGAACCACTTAGCAAATGTTTAATATATAGAGGTGATCACCATGCTAGGGAATGTACTCAAGGAAAGTATGAAAGTAAAGCTAAGGGTACTTTGTAATAAGAAACTCTTTAGTAGAGAATCCATGTGGCTATTAACAATAATTATGTTGATTTTCAAGTCTCACCTATTGAGGTTATAGGTAATCTTTTTAGTCAACCCATTTCAATTTTTATTGACACTATAACTATAGAATGTTTTATTTCTCCTCACATGCTAAACAAGTTATCTAGGAAATCCAGTTTAATGGAAAATACATGGTCGATGCAATATGGGAATAAGGCCATGGTCAAAGTTGATAGGTGCTTAGTGGAAGCAAAGATTGAATTGCCTTATTTACATTGATAATAGATCTTTATACAACACCACTAGAATCATATGATGTGATCTTAGGGTTAAATTGTATTTCTAATCATAAAGCTAAGGCAAATTACTATCTTAAGAATGTAGAATGTTAGGATGATTTTGGGAATTAAACTCAAAATTAGGGTGAGAAAAGGGAGTTGAAACTTAGACATATTTTTAAAATTTAGCTTAAGAAGGCTCATAATACAGAATGCTAGGCATTTATTATTAAAATAAATGAAATGGAGGAATCTAAGGAATCATATATTAAGGATTATCCTTTTCTTAGGAAATTTTAGGACTTATTTCCAAAAGAATTATCAAGTTTACCACCCAAGAGAGAGTTTGATTTCTTGATAGACATAATACCTAGTTTAAAACTATAATCCAAGGCACCTTATAGGATGATAACTATAGAATTGACTGAGTTTAAATATCAATTACATGAGTTATTATCTAAGTGGTTGATTTGACAAAGCGTGTCACCATGGGGTGCACTAGTGGTGTTTATTAAGAAGAAGGATTGTACTCTTCACCTATTTATTAATTATAGAATGTTGAACAAGGTGATAATCAAGAACAAGTATATGTTACCTCCCATTGATGATCAAGTATATGTTACCTCCCATTGATGATATCTTTGATCGAATGCATCAGAAAATAGCTTTATCTAAGATAGATATCCAAGTGGGGCATCAATAGCTAAGAATATATTTCCAAAATAATGTTTAGAACTCAGTACAGACACTATAAATTTATAGTGTTGCCTTTTGGGTTAACTAATGATCTGATAACATTCATGAAACTCATGAACATTGTGTTTAGGTATTATCTACACCATTTTGTGTTAGTTTTTATAGATGATATCCTCATTTATTCTAAAAATAAGGAAGAACATCTACAACATCTAGAATTGGTTTTGAAGCATTCATAAAAGCACTAATTATATGGTAAATTAACCAAGTGTGTGTTTTTCTAGAGAAAATTACAATATTTGGGGCACATTCTCTCTGTAGATGGAATTTTAGTTTATTCAATGAAGATAAGATCCATAATAGAGTGGCTAACACCTAAAAATGTGCATGAAGTGAGAATTTTTATGGGATTATTAGGATATTATAAGATTTTTTTCCACATTTCTTGAAAATAGCTAACCTGATTACCTCTCTTCAATAAAAGAATCAGATTTTTGTTTGGTTAGACAAGTGCAAAAAATCCTTTCATGATCTAAAAAGGAGGATTACTTTAGCACCTAAGTTAAGAGTTCTCAATCCTAATGGTCAATTCTTATAAATTACAGATGCATCTAGGGATAGACTTGGAGGAGTTCTTATGAAATATGGTTCAGTTATAACATACGAGTCTAAGAAGCTTAAGCCATATGAGGCATATTATGCACCACACAATCTCAAACTTATTTTAATAATACATGCCTTGTAAGTTTGGAGGTATTATCTATTGGGAAATATATTTGAACTCAAGACTAACAACTTGGGGCTCAAATATATATTCACCTAATCTAAATTGAATGCCCATTAGAGGTGATGGTTAGAGTTTTTATCTGACTATGATTTTGATATTACCTACATCAAGGGTAAGTAAAATAGGGTTATAGATGCCCTAAGTCATAGAAGGTAAATATTAGATTTGGCTACTATTAGGAATAATTTTTGTGATCAAGTTATTAAATTATCTCCTGGAGATGAATTCTATGATAAAATTAAGAAATCATTATTAGAGGATGCTCAGAACCCTAAGTTTAATAGATTTAAGTTGAAGGATGATGTTATTTTAAGGTACTATGGTAGAATGTATGTATCTAATAGAGATAATTTGAATACTGTGATGATAAAAGAATTGCATAATGCCCATTATTTAGGACATATTTGGAGTGATTAAGCTCATTGATGAGCTAAGACCTCTCTATTCTTGGAAGGGAATTAAAAAGGATGTATCAAATTTTATGTTATGTTGTTGGGAGTGTTATCATGTGAAGGCTAAACATGTGCATTCGATAGGATTATTATATCCTCATGATATACTAGACTATAAATGGTAGGTAATTAGTATGGACTTTATCCAAGTTTTGTCATTATCATGAAACCATCATGACATGATCTTGGTGTTAGTTGAAAAACTAACCAAGGTAGATCATTTCATACTGGGTAATTTGATGGATGATGCACTAATGCTTATGAAAAGATTTTTGAAAGAGCTGTACTATTTACAAGGATTTATAGAGAAGAGCATTTTTAATTGAGATCTGAGAATGACATCTAGGTTTTGGTTGATTCTAAATTTAGCCTTGGGCACACATTTAAATTTTAGTATTTCATATCATCTAAAAATAGATGGACAAAAAGAAAGGGTAAACCAAGTTCTAAAATATATTTTATGAATGTATTAGATGGATCAAAAATACAAGTGGGATGATTATCTTCCATTGGTAGAGTTTACTTATAATAAATCTTGCCAATCAACTTTAGAGATGACTCCATTTGAAGCTTTGTATGGAATGAGGTATCAAACACCAATCAATTGGGATAAGATTAAAGACAACATAGTATTTGGTCCTAAAATGCTTGCAGAGATGGAGGATTAGGTCAAGCCAATCAAGTAAAGGTTGGTTGAGGCCAATGATAGATAGAAAAGTTATGTTGATCTAAAAAGAAAAATAATATAGTTTTTTGTTGGTGATAAAGTTTTTTCTGTGGTTGAGCCTCAAAAGATATCGATTAAGTTTTGTAAATCAAAAAATCTTTCACCAAGATGTGGGACCCATTGAGGTTTTATAAGTGATCAATCCTATAGTATATAGGCTTGCCTTTCCACTAGCTCTAGCTCTCTTACTTAATGTTTTCCATGTGTTATATCTTAAAAAGTATGTAGCTAATCCTTCTTATGTATTAGATTTGAATGATTTACATGTTCTAGATCTAGGGGTGGTCATAGTAGAACCAGTAAAAATAATTGAAATTCATAAACTTAGTTTGCATAATAGGGAAGTGTCATAGTGCAAGGTCTATTGCAACCAATATTCTAAGGATAGTGCCACTTGGAAAGACTGTGATGAGATCTATAGGTTGTTTCCACATTTATTTGTTTAAAAATATTTTCTCATGATATTTGATTTTATACTATGTGTTGTTTAATTTTAGAACTATAGTTTGAAATAAGTGTCATCAGGATGATGACCAGTTCAGGGGAGAAGGATGTTACATCATGATTTCCTCACTAAACTTGATTTACTCATCAAAATGATATTAATGGAGTTAATAATGGTTATTTTTTTATAGAAAACTATTTTCATTTATGTTGATGTATTGACAAACAGATAATCATTATTATGTGACTCATTTCTTATTGGTTAGTTTTACATGAGTTTCATATGTTTATTTATTTGCTTATTCATTATTATTGTGTTTTAACAACATTTTATTGATTATTATTGATATGGGATAACTATAATTTATATTTGTTGAGATGGATGTAGGAGATAGTCCCCTCTCCAAATAGATATAAAGGTAGAGTATAATCAAGGAAGGTGAAACATATGACTATGTTGGGGGTGAAGAGATTTGACAAGGACCCCTACACACACCACATAGTATAGTTAAATGCATGATTGTTATGAGTGAATAGTTATATGTTTTCTCTAATTTCAATTGTGTTTGGTTGTTTTGTGCTTAATAATGTTGACTAGTTATTCATCCGTGATTAGATGTTAATGTGATCCTATTTATAGTTATTGTTATTCTTTATGATTGTGACGTTGATATCATTATGGGATATTATAGTTATAAAAGTCTTTTAGATGATGTTCCCTATGAATTATTGATTGCATGAATCTTTATTTTCATGTACCTATAATAAATCAATAGAAAAAGTGTCATTATAAAATATTTAAAAATAACATAGTTTTAAATTATAGTTTGTAGTTTACTAAACAAGTTGATTTTAAAAACATTAAGCTAAATCTAGATCCTAGGTGATGTGACTATTATGGTGTCTATGGTGACATGGTTTTCAAATACCATAAGGGTTTAAATTGGGTATGAAACTTTATATTATATAATGATTATTATTATTATTATTATTATTATTATTATTATTATTATATGCATTCAAATTATTAAAATAATATTTTTATTTATTGACATTTACTTTGTCAACCCCAATTTGGGTGAGTTATCATTATGTTGCTCGATCAAGCCATGGGATGAGGAAGGAACTAGGGTTTGACTGTTAGTTTTGAGGAGATATCTTGTTTACTATGTTATTCTTAGGGTTGAAATTAAGAGTTATTGGTCACACCGAGAATTGCTAATGTTTATGGTGAGTCATTCTTGGGATTTATTGATGGAGAAGGGTTTGTCATGAAATTAGGCATTTTGGGTGGCATGTAGATAGTTGTAGAAATGATAAAATATGAGGAATATTTTGAAAATGAGGAGAATGTGGTCGAAAGGAGGAAAATAGAAGAGAAAGAAGGAAACTTTTTGTGTAGTCAAGCAAGAAAACCTTCTTTAGAAGAATTTAAGATATAGGGTTTGTTCTTTTATTTTATCCTGCGTAACTATGTTGATGTCATTTTGGTAATTGAGGAATATTTAATTGGTTTTATACCAGTTTGATTTGCTTATCAATTTCAAAATATGGAACTAGGGATTTAACCCTATGGAGAAGCATTTTTCCTCACAAAATTGAATCACTAATTCGATATAAGCAAACATGAACAAGGTTAATAGGGTATTAAGAATGGAAATGAAATTTGTGATTGTTTATTCTGGATGTATTATTATTCCATTTATACATTGAAATGGTTGTGTGTTATCAAGTTGTTAAAATGGATATGTGTTGGATTGAATGGAATGTTTAGGGGTTAATAATTTATACCAAGTTAGTTAAGGTAATGTAAATGAATTTGGGTTTTCAAATTTTATCTAGGTTAAATAGATGACTATGTGTAATTTAGTTGATTATATATGATAGTGATAGGTTATTTTTTTAAAGATTATTTTGAGTGTTACATAGTTATATGGTTCCATAGGTTTGATCATTTAGTCCATGGCAATGTTAAAATGGATATAACTAATTTTATTATTTTATGATAAATAGATGTCAAAGTTTTTATTGGGAAGAACTAGGTTAGTATATTTAAAATGTGACTATTTATTTGTTATTAAACCATGGTTTTGGTATGCATTAGATGACTAAGTTTGATGTCACAAAAATGATTGAGTTTTCTAATTTATGTTAAGGGTATATAATCGATTTGTTATTATGTGTTATGAGATATGGTTGTGTTGATTTTATGATAATAAATAGATAATGGCTTAGTTGTGTAGTGTATCATATTATTGTAAATTTTAAATTTGTATTAAACATACATACATACATATATGGAAAATGGACTCATCAAACATAGTTATGGTTAGGCCATCGAAGGAACTTTTAGGTACCCAAATCTTGGATACATCGAATAATTCCCAGCATAGAAATTAGGTAGATCAAGGGAGGTATGATGATATGATCAATGGGAAAGAGTAAAACTCATCATGGGCACCATGATGGATGGGGGAAGAATCTACACCTAGTCTCAACCCTCATATATGGATGCCCGTGGACCTTTTACAGAGGATGGCATAAATTTTGGGGCCATGGCTAGGAATATTCATAGTAGTGTTGAACCAATATAACACTACAAGCCAATATATCTATGGAAGGAGATGGCCATATCACATGGATTGGTTGGAAAATATGGCCATAATCACTAAAAAATGGAGGTCAATGAAGTGTTTGATGAAATCAATTTGTAGGGTTTTAGCTAAAAACAAAGGCCACAAACTAAATTTCAGATTCATATCAGAACTATATAAGATAATACACTCATTTATATGGTTAATTCATCAGTATATGTAATAAATATATAAAATTAGATTAATAAATTCATTGGGATTATTACACATCTCCAAGGATTGATTTATAATGGAAAAAATATATAAAGTACAAAAAAGATGTCTACTTATAGAATAACCAGGAGTTCCATCTTATCCTTAACCATGAGGTTGAGAGGTGGTGTGATTGGTAATGGGAAGAAAAAATTCTTCTCTTACAAATATGAAACAACCTCTTTCAGACTAGATGGGTATATCAATAATATTTTCATTAAGAAGGCAGTAAAATCACTTTAGAAACCTAGTCCTCAAGCCAATGCATACATAATGGAACATGTAGAGGTGATTCTAATAGTGGAGATAGAAATGGAAGATATGATAACATATAGATAAAAATTGGAGTAAGAAGTAGTAATATATAGATTCAATGGTTTTTGGCCAACCACAAAGGCTTTAATCTAGTGGGTGCATTCTACATGGTAAAAAAAAAAAAATTAAATCTCCCTATGCTCAAAGGGTTTCTTTATAGTGCACTTTTTTTATGAGGATGCTTACTTGAGAGTTTTTTTAGATGGAACTTAGTTTTGGGGGATTGGGATCTACCTCACTCATGGATCCTATATTTTGATCTAAACATTCACTCAATCACCATCATGCCAATCTGGGTACGGCTTCTAAACCTCCTCATATATCTTATGAGTGATTTAAAAAAAATAGGGAATAGATCTCAGTAAAGGTTTACCTAATAAAATGATCATCAGGTATGGAAAAACCTAACATACCCTACCCCTAGATTATAAAAATACAACCTTATGTTTTTGTATCTATAATATTATTGGTCATCTCTAGGCTACTTGTCCACATGAGATAAATTTATCAGCACATAAGAAAGGGTTAAAACCTTCACATAAGTATTGGTCCTTTCCTCCATAAGAGGAAGTGGAGGATTTAAATGAAATAAATGAAGTGGAATGTCAGAATAGGACTGATATAAAGGAGAAAAAACTAGTGAATAGAACAGGATAGCTGGGGGAAACCAAGATACTAAGAATCAAACCATGGAACTGAACAGGATAGGTCTATACCAAGATAAATGAAGAGAGCACATGAATAATACATTTTTTATTCAAATAAATAATTAGTGCCCTGCACAAACCTAAATTAAATGCAAAATATTTCCCTCATAGAATATTAGAATATAAAATTATATATAGTCAGTAGGGAGATACTGCATGAGGTGTGGTAGGAAGTTAAAAAAATAAAGGAAAAAAAGGGAAAGACCAAAGATGGAATGGGATTTCTATCAAATCTACATATTGGTCTTTGAAGGTCAATATACTTAATTTTTCTAATTTTGTCATGTTTTTTAATCCTCTATCTATCTGAGGATTTTTATTTATTTTAGGTTGAGGCTACGTCTCCCTAGTCTATGTGTTGAGAATGTTGTCTCAATTTTCTTGATGCCATCTTCTTGGCTTACTAGATGTATCTTTTAACCACTATTTGGAATAAATATGCTGACACTTTTTATTTTGAAAATACAGAGAGAGAGAGAGAGAGAGAGAGAGAGAGACAGAGACAGAGAGAGAGAGTAGCATGTAGATAAGGATGCAAGCTATGAATTGAAATTTTTATAATTTTAAACAGTTTTTTGTAATATTATTAGATGAATGACTATGTGTAACATCCCCACTGGGATTTAATAAGATAATGTATTTAAAAAAAAATTAAATCCATGTATTCTTACATTAGATTTAACCATGAGAATATAATTAGAGACCCAAGTATAACACATTAAGTATGTTAACTATAAAATAAACATGTAACATCTATTAGTTACTGATCACTAACATCATATGAAATAAAACATAACTACATATATTCTAAAAGGTAATTACATAATTCTAACCATGATTGGTACAATATTACATCCACTATTTTTAATATACATATGAGAAAATAATTACATTTTCATCATAAATAATGTTTCAATAATTAAATAATACTAGATACAAGGATCCATAAAGCATGAGTCTCATGAACTCCAATATCTATGGTAATCTCAAGTGTAGTCTCCAAAGAAGTATTATTGTGTGTTGGATGGTGGAGCCTAATATTATTAGAATTCCTAGTTCTTGAGGGGGGGGGGAGTGTGAGGGTGCTTCCCCCCACTATGGTCACTATGGGGGTCCAGGGGGGGTGGCAACTATTGTGAAAAATGCATTGTAAAATTAATTATTTTTTTAGAAAATCTAGACTGTTCACCATTAGGTCATAAATCTAATGGTCAGAAATTATGCTAGTGTATTTTTGCCCTAATATCTAACCCTCATTTGAAATGAGGGAATGGTAATCATGGTGGCACACTGTGTTTGAATGAAGAGAAGATTACACTGGATGTATTTTAGGTTTATCCCTTCATTTGTTGGATTGAATAAGAGAATAACTGACTATTTCTATGTGGATATAACCCATATTGGGTGAACCATATTAAATTTGTCTCTTTTATATTTTGTTTTTTGCATTTTATTTCTATATTTATTTCATTAGTATTGCTCTGTATTCTATATTCCTAACATTGTGTGGAGGAAGAGCATTATCTGAGTGTTTTTACACACCAACCATAAACCATTAATCCCCTGCACAATCCCACAACTAGGGAATGGCCCTCACTTCATAAATGTGTAGATAGTGATAGTGTGAGAATCCATAGAGACAAGCTAGTACCCATGTGCTGTAATATTTCTAAAACATGATGTGTACCATAAATAAAATACATTCTAATATGATAAATCACAAGCATGTAAATCAAACATATGAAATGACAATGTATAACTAAACATTACTTTGGCCAAAGTTTTCAAATAGTTATTGATCTATAGGATCAATCAAATTCATACACATCCCCCAATTGGATTACCCTCATCTGGCATTGGTGAAGCTTGTAAGCTATTGAAGTCTATCTCACTATTTATCTAGTACTAACAATGTGAGATTTGATTAATTTAAAACATAACCAATAGATTCAATTAGATTACTTCCTATCAGTAGTCATAAAACATGATATATATGGAAATAATCAAAGTACATACATTTTGTCCATCAAACATAGGTAATAGATCTCAACTATAATATTTAATACATATATAATAACATAAATAAATACAGCCTATACCAATCGAGTATATTTATGCCAGATTACATGTTTCAAATTTTATAAGTAGCTTAATTTAGAACCATTTATGATAATATATTTTAATCATAACATAATTCTATACACATACTTCACAAATTATAACTAACTAGTCATAATTTATTTCAAAGCTGAAAATATACAATATCAAACTTTTATAACATTGTTTACACATTTAGAGAGTTGTATGTGTATAGATATGGTATACTACATCATATAGTTAACTAGCTTAATTACGATTATAGATAATACCATAATTATAAGCACACCTTTCACATTTACATGTTTTTACCATATATTGGTATGTGTAATTATTCCTTTCATACAAATTATAACATATATAAGAATAACGTATATATCACTTTAATAAAAGACATACAATTCACATGTATCTACCCATAAATATTAAAAGCATTATACTATTATAACAAATAATGGGTTTATTATGCCTTAGATATTCACTTTCCAAATACTCAAAGCATAATGTATGCATTGCATACACCTAAAACTAGCCACAACTGGATTTCAACTAGACTCCAAACTGATTCCTACCAATCATTGCAAATTAAGCCTAAATATCATAAAATGCCCCAAATTTTCTTTTGCTTCATTCATCAAAACTTAGAATCATTTTGAGAAATACCTAATTAAGGTATTATATCATATTCAATAATAAACTCTCATGGATTCATCCCTAATCACCATGTGGCATCATAACTATCAGTTTGACCTATGGACCTATTAAGTGGGGCATTTGAACAAATATAAAATAATGAAAGAGAAAAAACACTAATCAAAATCAATTAACAAATTAAACAAGATTAAATGCCTAATTGAATTATCCATTTACAATTAATAAATATCTAAAAAAATAAATTCAAAAATTTAAAATATCCAAGCCTTTTATCATTGCGTTTATGAGTTGTTAAGCTCTTTGAAAATATCCTAAAATATCTAATTTGAGATCTATGATGAGTAATTAAAAATCATAATTACATAATAATTATTAACTCAACTAGAGTTATTTTTAACTCACCTAAGTTTAGTTTGAACCCATTCCAACCCTAAACTCAACTTTAACTCACCTTGAGTGAGAGTTAGTTCTTAAGGCTATAAATATAAGGCCTTGCCTATTAAATTCTAAGATATTTTTATGCAAAGTTATTATGCATAAATATCTTCAACAAGCCTTTTTATGTAGTGTTAAAGGCTCAATTGCCTTGAAAGTAGTGTTACCATGCTTAAATCTTAAGCTAAGTAATATCAAAGCTAAGGTGTCAAGGAGAGAAGGAGCCAAGAAACGCCCATTGTCAAAGACTTCTTGATTCACAAGTTGAGAATGTCATTTAACAAGACATTTGGAGATACAAGGAATGTAAAAAACTTATTTATTAGATTTTTTTATTGTGCTTTCATTTAATTTTTGTTACCTAAGCTTCCCTTAGTGCCTAGGGTAGAGGTGTTAAAATTTTAGTGTGTTTATTTCATTTCTTTTATGACACTAACACAAAACTAACCTCCCCTTTATTATAAATTCCTTGATCACATGTTGGAATGACCAATGGGAATCTCACCCCATGAAGTTGATCCTAAGGCCTTTTCATTCTCTTAATGATTTTCATGTAAAATTTTAAGCTTGTTAATAAAAGTAGGTGAAAATTGAAGGCTAAAGGATGTTTTTATAGAAGTCACAAAGTTGCCTTGTGCAGTCATGATTTTGCTCTCTAGAGTCAAGGTATTGTCATAACTCCCATGGTATTATATTTATTGTTATGGTTCTTTAGCTAACAATTTATGTTTGTAAGGTAATCAACTATATTTCAATATCATGAATCTAAAAATTATGGTATTACCATAGAATAAGTGATATTACAACATCATGACTTTGAAAGTCATGATATCATAATGAATTTAATGATATTGCTTGAAATTTGGTGATATTGCCTTTAAATTGTTAGTGGTTAGGCTGACAATTTTGTGCTAAGTTATAATATTGTGACTCTCAAATAAGCGATATTACTTATATTTCTATGATTTTGTCATTAGAGTATCGATATTGCTTTGTGTATTTTGTTTTCATGTAAGTTGCATTATTTTACTGACAGTCATGGTTTTCCAGAAAGAATTGTAGTATTGCTCTGTGTTATATGGTTTTACATTATGTGTAAAAAATCAAAAACACAAGAGTAAGATTTGGGAAGTCACTTTTTCATTCGTGATATGATTATAAGAACAAGGACCCTCTAACATGTTTTGTAGGACCCAAATGCTAAAAGGAGACATTTAAAACACTTATAACTTGAAATTTTCACATTTCACGTTGGTGTTCTAAAAATTGTTTTGCTTAAGTCATTCTCACTCAAATGTGAAGGGGATCAAATTTCATAACACATTTTATTTTGGTATCATAAAATGAACTCTCACATTTAGTTACATACTCATAATAGTTATTTGTTTTATGCTTGTTTGTTGAACTTGTCTTGTTTAAGCAAGATGAATGATGCATGTATGTTCTCCCTCCATCCCCTTTAGGAAACTCAGATGATCAAAAGTGTTCTTTCTTTGACTGGTCACTGTAGTCCAAAAGTGTGAAAATAAATTCACTAAGGCCCTTCCTAAATCTGTATGATTTGGGTGACCCCAAAATGACCATAAAGTATTTTCACTTGTCTTTATTTTTCATGCATCTTAACTTATGATAAGGATTTCATCGCCTCCTCATAGGTTCTTTAGGTAAGAATTGACCTAAGAATTCATATCCAAACATCATTTCAACTTGAATCCATGGTGGGGTATATAAATTAAGGGTGACCCATTAAGATGCTTGTTTTGAGCAATTAAAACAAGATCCATTAGTGGTACTCAGCCTCAAAACATAGGGGAAACTTAGATATCACACTAGAATGAGTAAGCGATAGATGTAGTGGTTGTGAAAAAGATAATACCTTTTCACAATAATCTATTTGATTAAAATCCAAATGATGTGATCACATCTCTAATGTTATCCACACTTGGGACCATTTAGAAATGAGTGAAAATTGATAGTTTAAAACAACCCCACTTGTTGTGGATATATTGTTCATGCAAGGAAAGTAACCCAAAGTTCCATATTGTAGTACAAACTCTTGAGATAAGAGGGGGCCTAAAAACCCTAATGTTCATGCACTTTTACTTTTTGGATTAACAATTAAAATTATCTCAAGAACAAGTATCTTTATGGAATTTGGTAGTACTATGCAACCTTGTTAGTTTTAGGATTTAGGATGTTACACCTAGGTGTTTATGTCATTTTGTCCTTTCTTGCATGGTCTTCAGTCTAAAATTCTTGTTTATCATACCATGTTAAAAATGATTATTGTTTATACATCACTCTTTTGTTTGAGGAGGCATTATGCCTTCTATTTGACACCATGCATTTACCTTAGTCTTTTGATAAACTTGTTTGTGTGTGTCACTTGATTCAAAAGGGTTTCGTTATGTTTCCCAATTCATTTTTAATTTTTTGTGCCTAGATTCTTGAACTAAAACATTTGTTATACCTCTCAAGCATGATAACATCATTAGAATACTCTAATTGTTTCATAGACTTATTATTTTGTGTCTAAATTCCAATTTTAAAACCAAATCCATGTGTGCCTTTTGGATCTATACCTAGTGTCATTATGTCATTCATTATTATTTAGCTTGTTATTTGTTTAAAAATCCTAGCTTTCTAAATCTAAATTGAGTCTAAAATTAGTCTCAACAAGTTCAAATCCAAACATTGTTTGATTTCTACATATGGCTTGTGTAATTTTTTCGTATACATTGATCTTTCTCATTTGGGTTATGTAACTTAGCATTATTTCTTATTCAAATTAAAAACTAGTTTTATGCCTAAGTTTAGGGAAGTGGTCTATCATTCATATGCCTATTGTTTCATACCTTTTACCAATTGAACAAGTTCATTCTTAATTTTAAATGCCTAGTGTATTCCAAAGTGTTTCAAATTTATTAGATTAAATCTCTTACCTTATTTTGTTTAAATTCTAGCTTTTGTGCCTTTTTTAAAATACCTAGCACATGCCTGTTTTGAGCCTAGCTTTTGTGCCTTTTCCAAAAGACCTATTAAATTTTGTTTTCCCTAGTTTAGAATTGTTTGAAACACTTTGTACCTATAATTTGGCATTCCAATTTTATTTCATATACTTGACCTTTTTATGTAAGACATTTGATGTTAGACTATATTTACCAAGTTTTAGCACAAACCCTTTTGGGGATACAGGTCCACATTTTTAGACCAATTTAGACCATGTTTGGACCATTTTTAATTTTAGACATTTTTTTTAAAATTCTATAAAACTCTAGGCCTTTTTCACAAAACATTCATCATTAATTTGAATGTGTCTCACTATACTCGTAGTGGAGCCATGTTCAATCTAGGATATCATAATGTGGTTACACAAGATGAATTTATTTAAGACCCCTGTGATAATTACATAGTTTTTGAGACAGATCCCTATCCTACTTACAACACTCAGTCTAAGTAATAAATCCAAGATATTCTCACCTAATATTTGGTTAATACACCTCCATACTCAAAGCAAGACCAAGAAAAAATATCATAGTACCTTTATAGAATACCATTAGTTGTAGATTAAATTCAAAAACAACCATATTATGTTATAATGCCATCAACATATGAACCTTATTTTTTTTATCATCACTTGATTGAAAATAAGGGCAATTTTTTAGTCAGAGCCACATAGGTAGGTGCAAAGTTTCTAATAGACTTCCCCCACAAAAATTTGTCTCATCTAGTAAGAGTGTCTTACAACATGCCTTACAATCAAAACATCAAATAGGCCTCTTATAGAAATCCTCAAGTGCTCATGATGATGTCATACCAAACCCCAATATGCTTTTCATAGGAAAAGGCATCATGGAGGACCATTTTATACAAATGTAGACAACATATAAAACCTATTTGAACATAGCATGAAATTTCAATAACACCTCCATGTTAAATACTCCACTCATCAAGTTAGCTCATTCAACAAGAGGTTTAATTAAATTGACATTCGAAAATAATCTAGGTATAGACACTTTATTGTAAATCACTTTAGTTGGTGATATATTCAATGCCTCAGCTATTGAATAAGTGTCTACTACTTCTATGCAAATAAATGTGCCAAACATAATGGATAGCATGCAAGTGTCATCAAATTTAGGCCAAGGTGGTTTAACTACACCAACAACTAGTCCACAATAAGCCACCTCTAATCCTGAACCAATTGATTCATCAAGCACACAACCACAATGATTAATTAATCAAGTGATACCTAGTAACTTGCCTCAATATAGTGTGATGAATGTTATTCTACCTGAATAGATGATGACTAACATTCCACAATAATAGGCACAATCTAGTATACAAATGTAGTAGACATAAAAAAAATCACCACCTCAATTGGGGGCAATAAATGTTCCACCTCATCAAGTAGTGATAAGTATACCTCAACAGTCACAAACCAACATGCCTTTAATATCTCAAATGTTGTCTAATCAATAATGTATGTCTATTGGTCAGTCACAAATGCCAGACACTTGACAAGCATCTACTTCACAAAAAGTGTTTATACAACCAAGAGGTACTACTATCCAACAAATACCAATCAAGCAGTAATTACCTTTTATTCCAAGTGTGCCACAAATCCAATGATAGGGCCTTATTTCATAATAAATTCCCCTTATTTAGCTAGGTTTGACTAGTCGACAACAAGTCCCTACTTAACCTCAACAGGCATAGTACTTCATCCAAAACCATATCCTTCTATCTTAGCCATAATTCCCCCAAAACTAGGCCTATATACTGAATTCAAACTAGAATATCACACCACAACATGTGAAATTGTCATAAATGCATCCTAATAAATGGAATATTCTTGGTCATTTCCTTATCCAAGCTAAAATTCCACAAGAAACCATTCCTATATTATACCCCAGTTAAGGTAATTTGCCCTTGATTGCCAAACCTCTACCTTAGACCAATATTCCATCTAGTTTCTTAGCAAAATAACTATAACAAATGAAGTATGTAATTATTTCCATCCAAGTTAGGAAACAAACCAAAAATTTTAAGTTAAATGATGTGTGTTCCTACCCATTCAAAATGGAGTTTTTGTAGATACCATTTCCTCTAGGATACAAACCACTAAAATTTGACAAATATAAAAGTAAAGGAAACCCAAAGGCCCATTTAACAAAATTATTTATTTCTTTCTAGCTAGTCGCTTATAGTGACATATACCTCCTACTTTTTTTTCCTCAAAGTCTACCAAGATAGGTCTTGAAATGGTTCATGAAATTGCCAAAGAATTTGGTATATGATTTTGATGACCTTTTAAACAAGTTTGTAAAGCATTTCTCCTACAATCTCAAACATTAGATTTTATTGGTAGATTTGACTTACACCAAATAGAAATTTGGTGAAAGATTTATATTTTATCTATAAAAATGGAGACCACTCACTAGTTGTTTCACCCATAGCTTACTAGACAATCAATTAGATATTATATTTACCAAGAATTTGCATAGTGAGATGTCTTACCATCTAGAGATACATTATGCACACACTTTTGAAGATATCATTGGTAAAGGTTTGGTAATAGAAAAGTCCCTTATTAACAAAGGGATTATCAAGGTGACCTCGTTGAATTAAAACTAGAATAAAAACCAAATAAATGGCCAAAATCATAACCAAAACCAAGTCTAAGCACAAGTGTTAACACTAACTAAGGCCAATATTTATGAAAAATCCAAGTAGTTTAACTAAAATAAGAATGTTGTCGATAATGGAGTAACCAAATCACATCATGTCCAAAAGATACAAACATAATCTGCTTAACCTATACCATAAATACAAATTACTCCTCACCAGCAACCCATTCAACAAGTGTAATATTTTTAATAGTCTAAATCAACTCAAATAATGTAGAAATAATTACCCTTGAAAACTCATCCAATTAAAAATGTGCCTACTCATCATGTTTTTAGTATCCTTGGAAAACCCATTGAAGCCATGTTTCTAAAGATATCCATCACTAATCTAATTATTTGGCCCATATGAAAACATTATCCTAAGGTATTCCCTATCTAGAATAGTATTGAGAAAATGAGTTTTGTGAATACCATCAAGTTAATGGATATAATCTATGCCATTGTGTGCAAATAAAGCACCTTATTGAAAATATATTGGAAAATAGGGAGATAACATTGGATAATAGAGATTTTACATCTAATCAAAACATGGGTGTTCATCAAAAACCTTTTCTATAACATACCAATAATAACCAATAGTAGCAACAACAAAGGATAGAATAATAGCAACAATACTATCAATAGCCATGAAAACGATAAAAATTTTAATAAAAACAACAACAATTATAATTGAATGGATAGAACCAAGGCTAGAATGATGCCAATACCCAATAGACTTACCATTTAGTTACACATGACTACAAAAAAGTTATAATACATATTATGGGAGGTCACATTTCCACCATATCCATCAATCTAATACCAAGTGTTAACAAAAAATGACTATTTCTAACCAGTTCCAATCAACCCATCTATGCCTGTGATCCTTCCTTGACATAGGACTGCATACAAGTGCACCAACAAGCTAAGATTACCACTTTTAGAATTTATACTAATAAATTATCATTACCCCATAACCACATATAAGTGCACTAACAACTAAGACTTATCCTATATATCCCCCCTCCACCATAATTTTATAGCAACAATAATTTTATATCTAATCCTAATTGTGTAATCATAACTTGATGGTCAAATATTACCATTCTTGTCCCACAACCACCTACCACCAAACCCATCTAGCCCACCATTTTGGGTAAGAACACCTCATATACCACTATAAAGAAAAAGATGTTTGATATTATGGAACAACTTTAGAAGAGGCCTTCACAAATTTCCATTTTGGATTTATTACAAAATTCCACTATCTACAAGAACATCTTAATAGAATTCCTCAGCTAATACCATGTTCCAAATGATATAAGCCTAGACAAATTCTAAGATTTGGTTGGACATCTATCCCCAAGCCAATAATTAATCTTTGACCAAAGTGATATGTTTTCCCTTGGCCCTCTTCATAACAATCTATTTTATATTGAAGTTGTCATCACATGGCACAAAGTGAAGTGTGTCGTTATAGATAATGGATCGGGTATGAATATTATGTCTTTAAAGCTCAATAAGGACCCTAGATACACAATAACCAATTTCTAGATAGAAATGATCACTATTAAGGTCTATGATAATGAAGAGTGGGAATCACAAGGTACTATCATCTTTCTAATTATCATTGGGCCTTTGACCCATGATACACTATACCATGTGTTAGACCTAGACCTATTTTATAAATTACTTTTGGTTAGACCTTGTGTACATGAAATTTGTGCAATCCTATCAACATTGCACTAGTGTCTTAAGTTTTCTCATTTAGGTATGGAGGTTATAATCAATGAATATTTTTATCCCTACGAACATTACAAATATTTGGAGGCCAAGTATGAAATCTATAATTACTAGTTTGGCCTAAATTTGTTTCCCAAAAAGGATAAAGGGAAAGAAAGACTTGTTGATTTAACTAAGGCCAATTACATTAACCCAAACAACCTTGATTCATCTTCCCATATGCCACATCCTAAAATTTCTAATCATTTTACCATCACAGTCAATGGCCTAGGAGAATATTTGACTGATGATACATTTTATATTTCTAAGCTTCCGTAGAACCCCAAGTCCTATGGAAGACCTAAATCCAAGCTAGATTACATGGAATCGAAATGAAAGGGAAAAGGTAAACTACATATTCTAGCTCCAATCATTTTTTTAAAATCCACTAATAAATAACATGAATCACTTACACATGATTAATCATGGATGTACAATGACAAACTAGCTGATTGTTATAAAAATTCCAAGTATCCCATTCCTAACAGGATAATGGGGAGTCAAGCTTATGAAGGAGGATACCTCAATCTAAATCAATAGGAAACTCTTGAGCCAATGTCTATTACATTTTACAAGAGAACCTATGGTCTTGGATTTAAATTTCCTAGGGGTGACCTGTTGATGGTTAAAATTGCACTTCTTTCTAACACCAACAATGGGAAGTTTCAAGAATGTGGGACTTGCAACTTGAAATGACCTCTAGATTTTAAAGAAGCTGGCTCTTCTTTATATCAAGTGTATATTAGAAAAGGGATAGGAATCAAATAGAAATACAAGTGCAATGAAAGAAAAATCTAACTATGGCAATGTGCTTGAATTTAATTTGACTCTTAATTCTGAGCATAGTGAAGCTATATGTAAGATCCAATTACATTAAAGAGTGAACAAGGCATGATCAATGTAAAAGATGAAAAACAATAAAAATAGAGGCTCACAACTTATACTACTTTTGTAATGACATAGAAAAATATCAACAAAGGCACAAAACTCAGTCTTCTTATTAATTCTCCAGTCACATAAAAGGCACAAAAACATGCATAGTTACATAAACTTTCTATCTCAAGAAAATAGAACAAACGCAAATGATATTCCTGGTCACAGCTAAAGAAAGTCTATAAACTCTTGACAATTATCTCTTGCAAAAAATTCTCTATATCTTTTGATCCTTCTTCTAGTGATTTTTGCATCCCTATTTATAGCATTGGATTTGCTCTAAATTGTCTACACATTCCCAATCTAACGGCCTAACTGAACTCTAACTAAACTAGAAGTGTCTAACACAGGATATTTCTTAAATCTAAAAAATTCTATCTTTTTACAAGTTCATTGGCCAAAATAGATACCCAAGATGCTTCCCACTTTCAAACAAGAGAGGACACTTGGTTGATTCCTTTACTTGAAAACATTCTTATTATTTAGGAGGCACCAAAAAATGACACTTTGCATGTTCCACAGCCTTATCGAAGACACACGACAATTTTCACATTACTTATACTCTTTACTATGTCTTCACATTGGGGTGCTCCATCTTTGACATCTATCACCATCCGCTTCTTTGAATTTTAACAATTCACAGAGAATGGGACCCACAACACTTCTCACCCAAGCAACTTCAAGAAGGGAACAGGGACATGTGGCACTTTCTGTTCATCTTTGATAAGGGACACGTGGTGATCTCTAATGCTTTTAGCTACCTTTTGAGAATCTTATTTGAAGGTGACACGTGTCAGTCTCCACATTACTCTATCTATACTATAGAAATAATCAAGCCTCATTTCATATTTACACAAACGGTGACACTTGGTAGCTTCTACTTGCCTCAAAAACAAAACCTGGGACCCACCATAATATTTACTTATCGATGAAATAAAGTGAAGATATTTCAGAGGTTGACAAATGGTGGCTTCTACTTTCTTTAGCTATGGATATGTGGCATCTTCTATTGCATTTTAGAAAATCATATTGAAACCTTCTACTCGATGCCACTTGGCACCTTCTGCTGATCTTGAGAAAAGGTTATTAAAACCTTTCGCTCGATGCCACTTGGTACCTTCCACTGATCCTAAGAAAAGCTTATCAAAACCTTTGAAACTCAAAAGAAGTTTGAAACATGAATGCCAACATGAAACACATATGTCAACACTTGTCACGCTCCACTAAATTACTATGAGATACATGGCACGTTCTGAGAAACCTACATAAATTATGAATTGTGTCTCGGCTACTAACACTTGGTAGTTTTCACTTGATCCTGATACTTAGAAAAAAATATTGAAAAAATAAATGAGCCCATGCTCTAAGTCAAAAGCTTCACTGTCTCAAACCAAAATATGTAGGGACAAAATTTGGAGCACACAACTAAAAATTGGAAAATGTAGAGTTTTTTACTCTACATTTCTTGGCAACCCCGAGGACTTCTGAGCCTGCTCAAAAATAAGAATCCAAAATCGCCCACATGACCAAAATGTGAAAAAAATTACAACTTCAATAAAGCTATTTGATAAGTAGACCACTCATCGTTAGATAATCCTTACTTATTTTGCAATTCGTTGAAGGCTAAATCAAGGTTGATGATATCCTTGTGTGAAAAATTATACAAATTCTGAACTGTAGCCTTTAATTTAAATTCTAGTTGGGAAATGGGAATCAAAATAGCTTCTACTTCAGGCATTGATGAATCATTCCTTAAACCCTAAAAAACTACCTGATCATTCTGCCTGGCTAACAACAATGATTTAATTTCATCAATCATCAACACAGTGTTGTAATCAGGAAAAGGGGAAGGAAGACCTAATTACACTAGGTCTTTAATGTGTTATTTCATTTCACTAATTCCTTCTTTCATCACATCTAGAAACACTTTGCAATTGATTGCTACAGAGTTGTAATTAAGAACCTCATTCACTTGTTTAGTAGTGACCATTCTATCATTAATCCCTACTGCTGACAACATTCCATCAATTGCATCATATAGATTTTACAGTAGCATTTGGGAGTCTAACACTCTCATAGAAATAGTAGATAGAGTGTCTTCTACTGATGTCTCCACCTTTTCACATAGTTTTTTGTGCATTTAGCAAAAAGGTTAGAGAAGGTCTGAGCTGAATAATCTTCTAAAATATTCTTTTCCATATTGATTCATAAAGCTCCTTCACCAGATTTAACACTCCTACATTCTTTGGCCTATTGGCTAGCTCAAGTGTCAATTGTTCTGCCCTTTATCGCTCAGCTTGAAGTTGGGCCTATATAGCTATAGTATTATTTTGCTCATTCAGTAGCTTTTGTTGAAGTTGAGTAACTTGTAGCAGGCTTTCCTCACATTTTTCTTGAAATGTTACCTTTTCTTGCCTTAAGGTTGTCACTTCATCCTTTACCTGCATTAGCCCTACTTTTAAAGAATCATTTTGGGCCTATATAACATGGTGAGTCTGAAGAGAAACAATATCTTGCAATTGTTTATTTAGACTCTCTATTTCATTATTCTTAATATTGATCTCTATAGTCAAACTACTATAGTTTACCTTCTCTTGGGATAGGTTAGCCTCCATTTTTTGTAGCTTCCTTGATATTTTCAAATAATCTTCAGCTACTATAGAAGTGTATTCATTTAGCAACTCAACCCTATCTTTTGGTCTGAAAAGGGACATGTCTATAGCCACTACATTTATTGTGTAATCTTTTGGATGCATCTACTCATTTGGCTTAACTATATTAGGTGACAAATGGGTCACCATTAGTTGTTGCTAGATTGGGTGAAATTGTGACCTAAAATGTGGTGTAGCCCTTGTGGCAATCCATATGGAATAGACAAATGTTGGCTAGGGGAAATTTGAGGAGGTACTTTCTTGGATACAGAGGGAGAAAAATGGGGCAATGATATGGCTTGAGTAGGGATAAACAGGGCAAAATGAGAAATAAGAGCAGTAAAGGTGGTAGGGGTTATCATTTATCTATATGGAATCATCACCCCTAGAGGAAAAGAGAGAGATTGAGAAGAAGAAGGAGAAACAATACTTACCTGAGGAGCCACTGAGGTACTATGTAATTGGTGTTGTGAGGGTTCTACCCTCTCCTTTGAATCAAGTTGAAATCTCAGCCTCTTATGCTTCCTTGGTGTTTCTTCTTTTGGCTGTGCTCCCCTCTCAATATTTACCACTATTGCTAGTGGTGCTTGTGTAAAACTGGGAACCTCAAGGACTGACACTAATGGAGAAGATTTTGGTGGTAAAGATACCACACTCTTATTTTTTGATGGTACTAAGAGGTTAGGGCCAAACCACTATAATGACTGAAGTTGAGGTTTGCCTTGGGGTCTATGATGTTTGACTGGATTCAGCTCTGGCTTCTGGCTCTCCACCCTGTGTCTGTAAATTGCTTGTATTAGGGCTAGATACAGAAGAGAGATGACATTTATCCCAGCATTCCTCCCATTTTTCATCTGAATCCACTTTTCCAAAAGAATGGGTTATCTGATAAATCTCTTACCTATATTTCCAATAGGCTTCTATTTTCTCAGCATTCCAGTCTTTATTCATTAAGGCTCTTCTAAGACCAAAAGTCATTCTGATTTTAGGATCAAAATCCCTTTGCTTAACATAAAATGTTTCCCATGGCCTATTCTCTTGAAGGGGCAAATTTGTCATTTCAACATAAAAATTAGGAATATATTCTCTAGGATTTTTCCTATTTTCCCAAAAGGGATGGCCCTCATGCACAATTCTAGAAACAACCTTATTAGTCCTAATCCATGAAGTTATGAAACCATTTGGGTCATATACCCATTTATCTTTAATTAGGGAGAAACCCAAGAAGGCTAGCTTTCTAAGCATCACAATCTCAACATCTCTGGCCTCTAGTGCCATGTTGTTTGTCATCCATGGGACATCATACATTTTCCTCTTCTTCTTCCCAGAGCCATATTCATTATCTACCATAGACACCTGCCTAGTGACCTCTAAGAATGCTAACCTAAGGGTCAAAATCTTAGGTAGTAACACTGGTTCCCCACTAAAACCATGGACTCTAATAATCATATGATGGGATCCAAAAAAGAAATCACAAGGGATAGGGCAATTGGTCATAAGATTTGATACACTTAGAAACAATCTATTTATAACTAGTTCTGGGCTCAGATGACAAAAGGTAGGGGCAACAAAAAGTTCCCAAAATTTGTATGGGTCACTAGTTTTAGATAAAATATGTGTCCATGCAGACACAGGAGTGGTCCTTTGTAGACTAAAACTTGGGTCATACATGTTTAAATGCATGTGTTGGAAAAATATGCTAGAGTTCTGATACAACATAAGGTGAAACAAATAAGAAGAATACCTAAAAATCTCTTTTGATTTGAATTGGGCAAGTTGTTCCACCATTGAAAATGCAATCTACTCAGAGAAATCAAGCCCATACTCCTGAGTCTTGTCGACAGTTTTCAATCTAAAGAGGATAGCCATTTGTTCTCCATAGATAGTCATATCATCTTTCATTTTGAAAATGAAAGCCATCATAGAAAGTGCATCTTGACTAGCTTGTGCAAATTGTGCTCTTGCTACAGGCATTATCAACATAGTAGTATCATCATCACCTAATTTCAATTCTGATCTTAAAAACCTCAATTGAGTATTGATGTTTTCCCACATTTTTTGCATTTTAGCAATGGTGGGAAACATGGCTGTCTTATCATGATATAGTGCCAACATTTCTCTGATAGCCTTTGGTGTAATCTGCACCATGAATGGACCCTGTTATATGGTATTTGAAGGTGCATGGAACAATTTGGTGCATATTTCAACCAAGTCAGGGCATGGATGCACACCTAGGATAATGAATTATGCCAATTGGGAAGTCCATATCCTCATTGCAAATGTCTCATATTGTCCAACCTTGGCCCTCTGAATACACCATTGATGTGCCCCTTCTCTAAGAGTTTTTTCTACTAGTTCTTTGAAGAATTGGGTCCATGATTCCATCTGTAAAATCTTTTACCTTCGCTGGGTCATTTGCATGACCAACTTCTGGGACTGTAGTCCGTGGGTAAGTCTTTAATGGTTGTGCAGGGGCTGAAGCATATGATTTACTTGTAAGAAACTTGTCAATGGATTCATAAATCATAGACCCTTGTTGTAAAGATTATGCTCCCTCCATATCTATATCTATTCTTGAAAATAGTGAACTGTGATAGCAGGTATGAAGCTTTTTCAATAAAAAATGTGCTTTCACTTTAAGTAGGTTTCCTATGAGCTAAAAATGCAATTAGTAGGAATTTTCTCATAGACGAGGAATGTTTGAGACACTATAAGTTTTAACTCTAGTTATGAGGTATTTATTGACCCATCAAGTCTCAAAATGGCATTAAAATTAGAAAACTATTAGCAAATCTTACTAAATATTCATGGGATAGTGAGATAGATATGTTTTGCAAGTGGCTACGCAAGGTACCTTGGGTAATTTAAAGATTTGGGAGATATTTAATTTTGAGAGTTTTGAAATTTTTTAAAAAAGGCTCTGAGTTGTGGCTACGTGTTCAAAGAACACTTATTTAAAAGAAAGAGTGGGAAAGAGAAAAAAATAGGAAAACAAAACAACAAGGAAATGGAAACTATTTACTATAATACATTAATTAGATATCTTTTCTCTCATCTTGGATCAAAATAATAATTTCTAAAGTTTCCTTCATGGTGAAATGACTTATGTTGCTAGACAAGTGGCTGAATGTGATGAAACTCTAGTATTTTGATCTTCTTGCATGCTAATTTTATTATCTTGTATTCGAGTGAATCAAAGTCAGACATGCTTCTAATATATACATACTCCTTTTGTTCTTGAAATCTTGTCGAATGCTAGTTCTTCATACTAGCATGTCTCATCAAGAAATCAATGGCTATTTGCTCATTACCATAAGCCCTTTGATATACATCATTTATTTTCTTATCTCCTTCTACCTCAAACTCAGGTTCCATTGCATGATCAACTTCAGGGACTCTAAAAATATCATCTTCAAATTCACCAACCTCTTGACAAGATAAGTCTAAAATCTTACAGTAATTTTGCATATTTATTTGAGTCTCTATGTTGTCTTTTTCATTCGCAACTAGCTCACAACCTCATTGAAGAATAGTATAACCTGCCCCAATGACTTCAAACAAATCATTCAAATCATGATCAAGGAAGTATTCATACTCTTCCATACTATCTTACAAAGTGAGAAGAAAGTTAGAAATTATCTCTTCCTCATCAGAGATTAAGGCATAAGCTTGTGACTTCCAACTCAAAATCTAGAATTCATGTTGAGAGACCTGAGGATTGATATAAGAGGTATCTTTTGGCATTTATTCCCTCAAAACATTTTGTATTTCATGATCTTCATCAAATATGACAAGTGCCTAGACTAGTAGAGTCATAATTTCCATATGGATCATTTTGAATTATAACAAACAAATGATTATTTTTCTCTTCTTGATCATGTTTAGTCTAGTCACCTAACTCCTCAATAAAGACCCTTTCTTCCTTATTCAACATAGCATGAGCTGCCTCTAATTTTGAGATTGGTTCATTAGTGATGTGATCCTTTGATAGTGGTTCAAATAGAATTTTCATCTTTGAACCATAATTGGTTCTTAGGATGAGGTGAGACTAATCAAGGGACATATATCCTCCTATTTTGGCTGTAAAATCTATGGATAAACATCTTGGGTATCTATTTTAGCCAATGAACTTGCAAAAAGATAGAACATTTTAGATTTAAGAAATATCCTGTGTTAGACACTTCTAGTTTAGTTAGAGTTCAGTTAGGATGTTAGATTGGGAACATGAAAACAATCTAGAGCAAATACAATGCTATAAATAGGGATGCAAAAATCACTAGAAGAAGGATCAGAAGATATAGAGAATTTTTTGTGAGAGATAATTGTCAAGATTTTTTAGACTTTCGTTAGCTGTGACCAAGAATATCATTTGACTTTGTTCTATTTTCTTGAGTTAGAAATTTTATGTAATTGTGCATGTTTCTATGCCTTTTATGTGACTAGAGAATTAATAAGAAGACTGAGTTATGTGCCTTTGTTCATATTTTTCTATGTCATTGAAAAAGTAGTCTAAGTTGTGAGCCTCTGTTTCTATTCTTTTTCATCTTTTACATTGATCATGCCTTGTTCGCTCTTTAATGTAATTGGATCTTAAATATAGCTTCACTGTGCTCAGAATTAAGAGTCAAATTAAATTCAAGTGCATCTACATAGTTATATTTTTCTTTCATTGCACTTGTATTTTTTTTTGATTCTTATTCCTTTTCTAGTATACACTTGATATAAAGAAGAGCCAACTTCTTTAAAATCTAGAGGTCATTTCAAGTTGCAAGTCCCACATTATTGAAACTTCCCATTGTTGGTGTTAGAAACAAGTGAAATTTTAACCATCAACAATTTTTGGCACACTTGGTGGGACACCATCTTGAAGTTTATTTCAAGACCATATGAACTAGAGAGCTACAAGGAGTCAGAGGTGTGGACTAGTAACCAGATCTCAATCTATTGTAAATCCAGGTATTCTTTTTCCACCATTTGTAACTAGTCCAAGAAGAAGAGTCAATCAGTTTATACCAATACCAAGAGTAAATATGGGTGCTCCTATACCCCCAATGAATTATGCAAGTTTTAACATTGGTAGTCCTTTGATATTCCCAATACCACCAACCACTTGGGACCCTATTCTAGTAAATGCCTTGAAGGCTCTGCCCAAATTCAATGGGCAAGATTTCAAAACACCTAAAGAACATCTTCAGGATGTGTTTGATGTATGTGCTATACATGTGGTCACACAACAGAATGTTGCCATAAGATTGTTAGCAGCCTCTTTTAAAGGAAAGGCTCTAGAATGGTATAGATCCTTGAACCCAAATACAATATCTACATTGGATCAACTTGTAGATCTTTTTTTTGAAATATTTGAAGAAAAGGGTGATAAGTCTTTTATGTTGCAACAATTGATTACTATTCAAAGAGCACCACAAGAAGCAATGAATGACTTCAATTATAGATTTCAAAAGACTTGGGAAAGGATTCCTGCTATAGCTAGACCATTACAAGGTATGTCTATAGTGTTTTATCTTAAGGATTTAAATTCAAATATATTAGTCATGATTTAGTCACTTGGAGGTCAGACTCTGCTAGAGGCTTATGAATATGCAATCAGAGCTGAAAATAATTTAATAGATGTTGGAAAGTTGCCCCTAAGGCCTCCCATGCCCATGTTTCTAGAGATTACTTTAACATTACCTCAAGAAGCCCCTAATTCCATAGCCCCACCTGTGTCTATGTATACATATCCTCAACCACCTGCTAAAGAACTTGTCTCTACCCAGTCATCTGAGATGGATGATATCAAGAATATCTTAAGGACAGTTTTTAATGAGTTAATTAGCATAAAGAGACAATAGAATCCTTACCCCAGAACTCAATATCAAGGCTATTTTTTCAAGGTCATAGATTCTCATCACAGCCAAGGTCTTGGAAACTGAAGCTATTTTTGCTGTAAAATCTATGGATAAACATAAACCAAAAAACTAGTGGGGCTATTTTTTCTTCTTGTTTTAGAGACATCCCTTGCATTTGAGCCATCAAGACTAAATTTTCCATACCAAGAGACTGATAAGTTTGTGCATCTGAGGTACCAAAAAATTGTCCATCCATTCTTCTTTGCTCTGCTACCTTTTGTGTGTAGATTACCCATGGGACAATCTCTAGGTGTATGAGCATTATTACAAGGTAAACACCAAGCATTGGTGCTATTTGCATAATTATTTTTCCCTTGAACAATTTCCCTATTTGGATTTGGGGAAACAGTCTATGAGGGTGTGGGGACTACAACTAATTGGTTTGCTGGCTGAGGGTTATTTTGCCTTTGATGACCTTAATATTGGTTTGGCTGTGATGAGAATCTATTTCCTTGATAGCCTTGATATTGAGTTCTTGGGTAAGGATTCTATTGTCTCTTTATGTTAATTAACTCATTAAAAAATGTCCTTAAGATATTCTTGATATCATCCATCTCAGATGACTGGGTAGAGACAAGTTATTTAGCAGGTGGTTGAGGATATGTATACATAGACACAGGTGGGGCTATGGAATTAGGGGCTTCTTGAGGTAATGGTAAAGTAATCTCTAGAAACATGGGCATGGGAGGCCTTAGGGGCAACTTTCCAGCATCTATTAAATTATTTTCAGCTCTGATTGCATATTCATAAGCCTTTGGCAGAGTCTGACCTCCAAGTGACTAAATCATGACTAATATATTTGAATTTAAAGCCTTAAGATAAAACACTATAGCCATACCTTGTAATGGTCTAGATATAGCAGGAATCCTTTCCCAAGTCTTTTGAAATCTATAATTGAAGTCAGTCATTGCTTCTTGTGGTGCTCTTTGAATAGTAATCAATTGTTGCAACATAAAAGACTTATCACCCTTTTCTTCAAATATTTCAAAAAAAAGATCTACAAGTTGATCCCATGTAGATATTGTATTTGGGTTCAAGGATCTATACCATTCTAGAGCCTTTCCTTTAAAAGAGGCTACTAACAATCTTATGGCAACATTCTATTGTGTGACCACATGTATAGCAAATACATCAAACACATCCTGAAGATGTTCTTCAGGTGTTTTGAAATCTTGCCCATTGAATTTGGGCAGAGCCTTCAAGGCATTTACTAGAATAGGGTCCCAAGTGGTTGGTGGTATTGGGAATATCAAAGGACTACCAATGTTCCAACTTGCATAATTCATTGGGGGTATAGGAGCACCCATATTTACTCTTGGTATTGGTATAAACTGATTGACTCTTCTTCTTGGACTAGTTACCAATGGTGGAAAAAGAATACCTAGATTTACAATAGATTGAGATCTGGTTACTGGTCCACAGCTCTGACTCCTTGTAGCTCTCTAGTTCATATGGTCTTGAAAGAAACTTCAATATGGTGTCCCACCAAGTGTGCCAAAAATTGTTGATGGTTAAAATTTCACTTGTTTCTAACACCAACAATGGGAAGTTTCAATAATGTGGGACTTGCAACTTGAAATGACCTCTAGATTTTAAAGAAGTTGGCTCTTCTTTATATCAAGTGTATACTAGAAAAGGGATAAGAATCAAACAAAAATACAAGTGCAATGAAAGAAAAATATAACTATGGAGATGCACTTGAATTTAATTTGACTCTTAATTCTGAACACAGTGAAGCTATATTTAAGATCCAATTACATTAAAGAGCGAACAAGGCATGATCAATGTAAAAGATGAAAAAGAATAGAAATAGAGGCTCACAACTTAGACTACTTTTACAATGACATAGAAAAATATGAACAAAGGCACATAACTCCGTCTTCTTATTAATTCTCTAGTCACATAAAAGGCATAGAAACATGCACAATTACATAAAATTTCTAACTCAAGAAAATAGAACAAAGGCAAATGATATTCTTGGTCACAGCTAACGAAAGTCTAAAAACTCTTGACAATTATCTCTCACAAAAAATTCTCTATATCTTCTGATCCTTCTTCTAGTGATTTTTGCATCCCTATTTATAGCATTGTATTTGCTCTAGATTGTTTTCATGTTCCCAATCTAACATCCTAACTGAACTCTAACTAAACTAGAAGTGTCTAACACAGGATATTTCTTAGATCTAAAATGTTCTATCTTTTTGCAAGTTCATTGGCTAAAATAGATACCCAAGATGCTTCCCACTTTCAAATAGGAGAGGACACTTAGATGATTCCTTTACTCTACTTGAAAACCTTCTTATTATTTAGGAGGCACTAGAAAATGACACTTGGCATGTTCCACAGCCTTACCAAAGACACACGACGCTTTCCGCATTACTTATACTCTTTACTATGTCTTCGCATTGGGGTGCTCCATCTTTGACATCTTTCACCATCCACACCTTCAAATTTTAACAATTCACAGAGAATGGGACCCACAACACTTCTCACCTAAGCAACTTTAAGAAGGGAACAGGGACATGTGGCACTTTCTACTCATCCTTTACAAGGGACACGTGGTGATCTCCATTGCTTTTAGCTACCTTTTGAGAATCTTATTTGAAGGTGACACGTGTCAGTCTCTATGTTATTCTATCAATACTATAGAAATAATCAAGCCTCATTTCATATTTACATGGATGATGACACTTGGTGGCTTCTGCTTGCCTCAAAAATAAAACCTAGGACCCACCACAGTCTTTACTTATCAATGAAACAAAGTTAAGATATTTTAGATGTTGACACATGGCAGCTTCCGCTTTCTTTAGCCAGGGATACGTGGCATCTTCCATTGTTTCTTAGAAAAGCATATTGAAACCTTCTGCTCGATGCCACTTGGCACCTTCCATTGATCTTGAGAAAATCTTATTGAAACCTTCTTATCGATGCCACTTGGCGCCTTCTGTTGATCCTAAGAAAAGCTTATTGAAACCTTCAAAACTCAAAAGAAATTTGAAATGCAAATGCTAACACTTGTCACACTCCACTGAATTACTATGAGATATGTGGCATGTTCTGAGCAACCTACATAAATTATGAAATGTGTCTTAGCTGATGACACTTGGCAGTTTCTACTTGATCCTAATACTTAGACAAAACTATGGAAAAAAGAAATGAGCCTGTGCTCTGAGTCAAAAGCTTCACCGTCTCGAACCAAAATGTGTAGGGACAAAATTTGGAGCGCACAACTAAAAATCATAAAATGTAGAGGTTTTTACTCTACATGACCTTAAATATCTTATTCATGTTCCAATCCCAATGACTAGTGATGATGATGTTGGTAGCAAAGCAAAGTTTGATCATAGCCTTTATGAATACCTAGATAATACTAATTTATTTGACAACCATTCCATTTTTACTCTTATCTCAACTAACTGGCATAATCTACTTCTTTTATATCATCCTCAAATTATAACCTGGGACCAAGAAGAATCCATAGTTTCTATAGATGGGTTTGAGAATGATGAGTCCTTTTGTAATTTTATAGGCCTAAGAGATAATGTTTTGTTGTGAGACCATAAATAAGGATTCTCAATAAAACTAGATCCTGTAACCTATTTTGGAGAATAGGTGAACACCCTTAGCCACAAATAATTAAATAAAACATTGAGGTCCAAAAGTGAAAACCTCTTTGAGGCACTTTTACATCAGGGTAAAACTAAATAAAAAGGCTAGTCTTATGGTGAAAACCTATTTTAGGTACCATTAGATGGGGGTGTTCAACCCTCCTCAAACATAGCTATAGATACCACCAATGATGAACTTACCTATAGGTATGAGTTTAGTTTTGAAAAATAACATGCCTTTGACAAAATCATCCAAGAGTTTCCAACAATGTTTGTAACATGGCCATCCCTACCATTGGGAGATTTAGATTCATCTTTCCTAAGATAACTTGAAGAACTACTTCAAATAGAGGACTTTGCCATTTTAGGCCAATTCAAACCATTTCCAACCATTCTAGAAGATGGTTCAACCCTTCTTATATAAGAAACTGTAGAAGTTAACATTGTGACTCATGATAACCCAAAATGGATCAAATTAGATGCATCCCTCACTTCAGAGGAATATGACATCTTTACAACCCTTTTGAGGGAATTTGTTGACATATTTACTTGGGCCTATTTAAACATGCCAAGTTTGGACCCCACCTTAGTTGTACATCACCTTTTTTGTACATCATAATGCTAAATCTATGAAACATAAATTGTTCAAGATGCATGCTCACATTATTGTATTAATAAATAAAGACTTAGAAAAGATCTTATAAGTGAGATGTATTCAATTAATCAACTACTCAAAGTAGATCTTAAATGCTGTGCCATTTAGTAAAAAGCTATAAAGAATCATAATATGCATTGATTTTAGAGATATAAATAAGGCCTTCACTAAGGATGACTTTCCTCTGTTAAACATTGATATGATCATTGACTCCATAGTGGGGTATGAAATCCTTTCAATGATGGATAGATTTTTAGGATATAACTAGATCAGTATTATGCTAGAAAACCAACACAAAAAAATGCTTACCACTCCATGGGGAATATTTTGTTATCAGGTTATGCTATTTAGTCTCAAGAATGTTGCAGCCACATACTAAGGATCCATGACCATCATATTTATTGATATGATGCATGACATTGTTGAGGACTATATCAATTACATAGTAGGTAAATCAAAGACTAGGGCCAATCATCTAACTACATTATGATGAATATTTGAGATGCTTCATAAAGAAAAGGTTAGACTCAATCCTAAGAAGGGTGTTTTTTGAGTTAGTTTATTAAAATTATTAGGATTTATTTTCTCTTATCAAGGTATTGAATTTTATGCATCCAAAGTTCAAGAAATTATATAAATACCCCCACCTTTTAATTTGATGTATATCTATAGTTTGCATGGGAAGATCTAGTCCATTAGATGCTTCATTTCTCTATTGGATAAAAATTATCATCCATTTACACACCTACTAAATAAGGGTGTCAAGTTTCATTGGGATGAAGAATACCAAAAATATTTTTACCACCTAAAATACTATCTTGCCAATCCACCTATTTTATTACCACATATTCTAAAAAAGTCATTCCTACTATATCTGTCTACCATAAAGAAAGCCCTGGGGGCACTTCTAGCTAGCATGTTGATAATGGAAAGGAACATGTTATGTATTATACACCCATTGAAAAAGACTATTTAGCTATGGTCTTTACATCATAAAAATTATGACATTACATGTTAAACAACAAGACCATGGGTATTTTCAAAGTAGATCCAATCAAGTATCTACTATTCAAAATAGCTTTATAAGGTTGTATGGCTAAATAGATCATGATTCTAAGTGAGTTTGAGATAGAATACATCAATTAAAAATCCATGAAGGGATAAGTATTTATAGATCAGTTTACAAAATATCCCCTTGCAGATATCAAACCTCTCACATTTTAAATCCTATAGAGTACCATTATGACCATCATTGAAACACCTCATGAGGAAAACCATTGGAAGCTATATTTTGATGGATCATTCATATCACATGTATTGGGAGTAATCCTATTATTTATTATACCACAAAGGGATCTTATTCCTAAATCATTCAATATTAGCTTATGTTATACTAAATATATGGCCAAATATATATCACCCATCATAAGGATTCATCAAGAAGTACAATAGAATATACAACATCTCAAGGTTTATGGTGATTCTCAGTTAATCATCAATCAGGTCACATAACACTTTTAGACCAAAGATAATAAGCTAATACCATACAAAGTCATGATTGACACTCTCAAATAGTAGATTGATAACATATAATTTGAACACATTCTAAGGTCTAGTAATAGAATAACTGATGCCATGTCCACCATTGATACTTTGATCCACCACACCGATAAGGCAAAATAATATCAATTCCTCATTGAAAATCTTCTAGTGCTTGATCATGAACCTTTAACCATTGCAATGATCTATGATATTATTAGTTCCAACTCTATATGGTATTCAGACCTTTTTACTTACCTTCATAACCATATTATTCCACCATAGCTATAATGGAAACAACAAAAATACTTTACCCATCAAGCTTCATGATATATATTATTTAGACCAACCCTTTACCATCGTAGTTTTCATGGAACTCTGCTTCATTATTTAAATTTAGTAGAATCAACATTAGATTTATGGGAATCTCATGAAGGAGTATGTGGAGCCCACACAAGTGGATCCATCTCAGCCAAAAATCTCCTTCATATCAAGTATTTATTGGCTAACTATAGACATAGATGAAACTATTTATGTCAAATGGTATGACAAATGTCAAAGGTGTGCCAATCTGATTCATGCCCTAACTAAAACACTAAAACAAATGCTTATACCATGCATATTTACTACATAGGAACTCAATCTCATTGGAAATATTAACCTTACCTCATCTGATGGCCATAAACATATCCTTACCGCTACCAAATATTTCACTAAGTGGGTTAAAACTATACCCCTCACGTGATTGGAAAACAAATTTCCAAGGTCATATTTAACCATCTCATTTTCCACTATGGTATCCCATCCAACATTATATATCATAATGGTATATTATTTAATAACAAGGATGTCAAAATGTTATGTGTTGAGTATAATATTATTCAACATTTTTCTACTACATATTACTCACAAGGTAATGGCCAAGTAGAAGCATCCAATAAAACCATTGTCAACATCCTTAAAAATATTATAAAAGATGATGGAGATAATTTACACCTCCAAATATTCATTTACCTTTGAGCCTATTGCACTAATTACCATCCCCTAATAAGAGCCACTTCATATTCCTTAGTTTATGGTACTAAGGCCATTCTTCCCATTAAGGTTAGATTACCTTCTTTGTGCATCTCATTGAAACATGTTCTAGATGATGAAGATTACTAAGTATCTCACCTATAAGAGTTTGATTTACTTGAGGAAAAATGCATGGTCTCTATCAATTAGTTTCAAGTAGACCAGAACCAACTCTATGAACACTACAACTGATGAGTCAGACATAGAGAATTTGAGGTTGGTGATCTTGTTCTCAAAGAAAACCAATAAAATACCATGACTGAGAAGATGCACAAGGTCAAGTTCAAACCCAATTATCTATGCCTGTACATCATTTTTTCAACCTATGGCTCCAAAACATATAAGTTTACTACTCTAGATGGAGATGAACTTGATGAGACAATGAACATTATACACCTCAAGTGTTACTATGCTTGAGAGACCTGAAGTATTATCTATGACCCATTTCCATTATACCATATCATGATCTTCTTTGTACCATACCTTATACCATTCTACCATACATTTTATATCAACCAAGTTATTTTTACCCTTCCCACCCTAACACATTGACCTTAGTTTCATTTTATGGGTTTTCTAGGCAAATTTAGCGAGGAGATTCATATCAAGTTTTAGAAATTAATTCATTGTTCTAGATAGATGTCATATTTTGGACTAATATTATAGTGATTATATAGTTACATCCTCCTTTTTTTGTTTCTTTCCATTCCAAGTGTTCCTGATTATAAGTACCTTTGGGAAAATTAGAGTGCCACCATCGTGCTACTAATTCTAAATGCCTTTAGTAAAATTAGCATCATTGACTTATGTTGTTGTTCCCTGATTATAACCACCTATTGGAAAATTAGGAACAACACCTTTTTTTCATGACTTGAAGTACTACCTTACCATTCCTATGTCATACTATGCCATTTGCCTACTCTACCTATATTTATTGATAACTTGTTGCTAACTAGTTAGATTCCTTCATTTTAAGGTAGAAATATAGTGACTTGAGGTCTTAATGGGACTATATAGGTAGTTATCACTTCATCTTAAGGCTAGCTCAGTCACCCCTAAGCCACGCTCTTACCATTTTATGAGTAACCTAAGCCACACTCTCATCATTTTATGAGCAATTCTAAGTTTGAATGCTCTCATAATTTTATGAATTGGAATTTTTAGTATCTCATCAATATCAATTGAGTTGAGATGCCTTGAAAATTATAAAAACATTTGAAAAGATCTATAAAATCCCCAAAATATCACTATAGTGACCACTTTTTTTATTTAAGGATTCTGGGACCCCTAGTTTTTCACAAGAAACTAGTTGTAATTTAATTTCCCCATCCTTACTATCATAACATCAAATTCACTCATCATTTTGTGAGACCATTCCTATTATTCCTCTATAATACAATCATGTTTTCCTATCATCACTTTTATTCTATCCCATCTCCTGGGTAAACTACATTTGACCTGAAGTTTATGTTGGACCTTACATCCATAGAACTATGTAGGTAGCATCCACTTGCCTAGTGCATCTAGAGTCAGCTCAGCTACCCCCTTCCTTTTCTTCTATTCTCCCATTCCATTTATTTCTTTTGTTGTCTCATAGAGCCTAGCATCAATTTTTGTCATCTTGTTTATTGTTTGTTTGTGTTAACCTTGTGATTAACAGTTATTTGTGTTTTGTGTGATTTCATTCTATTTATTTTGATTTTGTTTTTGTTTCTTCATGTTTTATCTTCATATTTTTTCTTGTTTGCTTGTTTATTTGATTTCATTGTTGTGCCTTAACTTAGTAGACCTATATTCATTAGATGATTCCTTAGGCATTATAATTAAGTCCATCCATATTCATATGTTAACATTATCATCATGGTTATTATCATTAGTTCAAAGTTTTTGATTTTTTATTGGATCACGTGTTACTCCTTATGCACATTTTGGTTAAGTTATCATGGTGTTATATCATGATACATACCACCATGTGCTACAAAAAAAATTATCTTGAGAATATTAAAAGTAATGTGGATGCGATACTTGTCCTTGGTGCCTGAAAACATCCCTAATCTATTCCCATCATTACCTAAATACATATTAATTACATCGTGAAATAATTTTTTATCTTTTCTAGTTAGGACGTGCATATCCATACTATTAGGTTGCCAAAATTAATCTTTCTCCTCTATATTGGCTTCCTCTTACTTCATGAGTACAGATTTAGTATGTAAGCCCCATATTACACTTTACCATCATTTTACCAATGATTACAACTACCTTTGGGAAAATCATTATGTATCATCCCACCCACAAAGCCAATTATTATAATTACCTATGAGAAAATAATTATGTTTTGATCTACTAGATGTTTTGGATTATAAAACCCTATGGGCAAATCCTTATCATTATTCTGTCTAGCTAGGGCACATTTTTATTTTGATAATGCTTATAACTTCCTTTGGGTACACCATTATCTCTATCTATATGACTAGGGCATGTTTTTATATTTCCAATGATTATAACCACCTATGGGTAAATAATTACTTTTTTATCTCACTTGTGTTGATGATTATAGCCACCTTTGGACAAATCATCTTATTTATCTACCCAACTAAGGTAGCTCATCATACCACTGATTATAAATACATGTTGTCAATCATTAGTTTCCACCCCACTTTACCCTTTTGGTCACATCATTTCCTTATTTTTAGGGACCAATCATAAACCCTTTTTTATTGATTGCTCCTTTAAGGGGGCATCGAGAGGTCATCCATTACTATTTAAGTATTAAGCATATATGACCCTTTTAATTATTTGGAAATACATTACTATTCTTATATATTGTAATGCATTCCCAAACAATGGTAAATTGTAGACACATAAAACTGGCCACAACTGGATTTTGATTAGACTTTAGACTGATTCCTACTAATCATTCCAAATTAATCCTAGGAATCATTGAACATTCCAAATTTTCATGTACATCATTCATAAAATCTCATAATCATGTTGAGACATCCCTAATTAGGGTATTATATCATATTCAACAATAACCTCTCATAGATTCATCCCTAATCACCTTAGGGCATCATAACTATTAATTTGGCATATGGACCTATTAAGTGGGGCACTTGAACAAATGTAAAATATTAAAAGATAAAAAATTCTAATCAAAATCAATTAAATAGATAAACAAGATTAAATTCTTAGTTGAATTATCCATTTACAATTAATGAATGTCTTAAAAAAGGAAATTCAAAAATTCAAAATATCCAAGCCTCTCATCATTGTCTTTATGAGTTGTTAAGCTCTTTGAAAATATCCTAAATATCTAATTTGAGATCCATGCCTAGTAATTATAAATCATAAATACATGACAACTATTAAATCAATTGGAGTTATTTTTAACTCACCTAGGTTTATTTTGAACCCATTCCAAGCCTAAACTCAACCTTAACTCACCTTGGGTGATATTTAGTTCCTAAGACTATAAATACAAGGCCTTGCATATTTAATTATAAGTTATTTTGGTGAAAATTTATTATGCACAAATATCTTCAACAATCTCTTTGATGTAGTGTTATAATTCCCAAATACCTTGTAAGTAGTGTTACCATGTTCAAATCCTAAGACAAGAAACATCAAAGCCAAGGTGTCAAGGAAAGGAGCCAAGAAAACTCCATTGTCAAAGACTTCTTGATTCACAATCCAAGAAAGACATTCAACAAGCCATTTGGAGCTCCAAGGTAAAATACTTGTTCATTTTATGTTTTTTTGTGCTTTCATTTAGTTTTTATTACCTAATCTCCCCCTAGTGTCTACGCTAGAGGTGTTAAGATTTTAGTGTGTTTATTTCATTTGTTTTATGAAACTAACACAATATTAACCTCCCCTCTATTGTAATTTCCTTGATTACATGCACTATTTATATGTAATAGGAAATGTAGTAGTTCTATAAATCAATCTTAGCTCAAAGAAGATGAATCCTACTTATACTTTTGATTGGGGATAGATTAGATAATTGAGATCATGACCAAGATTGATCCACTAGACCTAATCAGGGGATCTTTTACCATAATAATATCACTAATTAGGGTTTCAAAGTCTCCAATCAAGAAAAACTATTCAATAACTCTAACTAGGTCCTATGTTTTCATTTTTAATAAACTAATAGAAAGTAAAATAAAGTCTAATTTAGTGTTCACTAAAGATTATGGCACATAGTAGGGGTAATAAACATTAAAATTAAACATGCATAGAAGAAATATTTTTATGTAAACGTATATGAAATCCCAATGTATGGGAAAAAAATGCAAATGCATATGTATCTACTCTTACGAAGGATGAACAAAGTTAGAAATACTTACCTTTGAAGATAAACCCATCAAGCCTCAATCTCTCCCTTGGCCAAGGTTTTTTGTAAGAGGTTATTATGGTATTTAAGGATGACAAGGATAAATCAACTCTAGGATACATAACCTATCAAATCATACAAAATATTTATCCATAAGACAAGATCTGTATATCCAAAGAATGTATGAAACCTTAAGATTATTCATCAAGCAAAATGGTGGATAAGTAGATATGCAATATATTTTAATTCTTATCTTCTCTTATAAACTATGAAATAAACGTGTTTATATAGTCAAATCTAACCTTAATACTTTTTAAAAGTTTAAGCTGACAAGGTCGAGCCAATTGACCTATTATCATTATTGATAAAAATAAATTAGATCATAGACTAGGTTGGCCAGGGGCTGACCTAGACCCTAATAAGTTTTATCAATAAGAGTACAAGGTCAATGGGGTTGACTATATAACATAAATTATCAAAAAGGGTTTTAAGTTAGGGAAGGGCTAATGAATATGGTAAATGACTAGAGAAGGATGAAAATAAGAGACAAATATTAGGGGAATGGTTATAGGAGATGGCTGTGTCGATAATAAGTGGTAATAAGGGACAATAATCCTATGAAAACACCAATGGTCTATCAATCCCTTTCCTGGTACACCGCTTAGGGCATGCATTCAGAGAGATTAAGAATCGATGGGTTCCTACAAGATAGAGAGTCAATAATTGATAAAGTTTTAAAATATTATGTGTATACATATGCCCCACTCAAAGCTCATCATGTGTCATGTAGGTACAACATAGGATGGTTCTTTGGGAAAATAACATATTGACACACAATGCTAAAGTTGAATAAAGTGTAGTAAGGAGCGAATAAGATAAATGAAAGGATGGAATTAAAAAATGCATACCTTTACGTATCTTAATGATGTAAATAAATAAGGAGATGCAAGAAATGTGAAGGCATCCAATGTAGGGAACATTAGGTGAACCTATAAAGATTAGTGAAAAATTGAAAATTTTTAACATGGACATATAATAGTTGAAAAGAATCTATATGATGTTAGGATTCTATAACATTTTATGGTTTGGAAAAAGAGCTAGTATAGACAAAGATATGATCAAAATAAGAAATCTGATGGTAAATATTTAAAGGGTACATAATTTTGAATTATAAATATAAATAGGGTGAAAAATAATTTATTTGGTATTCTTACTAATCTAAGAAAATAGATCTCTAATAGACCTTGTGAGAGCCCAAAGAGCCAGGATGGTGAGGAGATGATAACTGAGATGGGGATGATGCATAATAACTAAAGTGAGTGCAACATAAGTAAGTAACTAAAAATTTCAAAATTTTAAATATTTTTATTTGAAATTGAGTGAATTATACAAAATTGAGTGGTAGGAAAATCTAGACACTAGAATGAACCCTAGGAAAATTTTAGGGACACTAGAGGTTAATGGGGTATTGGGTAGGAAGGAGTTAGAACAATAAATTCCCAAGGAATTTATTGTAATTGGTCAAAAAATCATCACTATGGATGAACAAATTTGATTAGGTTGACTTAGTCTATAGAGGACAAGAAGACCAATAGGTTGACTCAGTTGGTTAAGGAAGAGGGTTGACTTAGTACTAGTAGGCCAACCTAGTTATTTTTGAAGTGGTCAACTCAATATTGTAAGGTATGATTGGGGATGAATTAGCAATAGGGGTCAAAGGGTATCTGACTTAATATTTCATAGGTTGATCTAGTATAAATTTTAATAGGGTTGATCTAGTATACCTGACAAAGTATAAAGATAATTAAGTTTGTAATAGCTTAATTCGGTATAAAATGAAGAAACTAAATCAAACCAACTAAGTTTTGTGAAATTTTTAAGAATGTATTTAATTAGAATGACATAGATATCTAATAAATCCTTTATTATTTGATATTTTATAGAGGCATCAGAGATATTAGTGATTGATCGATGCATCATTATTACCATATTTGCTAGAGTGATTGACAAATGTGGATAAAGCGATATTGGTTGTATTAGGTCTAGGAGGTATCATGGAGATGAGTTGTATCCCACTGAGTGTTGATATTATTATGATGTTACTCAAATAATTAGAATGGTTGAATAACACATTTTGATGGTTGGTGGATGGGGATACCATAAAGGTGGGTATCACACTAAAGTACATCTATGCATTTCTTGGCTACCTATAAAAGCGACAGTAGTGATCATAAGGACACCAGATTATCTAGAAGAGAGATGAGAACTAACCAAGTGGATAACATACTTGGATAAGATCTACCTAAGACTAAGGGTGAGTTTATTTTATGTGTATATTACATAGATTATGAACATCTAGAAGGTTGTGATTGAACTTTTGATAACACAAGTGTTGTGTCATAAGTTAAATGGTAAGGTACCGATGTATGCAATAGCCTTGTGCTAGTCTATTTTGGATCAAGGTCTACTCTATGATTTTGGGTCTATCATCTGGGTCCATCTCATATATGATATGTATGGGATATTTTCTAGAGGGTAGAAGACCATGGGACTAGTGGTATTTCTCATTATATAGATATATGAGAGGTTCCTAATGTATTGGCTAGTTGGGTTGCCCCATGTGGTTGATGATAGGTTACCTTGGGTTACTAGATAGAGATAGGACTAGGTAACACAAGCCATGACCCATGTACCAACACTATATAAAGTCACATAAGGGGAGATTATGTGGCAACCATATATATATATATATATATATATATATATATATATACTATTTAGCTTAGTTGGGTGATCATGGTGATAGGGCTAGCTCAAGTATAGATAATAGGCCACTATACTTGGTGGGTAGAGCCATAGCCAATGTCACACTCTAAGGTAGTTTAGAATCCCATACCTAGTGGATCTTATAGTATATATTAATTTTTGGTCACAATATTCTAGAGATCCAAGGGGCAGAGATGGAGGAGGAGTGCCAGTCAAGACATCAATGATCAAGATATAGCATATGAAGCCACAAATTGATTGAGCACAACAATTGATATTCGAAGGAGGATAAGGTGTGGATGTAAATTTAGGGGTGTAATAAGTACCATAGTAGGCACCATAATAGTAGGAGAAGTGACCACCTCAAACACACCATATATTGATATGCCATTGTTAAGATTGAGCATGGATGAGGGTAGTCATGTAGGATGATCCAATATTTGGCCCAAGATAGAGTTTTTCCATAAAAGCACCTATGAAAGGAGGTTTTTAGAATGTATAGATGGTGAATCTTAGTTTTTAATTGATATGGAGGTAACCCACATATGAGGTATTTAAGGGATGAGTATATGGAGAGTCCATGCATGATAGATGAGTAGATAAGGAGATGGTGGTTGGTGACACCAAAACTAGTGAGGAATGTTGTAATTTTTAATTTTTGAGATAGGATACTAGTTGTATGTGATTATAAGTAGATAGATATATTTTGAGATGTATATGTTATCTAATATCTAACTAGTTTTGGTTTTTATAGACCATATAATAGAGGAGGTCAGATGGGGATTTGTAGTCATGAAAGCACACCATGACATTTTGGACAAGGTGTTGGCACCATACAACCCACCACATTGGATGATCCTATGGTACCATCTACCCTAGCTTAGGAAAGCTCATTCAGACTAGTCGGAGAAGCCACAAGGTAGCTACAAGAATTTAAGGATAGATTATAGCCACTGATAGGGGTGGGAGTAGGATAGGCATAGGCCTAACATACTCTAGCTTAGGAAAGAGTTGTACACATGGATACCATGATCTAGTTAGGACAAGTATAGGCCAATGTGACTAATATGTAAGGATAGGTAGTAAGGTTGAGATCATAGATGACCTAATTACAATTTACTATGTAGAGTGGATAGTCTAAGGCATCTATGTGAAACATGGCTAGGTCATGAGATAGGCGTGATGGAGCCCAGTCATAGAGCTAGAGTGATGTATTATTTTATATTTTATACCATTGTATAAAACACATGATATATAGAGATATATTATTTTAACATTTGGATTTTGGTCTCAATGAGTTATATTTTGGTTTTATTTGTTGATTCATGGATATATTTCTTTCTTATCACTAGTATTTTTTCTTTTATTGCATATACTATGGGAAATATATGTGGAGTGCTTTCTTTTCTAGCATTATGTGGTACACATGCATGGTTAAAAATAAATAGGTAAAAATGACTTCAAAAAATTTACTACATAGTATATCACAATGGGAAAAGTGTAATAATAAAAGATGACTAAGTAGAATAAGAAAAAGTGGTAAACAAGAGGGAAAATGTCTTTAAAACATAAAAAAGATTTGCACCAAGTTAAAAGAAATAAAAACACACTAAATCATGTTAGGAAGTATGAAAATAATGTAATAACATGGAAATCACATGAAAGACAAATGGTATAAAAAACAAAACAATTAAGTCAATCAATCATAATAAATCACATTGGGAAGTAAAAAAGGGAAACAAATTTGACACTAATTCAAGTTGGGAAGTATGAAAAACTTAAGATAAATGGTTGTATTCTTACATGTAATTAGAAAATGATAAGATAAAAGTTAAAGATTAATAAATTAAGCATAAAACACACTAAATAAAGATGGGAAGCATGTTAATGACATGTAACTCATTATCATTCATGACTTATCTCAAATTTGACACATGTATTTTCATTATGACTTGGGTATTGGAAACTTTTGTGAGGAAGGCCAGGTCCTATCCATGGTATTACACTATAAATCATAAAGGGAACACCAATGAGGTGGAAAAAACATAAAAATTATGTTAAAATGGGATGTTTGATATGGTAATGTGAAATTTTGGTAATTTGTGAGGAAAGCCTAGTCCTATCCAAGGTCTTACACTATAACTCACAAATGGGATCCCTAGGGGGAGTGATCAGTGAACAAAACAATATTTCTCAAGGGGAAATATTATAGTGGTAGGGAATGAAAGAGGGAATGTAAAAATCATAATGTATGTGTCTTATGAGAAGACCTTAGGAAACATGAGAAATACTAAGGATAGATAAAGACACTAAGTAACTAGTGACCCTCAATATACAAAGGATACATGTTCACTATAGGCAAAAAGATATGTAAGTAAATAAATGAGGTTCTAAATCAAATCAGGTTAGTTATATAAAAAAAATAAAGTAAACTGGACCTACCTTCCCATAATGTGTTTATCATTCCTTAGGGCCTCTTATAGATCCATTGGTCTACTACGAAGATCAAGTACTTGTGTGAGAAAGTAGGTAACACTAAAATATTTTTTAATTCTCCTTTACCAATCTACTATCCTACTACACCCCAATGGACCTTGACTCTATAATGAGGCCAATTATGGATTTTTATATTTGATTATAGGAAGGAGATGTCCTTAGAATCATGTCTTTTAATGTGATTTAACTTTTGGAATTTTTAATGTTGCCTTTGAGATAATTTCCTTTTAAAATGATTTGGGTTTTGAATTTTTATGTATTTTAATATTCCTCCTCCATAAAAACTTCAAATGACCAATCATGAGAGATAAAGTGATACACATGAATGAGCTGTAGGCTTTGGCTAAAAGAAGCTGAGTATCCAAAGACATGACTAACTAGAACACTTAGGCTTACCTATGAACCAGAATGTTATCTCAAGTTTCAACCATATGTATGCTTAGTTTGAAAGAGGAAATAAGGGGATTAAAGGGATATCCAAGATGGACCAGTAAAGGATATTATAATGAGATGAATTATTTTCTAACTAATCACATGGTTAATAAGGAATTATCAAAGGGAGTAAGGATTGTATAACCAAGTCACAATAACAATTATTCTTATTTAGAGAGATAAGGTAGCAAACAATCATGAAATATATCCATACAAAAGGAACTAATAAATAAAGAGTATGTAATCATGAAAAAAATCAATAAGAGAACATAAGGAAGAAAATGACATGATAAAAAACATGTAGTGTGAAACATAATTCATCATGTAAGATAAATAAGAATTTGACACAATGTCAAATGATATAAGATAGATAAATGTAAATTTGGAGAACACATAAAATCTAAAATGAAGAAATAAATGAAAAAACACCATGATTGTGTTCATAAATACTATTAGATTTATCTACACACATTATCTATAACATCTAATAAGTCTCTATGAAGCTGAACATGGAATTTAGCCAAAGTCTCATAGATCTTTAGGGATAGTTGAGAAAATACTTTACATTGAATCTCCTCAATAAAAAATGTAGGAATGTCTGATGCATCATGGTGATTAGGACTATCATGTAAGAGATTCTCAAGAGAAAGAATTGGAATGGACTCTATGGGAGATGAAGGGGTCACTGATGGAGAATGGGCCATAGGTGAATGAGTCAACAATGGAAAAGGGGCCACAGGTGAAGGAGGATTCATAGGTAATGGAATCATGGGTGTGGAAACTATAGGTGGAGAAGGGATCACAAGTGGAGGATCCATGGGGGAAGAAAGGGGAGCCTTCTTATGAGGGCAACCTATGGGAGGAAAGGTGGTAGGCATAAGAATAGGAATGAGGTGATATTTGAGATGCTACTAAAGGATGTGAAAATGATCAATGTGATGAGTACCACATTGGTGCCAAAAATAATATACCTCTCCATATTTGGGAAGATATGTAGGTAATACTTTTGTGAGAGGTATAGCCTTATCTATGGGTTGAGAGTAGTGAGATGCAAGGTGTCTATATATTGTCATAGCTTATAACAATACATGGAGGAATAATTATCTATGCCATAGAAGAAAAAGATATGATTGTTAGTATAATTTTTAGGTTTAATAATTGAGGGAGTGGAAATGGAAGCCAAGGAAGGTTGGTGTAATAAACAGTCTCTAGTCCAATGACTGATAACTTTATGAAAATCATAATATGCCTAATCAGCCCATTTGGTGGGAAAAAGAGAAAGATATGGTAAAGGTATCAAACCATCACCAAGGGAAGGTGGGGTTGGATGAAAAACTAGATGAGTTTTGATTGAATAATAAATAGGAACAAAATCATCTAGAGAGGGAGTGGAAATAGGATCCAAACTAGGCTTAGCTGATGGAGGGGTGGGATTCATGGAAGGATGAAGGATAGTCACAAGAATCTTATGGATAAGTAGGATAGAGGGATCCTGGTATCTATAAAATAAATAGGGATCAATCATATCATGATCCATAAGCTACTCTTATGAGAATATTCAGAAATTGGAGGTGTGTGCACCATCACTACCCTAAAAATAGGAGGAAAAATGCTAAAATTAGGAATTATATAAGATGGAATGTGAGAAGATATATAGAAATACTAAAGTAAAGAGGAAATATAACAAATAATTTAATGATCTTAAGCATTAACAAGACCTCCTAAAAATGGGTTATCTAAAGTATAACCATAATCATATTTAGGTGTATGAAGATCAATGGCATAAGTAGAGATGTCCTTGTCATCTGATGTGGTGTGATGAATGGAATATGGAGTCTTAGTTAAGAAAATGTGTATATCATTAGAAAAGGTAGAAGCTAATAAATGAGATGAGGCAAGAGATCTAAGGTTTTGATCTTGAGATTGATCTCTTCATGCTCATCATCATCTGAATCTAAGAGGTTAGGTGGTATATTCTTAATGAGTTTGAGGTGACCATTATAACCTTATGTGGACTTTATAGGAAAGTTAAACTATTGAGATTCATGAAATGGAAAAATTGGTAAGGGTTAGAATCTTGAATATACCATGGTCTTGGAATTGTTTGAAATTCCAAGGGTTAGTGTCACCTTGAATCCTATAGACTGATCCATTGTGAGGAACTTTGACACATTTATAGGTGGAAGAGGAAATTGTTCTCATGTGATGAATCAATGTCCCACCAAGAAAAATGTTAAAGGATAGAGGAAAGTTTAATATTATTAACTTCACTAAAATAGTGATAGGTGGAACAATAATAGGGAGCCACACACAACCTAAGGGAGTCATTTTCCTTCGATCATAGCCTTGACATGTGTTACATGCAGACTTAAGATTACATTCAAAATATCGAAGGGTTTTAATAAAATCAAGAGATGAAACACAAGTACCTAAACCCTCATCAATTAATTCATGTTTGAATTATATATCATCAATTTGGACACTAATAAAAATGGGAAGATCATTTACACAAAGCATAATCTCATCAAGAATCATAAAATCAATTGGGAATTTGAGGAAGAGAAAAGTGGCCATTATTTCATCAACGTGTATGGACATCTCTTCACACTATTTTAAAATGAAATTTTATAATTTGGATAAGGTGTCTTCACATCCTAATAGGGAAGGATGAAGGATGTTCATTTTGAACAAGAGATACATAAGATGATTGTGATGAAGTAGATAAGTCTTCATAAGTTTGATAATTGGTATTTGAGATGGGAGATTAATAAGTTCTATGATAGGATCCCATTCAACATAACCCATAAGGGGACTATTGGAAAGAGGGGCATAATTTTGAAGGAGGTCCTCAAAAGGAGGAGCTGAAGTGAATGTGAATTTTTGTTGATAGGATCTGGGAGGTTTAATTGGAGGAAAAGTTTATTGATTGTCTTGAGAGGATGGGGTAGTTGATGTAAGTTTGGTTTGAGATAAATTTGAAGAAGTGTTAGTATAAGTTTGAGTATTATTAGTGATGGGTAAAAAGTTTGGAGTAGTTTTTTAAATGGTATGAAAAGTGTTATATAATGGAAGGGTTAGAATTGGTTCATTGAATGCTATAAGGTATTCTTGCCCCAACTTTGTTAAGTGAGTTGGGGAAGAGTCTTGGATAACACAAAAAGTGTGAGATGATTGAGGAGTGTGGATGGGATGAGAATCAATGAAGGCAACTACCCTTCACATATTACTGATTTTGACCACATTCTCTTTAGGATTTGGGTCTATAAGACTATAAACATTATTGGAAAAATGAGTAGGATTATCCTTGTTGTCTTGGTGATTTAGAAGAGGATATTTGTAGATATCCAAATGAACATTAGCATGGTTCAAATCTTGAGTTTTAGTTTATGTTTCATGGGATTTGAGGGCAATGTCATAGGCTATTGATGTTTATGAATGATATAATCATGGTCAAAATTGAGACCAAGGAGAAAATCCATATCCAAATTATGCAATTGCCTACAAGTTTCATGAGAATGACCCCAACTAGCATGGAACCAATATAATTTATTTGCATCATACCAAGATTTCATGGGATGAGTGGGATCACATTCTTATGGAAGAGGCTTTTGGAAATGCTTTTGTAACTTTATTAAGGATAAATGTTTATGAACATTGATGTTACTTGTTGAAGAGAAATGAGAATTAGGTATGTGGTTGGGAGGGGAAGCTTGTTCTAAAGCTTGGTTAGGAACAATAGCTTCAATATTATGGATGGTATCATAAGAATCAGTGACACCATTGTTAGGAGCATGAAATTTTTTATTTTTGATTATCATGTGAGTACCCATAGTAGGTTTAGATGGCTCAAATTGATGCATGAGGAAATCTTGGCTCTTGGATTGGTCAATGACCTCTTACAAAGTACATGGAGAGAGATTTTAGACCTGATATTACAACTTAAGATAAATATATTTGGAAAATAGATGAAAGAGGTTATCATATTCCATATTGTGTTCACACTTGTTAGAGAAGGTCTTCCACCATTTGATGAAAGTTTGTGCAATTTCCATTTTAAGTTGCTTACAATTAATAAAATGAGCCAAGGTATTTTCACGAATGCCACTAGTTTGAAAATATTGTACTAAAGCATTAACTAAATATTTCAAACTAGTTATGGAATGAGATTTGAACTGGTTATACCAATATAAAGCATCTCTAAAGAGAGTTTTTGCTAATAGTTTGGTAACAGTAAAAAAGTTTAAATTGATCCAATCTTTGTATATATTTCCAAATATTTTTAAGTGTAGTGTAGTATCGATTAACCCATTGTAACTACTAGTAGGGTGATACCTCCTATATCTATATTATCAATTTGAGGTTTAAGGGGCTCATTTTGAAGGTGCTTGATTTTTTTGTTAATAAGAAGAGGTTGAGGAATCCATGGAATTCAAAAGAGGAAGTGGGGTGGGGGGGTAATTTTGGTTATGCATTCCCCATGGAACTTGTTGAAGGTGATTTTGGAGATAGATAAGATGATTTTGTATTTACATCATTTGATTAGCATTATTAGTTTGGAAAGCATTCATTAGGATTAGAGTTTGTAATAAAAGTTGATGGGTTTGAGTGGTGTTTTTATAGTCTATGAAACATTAGTATTAGTATTAGTGTCTTGGATACCACTATTAGGGGTAACATGCAGATTATTAGTAGATTGAGAGTAATTTTTAGTAAGTGAGGCACTAGTAACATGATTTATTTGTGTGGAAAAATATGTACTAGTAGAGGGATGAAAACAAGTAGCACTAGAGGCATGATTACCATGGGTAGAAAATGATGTACTAATGGAAGAATTGAGAAGAGAGGGTTTGAAAAGAGGCCTATTAGATGTAAAACCTACCATGTTATAAGAGATAATTGGCATGGAGGTGGAGGAAATTAAAGAGTAATAGATCATAGTATGAGAAGGGGTCAAAAGAGAAGGAAGAGGTTGAGAGGCAAAGAAGCTAATTTCCCAAAATCCATGTGAGAATGTGGGGGAAAGTGAATGGGGATCCTTAGTTTGACCACTTATCATAAGATGGTATATAGTAGATGGATCTTTTAATTGATGTTTAGGACATTCATTAATGAAGAAGAACATCTCTAGAGTATATTCTAATTTAGGATGATATTATAAGGATAAAAGAGGGTTTTGAACTAAATATTAATGAGGGGTCCCATAGTTTGTAGTGTGAATGGCTACATACACATTAATTTCATCTAGGGTAGAAGCCATAAGATGATCATGGGAAAACCTATTAAAGTTGGTAAAGCTCATCATATATATTGAGTTTAAGTTAGTTTTGTCTTAAAATAAAAAGCTCATGATGAGAGAGAAATAAGTTTATGGTGTTATAAAGACATAAAGGCAAAAAGGATATAGAGTTAAATAGGTCAAATTTGTACTATAATCTAGTAGGAAAGAAAGAGTACAGATTCATACAAGTCAATTTTGTATTATAGATAGGATATGAAACAATCTAATAAGGATACAAAGTCATATAGGTTGAATTAATTATTTAACTTGATTGGTAGAGAAAGATACATAGTCATATATGTTAACTCTATATTGCATACTAGGAGATATAGTAGGCTAAGAAGGATACATAGTCATACAGATTGACTATGTACTTCTGATAGGGGAAACATAGTCTATAAGAAATAGTACTGAATAGAATGATAGTGTGCTAAAATATGGAAACTTTTTCCAATATAAGTGATGTAAGAAGTGAAAGAAAAGACAAAAATAATTGAATCAATGTGAGTGATCTAATTGGGGCACACAACATAAAACCTTACACTAATGTTGGCTAATGCAAGTTTTTGTAATATAACACACAATGATTAGAGAGCAAGAAATCAATTGAAAATTAAATGCTAACTAAGTGGTCACCTGGAGTTTTATTATATTATTTATAAATTATTATTTTAAGTGTGATAAGAGAGTTGGCTGAAAATAGGGAACTAGAAAGCAATCTATGGATGGTTTCTAGATGTTTAGGTTGAAAGGTATATGTATTGGAATTGGTAATGGATGGGTATCAGGGCCAACCCCCTCACTTCATAATCTCATAGTGATAAGAGTGTTAGGTTCTTTTCCAATATATACCATTAACCACACATTTATACTTGGATAGAAAACCAAGTCAACTTCCCCCTTGGTGATGAAATCCAAGTAGGTAGGCCTAAAAAAGATAAGTGTTTAAATGCATTTAAATATTTTATTATTTGGTAGTGTGTGAAAAATATAAAAATAGTGTAGTTAATTGATAATTTGAAAAAACATCTATTTAGACTATGTGAGTTACTCTAGGCATGCAAATAACTCAAAAAGGAAGTGTGAACTAATTACTAGTAAATAGTTGTTAATTTCTTGATGAAAAATAGTAAAGATTTAGTTCAAGTGAAATTATATTTAAATATTATATAATAGAGTCGACTGGGTTTCTACTATTGTGTAGAAATAAGGTATTAAAGAATAGAGTCAAATAAGTTGACTATGTCATTCAAATAGAAGACAGGGTATAAAACTAAGTCAACAAGGTTGACTTAGTTGTTTATAGAGTTATAGTTTTAAAGGCTGATAACTTGAACAAAATATAATTGGATAAAGTATTGAAATGATATAGAAAGGAAATATAATAACCTTGGTGGGTTTGAATATTTTTAGGATTGCACATTTTATGTTGAAGTTCCTTAAATGTTGATTTTAAATCCTATAAACCAAGTTGACTGGTTTGACCTAGTTTTACAAAACCCTATGTCTAAAGAAGAATAAGATGAATTAGTTTATATTGGGTTTCTATTGTTAATATAACTTTATTGTTGAATTTTGGCCCAATGAACTAGCACATTGGCCCTTTCACATAAGACTATGGTCTTGCATGCTCACCCAAAGCATGTAGCTAGACATTGGTTCCCACAAGTTTTATTGCATAGTAATATTAACTTAATCATATTATTCCTTTTATTATGTAATTAGATAGATACTACATAAAAGTGTAGATAATCTACTTTGATTCTAGGATTATTAATCTTGGCTACCATGACTATGCAGACTGATGCCATTTTAGTTTAGAGTTTGTTACTTATAAAAAGAAAAGAATTGACTAGATTTCATATTAAGTCTCAACCAATAAATTGATCAAATCAACCTAATAGTTACACAATTCATCTATTCAACTGAATATGAACACAATAATGATTATAAATTTGTAACTCATATATTAATCATGAGCAGGTACTTATCAATAAAAATTTTGTTGCCCTAATGCTTTACAACAGGGGTATATATATTTGTTTATCCCTAACCAAGAATTTACAATATTAATGACCAAAGTAAATGACCAATGAACTCTCAACAAACTCAGAATCATGTCACTTTATCAAATAAGTTTTCCTAAAGACCCCAGCCTTTGCACCCCTATAGACTCACACTATGTTAGATCCTTACTACCATGTGTTTCTCTGCTTACGAGTTAGTGCAAAAATTATAATGGATAAGGTCTTGGTGGCCCTTAGGAATATCTACTTAACCATTCCCACTTCCCATGTGCTCCCTAAGTATTCCACCATCATTTTGAGTCTTATGCTTTTGGGTTCCTTATGACTAATTCTCCTTTGACTAGGTCCTCTTACATGGTTGCATCCATTCCTTAGTGATTTTTCGCCCTAAAAGTTTTGTGCCATGGTGATTCCATGCCATGAAAATTCCATGACAAAATGTCAAAACACTTAGCTAAACTTTGGGGCCAACATCACCCCATATTAGGATCTTAGTCTATCCCAAACTAAGTCTTTTTAGCAGCCTCTACCAGAAACTCAAGTCCCATTTAATCGATCTACTTCTTGACATTGTCCTAATGTGATAATTTATAAAGAAGATTGGTATTTATTATCTCTATAGCCTCTTTATAATTTTTCATCTCCTTGGGTTGGCTAGATATCTCATTGGCATTATTGACCAATTCATATAGGGATGCGAGGGCATCCTTCTGGACATCTTCAAGTGTTAAGACTTCTTCAACAACCTATCCTTGGAGGGATGAAAAAATATAATTTATTTGTTGATGATGTATATTGATATTTTATTCTATCATATCCACATCCTTGAATGTTTTGGCATGCTCAGTGTGATCCCTTATTAAAATTGCAACATCATCCATCTTCTGCCTCTACGCTTCTTTTGCTTGGAGCCAAGCCTCCAAGATATTATTTAAGCATGATAGCCACTCAAAAATTCCATCCAAAATGGGGATTACTTCCCAAAATATATTTATTTAATGCTTATAGACTTCAACTACCTTAGTAAATTATTCCACTAGCTCTATTCCCTCATCTTTTGGCACATGCTACTCCTTAAAGTGATTCAACAGGAGGTTCACCAAGGTTTCCAATTTATCGATGGCATCCCCATTGAGAGGTAAACCATCCACAAATGTTGGATCCTATTCCAAAATTTTCTTACACAAATTCAATGTTATACCATTCACCTCGATGGTTGTTTTAACCTATTTCTTCAGAGTAGCCACTTCCTCAGTGAGTGCCTATTTGGTAGCAACTTCCTTATTATACATACCCACCACCTGGGTATGTTTATTCTCTATATTTAACACATAAAAATTTGACAAAATTTTCTAATATGTAACCTCTAATTCCATCTACAAAAATGATGTGTTTTCTTATAGAGGGGTGATCTTTTAGGCATCCACCCATAATAATTTTGGTAGTATAGGAGTATTAGGTCCTAAAGAGAGGCTATCTTGGGGAAGCTCAAAGGTGTGATCCTCATTGTACATGTCCAATAAAAAATAAATTTATTTTCTTATTTCTATAGTCACATCATGGGAAAGGGCATACATCTATAGATAAAACATCCTATTTAAGATGCATTCTTGATAATAGTCATGTAGATTGGCAAAGGCATCAATGCTAGAATATTTTATAGACCTGGTTGGTTCCTTTCATTTATTCAAGTTGTATTCTAATACCTTGACCTATATGTTGGTATCTATAGAAGTGTTACTGATAGCCATTTCACTTATTTATTCTTCCTCACCATCCCACTCTTTTACATAAAGTTTCTCAATGTCAAGTGGTGAGTCATCAGAGGTGGCATCCTCCTCTTGTACTAGGGAGGGTGTCTTCTTAGAATTATATTTTGATGCTACCATTTGGACTATAGGTACTTCCTACTTAGGTAATTTTTCTATATCCCATTGATGTGTAGCCTTTGATGTTGAAATTTTTTTAGGAGATGGTTGTGGAGTTATTTCTAGGGGTGAAGGTAGAGTTAAAATGTGTGGAGGATAAGGTGGGGGTGGAAGGACTTGTGGTGGTGAATATTTAGGTGGATAAGGTTAAAGAGGAGAAGGGTGTGGTGGAGAAGGGTGAGGTGGGGAAGGGTGAGGTGAAGAAGGGTACAATAGATATGGGTGTAATGGAGATGGTTAGGGAGGTAAGGGGCTTGGTCATGGGGCCTAGCTAGTATTCTACCATTTTTATGGTGCCTGCTAACCACTTATACTATCATCATGCTTAGATCGATTCTTATTCTTAAATGGAGGAACTGATAGGATATTTTCTTTAGGTTCTTCACCCTTTGGATCCTTTTTTAGTTGTAGCATATAGAACAAGTTGTGTACTTGTTCTCCCATCATTATTTGTTTGACCTTTATATTTGTTAGGTATGTCTCCTTATTCTCTTTGTATGCCTTCTTACCTAGATAGACATATAATTTTAAGAGAGTATGAATCTCAAAATCAATCTTATTATCCTCCAAGGTAATAGGTTATGCATCATAGATCTAGTTTATGGATTTGATAAAGTATCACACTGAGAAGGAATACGATAACTTTAGCCATGTAAAAATATATTTAAAAGGGATCATCCTGATGCATGTGAGAGATAAATGTTTCTTCACTAAAAATTATACTTGATCAATAGCCAAGGGAAGCAAATCCTTTGGTATGTGCCATTCATTCTCAAATGCCTCCTTCATGCCATTAAACCAATACTTCATTTTTATCTTATAAGAAGGGTGATGCGCCTTGGGAATGTGAATGCCCTATAGCACTCAGTGGGGGATCTGTTCTCAAGTGGGTATGCCAACTTTAATTGTCTTGAGGTGTATTCTGGTATACTAATATCATTAAAAACCATCAAAATAAGAAATACACCCCACAATAACCTAGGTATCCAATGGGTCTTCTATGCATCCTCAACAATTTTTTGGCTAAAATATATAGTCCAATTTTATTTTAAGCCATGATTAACTTGGTAGGTGATGTATAGATATGCCATGTCAACCTCCTTCTAATGATTGGTCCCACTAATTTATGCCATAACCTAGATGGTGGGATCTTTCAAGTTATTTATATTCGTGCCATGTCCCTATTTTTGGTACATTAGTGTCATGGTGGTCTTTTAGACCTCCTTAGTGTCTACCAGGTCATTGGCCACATCCAAACTTAAGAACTGTAGTCCTAATACCTTGATTATTCTCTCTTGTGTTATCTTCATACTACACCCAACAAAATATATATAGCCCTCATGGATGCATGAAAGAAGGAACTTGATCTCCTCCATGGTTTTTCTAAAGTAAGGAGATTTGAAATGATGGAACAAACCTACAACATCTAGCAAGTTGAATATTTTTAGATCGTACACCAATTGGTTCTTGGTGTTCTGGTGCTTGACTCTATAGTCATTATGTAGGTCAACCTCATTCCTAGGTTGACAATGGTTATAGTCAAATATTTTGAAAGAGGGCACCTTGGACATCCAATTCTTCACATGCAATACTGACTCAAGATATTGAATTTCCTTAATAATTAGAGTTGGGGGAAGAAATGATTGAGTCTTCTAGGCTTGTTATACCATACTTGATTCTTCCATTTTTGTGCACTAAGCTTGTGCTTCTAGTATCTCTTCTCTAATGAATATTGTCTCTCCTCCAAGTAATTTTTCCTCGAATATTATAGGTAATGGGTCATTTTTTAGAGCCTTTTTCTTAGGTTGCATCACCCTCTAAGGAGACCAAAGGTTGATACATGGCCATCCAACATTTCTAAATGAATACATTATTATGGTCGAAGACTTTGAATTTTCAATCTTGGGTGCCCTCTAATGGTATATTTATACAACTTATAACCTATAATATTTATATATCATGGCCATTTTTTAGAGTTCTCCTATGTTTCAGTGGTGTGGTTTGATGCTCACCTCAATACCTATCTCAACTCATGATTTTTCATATTCTATCTCTAGATTTGATCTTTCTCTCTTCACTTTCAGCTCTAGAATTCTTTTCATCCTCAACTCTTCAGCTCTATTAATCTCAAAGAAATTCAAAGGTAAAATGTAATAATAAGTTAGATTTTTTACTTATATGCTTGAGGGGGGTTAACCATAATTACTATCCCTTTCCCTTCACCCATCACTTCTTGTCATTAATGCAATTTTTTAAAACCACCACTCTTCAATCATTACATCTAGAAATCAATGCATTTAATGTTATTATCACATCACACCATTGGCATAATTCTCATCCTTACTAGTTTTTATACATTAATAGCATGTCCCATCTCACACCTTCCTTTGAAGTGGAGGACAGTTGTGTCCCACACTTTTCTTGGAGTGGAAGACAATTGTGTCTTTAAAAATTCAAACTAATGTGAGAACACCGTATCCTTAGGCTATATACTTTGTGTGCCTTAAATGTCTTATGAAATTTAAGTACTTGCATGCCCTAAACACCTTGCACACCCAAGTACCTTGTGTGCCTAGTTAACTCACATACTTATCTTTTAATCATAAATCTAGATCTCTTACCCTACACTTAAAATTGAATCATGGTCAAATATGAAAAGACAATTACATTAAAGAAACATTACACATAACAAAGGTAGCACTTTTATTGAAAACCATGAAATATTAAACTAATAGCATAAGCCTTATTATGTTATAATATTTAATTTATGTAAAAGTGAAATATGATCAGATCCAACTTCCATTGAAATGTCTCAGAAGGAACTAACCATCTAACCTTTATAACTTATAAGCTTTGATAGGTTGAATGTTATGAATGACAAATGGACCATCCAAATGAATCTAAAGTTTTCCATAATGGAACATGAACTCATATTCATATAATAATACCTTTATTCCTAGGAAAAATGTCATATCATGCTTTTTAATTGTGATTTTCCACATCTTGACTCTAATGAGTGAGGAAATGGGCTTCATCAAGTTTTAAAAAAGTATCTAGGCATGATTTCAAGGATGAATCCTCATTCATTTGTCCTATATGTGTAATTCAAAGAGATAACTCCAAAAATTCAATTGGAAAGACTACCTAATGGGGTCATTTTGTTCAAGTGCTTATATGTTATTCGATAAGCCCATAGAATTGTAGATACCATATCATCCCAGTCAGTTTAACCAATATTACAAATAGTTTTGAGGGTGGTGGCTAGGATCTTATTGAAGGCCTTGGAAATGCCATTATTTTAAGGGTGGTATGACATTATTTTATGGTGTGAAATCATGAACTCATTCAATATGATACGAATTGTTTCATTCAAGAAATGGGTACCTCGATCAATAGTGAAACCTAGTGGGCATCTAGATCAAGTTATGATATACTCCCAAATGAAATGTGTAGAAATGATAACAATACAATCTTTTGCAAGCAAAGCTTTAGCCCAACATATGAGATAGTAATTTTTTATGATGATATACCAAGAACCTATTCATCATCTAGCTAGAGTGATGGGGCCAATAAAATTAATTCCCCATTTCTCAAATGGTTCCTAAGAGGGAATTGGTTGTAGAGGCATGGCATCTCATTGGTTCAATTTCTTTATGCACTAAAATATGCCACATTTCCTAGCATATACCTTAGCATCATGAAAAAGAGTAGGCCACCATAATCCATCAAGTATAACTTTATGCATGGTAATCTCTCTAGCATAGTGTCCTCCAAAAATATCTTCATGAAATTCTCAAAGTACCTCAAAACTCTCATGTTTCATAAAAAAACACCAAATAACCTCATTAAAACCAAGCTTATAAAGATACCCTACTATGAGTTGAAAAGGTGCGGCATGGACTATGATTTATTTCTTAGCCCCAGGAGTGAGATAATTAGGCACTCAGCTAGTGGTTAGAAAGGAATTAATATCCTCCATATCCTTAGGTAAAAAAGTAAGATGAAATATTTTAACATCAAGTAAGTCATCTAAAATGGAATGTGGTGGTTCTTTGGACTCAATTTAGGATAGGTACATAATTGGCTTTCCTAATTTTTACCATTATCGAGAATTGAAATTCTTGGAACAACACTATCTAGTGGTAGATCCATCCATGGAGCATAGTTTTATTGATGATGTACTTTAAGTCCTCATAATTTATATAGAAGTAAAAATGAGTGGCCAATAAGTAATATAAAAACTTCTATAGAGCATAGACCATCAATAATTCTTTGTGCTTTAGAGTGGCGTAATTCCTCTCAGCTGGAGTGAGTATTCTACTAGCAAAGTTGATTGAATGATCTAAGTGATCTTCACCTGGTTTAACAAGGATTACACCAAATTTCATTCTATATACATCAACATGGGCATGGAATGGTTTTTTCCAATAAAAAAACTGGAGGATAGGAATGGTGACTAGTTTGTCCTTTAGTGTTTCAAAATCATCTTTATAGGATCAAGTCAATATGAAGTGCTCATTATGCTTTAAAATTTATTTTAGGGGTGTGGAATCTTTGAATATCTATGGATGAATTTTCTATAGTAACTAGTAGAGCCTAGAAAGTCATGGACCTCACATTGAGTTTTGGGTGCTGGGAGGCAAAGAATAATAGACACCTTTCTTAGATCTACTAGAAGTCCATCCTTACAAATAATATGTTCTAAGAGCACACTGAAGGGTGTAACAAATAGGAACTTCTTTAAGTTTAATGATATTTGTAAGACCCAATAGTTTTTAAGCATAAGTCTTAGGTTAGATCAATGGTCATTGACCAAACCATAAATTATCCAATCATCCAAGTAGACTTGATGAAACTTATGGATGGAATTCTTAAAGGCTTCTATATCTATCTATGAAACATAGATGATGTGTTATTTAACACAAAGGGCATGACATTATATGCAAAGGATCCCCATTTAGTGGCAAATGTAGTCTTTAACTAGTCTTTTTCAACTATCTAGATTTGATGGTATCCCAAGAAGCCATCTGTGAATGTATATATCTCATATACAACAACACCTTCAAGGACTTCTTTTGTGAAAGGTGTTGGCAAGGGATCAGTGACACATGATGCATTAAGTACCTAGTAATCTATGTAAATATAGATATATCCATATTTATTGATACTAATCACCATAAGACTAACCCATTCAGATTTAACAATAGGGATGATTACTCTAGTGTGCAGCATATTATCAATTTCATCTTTGATACATGCCCATATATTGGGAATCAATTTATACGGCCAATTTTTTACTAGTTGAGCATCATCAATTATCTTGGTATGCATATTTCCTAAGGATGTATGGACTCTTTTCATTTCATTGTAACTTCTTAGAAAAACATCTTGATATTCCTTTAATAACTCAAAAAAAATTGAAATCTCAATGTAAGTCCAATAATTCCTATCGTAGCCATCTTTGGTTCTTACTCTATGTTGATATTGCACTAAATAGTTTAAATGTGCCCATTATAGGGGTTTTCTAGATCAACACCCATATCATGAAAAAATCACATTCCAAATTCCATAAGAACATCTAAATGATTGGATAAAGGGTCATGTGGATTGTATCCTTTACCTTCTTCTATTTGAAACACTAGTTTTTGTTTGCCCATATGAATCTCTTCACATTAGTCTTGATCAAGGACTGGTGTTGGCATGAAAATAAGTTTTGTTGATGGTTCATTAAATAGATGTATATCTTCCATAGGGTCATTATGTATACTTATTAGATGGCCTTCGATGGGAATCAGGTCACCAACAATTGCTTCATGCATGGCTTGGAGAGTGAGGAGTAAATCCATCCTTAGTGAGGAATAAGATAGTGTTGATTTCATTTCTTCTTCAAGAGATGCCAACATTTGGTACCTATGTGTCATTTTTCATGAACATGCCATGCCCATGCCCAAGTGCATATATTGAATACATACACCCACAAGTACTATGGTAAGTATGAATCTTCATCTATCCACATTCTCTCGTAAGGTTTAATATGGGGTTCAAGTGCTAGTACTTTGTTATAGTTGATTATTCCTCTAATTTTGTTGTCATGATGGAACTAATGATGTAAGTCAAAACATACTTGATCCCACTAAAGGATTTACTCACAATGTATTTTCCACCATCTTGTAGTTGTACCATCAAACATGTCAACTAAGGATTGAATATGATCCATGTCAGTGTGGTAAAACTCTTCAAGGTGCTAGATAAAGTCATAAGCTTCCATCTATCCATGGAAATGTGAAGCCTCATTGAGTATTTTAATAGGTGCATATATGATCGGTGCCTGGATGAATTGGCTAGTGACAAGGTGGATTAACCTATGGCATTTATTATATTGGCACAAAACATTCTCCCAACTATTAATGATACTACACACTCATCTAGTGAGGTCATAGTTACCATGGGCCCAATAATTACAAGAATTGCTTATAGTGTCAAAAAGGGATTCAGTGTCTAACCATCATAAAATTACATCAAGATTAGGATCTCTTTATTCATCATTTCTAGTAGTGACATTATAGATGTGGTTAATGTCCTCTTCCACATTGATAGTTTCTATATAAGGGGGTCCCTATGTTTGATCTAGAAGACTAATAATGCATTGGTTAGCGTTCTCAAAAATAATGTAGAGCTTCTTAAAACTTAGGTCTACATTATTTTCATAACACTAGGGTCATCCCAATAGAGTTATGAAGTCATTTGACTCACCTAGTTCAAGTACCTCAAAATATGCCTTGAAGGGTACTCTAAGTATATCAATTATGGAGTTTTTTAGGACACCAATTGGTAAATCATGAGTATTGTTAGACATAAACAATACATGCAGAAATGGATGCAGTGTTAGATTAGCCAAATTTTTAGGCCTCCTTAGTGAGGATATTCACTTCTACACCGGTGTCAACTAGGATATTCTAGATTACCCACCCATTGATGGCAACATTGACTAGTATCTCTTTATCTTCTAGGGGAGTATGAGAAATAGGAGTGTATTTCCACCAATCATGATTTAGATTTTGATCCTTATTTTTTGTATTGAATTGAGGTTGATAATAATTTGGTGCTTATCCTTGATGCTTAATCTAAATGCTTAACTGATAAATAATATCCTCATCTAGCATATGCTTACACATCTCCTAGAAGTCATCATGCACCACATTTTGAAGCTTAGCTACCTTTTGTATATTAGTAAATTGCATTGCTTCCTTATCTTTGAAAATTTTAATTTATCCTTGGAGTTATCATACCAATGTCATTATGTGCTGGAGCATATCCTTCTATTTTTGGGCATCAAGATACTTTCTTGTTCATGGTTGTTCACCTTGAACCTTCTCGATAGGATTAGAGGTAGATTGAGATTGTCCACTACACGTGGTAATATTAACTTATTGAATATTTAAGGTGCCTAAACATACATGTAAATTTAGTTTCTCAATTCAAATCATACCAACACCCTTTTCATTTCTCTCCTTGGTGATAATCGTGTACAAATCAAGACACTCTTCCAACTAGTGGTCTTTTTTATAAAAAGCACATATAAGGTAGTCCAAAAAATATCTTTGGTAGTGGTTCAGGGATCCACATTTTTAACATGAATTGGGTTGGAAATGACCACCTCATCCTAATCCTCTACCCAACCATAATAGCCACCATTATCTTAATTATTGTCTACAGAGGTTTGGTATGCACTGCATGCTCATGTTTCATGTATGTCACTAATTAGTTGGTAGTCATTAGTGTCATGATTCTATCCATAAAATATATTATAATAGTTAGATAGATTTATGTTTGTCACTCACTACAAAAGAGGACAAGATTTTACATCATGCTCTTAATGATAGATTTCACACAACTACTTTAGTAAAGTGTGGATATTCTTGCATAGGAAATTACTTCATGTGTGTCATTTAGACTCATAATTAGTGCACCAAAGACTAATATGAGTATCATGTGAATTATTTATAGTTAATTTCTTAAGATGTGATGCCATTAAAACTATCTAGGCTTTCATGAAAGGATTGATCCTAGTATCAATACTACCAACCACTTCAGTATGAAGGGTGGCTTATAAATCCTCACGTGGGCTAGTGAAGGTATTCTAATATAATGTTAATGAAAAAGTAAGAAAAAATCCCTTAAAAAACCACTATGCATGCTAAGTATCATTGATATCAAATGATAATTTGGACAATAATGTTTTGAACCTCGTATAATACTCTCTCACAATTTCAATAAGCTTCCGCTTTATTTTATTTAGCATGGCTATGCTTTATTGTTTAAATTTAGAGATATCAAATTATTGAAGGAATTTAATTTTAAATTGGTCATATTCAACCAAAAATTATTTAGGGTCAAACTTCCTATCCCATTTGTACACCCACTCTAATAGTGTAGTTACAAATTGGGTGATTTTTCTTTCAAAAGATGTGATGCCTCATACCCTCCAATGAGTTCACACTTATGGATGTGTTTTGATGAATTTTACATGAGTCATTATTTATGTAAGTATATTCTCATTTCATAATATACTATTATTATTTTACGTGCTTGATCTAGTGGTTGTTGATAATATTCAAATCCTATCCTTTGAGGGGGAAGTCTACTACCTCCTCTTGTGCCACCACCTAGTCCACCTCTAGTCCCTCGAGTAGTAATGCTCTTGACATGGTGTGTGATAGGTGGTTGATTAAACAAATTTGGGATTTCATTTTTTCCACTTTAAAGGCTAGGTCCTCTAAGCATCCCAAATTACACCATGAAACTCCCTTGAAGAGGGAACGAAAGTGTTATGTTTGTATGCATATCAAATGGGTCAGATCTATTAGCTTTATAGGTTAAATCTCTAATTAAACACTATATTATCGAAATTATGTGTATGGAATTCATCTCATTTAAAATTATTATCATGCAATATGGCTAGGAAGCTAGGTTGGTTCAGACTTGGTTATTCAATTACTGCCATCTAGCTAGTTTTTCCTTTATATGATATTAGTGGCATGGGTCATGGTTTGAAAGTGATAGGGTCCTATTTGTGTTTTTATAATTCCCTACAGATCATAATAGCACTTAATGAGTTCTCTTAGTCTCTTCCCACACTACTAACTCCTATAATCCTCTATCGAGCTTTATCATATATCCATTTCTATAATGCCCTTTGACTAGATACCATTTCAAACCCACAATATTTTATCAACTCTTATCTACTCCCCTTAAAAATGTACACCTAATGCAAAGAAGAATTTATCTCTCTATTGGCATAATCTCAAGTCTAAAATAAATAAATAACTTCTTGATTTCTAAAAAAAATTGTCTAATGTAATAGCCACATGGTTCTCATAAGAACTAGAACTTGGCTTCTTTATGACATGAATAGGTAGTTAGAGTGTACTCTATAATGTAGATATTCAAAACTCATCTCTACCAAATGTTTAAATCTCTTATCCATGGAATTCCAAGTCATGCTAAATCTCTTTATCATTCTATTGTCCAAGACTAAATTCTCCTAAGATTTCATGATCATCCTTGAGCATAAATAGATATCTAAGTGCATAAATGAATCATGATCTTAGAAAAAAAAGTTTTATATAGTGAACTATAGATATTTTTCTCTACTTAGTGCCATGTAGAAATTCCTAGTTCAAGGTAGAGAACCTTAAAATTATCTTCAACTCTAGTAATCCATTGTTTTATATTTTCAAGAGTGATACGCTCAAACATTTTACATGACTATGTAACAAGTGCTATGGGTCCTAGAAATGGAACCAAAATTTTGGGTTTCTATTATTAATATAGCTTCAGTGCTGAAGTTTGGCCTAATGAGCTACCCTATTGGCCCTTTCATGTAAGACTATGTTCTTAGGTGCTCACCCAGAGCATGCAGCTAGAGATTACTTCCTATAAGTTTTGTTACATAGTAATATTAACTTGGTCATATTCTTCCTTTTATTATGTAATTAAATAGATACTACATAAAAACATAGATAAACTATTTTGATTCTAGGATTATTAAGCTCAACTACCATGACTATGCAAACTAATGCCATTTTAATTCAAAGTTTGTTACTTATAAAAATAAAAGAATTGAGTAAATTTCATATTAAGTCCCAATCAAGGAATTACATGACTCAACCTAACATAGATACCAAATTCATCCATTCAACTGAACATGAGCACAAGAATGATTATAGATCTATAACTCATATATTAATCATGAGCAAGTACTTATCAATAAAAATTGCATTGTCCTAGTTCTTTACAATAGGGGTATCTATACTTATTTATCCTTGACCAAGTATTTAGAATATTAATTCCTAGATTAAATTACCAATTAAATCTCAATATACTAAGATTCTTGGTATTTTATCAACTAACATCTCGTAAGGACCTGAGCCTTTATGCCCCTATATACTCACACTATGTTGGATCCTTACTACTGTGTGTTTATCTCCTTATGGGTCGGTGAAAAATATATGATGGATAAGATTTGGGTGTCCATTAGGAATCGGTCCTTAACCACTCTTTCTTCCCATATACTCCCCAGGTCTTCTGTTATTGTTTTAAGTCTTATGATCTTGGGTTCTTCATGACTAATTCTCCTTTGACTAGGTCCTCATGCACTGGTGCATCTACATCCTAGTACTTAAGTACCCTACATTTTCCATGCCATAGTGCTTCCATTTTTTGTTGGTTCTATGCCAAAATGCTAAAACACTTAGCCAAAATTTGGGGCCAACAATCAACATATTCAACCTAGTTTGTTGACTTGTATGTTGGTAGAGAAAATAAGATGAAAAATTTGACTTGTGTGACCTTATATGATTATATATAATTAAAAAGGAGTAATATGTCAACCTATTTAATCTAATAACATTTATCTAATGAATACCTACACAAATAGAACAAATTTATTTTGATGTGACTATGTGTTAAACTTACACACAGAAAGTTAGAACTATACTAACTAGTTCAATAAAGTACTACAAATATATAAAAATATAATAAGATGATAGAAATGAAAGAATTAAAGAAAACCTATAGGGGTTAAATTCACATCATGCTCACCACAATGTATGCAATGGGAAATGTAGATATATAAATCAATCATATCTCAGAGAAGATAAATCTTACTTCCACTTTTGATTAGGGATACATTAGGTAATCAAGGTCCTAACTAAGATGTATCTACTATACCTAATCAAGGGATATATTACCACAATAATATCACTATGGAAGGTTCTAAATCCTCTATTTAATCAAAACTATGTAATAACCCTAACTAGGTCCTATGTTTTCATATTCACTAAACTAATAACAAGTAAAGTCTAATCTAGTGATCACTAAATCTTATGGCACAAAATGGGGGTAATAAACATTAAAAATAAACATTCATAGAATACATATACTCATTTCAATTTATAAAATATCCTAATGCATGGAAGATAAGTTCAAATACATATCTATCTACTCTTATAAAGGAGGAACAAAGTTATGAACACTTACATCTGAAGATGAACCCACTGAGCCTCAATATCTCCTTTGGCCAAGGTGCTTCACAAGAGGTTGTTATGGTATGTAAATATGACAAGGATAAATCATCTCTAGTCTACACAACCTATCAATTCATCCAAAATAATTATCCATAAGACAAGATTCGTATCTCCAAAGAAGGTATGAAACCCTAAGCTAACTCCTCAAGTAAAATGGTGGATAAGAAGATAAAAAATTTAACGTAATTATTATTCTCTTCTATTGGAAATGGAAAAATGAATCTATTTATATAGGAATATATAACCCTAATCCTTTCCAAAATTTTAGGCCGACAATATGATCCAGTTAACCTAGTATAGTTATTGATAAAAACAAATTATGTCACTGACTAGTTTGGCCAGGGGCTAACCTAGACCCTAATAAGTTTTATCAATAAGAGTACAAGGTTGATGGGAATGAATATGCAATGCAAACTATAAAAAAGTGTTTTAAGTTAGGGAAGGGATAATGAATGTGGTAAATGACTAGAGCAGGGTGAAAATTAGGAGGCAAAGCTTAGGGGAATGGTTTTAAGAGACGGGTGTGTAGATATCAAGTGGAAATAAGGGACAATAATCCTATGAAGCACTAATGGTATATCTACCCCTTTACCAGTACACCCCTTAGGGTGTGCACTCAGAGAGATTAAGACTTGATGGGTTCCTAAAATATAGAGGGCATCATTAATTGACAAATTTTGAAAATATTGTGTATACACTAGTGATGGTTTTCATTAACTATTTTCCATTTGGATCATATATAATATGAATAGATAATTCTATAAATCATTTAATGAAAAACAAATATATAAAAAATCATATATACTACCTTATTTTCATTTACATTTTATTAACTTGTAGTTTGAAGTACTCTAATCAATAGAAAACTATTAAAATCCATTTTCTCTAATTTACCCCTAATCTGGGTTTATAATAGATATAATTTTTATATTTATATTTGTCACATAGTCTTATATCAAATTAGATTTAAAATATATAATAAACAATAAATCTAATACATAGTCAATATAATAATTTCCTTGAAGTAAACTATATATAGTCAGTTATAATTTCATGCTTAGCTTTAAGGTTCAAACCAATAGAGTTTATAAACCAAAACAAACACACTAAAAGAGTTTTATATAATGTTATTTTTTATCCTCTATATAAGGCTTTAACCAAATACTATGAACATAAACATAATACAATTGTATATAATAGTTGTATTCATGTGTATGTCTACATAAATTCCACCATATATGTATCCATCTCATCTAATTTATCGATGATGGAGACTATATTTATTTTTCACTACTTATATGTATATAATTTGTACTACAATGTGTATACAGTTTGCACTACAATTTTTGTATAATATCTTCACCAAAAAGATATCTATTTTAATACAAAATTGTATGTTTATAATAAATACTGTTATACATAGTATTTGTTGTAAATCCATATGAATCACCATTGATACTATCCTTGAAACAATTTAACAAACCTATATTTTATATTATAGAGAAAATCATAAATATAACAACCGGCCATTACATATTAGGTCTCAAGTTTTCTATAATATAGTTTTAGCCCAGTTACATTTATAATCTTAGGGTTTTAATATATATCCTCACTATATTGACACACCCATGTACACAGTCTACCCTTTATAGGCTTAAGGATTTTTATAAACAAAACAAATCATAAACAAAGCTATATATATATATATATATATATATATATATATATATATATATATATATATATATATATATATATTATAACCCTGACTATAGTACTTAAAGTTTTCATGTATTCTACCTATAATGAACACACTAACAAAAAGATTATTTTTCCATATTTATTACACATAGCTTATTCAATAGACTTAAATATTTTAGGAGATATTTATTTAGTTATATCAATGGTTGAGCCATCCATAAGGCTAAATCAATATCACTTTATTGAAATCTATTTAGTAATGAATTACCTAAAACCCTACTAAGATAAATGCACATATTTCCATTATATTAAACACAACTAAATAAAGTAATTACAATAGCAACCTTGAAATAACTTCCAAATTGGTTATCTATCAAACTAGACTATCTCATTTTTCCTTCTTTATGCTCACCTCTTCTTCTTCACCTCCGTGTCATGCCCTTCTTTCTCCTCCCTATAATTATTCTTCTACCAAGCTCTCTCATACATTATTTTCATGCACTGTAGCATCAAACTTGTAGTTCATTCCAGTTCCCATCATGCAAAACCCCATTATCTACATGTTTTTTCTAATATAGGTCAACTCAAATTGAGAAAAATAGAAAAAGACCTAGTCACTCAAATTTTCTAAAACAAACTTTATTTTAATCCTTTAATCACTGCATGGTATTTTGACCTCACATGCTTGTGTTCCAAATTTACAAATTCCAGTTATTAAATCATTAAAAATGATTGTCTATAACCTAAACAATAATAAAACCAAACCTCACATACTAATGCCAATGTATTATACCCATTAGTTTAGGTTATATCATAGGATAGCTTAGGTAATTATTACATCAACTTATCATGGATCAATATCAATCTGACTTCTAACAACAAGTGACTACTGAAAAGTCATTAATAGTATTTTGACTATAACTATTATAATAATGTCAAACATAATGATATTATAGAGATATAGTCATTACTATTACCACTCTATATAGACTATCCTTAATGTCTTCTAACTATCTTTCATATATCATGGCATTAAGTTAAAAATATGATATTTCCAAAATATCATTATAACCAACAATATATTAAAACATTATAGTTAGTCTATAGACAATGATAAATAAATACTAATAAAACAAATTTACTCACTCATTAAAATAATATCACCTGCAATCATGAATTCAATCACAAGTCATGATCAAAATCAACATTATGCACTCATTTAATGTACTATAGTCATAATGAAATCACATGATTAGATCCAAATATTAAACAAAAACTAACTCATAACTAAATCACATAATTAATCAACCAAATTCAGCTAACACAATATGACATACTACAACTAACAATTCAAATAATTCATATAAAGAGTGATATCTATCATGGTGTGTGCATGAGTTCTAGCTATTTTCTATCATCCCCAAACACCTTCATGTATGCTATCTTCTTCTTCGATGATGTTATCCTTTCATCATACTCTGAGGGATGGATCTATCCTACCTCCAAATCAGACAAGAAGGTAGTTAATATATAATATCATGATGTATATCCATAAAATATCACTTTAAAAATTAACAACATGATCATAATGTAAATAATATATAAATGAAGCTAACTCATAGCATTGTAATCATGTAATAAAAATAACATACAACTATCACATAATAACATATGAATTACAGCTTAATTAAATAGTAATTAATAAATTTAATAACCATAATAATCCATAGATAATTAGATAATTTATCTTATTGAGAAATTATGATGTGACATCCTTCACCCTAAAACTAGTCATTGTCATGATGACACTTAGTTAAACACTAGTTCTAAATTTTAAAACATTATTTAGCAAAAAAATTGCATAGTATGATGTATCAAATCAAATAAACAAATGTGAAAATAGCTTGTATAACTCATCATAGTCCTCCTAAGTAGTACTATCCTTAGAGTATTAGTCACATAGGACCTTTCACTATGACACTTCTCTATTACATTGACAATGTTTGCAAGTGTCAATTACTTTGATTGGTTCTTTCATGACCACCACAAGATCCAGACCCGACAAAACATTCCAATCTAACACATGTGAAGGATCAACTATATCCTTTTTAATATAATATACATGGAAGACATTATGAAATAAATTTAGGGCTGGTGGAACTACAATCCTATATGTTATAGGATTGACCACTTCTAAAACCTCTAAGGGTCCCACCTATCTAGATGAAAGTTTCACTAACTTTTGGAATTTAATCAAGCTCTTCTATAGCTTAACCCACAAGAAAACTTTATCACCTACTAAAAACTATCTATCTATTCTCTTTAGATTAGAATAATTGTTTTTTCAATCATTGTCCTCAGTCAACCTTTGCTTGATTGATCTGACTCAATCTTCAATTTATGAAATCATCTTAGGTCCAAAGACTACCCTATCTTTTAACTTATCCTAACTGATTGGTGTTCTACACCATCTTCCATACAATGTTTCAAATGGTGTCGTATTAAAAGATAATTGTTATGAGATATTGAAAGTAAACTAAACCAATTTAAGGTACTCATCCTACTTATTCTTTTGATCCATTCAATACATAGGAAAGATATCCTCTAACATTGTATTAACTCACTCAATCTGAACATTAGTCTCTAGGTGATGTGACATGATAAAATTTAATTTCATATCTAAATATAGATTCAAAGTCAACCAAAACATATAATTCATCCATAGATCATGATCTAAAATGATCTTTTCTAAAAATCCATGCAATTGTTACACTTCCTTTACAAATCTCTTCACAAGAATGGGTGCATCATCTATCAAATTACCTAGTATAAAATGGGCTACCTTGGTTAGTTTATCAACTACTACCAAGATCATGCCATGCATGTTCATGACAATGATAAACCTTGGATAAATTCCATACTAATCACCTACCACTTCTATTCTAGTATGTCACATTGATATAAAAATCTAGTTGGATGCATAATTTTAACTTTCAAACACTGGCATTCCAAACAATGAGACACAAATTTTGTTGCATCTTTCTTGATTCCCTTCCATAAATAGAGTGGTGTAAGCTCAAAAATGAGCTTGGTTACTCTTATATGTCCTAAATATGGGGCATTGTGTAGTTCTTTTATCACTATATTCCCCAAATTCTCTCTATTTGGCACATACATCCTTACATTATATTACAAAATACCATCATTATCTATTTGTTATCCTCTATACTTAGGATTAAAAGCATTATTAGATAATACTTTATTGGCTTGATCATAGAATTCATTCCGTAGTGATAATTTAATCACTTGATCCCTAAAAATACTCTTGATATTAGCCACAACTTCTATGTACCTCTTACAACTTAGGGAATAAACTACTCTATTTTATTTACCTTTGATATAGACTTTGATATCAAAATCATAGTAAAAAAAGAATTCTAACTAATGCCTTTGATAAGCATTCAGATTCTGTTGGGTGAAGATGTACTTGAGTTCTAAGTTATCAATCTTGAGCTCAAATGATTTTCCTAACAAATAATACCTCCAATCTTTAAAAACATGCATAATTGCTATAAGTTCTAGGTCATGAAGGGCATAGTTCACCTCATAAGGCTTTAGTTTCCTAGATTCATAGTTTACTACTACACCAACATGAATAAGGACTCCTCCAAATCCATCCCTATATGCATATGTGATCATTGAAAATTGACCATTGGGATTGGTAACTCTTAGTATTAGTGTTGAAATAAGCCTCCTTTTTAGTTCCTTAAAAGATAGTTTACACTTATCCAACTAGATAAAACTTTGATTCTTTCATGTAGAGAGGTAATCAAAATAACTATCTTAGAAAAATTTAGAATGAATTTCCTCTAATACCCCACTAATCCCATGAAAATTCTTATGTTGTGGACATTATTTAGTGTCAACCACTCCATAATGGATATTATCTTTGTCAAATCTACTAAAATACTATCCTTAGAGATAATATGTCCCAAATATTACACTTTATTTAGTAAAAATGCACATTTGGATAACTTGTACAACTTGTTCTTCCACAATAATTGTAAAACTAGTTCTAGATGTTGAATATGCTATTATTCATCCTTATAATATATAAGAATGTCATAGAGAAAAACCAAAACCAAATTATCTATATAATCTTTGAACACACTATTCATGAGGTTCATAAACATTGTTAGATCATTTGTCAACCCAAATGGTAAAACTATGAACTCATAGTGCCCATATCAAATTTTAAATGATGTTTTTAAAATATATTCATATTTTATCCTTAGTTGATGATATCCTACTCTAAGATCAATCTTAGAAAAGATTGTCTCCCCTCTTATTTTATCAAAAAGATCATCTATACGAGGTAACAAATATTAATTATTAATAATCACTATATTCAACATTATGTAATCAATACAAAGCCAAAGAGTGGCATCCTTCTTGATGAAGATAACTAGTACACTCCATAATGACACACTTGGCCTGATCAACGCTTTTGATAACAACTCTTAGAGTTGAGCCTTCAATTCAACCAATTCAATGGTTATCATCTTGTACGATGCCTTAGACTATGGTTTTTATCTAGGTATAATATCTATTGAAAAATAAAACTCATGTTTAAGAGGCAATCTTGGAAATTCCTCTAGAAACACATCATGAAAATTATTAAGGAATGGATAATCTTCAATTGATGGTTCCTTAGATTCCTCCATTTCATTTATCTTGATGATAAATGTTTGGCATCCTTTTCCTTGAGCCTTCCTAAATTTCATTATAGAAATATACCTAAGATTAAACTCCATTTTCTTACCTTGAATTTGTGTCTGATTTCCAAAATAGTCCTAACACTCAACCTTATTCAGGTAGTAGTCAACCTTGACTTTATGCTTCATAATCTATTTGACTCCAAGGATCACATCATTTGACCCTATTAGTGTTACATAGAGATCCATTACTATTGTAAATTTTGGAAACCTAATCTCATCTTCAATAAAACACTTGTTAACTTTGACCTTATAATCATTCCCATATTATATTGACCATGCATTTTCCATTACTCTAGATTTTTTAGATAACTTATTTAGTATTCTAGGAGATATAAAACATTTTGTAGCCCATGTATCTATCAAAATGTAAATTTGATGTTCAAATAAATTAGCTAATAGTTTTATGGGTGAAGCTTTGAATTTGTCTTGCTAATTGTTAACTATCACATCAATTTGTTGCTAAAAAGTTCTGTGTTGTAGAATAGAACCTTTGTTCCTCAACTTATTTTGGGTAAATTTACAATTAAAATGGTTACCTCCATAAATAAATCAACTTCTAGGTGGCCCCTTCCTATCAAATTGTGGATTTCCCTTGAAACCTCCTTGGAAACCATTACCTAGTTTCCTATTACCTAAACCATTATTCAATCTAGTATGCTAAATCTTGAACTGAATCTTGGAGTCTTGACTTCTCTACTTCCAGTTATTCTTTTTGAAATTTGGTTTAAAAATTCTAAACTTTTTATTAAACTTATCTTTAACCTAAGTAAGAGATTTCAACTTATGTTACTATTTGACTTCCTTCTTGAAGACATGGTAGATGGTTCATGAATGTCCACCTATCCACTAACTTGGGGTTTTAATCCCATGATGAAATTCCTAATTTTTAACCTCTCATCTACTTGATACTAAGGTACATACTTCAAAATTTTGGTGAACTATTCTTAGTACTCATTCACCAATAGATCTCTTTGTTTAAGATTCTAAAAACCTATAAGATTTTGGTCAAAGTATAACTATGAAAGTCACCTTAATCTAAAAAACATCATGAATTGATCCCATGTCTTGGTAGTAGAGTTAAGATTCATTTCCAACTTCTTGTTAGCCCACCATGTAGCTACTTTCCTAGTCAACTGGTAAGCTCCCCAAAATGCTTTAGTGACTTTAGAGTAGTTTTGAATCTCCAAATACTTCTCCATATCATTATAAAATACTTCATCTCTATCTCTCATAATGTTTCCATCAAACTTAGATGGATTCACCTTTTTCATATCTCTAACCAATTTTGTAGCTACTCAAGCTTTTACATCTTGAGTCAGTTCCTCATGTCTTTAATCTTGAAGTATTTCTTTCTCAGTAAGATTCTCTTTAGGAACATCTTGATGTGATTCTTATTCATGTCCATAAATTTCCTAATCTAAGGCTACAATTTGATCCCTAGTTTCATTCATGGATGCAATAATTTGATCCAATTTTGTTGCTTGCTCAGCCATAAATTGGTTAGGATCAAACTAAGGGTTATTTTTATTGACATTTGAAGGACCCTCACCATATGTTATATCTCACACCATTATCCTTTATGATAAACAAAAGGATATTAAAATGTTATTGGACTCATTAAGTCCTCAATTCAAATCGTAAATCTGATACCACAACATAACATCCATACTAGGATTTAATAAAAAAACACAATTAAAAAAAAAGGTTAAATCCACATATTCTTACATTAGATTTCACCAAAATAATCTAATTAGTGAACCATTTATAACATATTAATTATTTTTTTGATTAAGTAAAGAGCGAACAAGGCATGATCAATGTAAAAGATAGAAACAATAGAAACAGAGGCTCGCAGCTTAGACTACTTTCGTAATGATACAGGAAACATCAACAAAGGCACAGAACTCTGTCTTCTCATCAATTCTATAGCCACATAAAAGTCACAAAAACATGCACAGTTACATAAACTTTACAACTTAAAAAAGATAGAATAAAGGCTAATGATATTCCTAATAAAGGCAAAGGCAACTGTTAATGTTTAAAATTGCGCTTTGTTTCAGACACCAACAATGGGAAGTTTCAAGATGTGGGACATGCGACTTGAAACAACCTCCAGATTTTTAAGAAGCTGGTCTCTTCTTTATATCAAGTGTTGGGGGGAAAGGGAGAGGAATTTAAATAGAAACACAAATGCAAAGAAATAAAATCTAACTATGGCGATGCGCCTGAATGTAATTTTGATCCTTAATCCTAAGCACAATGAAACTATATGTAAGATTCAATTACATTAAAGAGAAAATGAGGCATGATCAATGTAAAAGATAGAAACAATAGAAATAGAGGCTCATAGCTTAGACTACTTTCATAATGATACATGAAACATCAGCAAAGGCATATAACTCTATCTTCTCATTAATTCTCCAGCCACATAAAAGGCACAAAAACATGCACATTTACATAAACTTTACAACTTAAAAAAGATATTCCTAGATCTATGATTAGGAATATCATTTGCCTTTATTCTATCTTTTTTAAGTTGTAAAGTTTATATAACTGTGCATGTTTATGTGCCTTTTATGTGGCTAGAGAATTAATGAGAAGACATAGTTCTATGACTTTGTTGATGTTTCCTGTATCATTATGAAAGTATTCTAAGCTACGAGCCTATGTTTCTATTGTTTCTATATTTTACATTGATCATGCCTCATTTGCTCTTTAATGTAATTGAATCTTACATATAGTTTCATTGTGTTTATGATTAGGGATCAAAATTATATTCAGGTGCATCGCCATAGTTAGATTTTCTTTCTTTACATTTGTGTTTCTGTTTAAATTCCTATCCCTTTTCCCCCAACACTTGATATAAAGAAGAGACTAGCTTCTTAAAATTCTGTAAGTTGTTTCAAGTCGCATGTCCCACATCTTGAAACTTCCCATTGTTGGTGTCTGAAACAAAGCACAATTTTAAACATCAATAGTTATATATGAAATAAAACATATTAATTATGTTAACTATAAAATAAACATCTAACATCTATTACTTATTGATCACTAACATCATATGAAATAAAACACAACTACATATATTCCATAAGGTAATTACATAATTCCAGCCACAATTGATATAATATTACAACCACTATTGTCAATGTACATATGAATAAATAATTAATTTTTTATTAGGAATAATGTTTTAATAATTAAAACAACATTATATATAAGGCTCTATGGAGCATGAGTCTCATAAACTTCAGTATCTATGGTAATCTCAAGTGTAGTCTCCAATGAAGTACTATTGTAGAGAGGGAGAGCATCATCTAAGTGATTTTTCACACCAACCAAAGACTATAAATCCCTTTCATAATCACCCAACCAAGTAATGTCCTTCCCTTCATGTATGGGTAGATAATGATGGTGTGTGGACCTAGAGAGACAAGCTAGTACCTGTGTGTTGTAGGATTTTTAAAACATGATGTGTACCATAAATAAAATGTGTTATAACATCATAATGCACAAGCATGTAAATAAAATATATGAAATGACAATGTTTACCTAAACATTAATTTTTCCAAATTTTTCAAATAATTATTAATCTCTAGGATCAATAAAATTCATACATACCACTTGATTGGATTAACCTCATCTAGCATTGGTGATGTTAAGCTATTGAAGTCTATCTCACTACTTATTTAGTACTATCAATGCTCGATTTCATTAATTTAAAACATAAATAATATATTCAATAAAATTACTTCCTATCAATAGTCATAAAACATGCTAGGTATGGAAATAATCAAACTACATACATTTTATCCATCAAATGTATGCAATGAATCTCAACTATATTATTTAATACATAAATAATAACATAAACAAGTGTAGCCTATACCAACTAGTTATATTTATATTGACTGCATCTTTCTAAATTTTATAAGTAACTCAATTTAGAACAATTTATGATAAGCCATTTTAATAATAATATAATTATATGAATATACTTCACAAATTACAACTAACTAGTCACAATTTATTTCAAAGCTCATAATAAACAATATCAAACTTTCATAACATTGTTTACACATTTAGAGAGTTGTATGCATATAGATATGGTATACCACATCATGTGGTTAAATATCTTAATTATGATTATATCTAATACCATAATTATAAGCATACCTTTCACATTTATAAGTATTTACCATATATGTGTATGTGTAATTATTCCTTTCATAAAGATTATAACATATATAAGAATAATGTATATATCACATTCATAAAAACCATATATAATTCACGTGTATTTGTGCCTAAATATTAAAAAAATTGTACTGTTATAACAAATAGTGGGGTTATTAAGCACGATATATTCATTTTCTAAATACTCAAAAGTATAATTTACACATTATTCATGATTTTCATTAACTATTTTCCATTTGGATCTCATATAGGTTGAATAGCTAATTATAAAGATTATTTAATGAAAAATGAATATATAACAAATCATATATACTACCCTATTTTCATTTCCATTTTATTAACTTGAAAGTTAAAGTCCTCTAATCTATAGAATACTATTCAAATTCATTTTCTCTAATTTCCCCCTAATCTAGGTTTATACCATATATCATGTTAATATTTATATTTGTCACATAGTCTTCTGTCAACTCAAATTTAAAATATCTATTAAACAAAAAATCTAACACACAATCAATATAAAAATTTACTTGAAGTAAACTATATACATTCATCTAAAATTTCAGGCTCAGCTTTATGGTTCAAACCAAAAAAGTTTGCAAACCAAAATGAACACACTAAAAGAGTTATATATAATGCTATTGATTATCCTCTATATAAGGATTGAACCAAATACTATGAATGTAAACATAATATAATCATATATAAAAATTGTATTCATGTGTATGACTACATAAATTTTACCATATATATATATATATATATATATATATATATATATATATATATCATCTAATATCAAAATGATAGAAAATAGATTTGTTTCACACTACCTATGTGTATACAAGTCATACTAAAATGTATATACAGTTTGCACTACAATGTGTATACATTGTCTTCACCAAAAATATTTCTATTTTAATATGAAACTGTAAGTTTATAAGGAATATTTTTATACATAGTAATTTCCATAAATCCATATGAATCATCATCCATACTATCCTTAAAATAATTTAACAAACCTTTATTTTATATTATAGAAAAAATCATAAATATAACAACCGACCATTAAATATTAGGTCTCAAGTTTTCTATAATATATTCTTAGCCTAGTTACATTTATAATCTCAAGGTTTTAATATTTATCCTCATTTTATTAATAAACGCATGTACATAGCCCTCCCTTTATAGGCTTAAGTATTTTCCTAAACAAAATAAAGCATAGATAGATCTATATGTATATATACTATAACCCCAACTATAGTACTTCAAGTTTCCATGGCTTCGGCCTATAATGAACACACTAACAAAAAACTCATTTTTCCATATTTATTACACATAGTTTGTTCATCAAACTTAAGAATTTTTGGAGATATTGATTTAGTTATGTGGATGGCTGAGCCATCCACAGGGCTAAATCAGTATCATTTTATTGAAATCAATTTAGTAATGCATTACCCAAAACCCTAGTAAGATTTATTCATTGATTTTTGTTGTATTAAACATAACTAAATAAAGTAATTACAATTTCAACCTTAAAATAGCTTCCAAATTTGTTATCCCTTGAACTAGACTGTCTCCTTTTTCCTTATTTCTACTCACCTCTTCTTCTCCACCACCCTATCATGCCCTTCTTTCTCATCTTTCTTATCATTATTCTTCCATCAAGCTCTCTCATATATTCCTTGCATGACTATATCATTAAAATCATAGTTCATTTGAGTTATCATCATGTAAAACCCATTATCCTTAGATTTTCTTTCTAATCTAGGGAAACTCGAGTTGAGATAAACAAAAAAATCCCTAATCATTGCATGTTCTTTTGATCTCACATGCCCATGTTTAAACTTTACAAAGTCCACTAATTAAATCATTACAAATGATTGTCAATGACCTAAGAAAAAATGAAACCAAACCTCAAATTATAATGCCAATGTATTCGACCCATTAGTTTAGGTTAGATCATATGATAGCTTAGGTAATTATTACATCAAATTATCCTGGATCAATATCAATCTGACTTCTAATAGCAAGTGACCAGTGAAAATTCATTAACATTATTTTGACCATAAGTATTATAACAATGTCAAACATGATGATATTATAATAATTTATTCATTATTATTACCACTTTATATAGACTATCCTTAATGTCTTCTAACTATATTTCATATATCATAACATTAACTTCAAATGATGATATTTCCTAAATATCATTATAACCAATAATATATTAAGACATTAAAAAGACATTTTTGTTGGTCTATAGAAGAAAATAATTAAATACTAATAAAATATATTTACTCACTTATTAAAACAATATCACCCACAATCATGAATTTAATGACACATCATGATCAAAAGTAGCATTATACACTCAGTCAATGTACTATAGTCAAAATGAAATCACATAATTAGATCCAAATATTAAATTAAAACTAACTCATAAATAAAGAATAGAATTAATCAACCAAATACAACTAACATAATATGACATACTACAACTAAAAATTCAAACAATGCATATAAAGAGTGTTATAATAAGTGCATGACAATGTAATCTTTTAATCAAAGAAACATACAATTTTCCCATAATAGTATATGACTTATAACTTAATTAAATAGTAATTAGTCATTTAAAAACCATAATAATCCATGGATAATCATGTAATTTAGCTTAGTGAGAAATTGAGATGTGACAACATGAGTTATTTACCAGACTATGTTAGATGAAAGAAAAGTGAATGAGTTTTGATATTTTAAAATGTATTGACTAATGTTAATTTACATAGGTTAAATTAAAGGTTTAATCAAGGGAATAAAATTCATGTTGTAGAACTAAATTCAACTTATGCTTGCATTTGATTTGTTTGCACATGAAATAAATTAGTAGACCGCAAGGGTAAAAATAATGAAGTGTTGAATAGTTTTTAGTGAGTTGATGTAATATATAGTGCACAACAAAGTATTCAAATTTAAATTTTTATGTCTTAGTGCATTTTATTGGGGTATTTAGTGGTGTGTGGTGTTCATTTGAATTATGTTTTTAGTTTAAAATTGAGTTATAATTTTCTTAAGTTGGGAGCTTAGGATATGTGTGTGTGCATGTGTTTGTGTGTGTGTTTGTGAATTATACATAAATATATAGTGATACTCTTTATTAATAATTCATAAAAATGTACACACACACACACACACACACACACACATTACTTAAGAATTCTACACATAAACATGTGTGTGTGTGTATAAAACTCTTATCCACGTAGTTCTTAAAGGATTGATATTAATATATTAATCTATTAATATTAATCCATTAAGAACTAAGTAGATAAGAGTTATATATATATATATATATATATATATATATATATATATATATATATATATATATATATATATATATATATATATATATATATATGTATGTATGTATGTATGTATGTATGTATGTATGTATGTATGTATGTATGTATGTATGTGTATATATATATATATATATATATATATATATATATATATATATATATATATATATATATATATATATATATATATATATATATATATATATATATATATATGTATGTATGTATGTATATATATATATATATATACATACATACATGTATATATATATTATATATATATGTATGTATGTATATATACATATATATATACATACATACATGTATATATATATTATATATATATATATGTATGTATGTATGTATATACATATATATATATATATATATATGTATGTGTGTATATATATATATACATATATATACATACATATATATATATATATATATATATATATATATATATGTATGTATATATATATATACATACACACACACACATATATATATGTATATATATATGTGTGTATATATATATATATGTATATGTATGTATATATATATGTATGTATATATATATATATATATGTATATATATATATATATATATATATATATATATATATATATATATATATATATATATATATAAACACAAACATTCATATGAAAACCATGATGTATTTCATTGATTTATAATGTGTTTAAATAAGTTTTTAATTGATTGAAAAATACTTAGTTGATGTTGGATCAAATTAATACTGTGGTTATGGTATTTTTTAAATAACATGGAATTTAATTTAAAATTCTTGATTATGTTTACTTTCATTATAATACTTATAAAAAGGGTGTTTTTACATGAATTCGTAAATACTTAACTATCATAAATATTGTTTGGTAACTAATCTACTAGTAATTGTGACTTATTTAAAGTAGCTAGTAGGTTGTATTGGAACTTAGAAATTGTAAAAGTAAGATTAATGTTGTTATTAAATAGCATGTGATTAATTCATGTATGTTCCTTTGTATTTGAATATTATGGTATTAATATAGAAATTTATATGCAAATCCATGGAATCTTGTATATGATTTAATTAAATTTTTTTTTATTAATGACACTAAGGAAATAATTATGTGAGAATGATTTCATGCATTAATTAGATTCATTAATACATAGAATAAATTAAATCCAATTGAGTGTGTGTGTGAATATGATTGATCTATGTGATATTTAAACTATATGAAAACTTTGGCCAAAGTAATGTTTATAATTAAATTTTTTATTTCACCTATTTTATTTATATTCATGTATGCATGATATCATTTTAATACATAATTCTTTATGATATGTTGCATGTGATGGTTATCTTACAACACATGGGTTATAGTTGACTTCTTGATACCTACACTTGTTATCATCTACTCATCTATGAATGGAAGGTTATTCCCTAGTTGGTTGATAGTGCGAGAGATATATAGTCTATGGTTGGTGTGAAAATTACTCTTATGATGCTCTCCCTTTCCTCTAGCAGTCAACTAATCAAGACTTTTACTTATGTTTATATTTTGTATACTCATGAATTTGTGAATACTCATTTTTTCTATGGAACAATGTATAGATTTGTATTCGCACTATAATTAAAAACATTATATTGTTGGACTATGATTACATTTTAATACTCAGTAGTTAGATGCTCTTATTATATAATTTATTATGTAAACTCTTAGGAATTCGTTGAGATGATATACAACAGATATATAATTTGTGATGGATTAGTTATGTAATACTAATTGATGTTGTTAATTTGATCATTACCTAAATGAATCATAAACATGTAATAATTTTAGATGAATTTAGTTGAATATAAAATATATTAACCTTAGTTGAGGATAATCTAGTTTAGATTGATTAAGTAAATTAAAATTAAAAATTTTACCTATTTTGGGTTAAACTTGGTGGGATTATAATATAATTTGATAGATAGATATTGTATAAAGTAATATGTGTTGAATGTACAACTCCTTACTTAAATTAAATCTATGTTTAAACTTAGTATATATATAAGGTCTTATTTTCTTTCCAACTTCCACTTTAAGTGATCTAAGCCCCTATTTTCCTACTATGATCTCTTGATTTGTTTTATTTTTTTAACCATTTCCCTTTGTGTCACAAGATTTGGTGAGCACTAGAATATTTTTATTTCATGTATGTAAAATTAAATAGATTTATTTCATAGTGTTATTTTCCTAGAGGCTTTGTAACCCTCTCCTTTAGTATTTTGTCATAAGTGTTCCCTTAGATTTAATGGATCTAATTTGATCATTCCATTGATATAAATAATATTTCAATAGATGTTAGTTGATTACCTTATCAAATATTGGATTAACTAAGTTAGATAAGTTGTAAATATATATTAATTTTTTTCATACACTATCTACTAGAGTAAATAAAAAAATAGATTAGGGATAAGGATAGTTACTTTGAGTATAATTTTTGGTGCATCAATATTCCCCTTGGTTCTAGTGGAACTTTTTAAGGGATGATGTAGGTGAAGAAATCAAAAATAAAGGATGAAGACCTAAGTGTCATTAAATTTGGGCTCCAAATATTAAGGGTCAATACCTTAGTTCAATTTTATTCTATTGATATTTAAAGACTTTGAGTAGGACTAGACCTATACAAGACTAATTTCCTACCTTGTAGTTACTACTATATACTTAGAATAGAACTTAGTGTACAATAAAATTAGATGAGTATTTTTATCATAATCTCCACATAGATAATGGATAAGGATATTAAATATTTTGAAGCTCAGCTCGAGGAGAGTGGATTATATCATCATGGAGTTGGCAAGAATTACACTTTTTAACAAATATGTTGGCATATTTTTCAATATTAAAATACAAGTATCCCATAAGTAGACATTTAAAAGTTATATCATGTTAGCTAAAAATGCCATCATAAATTCCCCCATGCACTTAATAAATAATAGAAGGAACTTCATATTGAATAACAAAATGGATTAGGGTACCTTTAAAATTAAAATAATAAATAATGTTATGTCAAATTACATACTTACAAGCTTTCTTGTGGAATGTGATCTTTTCATGAGAGTTAGCCTCTTAAGGATAATTATTATTCTTGAAAAATTGGATGATATATATATTCCATAGGCTTTTTTGAGTAGTGACAACTTGAATGTGGATAAGAAGAGAATCATTCTTAGTCATTAAATTTGATGGATATTTCTTCATGTGGATGAGAACTGCAAGTCATGTATTTCCTGATGAGGATGGAAAAGAGAAGTTGAGGAAGCATGAGAATATGTGATACCATTTTTTTCTAATGGGTTTTATTTTATGGTGAAATATGTAAAATATTTAGCAAAATTAGAATCAAACTCTGATAGTAAATAATATTTTCACTTTTTCATTGATATGCCCCACTGATTTGAAAATATATAAGTTGAAAATATCCTAAGGCATGTAAGTATGGAATGCCTATATCTATGTTTGATTGCATCCCAAGGATGAGATATTTTTATTAATCCATGTTATTAATGACCTTGAATTTCAATCAAAAATTTAAATAAATTATTTTTTTGTAAGGGTTGGCTAAGAAACATCCTACCCCAAATCCTTTAATGTACTTGGCTCTATCAAAGTGAAGTTTCTAAGTTTCCTCATGTAGATCCATTTTAAATTCAGGTAGTTATTATATGATGAATTTGGATTCAAGTTTATATAGTACTAGTTTAGGCTCTTTCAGGGCATGTGCTTCAATATCAAATGTGAAATTATGAAATTATTATACAAGGGAAATATCTTAGTCAATACATTCAATGATGAGGACATCTTTGTCTATAATAATTTTTTGAAGGTGACTAATAATTGGGAAAAAAGTGGAAGCATGTTGAATGGAGACAACTTGGGCTTTGACTTATTTTTTGTTAATAATTATTAGGTCAAATTTCATTAAGTTTGCCATCCTTTTTTCTATTCTATCTCTAGGTAAGAAATCCTTGTAGAAGAAATGGTGAAGGGAGTCAGAATGGACAATGACATAAGTGTTTTGATAAAGCATGTAGTTCTAAAGTTTTCCAACTACAAAATGGATTGCAAGTCAATCATGCTTTACTTTTTTATAGAGAGTTTCATAATCTATCAAGGAACAAATGATATATTAAAGGCATTATCTTTTCTTGGCTTGTCTTATTACATAAGCATTTACCCAAAAAATATGGGGGTGGATGACATATACAAGATGAGAGGATGAAAATAGAAGGTGGTCATATAGTAGGAGGATGAAGTAGTTAATCCTTAATGTTATATAATTTATTTTTTACATGCATTATTTCATTCAAGAAATACATATTTTTTTAAGAGGGAATTTACTGAATAGACATTGTAAACCATCTCAAGGATAAATCTTTGGATTTTTCCAAGTTTCTTAGGGTAAGTGCTAATTTATAAATAGACATAGGAATAAACATAATGAAATTAATATTTAAATTAGTTGGATATACATTAATTACTCACAATGAGACTAATAATCCTAATTTTTGTCTAGAGGTAACACTAAAAACACACTTGTGAAGATTAAACTTAACATTTTACTTGATAAGACCATCAAAGATGATGACAAGGTCATTAATATGATTTTCATAATGCTTTATTTTGGAAATAATATCATTCAATTATTTTATAAATGATGTCATTAAATACATATGGATGATTTCATGTTGATAACTTGTTCTAATGTTCAAAAGGCCAAAGGGCATCTTAAAATAGAAATAGGTTCCCCACTCGATTGTAAAGGTGGTTTAATGTTGATTTAAGGTGGTTTTATGTTGATTCTCATGTGAGATATGAATACAATTATATCCTGATAAACCATCCATGACGAATAACTATAGACACTGAAATTAATTAAATAAATGATTGTCAATGCTTATACTTGACATGTTTTAATTTATTTGGCCAACTTGCCATTTTGATAACCATTTATCTATATGAGAGCCTTATAAATCTTTCGATTATTATGAACATATTCCATACTTTCATAATTTTATCTAAAATATCCCTAATTATTAGACATTTCACTGTTAGTCTAGTTTCATAAAACTATATCCAATCTTAATAATTGCACATTAGGCAGACATGAACACACTATGCACCTATCCACTAGTGTGAACTTGTCTATAGTGTTCTAACAATTGGTTTTTAAAAATGACACACTTCTTAATTGATCTCCCATGTGCAAAAATATGTCAGTTATAAGAGCAATTCAAATATTATCCTAAAATAACACATCAAGTGTCTCACTTCAAAACTCTCATTACATTATATAACACTCTCTTATCAAGGAAGTTCAAAATCACTAATCATTTAGCAAAGATACCTACTAAATTTATGTTTTGTTAACATAGGCATATACCAAGTTAACATTTTTTATTGATAGTTAAGTCCATTGTTTATGAAGAATTATAATATAAATTGATAGTTTCATTCATCTATGATCTTCCCCATAGGGAGAACTACATCAACCTAAGGACCATTTAGACTATGTAAGTAAAACTTAGTTGATAAGAGGTTTTATAAAGATAGTTCAACAATATCCCACATCCCAACTTTTTACCCTATTACATTTGATCTTCTTTGTTTCCTTGTGTAGGCTAAGGTTTTTATTTTTAATAGATCCAAACATAAAATAGACTCTATAAATAATTAGTTGATCTATAGACATATCCAAATAGTATCTAACTTTAATATTCAGTGCATAGTCAACACAAACAAAGTCATAGTAGAGGACAACATCTCACTATGACCCTTTGTAGCTCCTACACACTTATCCAAAAATACAATAAAGTAAAGTTTTAAATTAACACCATGTTTGCAGGTCTCTATTAGTATATTTATATAGTCATAGTCAAAAAACACATAATACATAAATAATAAATTATTTCACTAGTACATATCCATAACCCTAACCCTAGTTGATATTTTTAGTAATTTACTTCTATAAATTTTGTATATCACTATATTTTTACAGTAGGTTACTTTATTTATCTCTCTTAGATTAGGTTTTAATTTTATAATAATATATATTTAACTAGATTATGCTTATTAATTTTAAGGGTAAACATTTTGGTGAACCCACTTTTAGAATAGAACATTACTTGTACTGATTGATCATTTTTGACTCAGGGTTTTAGTTTAATTATATAAATTACTGACACTAAAAGAATACAATCATCAATCTTGGATATTATCCATAACATAGTGATCCAAAAATTTTGACCTTAAATACTAACATAGAAGCTCTTTCTTTTGAATTTAGGTTAAATTTCATTATCTCCTACACAAAAATAATTATTTTTTCTTTTTCTCTATATTTTTTATTTTCTTTTTATCATTTTATAAACTATGTTCTAATAGTTTTTGGACTAATTATCTATTGTCATGAAGGTTTATGTGGTGTTATGTTTATATAATCATTAAGTGAGGGGTTTACACTAGGGCTCATAACCATAGTATAAAGCTAAGCATAAAATTTATTTTCCAAGTATATCATGGTATAAAGGAAATTCTTAGGATACTCTTATTTACACCAATGTAAAGTTATACTGTCTATATGATTATATAGTTTATTTATAAGTGATTATCCCTAGGAAGTTAATTTCAATTTACCCTTGAAAACTAGGATTAGTGGGTTATGAGTTTACCTCCATAGTGATCTAAAATATTGGTTTGACCCTTTCCAATGGCTTAAAAACTGTATACGAGATCATAAAAATCATTCAAAACCCTTTTAGATCACCCTTTAATCATTCATACTTTCTTTCACTATCTTTTTAGATTATAATCTTACTTTTTAAACCTTTTTATTTATCATGGGTGTAGTATATACATTTTTTTTCTCATTTATTACATCGAATCATTAAATTTATTTTGGCATATAATTTTCCTTTAGAACATGCTATTGATTTTGTCTTTTAATGTAATCCATACAAATAAATTAAAGAATCTCTTTCTCATAATTCATCTATTCCTCTTAATATATATGTTTTTTAACTTCATATTGCCCTTTAGTTATACTATTATTTTTTAAAATCATTAATAAATCATATAAAAAATGGATTTGGGTTTAAGTATATACAATAATATAATTATATTATGGGACAAACACTAGGTAAGCATGTTCAAGCTATTGTTGATCCTACTTTACCTATTCATAACAAAATCAAATCATGCCTTGGTTATATGTAAAATTCTAAATCTTGTAGATATGCTATCTCATGAGATCATACCATATATCCCTACCACTTTTATTTCCATATAATCTAAGTTGATTAACATCACCACTATATATAAAATATCTCATCCTCTACCCTTTGTACCTCCTTATACTCACCCTCAGCCTAACACTATCAGATCCTCTTCTATACCTCTTATTCATCCATAACTTATTTTATACTATCAAGTCCATGATGTTCAAACTAGATGTGGATGACATACCTTATTTTATTAACCTCAAACACCTATTATAACTATTCCTCCAACCCTATCCAAAATTCATGATAATCTTCCTGACCCAAAGGGTATGATCTCATTGATAATTTACATACTACACCAACCAAGATTTGCATTCTAGAGTTATTACAAAGATCACCTAATTATAAATATATTATCTATGGTATGTTGAGAGATACTATTATTCATGTGGACATATATCTATTTGTTTCATTTCCTTTAAATGTATTGATAGTAATATTTATTTTGATAAAGAGATCTACTGTTGCAACACATTATTGAGTAAAAACTATCATTATTCATCTAAGTCTAGTTCATGGGAAGTTTATTAAGAGAGTTTTAGTTGAAAATGGTTCTAGATTAAATTTATGTAATTATGAATTCATAAAAAAATCAAGTTTTATTAATTTCAATCTTCAACACTTTGAATAACCTATCCACAACTTTGACAATACTCTAACATCTGTACTGGGAATCATCACGTTGGATATAATAGTAGGTCTTAAAATGGTATTTATGGTATTCCAAGTTGTTGTTTCTCTATTACAGTATAATATATTATTAGGAATAATTTGGATTCATGTTATGGAATATATAACTTCTATGGGTCATAGGTGCATCAAGTTTATATATTATTCATGAGTGTACAATTCTTGGAGATGATACACCATTTAGATATTTTAAAATCAAATAATTATATAAAGTATACTTCAATTCTCCTAAACATCCTATTCCTATTTATTGGTGAAATATTTGGTATATGGTAACAATTCATGATTTAAATATAGTTTATGAGACTGGAGTCTCTCCTCTATAATAAGGGGAGGTTCCCTTATAATATAAAAGAGACTCTAGTCTTGTAAACTATAGTGAAATCATGATTTATCACCATTTACCAAACATTTCACCAACATTTTTTTGTACCCACTGTGGGGCGCATTCTGTACCATCCATGTAACCCACTATTTTTTAATCATATCTATTTGGATGAGTATTCTTAGAAATTAAACCCATACATTCAACCAAATCTTGACTACACACAAGCCACACAATTAGATGTATCTTCTCATTTATGTTAATTCACTTAGAAGCACTAGGTAGATAATTTCCAATTCCAAAGAGATGCAATTATTACACTAAGAAGAGTAATGTGTTGATTTTTCTCAAAGGTTAATCATGCTTGTTGGTAGAAGAATAATAGTCAGATCTCTGTAAAAAAAATTAGCATCTTGGCTGATAAAATATATACAATGTGAATTTAGAATGTGAAGGGTCAGACCATTTCCTTTGTTATAAATAAAATAAATGGAAATTGAAAATTGGATTTTTTATGTCAAATTTTTTTGAAATTTGAAGAGGAAGAAGAAGAAAACTTTGTGTTCACTCTTTATCCAAGAATGAGGAATTAATTTAACTTTGTGTCTGGTTACTTCCTTAATGAGCATATATTTTTATTATGGAAATATATTTCCCATTATTCCTAGCACGAATGGTGTTTGATCTCTTAAAGTAAATTTCTATTTTTTAATTTAAATATGTTACGTAAGTGGGATAAATCTACATTTATTCACTGTCCCATGACTCTCCATTTCCTTTATTTTTGGTTATATTGAGTTTCTATTGGCCCCCTTTTCATTCAAATTTCAAATATTATACATAATTGTGTTTTTTGTTATTTATTTAAATATATGGAACCTCCCTTTATAATAAAGGAGAGACTATAGTGTCATAAACTATAGTGAAATCATGATTTATTACCATATACCAAATATTTCACCAACACTATTGCATAAATATGTACTTATGAAGTGGGTGAATCTAGTAAATTAGTTTATTTTTAACAAATTTCTCCAAATATTCAACCTATTGAGGAGCCTCTTAAATAAAATTCATAACAAGAACATATCTCTACACAAATTTAAGAGCCTATTAAAATTTAACAAAAATAACAACTACCTATTATAAATTATATAGAGGACATTAAAACATTACCACTCTTTGTAAATATAAATGATTCTTATTACAAAATAAAATATTATTATAGTAGCGATGATGAAAATACATAAGAGTTAATAGATGGGAAAATATGCAAATTATGTTTTAGTACTATTAAAGAAAATGAAAAATCTATCTCATTCATTAGTTACATCTATTGGATTTGGTGAATACAGGGCTATTTCTCCTTTATAGGGTAATAGTAAAAAAATTATTGATCAACATGTGTGCAAAATTATTTCAATACCATATCATAGGATATTTCACATATGATTATGTCATCTAAGAAGAAAATATGGGCCAAATATATATAAGGTCATATAAGTCAAAATTTTAAAGTATAACAAGATAGTAATCTATTCAAATAAGGATTTCTTAATAAAGGAGCTTTAATGCAAGAATTCAAAATTCTTCCAAAATACACTCCATATCAACTTGATTCTTATTTGGATCCTCTCATGGTAAATCCACTCACAGATAACAAAAAATGTACTAATGTTACAGTTACTCATTTTTAAAAACCAAACATATGTATTCTTTCTCTTTTCAAATCAATTGAATATGACGCACAACATATCCATCCATCTATAAGTCCCACACATTGAATTAGATATATTATTTTACCAGTCACATTGAGACCCAATCATGTCCAACATTATTTCATATTGTTTCTACTTTACATCAACATAATGTAATCCTGGGGGGTCGTGGAATAAATCATTGAGTGTAAGACTCACTATTAATTATGATTCCCTTACATTTAAACAAGAAAGTACAATGGTTATAATTTATAAATAAACTACACTTATAATCACTTTGGAAATAAATAAAGCATAAAAAAGGTCTACCAAAAATATGACAAATGAATCACAAAATTTGGCATGTCTAAATCGTATTCAATTAAGTAGTTTATTTGAATCTAAAGAAGGTGAATACACTCTTTATGTAGGCACTCTATGGGAGGTTTATTCTACCCAGATAATGGGTTAAGTATGATTGCCTAGTTCCTCTATGTACATAGCTTATCTACTATTGCTTATTATTCTACACCCATCCAAATTTCTTCTAGCCATTGGTTTTACCCTTTTATTTTGGGGTGCTTATTTGTTTTTTCAACCTTGTTTGAACAAACCAAAAAAACCACCTTACTAATATTTCAATATAAATATACTTCATGTAAAATCATTTACTTAATTTTTGCACATCTATACATGTTATAACCTCTCATATATATGTTTCATGCTCACATCTACCTACTTCTACATTATTTTACATGACCATGACCATCATATTTACAATACTACATTTACATTGGGGGCATCTTGTATGCCTTTCTCATTATCATGTTTTGTTCCAACACCTTGTTGAGTTTTTTTCAAATCTCCATCTCTTTTTCTACTTTTTTAGCCATGAATCTTATTTTGATTTACATAAGATTTTTTATCTTTCAATTATGCATGCTTCTCTTTTCAAATATGTGAAATAAAAAAACATTTATATATTATAAAAATATAAAAAAAATTGAATATTTACAAAAAATAAAAAATTGACCTATAGGTATATTTTAATATTGTTGGAGATGTTATTACTTATGTAAGTATATTTACATTTTAGTATATAACATATTTTCCATACATAATGTTTCTCACAAGGTATCTAAATGTGAAGCATGATAAATTTCATGGTGTAAAATAATATTTATACATAGCAAATGCTTTCCTAATAAAAAATATTTATATATAATTAATATAGACAAAGTCACAGTAAGAAGACACAACATGTTACAGACTTATACCCTACTTCACAATTGTCCATGTGCATCTTTACTCTCTATTTTTAGTTAAAACACAATCACAAGTTCTTCTTACATAATTTTTTGAACACAACATAATTAACATTCAAATATCAGTCAAGTTTCAAGCTAAGTCACAATTTTACATGGTGTCAACATTGGTCAAGCCTTTCACCTAACTTCCTCTGTTAGTTTGGAACATCATGATGTTATGTATGAAAACTTACATGTTGTATTTAACCACAATATATTTTCCATGTTGAGCTATAAACTAAAATACATTCTTTAATATTTAATTATATCTTCACATATGTCTTGATGAATATTGTAGACACCGAAATCATGTCTACTCCCTTGGTCATCCTCCCATTCTCTCCCCCTTGGTCCTCTTAACCACTCCTAACCTATGTCTTATTAATTTGAAATAATTATCTTATTTTAAGTTAATAATTCTCTCTCCCTTGCCACCTCACCACCCTAGGATGCCCTTCTTTGGATTCCCTTCATCCCCCCATGACCCATTTATGACCTATTCCTCATCCTCGCACCCATTTAACCCCTCTCGACCATTTCTTACCCTACCACTTAAACCCGGTAATTGGGAAAATAGATGAAAGGCTATTTTTATCCTTTTTTCTGCCTTCTAGCTGCTGACGTCAGTCAACTATCGACTACCGGCATCATCTTCCTTCATAACAGTTTTCTGCGTCCATTATCCTCCCTTCGCCCCTTCTCTTCATCAGACTCTTAAATCTTACAATCTGATCAATCAATCCACCAACTGTTAGACCTCTCACTCTATCTCTCTCTTAGGTACACACAGCAGGCTTCTACACTAGTAATCACAACAGGTATCAGAAGCCCCACCTTGCAACAGTCTTTTGTATCAACAACAAGGACATCAGTAGCAACAGGGCTTTTTCATTCCCTTCTCCAGCAGGTATGAGGTAAGTATCTCTACTATTTTCATTTTAGTATTTTCTTTTAATTCATCTGTCATTCAGCCTACTGCCCATTTTCAACCTCTCCTGCCTAGGCCCCTTCCAGACCTGCTCTTCCTAGAGATGCTGAAAGGCCTCCTCTACCCCTTTGTTCCTTTTTGACATTCTGTCCATTATCCCAGACTTCTGCACAAACTCTCAGACCCTTAACCAGACCCAAAATCCTTCTCAGACCCATCCACAGACTCGTTCACAGACCAAAAACTTGACCACACCTCGTCCAAAGAATACTACCCCGACCGATGCCAACCGCAGAGACCACTGCCCCCACCGATGTTGGCATACTAACCAACGTCCGCAGACCTTGACCAACTGACATCGGTAGGACCACCAATGCTGATGACTGTGACCAGGTCGACAGCAGCATTCAGGTAAGCATTTGCTTCCATTTCCTTTTCAGTCTTTAATCATTTTAGTCTTTTATCATTTAGTCTTTTATCTAACATTATTTCTATCAATCAGTGGGTTGACATCCCTCAAGCTTTTGATTTTGGGATCAAGCTTTCGCTTGGCAGCCCACCATCTCCTCATCTAACACCTTTTCATGTTTTAGTCTCTTTCCTTTTTAGGTGTCATCCTTCACAACCAAAGAGGAGTTCTCATAATGTCTAGATTACAGTGCGCACGACTTCATCTAGGTACATACAAGCCTTAGACCATTTCTTTTTAGTTTCTTATTCTCTCTTTGAATGTGAAAGCAAAAATCATATAAAAACATTCTGGCACGCCCGGTGGGACCCTAGGGTCTTCTTTGGGTTCTTTTCTTTCTATTCATATAGGGTGCATTAGGTTTCTCCCTTTTCACCTCTTTCTTCTCTTCCAAAAGACATCATAAGCAGGATTAAAAAGAACTCTTCTTTCTTTTCTTGCATCATAGACTAGTCAAAAATCATACTCTTCACCCCTTTCTCAACTTGTCTTCATACGAATTAACATTTTGACTTGGGCTTAAAACACACTGCATTTCATTTCTTCCTGATTGCATACTTAGTCCACATCTAGTAATTAGACCGCATCATGAATTAATCACACTTATGTTACACAACCGAATCACTTGCACAAATCAAACATCAAACTTACTTGAGACAAGGCCCGACTGGGATTTCATCCCCCAACGGATACCTTACCCCTCCCTGGTAATCTCACTTGGATTTCATCACCAAGGGGAAAGCCCACTCCATTCTCTGGTGGAGGATAATCTCTAGGGAAGGTATATTTTGGCTAAGCGAGACCAACTTATCACTGGGCTCGTGAAGTGAGGGGAGCTTGCTCCTTAGCACCAGGCCACGTACCAAACCTAACCCAAACTCTTGAGTGCCTAAACAAACCTGAAACCATCCATAGACTACTTCTAGGACCCATCTCAAAAGCCAATCTTCCCAAACATCACTTTAAGACATAAGCCACAGGATTCTAAAAGTTGATTCTTAGGACTTAACGCTTAGGTTCTGCCTATCTCCATCTCTATTTTTTTGTTCTTATCTACTTGTTTGAGCTAGTGAGGATTTTCCTCTTCCTTTTTTCCAAAAACTCTCAAATCTTTTGGGTTTCTATAAAACACAGTCACTGGCATTGGTTTTATCACCGACGTTGGCAACCCTTCCTCACTGGCATCGGTTATCTGATCGATGTCATCCTTATTTCCTCACTGACATCGGTTTTTTAAACTGATGTCGGTCACTGTCATAGTCTTTTTTTCAAAATAGCATCCTAAAACCCGACCCCTTTTTCTGCCAAAACCACATTCTGAGTTTTTGAAACTAAAAAAACACAGTTTCTAAAACTTGACCCTTCTTACCTTGAATGGTTTTGACACGCGGTCAAACCAAGGATTTTCTTGACCACATGAGGCATCAACCACTTCCATCTTCCCCGTCCATAACCAGTCCTATAATGGAGTTCCACTCAGAGACTGAAAGAACTCCAACTCGACCGACCTTGACTCAGACCCCCATTGTCCCTGAAGGTGACCAAGATTTCAAAAAATTCTTGGACCTCAATGTCAAAGCCCTCCAAAACTATCTCGCAAGAAACCAAATGTGGGACCTTTCACTCACAGCGGCAATGACATCGACGTCATCTACTACCCAACCCATCATGACTCAGCCTATTGTCTCAGCCAGTCACTTGACCATGGCCAATACGCAAAGTTTAGCCTCCTCATCTTTTTTTGAACTTGCCTCCATTAGGGTTTCATTGCCTCCTCAACCACACACAATTTAACCAAGTTCTATACCATACCAGAACTTGATTGTCTTGACCTCACCCACTCTTGCACCTATACACGCGGGAGTAACAACCTATCCTTTTACCAGTGCCACCACTCAACCACCTATGGCAGTATCTAGTCAACTTATGTCCTCCAACTTTATGGCACGAGCCCCTTTGACCATGACATCTATCCCTATGACATAATACCCATGTGTTACACCTACACAAGTGCAACCAAGTACATCATATGCCTCTTTGACCACCTTCCAGGTACCCTACAACCTAGGGGGTGCCCCACTTGCCAATCTGTCAGCAGACATCATCAAAATTCTAATGGACAAAATGTCTAGTCTCGAGACCTCTATTTTTGGTTCACGTAATGCCCTCTCATATGAGCAAATTTGCAATGAACCCATTCATCCTTTTGTGCCCATCCGACCATACCCCAACTAGTGGGAAATCCCTAAATTTACTCACTTTCAGAGTAAGGAAGACCTGCAACAACATCTTTGAGCGTTCAGACACGCTTGTTATCTCATAACCCATGATGATGCGTTACTTCTACACACGTTCCCCATGTCACTTTCAGGGGATGCCCTTGATTGGTATAGCTCTCTTACCAAGCATTCTATCTTTTCATTCGCTTAACTCACCCAATTATTTCTCGACCATTTTTCTATCAACATCACCAAACAAGTCTCAATCACAGACCTCTATTCCATCACACAATTTGACGATGAATCAATAGTCAATTTTGTCACCCATTGGAGAGGCTTGATTAACCAGCTCTCCTTCTCCTTGCCTCAATCTGAGCTCATCAAACTCTTTTCTTGAGCATGTGCCAGGCACATCTCTTCTACCTTGCAGATTCAAACATTCCGCACTTTCGACGAAGCTTTCATCATGGCCCGAAAGCTTGAACTCTGCGCCATTGAAGAAGATAAGGTCAAATTGCGTAATACTAATACAAGAACTAATGACCCTTCTTCTTATAGACCTTCTTCTTCCCACTCCAAATCCAAAGGAGTGGCCAACACTGTGGTCATTAGATCACCATCTTTGACAAAAACTAACCAATCTTAACCTTCTACCTCTCCAAGCATCACCAAACAATTCCAACAACGGTACAGCCAGTGTTCATACACTCCACTTGGAGAATCATATGCTTCCATTTTGGAAAAACTTGTCAAGTAGGGGGTCCTCAATCTCCCTTCAATCCGACCACTTCAATTTGACCCCTCAACACCTATCCCTGCATGGTACAGGGAGAACGACTTTTGTAACTATCACCGTGTCAAAGGCCATGACACGGACAACTGTCAAACCATCAAAAACATCATCCAAGACATGCTAGACAAGGGGGATCTCATCTTGGACAATCCAAATGCACTATCCAATCAAAACATTGACATCTTCAAACAATCCTTTCCTAACCATCCTCCTACTCAAAACAATGTCCAGACCATGACCAATGACCCTCAAGACCATGATATACACACGGTCAACACTGTCTTTTATCTTGTCCCTGACCAACCTCCTTCACAAGTGGAAGACCCTTCTTCCCCTATTCCTCTCCCACAGGATGAAGAACTTTCTTCTCCTATTAGTCCTCCATCGACCTCTCTCATATTGGAGGATGCTTTGATGGCACCCACACCGGCTGCCTCACCCTCATCCTTCTTGTCATCAATGGGGGATCATACATTCCCCATGCCTAGACCACACATCGAGACCATGACCATTCCTACGCTCTATCCAACTGTGGAGCCACACTCTCCTATTTCTTCTCCATCAAGAGAAGAACCAGTCTCTTCACCCATTTCAATCGAGGAAGACCCAGTCATGGTTTCTTCTTGTCTTTTACCTGAGATTGCTACATCTCACTCACCTCCATCCACATCCAAACCCAAACCCGCACCTAACCTTGCCTCACACAATGGTGGCCCTCAACCCAAACCAAAGAAGGCCACTAAAACACACCAGAGGATTCCTCCCCCACCTTCATCATTACCTTTAATTTTGGGCCCGCATCCATCCATTTTAATAGGGGTGCTTCTTACTCCCATACCTCACAGAGGCAAGTCACCTCCATTACTCTCTCAACCCATCAGACATATATTCCTTCCAAAACATCCAACACCTATCACTCCCAAAGTGCCATCTCCACATGTGGTTACACCACCCATGAAAATGATGGTACGACCAATGCCTCTTACACCTCTCAAACCAAAGTCATCAACCCCCACTGTAACAAAGCATCTAGACCCATTAGCAGGTTCTTATGCCCTGCTATTATAGCACTTGTTACAGTCTTCTCGCATCAATCTCCCACCTCTTAAACCATATCAATCCCTCAAAACAAAACCATCCTGGTTTGATGACACTCAGATTTGTGCATATCATCGCACGCCTGGGCACGACACTGAGGATTGTTGTGCCCTCAAGGTTGTCATTCACCAATGCTTGGAGAAAGACACCTTTCTTCTCGACCATACTATTAACAAACCCAAAACACCATCCCACTCATCAACTCTCAGACCAAGACCATCTTGGTTTAACAACTCTAAATTTTGCCATTATCATCACACTTCAGGACATGACACTCAGCGTTGCTGTGCTCTTAAAGCTGTCATTCGTCAACACTAGAAAAAGGATACCCTTCTCATCAAGGATCCTCTTGACCACCCCTTTGACAAATCATCAACACCGACCCATGCTTCTCAAACCTCATCACCTAAATCAGGATCTCCATGCCCGATTATGGTCCCTTTGCCACCTTTAACCCCCTTATTCGACATCAACATAGTCAATCTGACCACCAAGCCTCAACTGACCTTGACGAGTCTATCAAACATTCTCCCTAGCCACTGGGGGAATTCAAACTTCATCCAAGCCTCGACCAAATATCAATCACTCTTTTAATCCTAAACCTCGACTAGGCCTCAACCAAACCTCGACCATGCCTCGACCAAACAAGCATTGACCCGATCTCGACCAAACATTCAACCTGACCATCGACCAAACATTCAACCTGACCTCAACCAAACATCAACCAACCTTTTAATCACATCATCGACCAAACAATGACCAAACATCAACCAACCTTTTAATCACATCATCCAACTCAATAATGACCACACATCAACCAACCTTTTAATCACATCATCCAACCCAACATTGACCAAATATCAACCGACCTCAACCAAACATCAACCAACTCTTTCAACATCAATCAACATGTGACCAATTTGGAACAAAGAAAATGGGGCAAGTTTGCTCCTAATTGACTCAGACCTTGCATCATAACACAAGCATGGGTCAAGACTTTGTTAGAACCTGAGCCCCTTTTATGCCTTGCATCTTTGACCAATCCACTGTTAGTTAAGTAATTATTCACTTGACATCTAACTTGAGCTCAATCCCTTGAGCAATCCCTATCATTGTCATTCATATTCCTTTTAACCCTCAACCCTGCAAACATCAGTCACCCCTTTTGTCAAGCATGAATGCTTTGTCCTAATAAAAGCGAAACCCTCTAAACCTCTATAGTCAAGTCCATGACCAAAAGTCCAGTCAACAAATCAATCAAATATATATAAAAATGGGATGCATATTCCAAGGTCATAAAACTATAAGTGTAGACTTCTCCCTCGAAGGACAGCTGCATCATCATTGCTGTATTTACTAGACTACTCCCTTGAAGGACAGTTAGGCCAAAGTCATATCAAAAACATATAAAGCACTATATAGACCACTCCCTCAAAGGATGGCTATGCATAAATTTTGCTACATACACAGCACTATCTCAGAAGCTTCCCGCATCGATCAGCTTCACAACATGACCACAAAGCAAGACAACATCCCCTCGTAGGCTTCTTGCATCGATTAGTTTGCCTTTAAAATTAAAAAAAAACAAATTGACTGACAAAACTTTAGAGTCATGGACTTGTCTATAGTCGTTCTCGGGGTCACCTATAAAAGGGGCAAAGTGGTTCCTGCCAGAAAGGGTTCCCCCTTCCTTACATATCATATCAAACCTATCACCCCTGCATACTCAAGGGATTTCAAGCTCACTTAATGTCAAGTGATTTGATTGCTTCTCTAACACAACCACTGGTCAACGACGTAATGCATGAACAGGGATTTTGTTCTAACAACCCCTATCCATGCCATCGTTCTGGTCCTTGTCAATGAAAGAGCAATTTGCCTTTCACTTTTTGTCACACTTTGGTCACGCATTCAACCCAATCATTATCTATCCAACCAAACCCAAACCAAACCAATCAAATATTTTTAGACCACCGACATGACCTAGTCTATTTTTCACATAGTTTCTATGGAAAATAATACACATAGAAACTATCGACCAGACACAATTTATGTTAAGCATAAACCAATACTTGTTGAAGCATAAATAGACCTCAATTCATTTTTAGCATACATCCATCACGAATATGGAAAATTGCTAGGGATGAAAGACCACTCTACCAATGTTGCAGAATACACCATCACACAATATGTAGAAGGCTACAACATCATCTTACCCTCATCATTCATCATGACCAAAACCAATCATCGACCACTTTAACTCTGTGTCTGAACTACATTGGTCTGAGGCCCTAACACTGGGGCTATGTAGGCAGCACTCAGATGACACAATGTCTTCTGAGGTTAGCTCAACCACCCTGATTTGTTCATCTCCTTGATGGAAAAACCATTCTATCCTTCGACCATGACCTTGACCTCGACCAAGAACATCGACCTCTTTAACCCCTCTGTCTAAACTACATTGGTCTGAGGCCCTAAGACTGGGGCTATGTAGGCAGCACTCAGTTGACATGACATCCTCTGGGGTTAGCTCGACCATCCTCGTTTGTTCGTCTCCTTGATGGACAAACCATTCTTTCCTTTGACCAATCCTTTAACCTTTGACCATGACCTTGACCTCGACCAAGACCAATCCATACCCTTGACCCTCTTCCTCCCTTTTAGGGAGAACTACATTGGCCTGAGGCCCTAACGACAGGGGCTATGTAGGCAGCACTCAGATCAGCACTTAGTGTTCTGAGGTTAGCTCGGCCACATTCTTTTGTCCATCCATCCACATCGACCAATGACCATGGAGATCATGCCTATCTCCTTTGATCCTGACCACTTCCAAGATGACTTTGCCTTGGTTGTTTGTGCATGTATGCTACCCCACGACTGGTTAGCAAAATTGTGTGCAAACTATTTTTGACCCTCACAAGTATTAGATCACAAGCTGGTTGATCCCCACTACTTAAGACATTTTTGTGTTTTTTAGGAGCACTTCCTGAGCTCGAGATACCTAAAACATGATGACCATTGGAGCTTCAGCTTAGATTGAATAACCTGATTAGCTATGACTAATGCTAGGGCCTGGTTACTTCAATTTTGGCACTCTTCAACCCTTGACCTGCGACAATTTGACCTGACCATCTCGTGTAGTGTTATACATGCAATCACAACTATTGTAGCGTTCACACTCATCATTTTTTCATCCACTCTTTGTCAAATCAGCACTTGATTCTAGGTTCCCTTCCCTCGACTCCTGCTTTGAGGGGGAATACCTCATCCATAATCGGGGCAACCAACCCTCCTATTTTTGTCTTGCAGTTCACTTGAACAACCAACAAGACGAAATCAACTTCATCCCATACCTGGTGTAATCAACTCCTATTTTTGTCTTGTAGTTTGTCCAGAACAACCAACAAGACAAAAAGGGGCAAATGTAGACACTGAAATCGTGTCTACTCCCTTGGTCATCCTCCCCTTCTCTCCCCCTTGGTCCTCTTAACCACTCCTAACCTATGTCTTATTAATTTGAAATAATTATCTTATTTTAATTTAATAATTCTCTCTCCCTTGCCACCTCACCACCCTAGGATGCCCTTCTTTGGATTCCCTTCATCCCCCCATGACCCATTTATGACCTATTCCTCATCCTCGCACCCATTTAACCCCTCTCAACTGTTTCTTACCCTGCCACTTAAACCCGGTAGTTGGGAAAATAGACAAAAGGCTATTTTTAGCCTTTTTTCTGCCTTCCAGCCACCGACGTCGGTCAACTATCGACCGATGTCAGCGGTATTGCCGACATCAGTTTCCTTCATAACAGTTTTCTATGTTTGTTATCCTCCCTTCACCCCTTCTCTTCATTAGACTCTTGAATCTTACAATTTGATCAATCAATCCACCAACTGTCAGACCTCTCACTCTCTCTCTCAAGTACACACAACAGGCTTCTACACCAGTAATCACAACAGGTATCAAAAGCCCCACCTTGCAACAGTCTTCTACATCAACAATAGGGACATCAATAGCAACAGGGCTTTTTCATTCCCTTCTCTAGCAGGTATGAGGTAAGTATCTCTATAGTTTTCATTTCAGTATTTTCTTTTAATTCATCTATCATTTAGCCTACTACCCATTTTCAACCTCTCCTGCCCAGGCCCCTTCCAGACCTACTCTTTCTGGAGATGCTGAAAGGCCTCCTCTACCCCTTTGTTCCTTTTTGACATTTTGTCCATTATCCCAGACCTCTGCACAAACTCTCAGACCCTTAACCAGACCCAAAATCCTTCTCAGACCCATCCACAGACCCATCCACAAACCAAAAACTTGACCAAACCTCGTCCAAAGACTACTGCCCTGACCAACACCAGCCGTAGAGACCACTGCCCCCACCGACGTTGGCATACTAACCGACGTTAGTAGACCTTGACCAACCAACGCCGGTAGGACCACCGATGCCAGCGACTGTGACCAGGCCGACAACAGCATTTAGGTAAGCATTTGCTTCCATTTCCTTTTTAGTTTTTAATCATTTCAGTCTTTTATCATTCATTCTTTTATCTGACATTATTTCTATCAATCAGTGGGTTGACATCCCTCAAGCTTTTTCTTTTGGGATCAAGCTTTCGCTTGGCAGCCCACCATCTCCTCATCTAACGCCTTTTCGTGTTTTAGTCTCTTTCCTTTTTAGGTGTCATCCTCCACAACCAAAGAGGAGTTCTCACAATGTCTGGATTACGGTGTGCATGACTTCATTCAGGTACATACAAGCCTTAGACCATTTCTTTTTAGTTTCTTATTCTCTCTTTGAATGTGAAAGTGAAAATCGTATAGAAACAAATATATTACTTACAAAATTAAAACATAGATACATATGTTTTTCCTATCATAGATTCAATTGTTGTATGTTTTTGTAACATATTTACTTTAGTTTCGTAACATAATTCAAAAACTTTATTACTTATTTATATGTGCCCTTTGTCCTTGTGTATGATCACCATACACCTTAATTATATAGCACAACCATGCCTTGTGTGTGGGGCCTTTGGCCCTTTATGATTTTCAAACATTTTCATGTCCCTTATATTTAGCCTTTGGGCTCCATGTGTGATATTTATGCAAACCTTTTTAACTCTTTGCAACATTTTATATGTTCCTTTTATGTAGCCTCTAGGCCTTCTTATATGAGAATTTTATTACCTCTTAACACGTTTGTTATTTGTCTACTATGGTGCCATGATTCTTATCATGCATTACTATGTATATACTTATTTGCCTATGGTTCAATCACATATATCATGCACATATTTTCTATGTGATTAAATGTTTCAAATTTTCAATATATTATGTTTAAAATACATATGAAACAATAAAAAAAAATTCATGCCTCTTTCATTTAAAAAAAAGTATAGATAACACTTAGATGATGGATGCAAAGAAAACACACAAAAAAATTTAAAGGCTTTAAAATCTTACATCTAAAAAATTTCAATACAAATTCAATATATGCAAATGCTAATACATGATTATTTACATTTCACAAATGCTCTCAATTTTTATTTTGAGATAAGTGATTTTACAATAAATATCACTCATCTCAAAATGGGTGCATCACAATGGGCCTTTTTAAGGAAATAATTTTTTAGTTTTGGAAACTTAAAATATGCACAAATAAGAGAATATTTATATTATAGGGATATTCATCTTGCTTATGTACTCCACTCATGTATTTAATTGGGTACATAAACCCTTATGTGAAGGAAATACAAGGCTTTAAACATATTTCAAAATATTAGCATTTTCACTCTATATATTACAAGGATCATGATAACTACTCATGACCAAGCTACTAATTTACAAAATTAATTTTTCCTTTTTTAAGTATCAAGAAATCTTACAAATTTATATTATGAATCTAGATTTGTTTGTAGTGGTGTGATTCATATTTTGGAAGTGGACAACATTTGATTTTAGTGACACTCCACATCTTGGCTTCACTTTATGAAGCCATAGACTAGTTCCCACATCTCCTCATTTATTTTATCAAGTGGAATGTTGAGAGCTTAGTGATGATCAATGTTTTGGTTACACTTTATCCAACCAAAGTTTTAGTTCTAAATATTTTTTCACATTTTTAGATTTCTCTATAAGTGTTTGAGCACATAAATTTCTAACTCGAGCATATACATTAATTATTAAAATTGATAATTGATCACTTTCAATTCAATAGTTCTCTAGATGCCTCAAAAAGGGGGCATGCACATCTCCATGACAAATGCAAAGTGTGAATACACACTCAGGTATCATATTTCCTTTACTCTATTGATTTATGCATCACTAGAATAAATGGGGGGAAATATAGGCACTAGAATTAAATCAATAAATGTTTGATAATGTTTATCCTTGACATTTTTTACCTTAATTGGACAACTCATCATTATTATAACCATTTATCTATATGAGAGCCTTATAAGTATTGAAATTATTGTGAGCATCTTCTAGAATTCCCTAATTTATTCCTAAACATCCTTAATTAGTAAAAACTTCATTGTTTGTCTAATTTTAGAAGCCTCTGTCTAATCTAGAAAAGTGTGCACTAGGTAGATAGGGATACATTGTGTACCTTTCCACTAGTGAGAACTTATTTATATTGATCTAAAGGCTAGATTTTAAAAATGACATATTTCCTAGTGGATCTCCCACACATAAAAATAGGACAGTTATTACAAAAATTAAAATATTATCCTCTAAGATCACATAAAGTGTCTCACATTAACCCTTAATTGCATTAGCTAACACTTTCTTACAAAGTTAACTCTAAATCACCAGCAAAGATTGCCACTATATTTATGCTATAGTAACATAGTTATTGGACAAGTTAAAATTATTTTCTTGTCGGTTGAGGCCATATTTTGTCAAGCATTCTAATAAAAATTTATAATTGTATTCATCTATGATATCTCTATCAGAGTTGTTGCCAGAATATGGATAACGCGAGTGCAATGGAGACGTGATCACACAAGATGAACAAGTGCACACCACATAGATGTTAAAGCAATTTGAAAATAACACAAGAAGATAAATTACACAAGACAAAATAGAGAAAACCAAAATCTAATTAGCATGAGATGGCCAAAGTGAGGAATACATATAGGAGAGTACGTAAGTAACTCCTCCACAAAAGGTGGACAAGGCACCCCAAGAATAGACAGTAACTCCTCCATGAAATGTGGTGACAAGGTGCTAAGAATAGAGAAATAACTCCCATCAAGGGAGTTACTTATGACATTCTTATGACACTTATGACACATCTATGACACACACCTCCACATAAGCTAGCCTATCCCACAAATGTAGGAAAACTCCATGTATGCACACGAAACATAATTTCCCTAATTAATAAATAGGGAAAAATAAAAACCTACACAAATACCCCCCCATAAGTGTAGCTTAGGTGGGTAGTGTGGAAATAGAAAATGGGTCCCGACAATTAGGCCTGATGAGGTACCCATGTACAAATGTAATATCTCATAAGATAGAGAAAAGGAGAAAACCCGTAGGAAAAAACTCCCCCCCCCCAATAATAGAGAGACATAAAATAAAAGAAGAGGCTAGAAGGCCCCCGTAAAGATGATGCTACTAAAGAAGTAGACTATGCCCCAAAAAGAGCTTGTAGATGAATGAACTTGCTCTCAGTGAAAGCTTTGGTGAAGATGTCTGCAACCTGCTCTGAAGACTAGCAAAATATCAAGTCAATGACCTAACTATGAATGAGCTCCCAAATGAAATGCATGTGAATCTCTATGTGCTTGGTCTGCTAGTGTTGAACCAGATTCCTACAAATTTGAATGGTACTCTAGTTGTCATAATAAATGATGGTGGGCTACCTGATAGAAATGCCAAACTCAAAAAGAATCCCCTAAAGCCAAATAGCCTCAATAGCTACATTAACATCTCCTCTATACTCTACCTCTATGGATGATATAGCAATAGCATTCTGCTTCTTGCTAGACCAACTAATAGGACCTGAACCTAGAGAGAAACTATAACCAAAAGTGGACTTGCGAGTCTATGAATCACCAGCCCAGTATAAATCTATATATCCAACCAAGTCAACCTCTATGCCAAATCTATAATGAATCTTGTATCTATGTGAACCCTATATGTAGTGCAAGATCCTCTTAGCTACTTTCCAATGCAACTCATGAGGTTCTTGTATGAATCTGGAGACAAGTCCCACTGTATATGATATGTCAAGCTTGGTGTGAGTCAAGTAGATGAGACTAACAACAAGTTGTCGATACCAAGTGGCATCAACCAATGGTGAAGAACAATCAACCTCAAGCTTGACTCTTGATAGAAAGGGAGTCAGAGATGGCTTGCAATCAACCATGTGAAACTAAGCCAATAAGTCAAGAGCATACTTAGGTTATGCAAGAGAAATCCTTGAATTTGACTGTGAGATCTTGATGCCAAGGAAGTAGTGCAACAAACCCAAGTCTGTCATGTCAAATCTATCTTTAAGAGATGCCTTCACTGCTACAATAGCCGATGAAGAACTCCCGGTGATCAAAAGGTCATCAACATATAGAACCAAAATCAAGAGCGAATCATCCTACCGCAAGAAGTAGACATTAGGATCAGAATGGAACCTAGTGAAACCCGCTATGAGAAGGAAGGGATCCATCTTGGCATACTAAGCTTGAGGGGCTTATTTGAGGCCATAGATAGATTTCCTAAGTCTGCATACTAAGGAAGAATCTTGAACAAATCTTGGTGACTGCTCCATGTAGATCTCCTCCTCTAGGTCTCCATGAAAAAAGGCACTCTTCACATTCATTTGATGCACATCCCAACCATGTGTTATGGTAATAGCCAAGGTGAGTCAAATAGAAGTCATCTTTGCAATGGGTGCAAAGGTCTCTGAGTAGTCAATGCCTGCCACCTGTGAGAAACCCTTGGTGACCAATCATGCCTTATACTTATCAATTGACCCATTTGCTACAAACTTAGTCTGATATATCCACCTACATCAAACCATCTTTCTTCTCTTAGGAAGTGAATTCAAGTCCCAAGTGTGATTTTTGATTAAGGAAGAATATTCTTCCTTCATAGCACTATCCCACTCAGGTACCCCCAACGCCTCTTGAAAAGTCTATGGATCTAAAATTGAAGCAAAGAAGGCACGTGGATCTCTCTAAAAATCCCCCCTAGTATGTCTGTCATCTACGGGATATCTTTCCCAAGCTCCATTACTCTCAAGTGTTTGTCTGGCCCAAAGTGGCCCAAAAGTGGGTGAGTCAGGTGCTTACTCCTCATCCTCTAACTAACTAGAGGTGGATGACCCTACATCACTATCCTCACTGTCTGAACATGAAGAAGAAGAAGATGACTCTGGCTTAACAAGTTACTGTGGCTGATTTGAATCCGAGGAGGAATCATCATGAAGAAGTAGATCTGATGAGGGAGAAGAAGTGTCAAGTGTAGAGTCTCTAGGACTCTCCTAAAAATGGACACTTCTCTTGATGAACAACTCATGAGTGACTGGATCTAGAAGGCAATATCCCTTAATACCATCCAGATATCCTACAAAGATGCAAGGCTTGGACTGATGTTCCATAGCTTTGTATTTCTTCTTTAGAATGCAGGCCATGGCTGGGGATCTAAAATTTCTAAGGTGCTCAACATCAGGTTTCCTTTTATGCCAAGCTTCAAAGGATGTTATCCCTTTAAAAGCTTTGTGAGGAACCCTATTTTTAATTTATCAAGCATAATTGATGGCTTTAGCCTAGTATTGTGGTGCTAAGGATTTGGAGTGAATCATATAGCTACCCATCTCTTTCAAGAACCTATTCTTGCATTATGCAACCCCATTCTATGAAGGACTGTAAGTGAATATGCGCTACAAATCAATCCCCTCTTTGGTGTAAAACTACTCAAACCTGATGCTAACATACTCCCCTCCATTATTAGTTCAAAGAACCTTGATGGATTTCTCACTCTATTTCTCAACAAGAGCCTTGAAGTCTAGAAAATTTTCAAACACTTCAGACTTTTATTTGAGAAAATGTATCCAAGTGTACCTAGAGAAATCACTAATGAAAGTGAGGATGTACTTGGCCCTTGTGAAAGATGGTTTGGGAAAGGGTCCTGATACATCACTGTGGACTAACTCCAAAGGTTGTGAAGCCCTCCAAGATTTGCCTTTGTCAAATTTTGCTTCAGGATACTTCCCAAGGGAGCACCCCTTGTAAATTCCTTTTGAGAATTAGAACGAGGCAAGCCAATGACCATGTCATGTTTGAAAAGTTGCTCAAGATAATTGTAGTTAAGGTGGCCAAACTGCTCATGCCACAATTTTCTAACTCCATTTGAATGAGTTAGCAATGATGTTGGAGAAGAATCTGATGCAAAATGTGAGAAGGTGTATAACCTTGCTTGGTGATCTGCCCTACCCACTGCCACTGTAGTATCACTATGTAACTCCTTGATAGCCACTGAATCTAGTGAAAACTCAACTCTCATACCCTGACCAATGTGAGTGATTTGGTACACTGATAGGAGATTGGTTAAAAGAGAAGGAACACTTAGAATATTGTTGAATGTTCTTCCTTCCATTTCAACTAACCCTCTCCCTGCAACGGAAACTGATGTGTCATCACCCAAACTAATAGAAGTCATGCTACAAGGTTCTAAAGATGAAAACTCAACTAGTGAAGAGCCCATGTGGTGAGAAGTACCCGAGTTAATGACCCATGAAGATGTAGAAGCTGTTGTAGCTACAAGGGCCTTGCCCTTTTCTTTCTCTTTACCCTTGCCTTTTGCCTTAGTAGAATCTTGGGTAGATGAATTTTGCTTGATGGACTCAGGAAAACCTATGTTGTTCTTTTCTAGAAGATGAGTTAGGTGATCTATTTGTTTCTTCATTAATTTATGTTCATCATGCCCTATCATTTTACAATAGGCACACTTAACCTTTTCCTTCTTAGGTTTAGCATTGGAAGAGAAAGTCTCAGTGTTGTTTTTGGCAAGATTGGTGTTTTCTTTCTTCTTCTCCTGGTCCTTGTTCTTTTTCTTCTTCTCCTTTGTTGAAGTCTTATCCTTACCATTTATAGCTATCAAAGCTTGGGGTTGAGTAGAATTCATTGTGACCATTTGAATTAGCTTATCTTGCTCCCTAGTCAAGTCGGCAATGAATGAATCCCAAGAAGGCATTTTCCATGTAGTTCCAAGGGCACTTTTTGTGGCATGAAAAGTGGAGACAAAGACTGAATAGCTTGGACCTAACTTTGTGAGAATAGAAAGTATGAGTTGATCATCTTTCTTCTCTATCTTGCATTCTTTCAATTGAAATTTAAGGGCCTTAAACTTAGTGAAGAAGTCTTGTACGGTGTCAAAGTTGCTAGGACTTAGACTTATGAGTTCATTTTCGAGCTCATGACCTCTCATCTCATCAAGCTTTCCAAATAAATTTTCTAAGGTGTCCCATATGTCATTGGGAGTTTGAGAGGATTCTAGATGGAAGAGAAGTTTTGGAGAAATAGATAAACTCAGTAATCCAATGGCTTCATCACTATAGTTGTACCACTTGACCTTTTTAGCATCAGTGTTGGGTTCTACTTCAGTACCCATGGTGATCCTATACAACCCTTTGCTTCTAAGAATGATTGAAATTTTAACCTTTCATTCATGATATTTGAAGGGTGTTATGGGTTTAAGTTGAAAATAATCTATTTTTAGCTGAATTTAGGTGAAGTTGTGTTGATTGCAAGTTGTGAATTTATGCAGAAAGGAGAATGAAAGCAAAGATTTGCAAGTTGTGAAAAGCAATCATAGCCCCTAAAATATTGAGCCCCCCCTAAATATGAAATTTCATGCTCAAAATATTTTAGACTCAGCCGATAATGTGTCTTAGAGCAATCAGTGCAAGACTAAAGCAAACAGGACGTCAGACTTAGCTGAAAATGCGTCCTAAGAGACCCAAATTTTTGGCACTTTATAAACTAGTGATTTTTTGACAAATAACAAGCCTAGGCTATGGATAATTTAATTACAAACACTTTTTCAAAAAATGGCATGCAAATCTGAGCTACCGTTTGAAAGATATTAAAGGTTCAATTTTTCTGTAAACTAGTGTTTTTGCAAAAAAAAGCACTAAAACATTAAAATTATGCCTATTTTGAGAGAGAAAGTGGCATTCCAACCACTCTTTGGATTCATCATGGAATGAGGAATCCAAAGGAGGTTTTTTTAAGGGGAAATTGGCCTCTCGCCAACCTGGCCCTCACCCTTCATCTTCGTAGGTCGAAGATACAAGTTAAAAAAAACTCCAAAATTACAAAACTATCTATAAACTGAATATTCAGCCAAATTGACTGAATTTTGTTTTATCAAGTCAATTTTAACTTTAAAAAAGAAGCATAGATAGGAATGAATGAAGCCACGTGTCCAAGGGGTGCCACATAGGATGTCAAGTAAGGAAGGGGCATCCAAAATGGCACAGTCAAAATTTATCTTGCACAAAAGACAAAAAATAGACCTGCTAGAAATGTCATACAGCCTAGCACCTTGCTGGAGAAAGACCAGAAGCTAGGCATAGAAATAAATATTCTTGCAAAGAAAACAAACTTGTAAACTGTGTGCCGTACGGCCTGGTCAGGAGTTGAAGCTTGGCATGGTAGAACAGAAGAAGGCATTGCAAAAGTTGGCAGACTTGCAAACTACTGTTCAAAAGTGTGTACCATATGGCCTATGTCAGAAGTGAATACCAAAGGCTAGGCATTGCTGAAGGTCCTTACAAACAAAAAACTAGTCAAAAAAAGGACACCATACGGCCTTTTGAAGGCACCTTGCTGCTGCTTGGTGTGCAAAGTTGACTACTGACCAGAAGGTATGCTTTACCAAATGAGTTTCCAGTGCCCTCACCAAAAAAGGAACTCAGTAGGCAGCTCACAATAGTATGAAGAGGCTTGCAACAAAGTCAGCTCCTCCCTCTGCTACTCCACACAACAAAAGACACCCAAAGGCTAAAGATTTCCAAGGAAACTAACCAGAAGTGATATATATTTTTTTATTTTGGATAAAATCTAGAAAATAAAAAAATAAAAGATAACTCCACTCCTCTTGATTTTAAAATGAACTAAAATCATAACCAGACACACGATTACCATTCTTGCTCTGATACCATATTGGAGTTGTTGCCAGAATCTAGATAACGTGAGTGCAATGGAGACATGATCACACAAGATGAACAAGTGCACACCACATAGATGCTAAAGCAATTTGAAAATAACACAAGAAGATAAATTTCATAAGACAAAATGAAGAAAACCAAAATCTGATTAGCATGAGATGGCCAAAGTGAGGAATACATATAGGAAAGTACGTAAGTAACTCCTCCACAAAAGGTGGACAAGACACCCCAATAATAGATAGTAACTCCTCCATGAAAGGTGGTGACAAGGTGCTAAGAATAGAGAATTAAATCCTATCAAGTGAGTTACTTATGACATTCTTATGACACCTATGACACATCTATGACACACACCTCCACATAAGCTAGCCTATCCCACAAATGTAGGAAAACTCCATGTATGCACAAGAAATACAATTTCCCTAATTAATAAATAGGGAAAAATAAAAACCTACACTAATAATCCCCTATAGGGATAACTACATCATATTGATATCCATTTAAACTATGTATGAAACACTCAGTCAACAAGGGGTTTTATAAAGATAGCTCAGCCATATCCCACTTCCCTAATTCCCCCCTTTTTGCATTTTATCTTATTTTTTCCTTATGAAATCTAGGTTTTTGATTTTTTAGGTGATCCACACATCCAAACAAACTTTAAACAAAATTAGTTGATCTACAAATAGTTATGAATAATCTACACCTTTTATATTCCGTGCATAGTCAACATAGAAAAAGTTGCAGTAGAGGACAATGGTGCACTGAGACCCTATCTAGATAATGTGCACTTATCCCAGAATATAACCATTTTTTAAATTAACATTATGTTTGCATGGTTATTCTATTATTTTTATATAGATATAGTCAACAAAATCATAATACATAAATAATAAATTAGTTTGTAAGGACATCTGTCTAACCTGAACCCTAGATTTTATATTTATTAATTTACAACTTCTATAAATTTTATATATCAATGTGTTTTGATAGTAGACTTATTTATTTATCTATATTAAATTAGATTTCATGTTTATAATAATTTATAGTTAATTATATCATGGTTATTAATACTAAGGGTAAATAATAACATGTCATATCTAGTTGCAGAATCAATAATGGTATCAATCAATGATAAATAAAGTTGTCTTTAGGACATGCTATGTTAAGATTACAAAATTCAATACAAATATCAATTACCATATTTAATTTATTATGTACATTTGCTATGTTGGATACCCATTTAGAGTAATCTACCAGTTTAATGAACTTAGAATCAAGAGGTTTGATGATCTCTTTATGACATAATGTGGAAAAATCAGGTAGAAATTTGTGTGTATTTTGAATCATGGGTTTCACTTATGGATATGTCACAATGTTATGGATAAATAAAATATGGTCAATGTTGATCATATCATCATATTACCATTCAAAGGATTCATGACACTTATTGAAAAATAATTTATAATTTTATTTCTCTTCAGGATAAAGTTCCTTAGATATAAGAATTGATTTAGGATTGGTATTTATACTAAAGTTAATTGCATAATTTTATTCAAAAATCATATAATTTTAATATTTTAAATGATATGGGAATGAATGAATCTTATAAATAGGATATATTGTTTGATCAACACTAGAAATAAAATTACTAAAATGAGGAGCCTTTTTCTTGAAATTTCCAAGCTTATGATGTTGGAGAGGAAGTTGAGGCTCTCTAGCATGGATTAATTATAATATAGATTCATCACTATGAAATGTATATAAAGTTACATAATATTTTACATCTAATTTTATATACATAATCTTATTACCTTCGCTATCAAACCTAGAAAGTATTTTTCTTATATTAGTAGTTTTTGCATCTAAGCTAATGTCTAGATTTTGAGTAGGAACTAAATCTTTTAAATGTATGGTATTGTCCTAGTTGATACATATAACATGAATAAGATAAATTTTTATTTTATTCACCTATCCAATACATTTAATTGTAAGTGAATATGATGAATAAATTATATTGGCACTTGGTAATGTCTAGCCGATGTAGTGATGGGTTGAAGATTGAACTATATCATGTTGGTAAATATAGTCTAGAAGTTTAAAAATAGGTTAAATAGTAACAAGTTGGATGATGTTATTCATATTATAGATATTTTTAATTGTATCAATTTATTCAATACATTTAATACTATTGGAGATGTTATGAAAGGTATTGGGTTGGTAGATACCATTACATAAGCAAGGGATATCATATTTTGTTGGACAACCTATATAGTATTTTTGATGGAGGTTTGAAAAGAGGAGCAATAAAAACATAAACTTAAGTTTCTCCATTAGTATCATCATTTAAATATGAGAAGATATGAATTAAGTGAACATCTTGGTTAAAAGTATATATCTTAATCAAATTATTTTGGTAATTAATTACATCTAAGTTCATTGATTAGGCTTGGGAAATTATATATTCATCATCAAATGATGGAGAGAGGTTATAAGTATTACTATTTGGTTAAAAAAACTTAGTAGTGATATATTTTGTGTAGACACCTAAGTTACTAAATGTGTGAGGAGATAAAGATAAATGATCTTGAAATAACTTGGCTACCCCAAAATCAGTGCATATGAATTCATATTGTGTGTAAGAAGATTCATTGAAATTTCATATGGGATAGTTTTTAATATCATAATTTATCAAAGTAATGGTCATATTTCATGGTATAATATATGGATGGAGTCATTCTATTATATAAGGTGGTATTCTAGTGGTATTATAGATAGTTTTCAACTCATTGGGTTTGTAATCATTAAAGTCTGCAAGAGTGACTTGTATATTAGGATTAATGTTGACAAACTCAAAGATAGGATAAATATTCATATTAATTAAAGAGGTAATATGATATTTAATTTAAGTATTAGGTAGTTTTAGACCCCATGGGTTGGGATCTATTTCATATTTATCATGTTGACCTTTCTGGTTGAAACTAATGCATTGGCTATTGTAATATGCAATATCTCTCATGTGATGAGTCCAAAGATGACCTTAAAAAATATTATAAGAGAGTATAATATATAAAACTATCAAAATATTACCTAATATTTTGGGTTTCATAGTGAGAGTAATCCAAATGAAACCAAAAGGTTTTTGAGTGGTTTTGTCAAATTCACAAGTGAGTCAAATATTCATAAGGTAATCTTTGGAATATATAAGTTGTTATATTAACCAAAGGCAATTAACATTAATTCATTAGCATTATATCTAAAATTACCTTATTATTAAGGCATTTTTTATCACAATTTCAATAAAGAGGGGTGGTCATCAACTCAGAAAATAAATTCATCATTAATCATGTCTTCTTTAGGAAACTCTATGAAGAGCTTCTTAGAGAAATAAGGTTGAGAAATCATTTAAATGGAATGAAATTTTATAGGTGTTGGAACTTCAGATGGTTGGATAGGTAATTTGAATTAATTATAAGGGGAACTTTAATGTCTTGAAATTTTTTCATGAGAAATTACCAATGATATGGTGATGTTCTCATTAGTTCCATTAAAGGAATTTCTCAAGACATGGAGTTAATCTCATCTATGAAATTACTCTTTTATTTAGAGTTGGAGTGAAAATGATATTTATCTTAATTATTATGATGATGTTAGGATTAATGGTAGTAAAAAGACTATAATTATGAGGTTGAGGCTCCAATGGTGGATCAAGCTCATTGCTAATAGGCGAATCAAAAGGTGATGTAATTTTGGTAGTAGTAGTATCCTTCAAAAGTTGGTCTTAAATGAAAATATCTTAGTTTTATTAACAAGATATTTTTTTATTATAATTATGTTGTAGTTAACCTTTTTTTCATTCACATATTAGGAATTATTATAATAGTGATCATAGTAAGAATTAATAGTATAAGTGTATTTGTTAGAATGTTGTGTATTATGATCTAATGATTGAGATGATTTTTGAGGTTTGGGATTGGGAGAATTATGATTTTAAGTTTGGTTTTTACAATTTTTAAGATATTTTGTGTGTCACTCTTTGGTAATATCATCATGGTTAATTTTTTTTTGCTAAGATGATAGCTATCACAATTTTTTGGAGTCCACAACTTGTCTCATGAGAGTGAAAAATGTCAATATAGAACCAAAAAAACTTATTAGGATCATAAAATGGTGGGGGGGAAGGTGGGTATAGATGTATTGTTTAGATAGAGATAACAACTTATTAATTTCGTGTATACTAGATGGAGGGTGGGATAAAATTTGGTTATCTATTTTATATGCTCTCACTTTGAGTTGGGGAGGCCTTTTTGAGAAGGATTAGTGGCAAAAACATTGGTTGTAGTTTGGAAAGACTCCTTGGGAATTTTAGAAGGTTCAAATTGGGCCATAAATAAATATTTTTGATTTTCTTGGTCTAAAGCCTCTTCCAAGATTAGAGGTGAGAGTATAGTAACCTTGTGTTGAAGAGGGATTTTAGGTGAAGTAAAAAATAGTTTTAAAATGTTATCATCACTCATGTTATGGTCTGATTTATGAACTAAATATGTAAATCCTTAGATGAAAGTATGCTCATATTCATTAGGAAGTTTCTTTGCATTAATTAAGTTACTAAGGATATTTTCAAGAAGTACATTATGTTTAAATTCCTTAACTAGAGCATTGAATAAATATTATACTTGTGTAATAGATTATTGGGGAAGTGGATTGTATCATTCTAAAATATCTCCACTAAAGGTTTCATCAATAATTTTTGTATTGGAATAAGTGTTGGTTTGTACCCATTCCTTATAGAGATTGATAATTTTTTTAATATGTAATGCATGATCTTTAGTCTCATCATATGTGATAGTTAGAGAAATGTTTTTGATGTATATGACACAATGAATGGAGTTAAATTTTTGTTTCTAAGGTTTTGAATCATTTTTTTATGATTTTTTGGTTCATGAATGATATTTCCATTGGTAATCTAAGAAGAAGAGGAATATGATTCTAATTTGGCTAGATGATAATGACTTGTTGAGGTTGAGTAGGAATTTTAAAAATGTGGTTATGGATTTGGATCATTTAATTTATAGTATAATCTTTCATAAGGTTCATATGTTAGATAATTTGTGTAAGGACTTGTTATGTATCTATAGGTGTATTATTATTTCTTGGAGTAGTATCCTAATATGAGGGGTTACCAACATTAGTCTTGGAAGGAATATTCCTAATATTAGTGTAATTTTATTAAACTATCATAGTATATGATATAATACTATTAATAATACCACTCTTTTTTAGAGTATAGATAGTGTTTTGATCAAGGTTATTAATTAGATAATCAGGGTATTTTAGGTTATCAACTTGGTTGATTTCAACCATTCTAGCGTGACACTAAAATATACTACACCATGAAGAGTTATCTTCAATGGTGGGAAGTAATAGAATAAAGGATCAACCCATGTAAAATTTGAATGGATTGAGGCTCACAATAAAAATTATAAGAGGTGACATCATGATGATAAATAGGTTGTAAATTTAATGTAGGATAATAAGGATGATAAAATAAAATCAATGGTATTCGGTAAGCTAATAAAATTGATTTCTAGGACTAATAGAATATTGTATCTAGTTGGTTGATATATTTTAGATAATAATAGATTGTATTGGATTGGAAAATATAGTTATAACAAAAACACTACATTTTGGAGGCTAGGTAAAATAATTATGTCCGATTAGACAATACATTAGGGAGAACAAAAAGTAAACTAGTTGATGTAATTTGATTTAGGTAAAATATTTTATTGGGTTGGTTTATGTAGTAATGAGAACACATAGAAATGTATCAAGATAACTAATATAGTGACAAACATAAAGAACTATATGTAGTTGGTTGACATAATCCAAAGACATAACATAGAATTGTATTGACCTAAATGTTACAATTTATAAGACACTCAAACTAAAATTTAGATATCTAATTTTAAAAAAAAAGATAGGAAACTATAATAAAAGGATTTGATTGATTTTTAGGATCTCATAGATATTGATCTCACTCGTAATATAGTGAATAAGACCACAAAGGCACTAACCATAAAGGATTACACTATACTCATGCCCACACTATCTTGCCTTTGAATTTTTTTGAGAGTACCTTATTGAGGCTAACCACTTACTAGTGCACTAAATACGAAAACAAATGGATAGCTTCTTATGGTTTAATAAAAATAGGGAAATCCTATGAACTTTTGATATGCCATGAGGTATGTGGAAACTAACTTCAATGTATAATGTTGTGTAATGGATTTAGTGTTAGGATAATACCCATAAAACCATGGTTTTATTAAAATAGATTGTCTCTTACCCATAATGACAAATTTTATTTAGTTTTAAAAATTTTTGAACACATTTTATAGGTTAAAAAAGTAAAAAAATATCAAAAGTTAGATTGGCAACATATAATGAAATTAAATAAGAAAACATAATGGTAATGAGATAAATGATACAATTATAATATAATGAACTGAAATGAAACACACAAAAATATATTTATCTTGATAATATAGTTGTAAAAACACACAAAAATATATCAAGCTAGCTGATATAGTTTGGAAAAAAAATGGTATTGCACTAGCCGATACCATTTGTAGACTAGCATAAAAATATATTGGGTTGGTTGATATAGTTGTGCTGATGGTTTGTAAGGATTTTATAATAATATAGAATTAAAAAATTATATTGATCTAATGGAAGGTAGAACAAGATTCACATCGAGTTCACCAAAATGTTTGTATGGGCTAGGATGACCTACAATTGTCCTCTTTCTCTAAATAGACTAGGACTCTAATAAATTCAAGTAAATAGATCATGTGATACTTGGATATTCATGTAAGGACTAAATGAATTTTATAGATATAGTATATGATAACTTACAATGAGAATGTTAATAAAAAGGGTTATAAATCCTAAGCCTATGTCATAAGTATGTATCTCCCACTAGACCTTAATAAATATACTTAATGGTTGTAGAATAAACCATTGTAAAAGAATAAACTAGGGATGGGTTACAATGATTTTAATCAATCAATGTGATATGGTCAACTAAATGGGGGTCTAGGTAACCTAAAGTGATTATGGAAGTTTATACAATCCTATAACCACACTAGCTTATTCAACATGGATAAGGTGTAAACAAGGATACATATACATACATTTGTAAATAAATAAACAACATATAATATACTCAATAATAAATTAAAGAGTGTAGGGATAGAATAAAATTGCCTTTGGTTGGATTCATTGATGATTCAATCTCCCCCTTGGCTCAAGTGGATATTTTCAAGAGAATCTTGTAGGTTGAGGACCTTAAATGGTTGGATGAACACCTAAGATATTACATATAGGAACTCCCAATGATTCCTCATATTGAGATTCATTGATACCACAAGAGAAGACTCTTCAAGATAAGATCCTAATCCAAAAATTCTCCCAAATGATCTCATGAAAAAAGTAAAAGTGCAAATAGCACAAATAAAGTGTAAATGATATGATATGTTTGAGATATGAACCATACATATATATTGATCAAATACCCAAAACCAACCCTAAACATTAAGCTAATAATATCAACCCAATTGATATTTTTAAAATAATTCAACTGACATAGAATGATAATAGTCATGTTGATATAATACTAATGTTAAAATATAGGCTTAAAACTATATTGGGCTAGCTGATACAGTATTGAAAAGGTGAAATAATAAAACATATAGTATCGAACAAGTTGATAATATAAGATATAGGGAAGATATATAGACAATGGAATACTTTAGAGGTAGATGGACAAACCCTTAGAGGATGTCAGTTGATAGTAGTAATGGTGTAATCATGATATAATATCAACATTTCTCATAAATCACCAAGAGCCTTTCCCACCCCATTCTTGGTGAACCATTTAAGTCATGTATTTGTGAAGATTGATGTGTCAACAATACACTTCAAGAGAAATCCTTAGTAAATGATAAAGTGAAAAATATTATTTACATATAAGTATGATCTATGGCTTAACATCCTAATTTTCTTCCCATCATACAAGTTTCTTATTCAACCCTTTATTATTGAGTTTGATGAAGATGTGTTAGAGGTAGAATAATTTTATTCATATTTTGGTATTATTTATAGATTCAACATGCTTTGGCCATAATATTTTCTTCTCATCATCTAGGTGTCTTATTCAACCCCTAATTTTTGAGTTGGTGTAGATATTATTTATAAATTATATAGCACCTTAGTATTTTACACTTAGAAAATACATGTCATGGATGTACCTTTAGCTTCTAGACCTTTCATGTTTCTAGAAGAATTGCATACACTATCTCTTTGTTCTTGTTGCTTATCTCTTAGTTTGACCAATGTTATCCTAATGACTCAGACTTAGAATGTCATAAACCTACTTATCTTTTGTTTTTATAAGTTTTGGACCTATACTTATTTTATAGCTACCCAGCCACTTGCATTTGAGTCTAATGCCAATGTTGACGCAAGTTTCCTATCCTAACATAAGTTTCTAGTGCCCTAAGTCATCTAATTTACAAATGAAATATATTCCTATGGCCATATTAAGTGATTTAATGTGAGATATTATCCAAAGGGATTAGTATAAATATAGGATCAATCCTCATTCATTTCTCACCTAGAAACTTCTTACCTCTCACAAGGAAACTTATCAAAAAAACTCAATAAGCCATTTAATTGAGAAAAGCTTCCATATTTTATCTTATTTCCATAAAAATCATAGGGACAACACATCTATAAGTTTAAATTACTAAAGGATCATTATATAGACCATATTTCCAATTTATAAGTTAGGTCACTATATGTACTTTCTTATCACATATTGCATCCCTATGCACACACAATCCAACTTGTAGGGGAGAACTACATAAGTCTGAGGCCCTCTTTGGAGTATTGGCTATGAAATAAGTGCTCATTAATAGAGGGGTATTTAGGGAATCTCAACACCATGTTCCCACTAATACATTTTTCCCCTAGTCCCAAATTCTAAAAGGGGTTGAATATTTGGTAAACCTGATTTATATGAATGCAAAAATTTCTAGGGTGTTGCTTCCTAGGGTTTCCTATTTTATTCTTGATCTATCTCTTTAATTTTTTTTCAAAACATAAAATAAATAATTCCTCCATGTCCAATTATATTCAACCAAGGGATGAATTTAAAATAAAATAAAGTTATATTTGTCAAGCTATGGCCCATGATAACAAAAGGTATCAAACAATACCAACTGAATATAAGTGGGCATATTTGATGCCTAGACTTATAAAATGTATTCAAGGTGATCCTATCTACCATCTCAAATCCACTATACACCCACATTTTATATGGGAATATTTAGTCCATGATATTAGTCACCAGAAAAGAAGTCATCACATCATTCTCTTCATGCACATTCTACCATAAAAATGGATACATATGACCAAGATGCTCCTTCATATGATTGTAAAAAAAATTGATAGATAAATAAAGAAACTATGGCTTATTTACAAATTAAAAATAAAAGGGGTATTACTTAAATTAAAATGATTCAAAACTCTATAATTCTAACATTCACAAAATGTATCTCCTTATTAATGGTGATGATATTTTTCTACCTTCATTTGATATTAAATTTTTTTGCAAAGTTCACCAAAACATACCAAGTAACTTTAAACTGCCAAGAAGAGGGAAACATTACAAACTTAAAGTGAAAAATGATCCTAATGTTCCAAATATTAAAATATTATTGATATCAACCAAGGTATTTAATCCAAAGTATCATTATCTCCCAAAATATTCATTCATGCAAAAGGTTTCTACCATACCAAAAGAGGTACCTTTACCATAGCTCTTTCAAATACAAATTGTTATATCTCTACCAAAGGTTAATGAACCAAAATATTCAAATGATATACCAAGGGTATCATAATTTAGATATCCCAAACCATTACCAAAGTATCCTAAATTTAATGATTCCATATTTTAACTTGTAACCATGAGGATGATGATACTCATATGTTTTGATTCAAAAGGGCTGGTGGATTGTAACCAATGATAACACCTATGCTAGACACCATCATTCCCATGGTTTATATTATTTCTATGATGAGAAATATTTGGGATCTACAAAAATAGGTTTTTATACTTTAAATGCAAATGGTTTTTGGTAACACCAAAGTAAATGTTTCTTCATGCAACAATCAACCTATTGCATATTGTATACTTGAATATCCCTATCTGAAAGATTTTGAATTACCATATTTACCTCTCTTTTTTATTCATAAAAACCCATTCAAGCACATGATAACTTATGTACATTATTTTGGTCAATGGTAAAAATATGAAAAACTATTACTAAAGGTATTCCATATGAGCATATATGAGGAGGCTCATCATTGGTTTTATAGCCTATGTAAGGGTTATGTTAGAGGTAAAAAGTGTCATGCCAATAAATCAACCCTTTCATCTATCAGAAAGGATAAGATGGAATCATACTAGTTTAATTGTAGGGTATAAGGAATAATAATTGATTCTAAAGATGTGTAGAGGGGGTTTTTTAATAGTTCTAGGAAATAAAGAGCATGCCAAATATTGAATAGTGCATAAATATAACTCATAAATCAAATCTCTTAAAAAAAAGGAATTAGATTACAACTATGTAATCTAACCTATCTAATAGATAAAATCTTATATAAGAGGGAATCTCTTGAAGGAAATATCTATGATCCTTTATAATTTTATTCAATCAACTTGCTTATAATCTCTTGATATCTATTTAAGCTTAAAATAGGTCAAAATAAAAGAAATAAAAAGAACTAAAGGATAAATAAACTAAATCCAAACACTTCAATAAAAATAAATACTAACATATTAATAACTCTTAACTAATCAAATAAAACAATCTATTGAAGTAATAAAAAAAACTAATACTAAGCTACAAAGTAAAACTGACTAGTAATGACCTAGGATTAAAGTGAAACAAGAAACAAACAATAACACATATAATTTAATCTAACAATTCTAAATTTGTATTTAAATATATTAATCAAATAGTAGACTAATTATTAACTATGAACTTAAAAATTAATAATCAAAATATAATTATGAAAATTAACAATCTAATTATTCAAATAAGAAAATATACATCTATCTAAAATTATTATCTTTAATCCATCTTTAATTTATGTAATTTAATCATGAAATATGATTGAAAATAATCACTCAATATAATCTAATTAAGTTATTTGAATGAAAATAACAAGAATAAAGATCCTTAAAAAATAGGAAAATATTAATAAAATATATTAAATAAAATTGTAATCTTAAATAAAAATAGAAATAAAATCCAAATATAGACCTAAGAAAAGAAAATAAAACAATGAGATGAAATCAAAGCATAAATACTAAAGTAGAACAAAAATAGTTAAAACTAAAATAAAATTAGGTAATTAAAATAAATTGATTATTCAATTTTAATCTAAATCAAAATGAAATTAAACTACAACAAAGACTAAATTTAAATAAAAGAAAATAAGATAAATAAAATAAAGTGTGAGTCTTGAAACAAGAGTTGTCTTAGTAGAAAGATGACAAAATTTTATTGATAAATAAAATTTTAGTACAAATAGTCTTCAAAAAGAATATTATTTACTACTAAAATATCAAAAAAAAGTTTCATAAATGATGTATTCATCATTATTTAGGTCAAGTACATGAGATTCTACACATATGATTGCATAATTATAGTCTTCAAAAGATATTAAGTCTAATATACTTCAAATAATTGATTTATGAAATACACAATAAACCTAGATATACCTTTGTTAACAAGTAGGTTACTTCACCATCAGAGAATGTATTTGTCATTCTATCTAAAAATAACTATTTAGTCTCAGAGAGTGTTTTCATAGAGAAATAAGTAAGATGGAAACTTGAATAACTTTAGAGCTCTTCAAAACATGTAATGTTTCTCTTTTTTCAATGTGACTTTGATTTGCTTATAAAGTAATCTCTTTTAGAGATAGTTAGGAACAAGTTACAACTAACTTTAGTTAGTTGTTATTAACTTTAATTCACTTTAAAATGCAATTAGTTAAATTATAACTTAAGTTTATAAGTTTAAACTTTAATAAAGTCTAATAGATCAAATTAAAATATAATGGACCAATAACACTTATAACAAGTGGGGGGCCTTGAGTCACTTGAACACATTTAAATAAACATCAAATTATGTAAAAAAATATTAATTATGCTAACAATCAAATAAAATTTAAATAATCTTAACATTAATTTTCATGATCATTTTCTATAATAATCAACTAAACATTCTAATAAATTATTCTAAATAAAATTAAAGTGATGTCATACACATCAAAACTATATGCAAGAAGAAATGTAGTAGATCTACAAATCAATCCTAGTTCAGAGAAGATAAATCCTACTTACACTTATGATTGGGGATACATTAGATCATCAAGGTCATGACCAATATAGATCCACTAGACCTAGTCAAGGGATCTCTTACTACAAATAGTATCACTAGGGAGGGTTCGAAAGCCTCAATTCAAGGGGTCCTATGTTTTCATATTCACTAAACTAATAATAAGTAAAGTAAAAATATAATCTAGTGATCACAAAAGATTATGCACAAAGTGGGGTAATAAAAATGAGAAGTAAACATGCATATGATAATCATAACTATATATAGGTAAAACCCTAATGCATAGAGAGATCAATATATTCAAAAGCCATTACTTTTGTTACTTCTATCTACTAAAGAGAGCAGCAAAGTTAGAGATACTTACCTTGAAGATGAACCCATCAAGACTTAATATATCCCTTGGTTAAAGGTGTTTTGCAAGAGGTTGTTGTGGTTTATAAGGATTACTAAGAAATACCAAAGCACCAAGACTTCTCCACAAGATTAAATTCTTCTCCAAGTAAAAACCTTAAGCTAAGACTCCTCAAGTAGAATGGTAGAAGAGAAAATTATAACGAAGTGAAAATAAATAATTATTATTTTTTCTCTCTCTCTAAGAATGATAAAATGAATGTGTTTATATAGGCATATCTAACCCTAAATGCTTTTAAAATTTTAGGCTGACAAGGTCAACCCAATCGACCTAGTACTAATTGACAAAAAAAACTAGGTCATGGACTAAGTCAGCCAGGGGATGACCTAGTCCCTAATAATCTTTATCAAATAAGAACACAAGGTCGATGTGGATTTAACTATGTAATGTAAACTATCAAAAATGGGTTTAGGTTAGGAAAAAGGCTAATGAAGGTGGTAAAATACTAGTGAAGGGTACAAAATAGGAGTTCAAGCTTAGATGAATATTTTTAAGAGATAAGTGTGTAGATAGAAAGAGGTAAAAAAGGACAATAATCTTTCAAAGTACCAATGGTTTGGCCACCCCTTTCCTAGTGCACCCCTTAGGGTGTATACTCAGAGAGATTGAGATGCAATGGGTTCCTAAAAAATAGAAAGCATAAGTAATTGATAAAGTTTGAAAATATTATGTTTATAAATATGCCCCACTCAAAGATTATCACATCTCACTCATGTGCAACATGGGAGGGTGATTCAAGAAAGAACATAGTAACACACAATGTTAAGGCTAAAAAATAAATTCAATATTTTAAATCAAAAATAACTAAAAGTAAATGATGGAAAGGGAAATAACTAAAAAAATTAAATGTATCTATACCTTGACTTACCTTTATTATTGGATGGTTGTCTATTGTGTTTGTATTTTTTATCATGGGGGCATAGAGACTGATTTTAACAAACCCAAGGATACAAAATTAAAGATCAAAAACAAATAAACACAATAAATCCAGGATAACTAGTGTTATGTGGATGGGACATACTTAGAAATTTGGCAAGCTAAGGTGACAAGTGATATGTTAGACCAAACGACCAGGTCAAAAATTAGAGTAAATCAAGTAACCAAAAAGCTAAGGCTATTAAACACTGAAAAAATCAAACAAGTAAACCTAAATTAAGTAAGGTAAAATCATCAATTCAAACTAAGGATACATGTCAAAAAGGATGATAATAAAAAATCAATGTGAAAGTAGTAAAAAATCCATGAACAAAGATGGGCAAGCAAAAAATGGTAAAACAACATTGATGAGTGAGCAATAACAAGCCAACCTCACTCAATAATGGAAAAATTAAATTAAAAGGTAAAAAACATTGGTGAGTGATAACTAACAAGCCAACCTCACTCAATAATGGAAAAAGTAAATGAGAGTAGAAATGAAATTGAGTGCCCATAAAAAGGGGTGGTACAACAATAACAAATGGTAAAATTAGCAAGGCACATCTAGAAATGTAGAGCAATGGTGTAAATAAAATAGTCCATAGTACCTCAAGCATATTGTTTTTCTCTAGGGATGAATAAAATTGAAATAAATTAGTGTTAGAATGTTTTTAAGATGAAAATAAGAAGGAATATTGAAGAAGGGAAAATATATTTATAATCACATTGTTCCTATAAAGGGGGAATATGAAATGGGTGGAGGGGATAATGAAGGAAAAACCAAGATATAGGGACTCTTTATCAAAGTCTAGACACTCAAAGCAGGTTTGTCAAAATAAGAGGACTTTAAACCTTAAGGACTTTGAAGAAATTCTCTTAGCCACACAAGTCTTAGGTCAAAAAATGAAGTATGTAGATCATTCCATAAAGCCTATATGCATGAAATTAAAAATAGACCTACCTTCACACAACATGTTCCTTATTCCTCAAGACCCCTTATAAAGTTGTATGTCCACTATGAAGATTGGGTACTTTTATGAGAAATTAGTTAGTACCATATGGTTTGCTAAATTCTCATATTCTAATCTACTGGCCTACTGCACCCCAATGGACCTCGGCTATATGGTGAGGCCAATTTTGGAGTTTGAGCTTCAATCGGAGATATGAGATGTGCTTAGAATCATGTCTTTTGGTTGATTTTGAATTTTGAAATTGATATTTTGCCTTTTGTATATCATTACCTTTTATTTCAAATGATTTAGATTTTTAAATTTCTTGATGGATTTTTCTATTCCTCCTCCATACAGCTTTGGAAAAATGAACATGGGTGCTAAAGATGACTTTTATTTGAACACTTTAGACTTGGTTGATAAGAGAGACAACTCAGAAATCATGGTGTCTAAGAGTCTCATAAATTTAGGTGAAATAAAAGTGTTATATTGACTTCAACCTTGTTTTATCCAATGTGGAGTGAGGAAAATAAATCAAGAGGAATAAAACATGAAATAATTTGAATTACTTCAAATCACAAAAAAAATGTGATAAAGGGGAAAAAAGGGATACAATGAAAGAAAAGTATGATTCTTTACCATAATAATGAAGGAAATGGAGAAAAATATGTTATCATAGATTGTTGTACAAATTTCATCTACTAAAGAAGAAAAATTGAAAGCTGAGAAAAAAGATTATAAGCTTGTAACCATTACAAAACACATTTTAGATAAGAATATTGAAAATATGGTGATTTTATGAGGAAGGCCAATACCTATCTATGTTATTACACTTAATATAATAAAATATAAACCCAAAATGGTGTAAAAATCATTTATAAAGGAGATAAATAATAAAAGGATGGTATTTGTGAGGAGGGCCAAGTCTTATCCATGATCTTACACTACAACTCATAAAATAGAAACACAAGGGGTGCCAAAAAGTATTGGAATGTGAGAAAAAAGAGAGGATAAAATTGAAAAACCATGAGGACTATTGGGTCTTCTCCTTGGTTTTATAATGAAACTCATGAGTAAAATGGAAATCAAAAGACCAAAAGGAATGACTAGGGTTTATGAAAAGAAAGAACTAATGCAGAGGGTGAGACCCATGTAAATATTCTGCAAAAAGTGTTAAAAGGATAACATATGGAAATAATGGAAAGAAGTGGAAGATATACACTTAAATTTATATCAAGTATGGATTTGTGAGAGATAATTCTATGTCTCGAAAGGTTTCTTGAAGTTGAACTAGTTTTGTATCATGCAATGTAGAATAAGAGCGAACATCGCAAGATGCCCTAATGGGTATTGGAATGTATGGATGAGCATCTTAAGATGCTCAAAAATATGAATTAACATGTGTGTGGGAATAATAAGGTTCCCCAAAGGCTAAATTAATATGTGGATGGGCATCACAAGATGACCTGAAGGCTAAAAAGATGAAGAAAAGATAAGAAGAAAAGATCACCCCATATAATGTCTAAATGGATTCAAGTTTTTCAAGAAGATTTTGATAGTGGATTTCATGATGTTTTGATAAAGTGAATATAATTTTAAATAATAATAAAGATATATTTGGAAAAAATAACTAATTTTTCCAGATAGATAAGGAAATTAGTCAAACAAAAAACTAGATTTACCAGATAGAGGGGAAGGGTAGTAATCAGATACAAGGTCGACTGGGTTAACTATGTATTACTAAAAAAGGGGATAAAAAGAATACAAATTCAAATAGGTTGACTATGTATTATTATATAAAATTTATAAGAGTACATATTCAATTGGGTTAACTATATACTATTGGTAAAAGTGTAGGGCAAATAGATATGAGACACAGTTGTGTTGTTAAACTATGTAGTATTGGTAGGAGGAAAGAAAGAGTATGTAAGAGACTATATTGATTAGAATGATAGTGTAATGAAATAGGGTATAATTTACAATATTAGTGATTTAATAAATGGAATAAAACATACAAAAAATTGGATCAATTTGAGTGATCTAATTGGGGCACACAACACAAAATATTGTACCAATATTAGCCAATGTAAGTTTTTGTAATACACCACTCAATGATTTGAGAGCAAGCAATCAACTAAAAATTAAATTCTGCCTAAGTGTTCATCTTTAGTGTTATTAAATAATTAGAAAGGTTTGTTTTAAGTGTGATAGGGAAGTTAGCTGAAAATAGGGAACTAGAAATCAATCTCTAGATGGTTTCAAGATGTTTGGGCTGAAAGGGATATTTATTAACAATGGTACTATCTTGGTATTAGGGCCTACCCCCTCACTTTATAAGCCTATAAAGATAAGAGTGTTGGTTTATTTGATAATATATACCATCAACCACATATTTATACTTAGCTAGAAAACCAAGTTGGCTTCTGCCTTGGTGATGAAATCCGGGTAGGTATGCCTTGGGAAGACAACTGTTAAATGTGTTTTAAATATTATGTCATTTGGTAGTGTGTGCAAAAAATATCAAAATAGTTTAAATAAATGGTAATTTTAAAAAACACCTATTTAGAATATGTGACGTATTCTAAGCATGCAAATATAAAAGTGTGAATTAATTACTAGTAGCAAATAGTTATTAATTCCCAAGTTTAAAATGGTATAGGATCAATTCAGGTGACACTGTATGCAAACAGTATAGACCAGAGTTGACTTAGTCATTACTATTTTATGGATTCAAATTTATTTAATAATAAATCCAACTAGGTTGACTCAATTTTTTAGATAGAAGATAGGCTACAGAATTAAGTCCATCAAGTCAACTTAGTTTGTTGTAGGGTTTCAATTTTGAAGACTGCTAACTTACACAAAATAAAACTGAAATGAAGTCTTGAAATGATAAAGAGAAAGAGAGAAACCTTGGTGGGTTGGAAGATGTTTATGATTTCAAATTTTTTATTGAAGTGCCTTGAATGTTACTTTCAAACTCTACCAACTAAGTCAATTGGTTCAACCTAATTCTATAAAATTATGTGTGATAAAGAAGGAAAAGATGACTACATCAACCTATTCAACCTAGTTTATTGATCTAGTATTGATAAAATGACTAAGTCAACCTATTTAACCTAGTTTGTTGATCTAGATGCTTGTAGAGATACTAAGTCAACCTATTTGACCTAGTTTGTTGATCTGGATGCTAAATGAGAGACTAAGTTGACATGTTTAACCTAGTTTGTTGATATAGATGTTAATAGAGTGAATAATATGATAGATTCTACTTGTTTTACCTTGTATTATTATCTAGGACTGAATAAGAGTACTATGTCAACATGTTCAATCAATTAACCTATGTTTTGTGAAGACCTATACAAATAGAATGGAGTCACTTTGATATGACTGTGTTAAACCTATGGATAGACTGTTAGAATTATATCAACATGTTTGATATAGTATCAAAAATATATAATATAATAAGATGATATAAATTAAATTATGAATAAAAACCTACAAGGGTTAAATTCATGTCAGGTTCACTATAATGTATGCAATAGAAAATGTAGCAAACCTACAAATTAATCCTAGTTTGGAGAAGATAAATCTTACTTACACTTTCTACTAGAGATACATTATATAATCAGGGTCATGACCAATATATATTCACTATACCTATCTGAGGGATATTTTACAATAAATAATATCACTAGGGAAGGTTCCAAAGCCTCTAGTCAAGCAAAACTACGTAGTAATCCTAACTAGGTCCTATGTTTTAATATTCACTAAACTAATAACAAGTAAAGAAAAAAATCTAATATAGTGTTCACCAAATATTGTGACACAAAGTGGGGGTAATAAACATGACAATTAAATATGCATAGGATAATTCTAATTAAGCTATGTATAGGTAAAACCCTAATACATAGAGAGAGAAATATATTTGAAAGCCATTACTTATGTTACTTCTATCTACTAAAGAGAGGAGTAAAGTTAGAGATACTTACCTTGAAGATGAACCTATCAAGACTCAATTTATCCCTTGGCCAAAGGTGTTTCAAAAGAGGTTATTATGTTTTGTAAGGATCACTACGAAGGCCAAAGCATCCAAGACTTATCCACAAGATAAGATACTTCTCCAAATAGAAACCCTAAGGTAAGACTCCTCAAGTAGAATGGAGGAATAATAGATTGTCAAGAAGTTCAAATGAATAATTAACTCTTGTTGTCTCTATAATAATGGTGAAATGAATGTGTTTATATAGGTATATCTAACCCTAAAACCTTCTAAGATTTTAGGCCAACAAGGTCAACCCAGTCGACCTAGTATCATAATTGATAAAAACAAATTAGGTCATGGACTAGGTTAGTTAGGGGTCAACCTAGTCCCTAATAAGCTTTGTCAAATAATAATACAAAGTCGATATGGATGAATATGTAATATAAACTATCAAAAAGGGGTTTAGGTTAGGAAAAGGGATAATGAAGGTGGTAAAAGATTAGAGGAGGGTGAAAATAGGATGTCAATCATAGTTAAATGTTTTTAGGAGACACATGTGTATATGGAAAGTGGTAAAAAGGGAAAAAAATCATGTGAAGCACCAATGGTTTACCCATCACTTTCTCAGTATACCCCTTAGGGTGTGCACTTAGAGATTGAGATGCGATGGGTTAGGCAAGATAGAAAGCATCAATAATTTATAAAGTTTGAAAATATTATATGTATATAAAAACCATCAAATTCATATCCACATACTCAAAAATATCACCATGTAATAGAAATTTAAAGTATGGACTATCAACCATAACATAAATCTAACAATAATTTAATCAGAATCTGCATCAAAAAATAAATCTATCAATAGATCACCCTTATTAGTTTGATACTCTATATATTATATACATCCATTAGGAAGATCATTAAAATGTGTGCCTATAGAATCATCATCAATATCCAATTTAATTTTTTCAACATCATGTTTACCATGGGCTATGTTGTATAACTATTAACATGTTTCCTACTAGAAGAAGTAATTATCTCATGTTTAGTTGAATTAATTTTAGTGTTGAGTGTTACAAGCGAATGGGGATAAAATTTTATAGTTACTTCAATTACATTCTCAGGCTACTCGGATAGTGGAGTATCATGTTGACCAATTGGATAACATTATGCATATGTTGATAAGACTAACTTGGAGTACATCATCTATGAGGTTAATATCTCTAATGTGATCTTATTAAAATTATTTTACCATGAAATTTTAAGTAAGTATAAGGCAAATAATTAAGTACCTTCTAAAATGTGAGGTCAAAAGCATCAAAATGGATAAATACATGAGTTACACATTTAAATGGTTAATGACATGTGTTATCATCCCTATAGCCATAAAAATAATGGCCTCAAGAACTACCTAGTGAAGGAGTACCCCCACTTTTTTGATCATCACCATGACCCCAAGTATTCATGCCTAGATTATGTGAATCTATGGTCCACCATGACATTCTAAATCAAATATGCTAAATAATCATCATATAGTCAAGTTATTATATGATCAAAACATCACTAATTCAATTCATAGCTTTTTAACTCTTCAAATTTATATCCTCATGTATGTATTTTTAACAAATATCACATGTGTATTAAAATTATGATGTATACTATATTAATATTTTCACCACCACTAAAATACATGAATGCATCAGTCAACCATAAAACTTATGACAACTTATCCAAATACCAAAATGTCACAAATGTAGTATATTTTTGAACTAAACAAATATTCTATACAAATTTGAAAATATTTGAGAACACAACATGTTCAAATTTTTTCCATAGGAGATATATCTCTTCATGAACTATCAAAGTTTCTAAACTCCAATCTTCAAGACAAACCAAAACTTGAATACAAATCATATATAAAACCAAGCCTAACATATACCATCATTTCCACCAAAAGTACTAAAATTGTTACTTATAAAAGGTACAAAAAGAGATTTTCATGAAAAGCAAAATGTAGAGATAAGCAATTTATAATTCAACAAACAAAATGCTTATCCTTCTAATCATTTTCTCAACACTCAATACAACCTTATATCATCATTTTTCAAAAATGTAAATCATGAAACATTATGGCCTTGTAAGCCTTTATATACACTTAAATACATACTATAAATAAAATAAAACATGCACTATGACTTTATAAATATTTTAACTCATAATTCCTTTATGAGATATAAAAAAATTTTGATGACCAGACATGGAAATAAAAATCCTTCATAAACATTTTTATCATCCTCCTAAAATTGACTTAATAAAATGTAGATAAAACTATATATGTAGTTAGTATAACCTTATGACTTTGAATATCCTTTGCATGTATCATTTACTCAAAATGATACTATTGAAATATATATCAAAACCTAGAAATGCCTAAAACACATCATTTTCCATAAAATGATCAAAAGAACATAAGGAAAGGGTTTCCATAAAATGAAATAACAAGTGCAAATTGACCACTTCCTTTTCTCTACATATTCCAAATATTTCTCAACATTTCAAAAAAAATAGAAGATGTATTTTTATTTTCCTATTTAAATAATACAACCATTATATATAGTCATATGACCATGATAACTCAACTTTGTGTGCATGTCAAAGTTACCCAAATACACCATTGATATTTTTGACTACTGTATACAAGATAAAAGAAATAAAACATTTATTCCAAACAATCTGAACCCATAATCACTTGTCTTAAGATAATTATTTCCTTGACAAGAAAATGTGCATGCAAAACTTATGTACAAACAAGAATGAAATAAACCTCATGTGACCTTAGAACTTCTTAGCCCTTAACAACTCTTGATACATGTGAGTGGAATAATAAGGTACATCTAAAACAATAAAGGAAAATAAATTTTATATTTTCACCAAAATATCCTTCTGATAAATCATTTAAAACCAACTTTATTTTAAAAATGTAGGCCCTTCATGAATACCCAACACATATTCAAAATACATTGAAACATTTGATTAAATAACCTCTTCAAAAATGCATTCACCATTATAACCCTAAAAACATAGATGTCTTGACCATATATGTAATTATCATTCCCTTAATAAGATTCAAAAGAGTTGGTGAGACATACCTCATGAGTAAAACTTCGATGAAAATATACTATAAATCTATCTATGTTTCTTCTTGATTGCCTTGATGTTATTTTCCACTAGAGTTGTACTTCCACTCAAAGATTTTAAATAGATGAGATCAAAATAAATAAAACTACCTATTTTATATTCACATAATGATCATTTAATAGGATTCACTTCTTTATTCTATTATGACTAACACTGATATATAAAGTAGCATGGTCAACTTTAGTGACTATGTTATCTGACTTAGCAAACCATTTAACCATATTACCAAATCAATCACCAAAAACCACAAATTAATAAAAGTATTATAGTTTAGTATAAACTTACAACCAATCATGCCAAATCTAGAAGGATAAAACCTCAAGTTTGTAATTATTTATTTCCCATACCTACATGACTAAAGTACATCATCGTTATTCAATGCTCAAGTTTTATTCAAACCATAACTAATTATAACTTAACCATGGTTACTCATTAATATTTACCATCTTAGCATCATACACCATGTCATTTACAAACTCCATTATCACCACATCCAAAGTAAACTTCTTGGAATAATTTAACATAGCTCACTTTATATGCTTTAGTGCTTAGCTTATATAATATGCATATGAAACTTAGGATACATTTAGATCTTTTAGCACATCATCAATGTTATGATCTAATTCATGACACTATAACTTAGCTTATCTACTTAGAATACCTTAGAAGATATATGATAGGTTTTATATTTGTACCAAGAACCTTCATGAAAACATCATGATCAAAGTAATCACAATTTCACATAAAACCATTGAATGTGCATACATATTGCTTCTCTGTAATTCATCTATTTGTGTGACAAATGTTATAGGTAATAAATGTAAAATGAGATATTTATAAGAATTGAAATTGATAATACATCATTGCTATTTACCATACAATATCACTTATAGAAATCATAAAACATTTTACACTAATACTTAATTTTTTTTCATCATTAAAGAAACTTATGCTTTCAAAACCACTTAATTAATACTTAAAGTAAATATTTCATTCAATGTAATAGTTATTAATAATTTCCTATGCATTAAAAAATCATATTAAAATTAATTAAAATGAGTTGGCCCATGCCAATAGTTTTAAACTCCATGATGTTAGGTCATCGATATGGAAAAACTAGAAACATGTCAAGATTTTTAGAAAAGAGAGGGAGTGATAAAAATAGGCATAAAAAAAGTAACCTTGCTAGCTAGTTTCACTTGTGAAATTATGTTACACTAATAATTTTCTAATTAAAATAAATATTAAGAGTGTGATCTAGGTTACATCATTTTTCATGTTGCTATGTGTGAACCCATTTAAAATGACAAAATATGTTAAAGGATGGATTGTTTAGCTAGTGTGGCACTAATAATAAGATAGATTATATAGGGTAATTTTGGTTGGATAAATAACCAATTCAAAGTCTTAAATAAAAATTCTAAAAATTAATTAATATTTTCAACACATTAATATTCAATTCATGCTTTAGTCATAAAATAAAATATTTAGAATAAGCATGCAAGAATATCTAACATAATTGAAAACATACAATGAGATGATAGTTATTGCATTACCTTCTCCTTAGAAAGGTGAAAACTTCAATTTTTTTTACCAAATGTTGATCCACCAATAAGAAAATAGATTAAATAATAAAACAAAAAGAATAAAAAATAAATTAAAAACAAAACAATGAAAACTAGAAAGAAAATAATGAAATAAATAGAAACAAGCTATGAAACAACTTCAAATGATGTCCATTGACTGAATACCCCAAATTCCATCAAGATCCTATAAATGAAATGTATTCTTTCCAATAATTGCTAAAATTTTATAAGTACCAAGCCAAAGAGGATCAAACATATGATGTTTACTTGGGTCCCCCTGTGTTTTATCCTAATAAAGAACAACACCGAATTTAAAACATTTACTAGAAACCTTTTTATCAAAGAACTTATTTAATTTTTATTTAGCCTTTTTCTAAATTTGGTAAATAAGTATATTCAATTTCATCTAAGGCTATCAATTCATTAATTCTTTATTTTATGATATTTGTATCTTCTGACAAGTATTGTAAGTCAATTCAGGCAAAAGAAATTTGGAGTTCAATTGGCAATGTGGATTCAAATCCATAGGCTAACATAAAATGTGAATAGTCAGTAGCTCATTTAAAATTTTATGGTCAATCCATAACACTTCAAAAATATTTAAATAACAATTTATTTTATTATCATAAAACAACTTTTTCATAATAGGAATCAAATTTTTATTCATAGATTTAGCCTATTCATTTCCTTAAGGATAATATTTCAAAGAATGACTCAAAATAATATAAGAACATCCCAAAAACTATATATATTCATTTTAAATGAATTGGGGACTATTATCTGATATAATATCATAGGGAACACTAAATCTAGAAAATATTTAGTTTTTAAAGAATGAAATAACTTTAGTTATGACTGAACATTTTAAGGCTTTAGATACAGGCCATTTTTAAAAATAATCAGTGGTAGTCAAAATATAAATTTGGTCAGTTAAATAAGGAAGATAAATATCTAATATAAAATTAGTTCTCCTCTTGGTGAAGGTATTTTTAAGAATAATACGATTTTAAGGCATTCCTAGTAATCTATCTTTGACAACAAATAATTGGTAAAGAATGTATGCACAAACCATATTATAAGCACATTGAGATAATGTAGGCCAATAATAAACTACACACAAAATATTATAAGTAGTGGTTTTTTATATATAATGACCACCACCACTGCCTTCATGACATCCTCTAATCATCTTCTAATTTTGGTCATAAGTTAAGCATATTTTTTATTAGATAGGATAAATATACAAGTTAAGGGTCCCATGCCTAGTAAAAAAATAGTGCTCAAAAGATAGAAAATAACAATCAATAATAAAAAACCAAAATAGAGTACTAAGACTCAAGAAACTAGGAATGACCATGAACCACCATCAAAATGATGCCAAAAACCTAAAAAATGATAGCTAGTAACAAGATACTAGGGAATTACTGATCTAATTCCTCAAACTTTGAGTAGAGCACCAATTTGTTGGTCCAAATATTTTCATTATGATTCTCCCTTCATTTAGTGAAATTATTGATACCATGTAGGGGTTTTATGGCTTCCTTATTTCTCTAAATCCCCACAAATCTAGATTTTGCCTTTCCCTAGCCCGTATCTCTCCTTTCTTCTTTGCCTGCTTTGATCTGACTATTTATTTTAACATGTGGGTAATAACCCACATTATATATTTATTCCTTTTGGTTTTCACCTTTCTCCATGGATAAATCCCCAAGTGACAACATTGCCTTCAACTTATCAAATTCATCAAAAATTTAATAGCTCAAAAGTCTCTGAATAGCCACATTTATCTATTACTTTTACATGGATTTTTATATTTCATCAATCAAATTAAAGTTAAAAGAGAAACAAACCATGTTGGTAATTAGTTTAACATACACATGGATACCCTTCTGGTTATCTTCAAGAATAAATTCCCCTGAAGCATTTTCTTCACTAATCCCTTTAGTCTTCCCCTCTTCAAGTTTTAAAAAATCCTCACTGGTCCTATCAGAATCAACCTAGTTGTTATGGATATAGATATCCTCTAAGACTAATTTTCTCCAAATAGGTTCCCTCCTTTTGAAAATTAAAAAAATAAGACCATGATGTATTATGTCAACTGAAGGATTACTCTTAAAATTATTGATAGAAACTTCAAGGGACTTCATCAAGAAGAAGGGTATATTAATGGGATGGCCTCAAAAGTGGTTAAGAAGGAGGAAATTATGGGAAAAAATAATAGTGTGTTTTCCCTTGAGGGTTATATATTTCATGACCTATAATTAGACATCAAGCCATTTTATTGGTAGGTCAAACCATAGAAACCCTTTCTAGTTGGAAGACTTAGGTTTTTTCTTTTTAGAGCTATAAAAAATGTTAAAAATCTCCTCATTATTTTTCTTATCTTTAAAAGATTTAACACCATTGTAGTTCATACTTGTAACTTCACCTATGATTTCTTTTATAATTTTGATTTTAAAACCATGCATTATAACTTCCCTCTTCATCCATCCTCTTATAAAGTCATTAGAAATTGCCACATCATGACCAACTATCCTTTTCATGAAGTTTGAAATACCTCCCTTCACCATTTTTTCCACACATAGGGATATTATTTGACCTCTATGTAGTAAATAGGCTCAACCCTATCATGATCACCACTCATGTTGAATATTTTATCTTCTCTATGATTAATACAAGCAAAGAAAGTAGCTATCAAGTCTAAAAAGCACTTAATTTGATTTTTCCTTATAATGATAACTATTAAAAATAAGTCTTTCCACTTGTGTATAGCCTTGAGGTGTGAACAAAACATGATTTTTATACATGTGAAAATACAACTATTCCCACACTATTTAGATTTATCAATGATGATAATCATTAAATCACACATTAGAATGGGCTTTATCATAATGAATGGTAGGCATGACATCATTAGGAAAGTCCATATCACCTTGCTAATAGATAATGGAACCATGCATGACCCCTAAGTTCACCATCTTGTTAGCACTTTTATTTCCTTCCCTATAAACATGACCAATAGTTGAAATTTTTAATTATTTTATTAGAGATTTGGCATCCTTAATTATGTAGGCTATCATCTAGGAATATTGGGAGATGCCCTTCAGATAGCTAATAATATTCAATGAATCTCCTTCCACCTATAAGTTTTCCAACCCCATATTATCTTCAAGATCAATCACCCACCAAGATATTGTTGCTTCTACCAAATGGTTAGTTTGAATCCCTAAAGGGCCTACATTTTATCCTAGGATGTTACCATTGGAATCTCAAATAACCCCCTCCACCCCCTACAGGGCCAGGATTCCCTTTCACCACTCCATAAAATTTTAGATTATACCATGAAGGTAGAGGGTGAATACACTTTATCTTTATTCTATCAATAGTATAATTTTTATTTTGAGTAAGGATCACTAAATTCAATGAAAGGAGCATCTAAGAAAAGTGAAGATAAGGTGAGTCACCAAAATAAGAATTAAAATTTAGCCAATTCTCTTTGATATATGTCATTATCCTCTTGAAAGTGGTAATGGGATTGAGATTCAAATTATTAAATATGTCCAAATTTATTTATTTATAGATTCCATAGAAAATATGAGGGAGAGATAAGTCCCACCAAAATTTCAAGGGGGTAATCCCAAGGTGCCACCCATTGGTAGATCAAATCCCATATGGATTCCAAAAAAACCCAAGAAGAATTAGAGAAATTGAAGAAAGATTGAAACATGGAAGTGATGAAGGGATAGAGAAGGAAGATATGTTTAGGAGATTCATCCTCCTTCTTGAAATAATCATACCTATTAGGAATTAGGAATCCCCTTTTCATTAAGTTTTCCACCATTAAGATTTTATTTTGGACATCCAACTGGTTGAAAAAATTAATTTTGAGATTCAAATTTTTTATCCATAAGATATTAAAATTTTCCTCCAAATCATCTTGTTCCCATAGTGATTGATAGCCAAATTTAATTGAGAACATCCCATTAGGATTGACCATCCATATAAAATCATCATCTTTGGGAAATCTGCTGATGTGGGTATTCTGAAGCTAGTTGTCTAACTCTTGGAGAAAAATATTTTCTTGTTGTTTCAAATCTTCTTTATGTAGGATATTCCACCTTTTACTACCTTCAACCTCTTTTCAGTAATCTCACACTTTGTGACCTATTTCTTCTTTGAAGTACCCTCTCAGTCCCATTTTTACTTGAGAGGTTCCAAGAAAAAATTGATTGATCCATAGGTCATCCCAAAAATGCACTCTATTACCTCTACCCATTTTAAATTTTAGGCCTCTTTTAAGAAGATCATTTCCTTTACTCAAGGATTTATAAAAAGATGACCCATTGATAGATCCTTTTCTATCAAAAAGATAGAAACCCTCCCTAGAATTTAAATACTTGGCTTTAATAATCCTCATACATTGGTTATCTTCCTTTATCACCCTCCATCATTTTTTATACAATAGATATTGGTTCATATAGCTCATTCTCCTAAGGCCCAAACCCCCTTTCCATTTAGGTAAACAATATTTTTCCCAAGAGATAAGGGGGAATATGAATCTACCTTCTATCTGCCTCCAGAGGTATTTATTTTGTAATTACTCTAATTGGTCCACCACTTTACGTAGAATAATAAATAAAGACAAAATAAACTAGAATACTCTACAGGGAAATTTTAAGTAATTGCAATTTACCATCTTGAAAGAGCATAATCCCTTTCCATCCATCCAATTTTTTCTAAATCCTATCAGTAAGAGGGTTTCAAAAATCTGATATCATGTTGCCTTCAAAAAGAGGGAAGCCCAAATAAGAAGATAGAAGATTATTTATTACACACTCAAAGATATTAGATATCTTCCCCTATGAAGTTACTAGGGTATTGATGAAAAATAGAGATATTTTAAAGAAGTTGACATGTTGACATGACACTATCTCATAGATTTCAAGAATTTTCCTAAAATATTTCACTTCTAATACTAAGGCTTATCCCATTATCAGAGTGTCATTTGTAAACTATTGATGGGTTACAGTTATAGTGTTTGGGGCCACTTTTATTCCCTTGATAATTCCAAAATAAATAAAAGTTTTGATGATTCTACTCAAAGTTTTGGCCATCAAAATAAATAGGTAGGGAGGTAGGGGATCTCCTTAATAGAGACCTCTGCCCATTGGAAAAACCTTTGAGAACCCCATTAATAATAAATGATTACATGGGGGAGGAGATACTATAAGTGAAAATATTCCTTACCACCTAATTAAACCCAAAATTTTGAAGGACTTTGTCAATAAAAATCCATGAAACCTTATCAAAAACTTTGTTCATGTCAATTTTAAGGAACATACCCTATCTAGAAGAGTTGGAAATTAAGTGAATAGTTTTGTGTGAAATTATAATACCATTTGATATCTATCTACCCAAAAAAAATATCCCTTATTGTTTATCTATCAGCATATCAAGTAGCATTTGGATCCTTAATGCCAAACATTTTATGCAGATCTTATAAAAAGTGGAATATAGGTTGATAGGTCTGAAATCTTTCAACTAGTTCACTCCATGTTTCTTAAGGATTAAAACCAAAAAGGTATTATTAAATTCCTAAAGCATTGTTCTATATTTGAAAATTTTAGTCACTATTAGATAAACCTCATTATGTATGATGTCCTAAAAATCCTATAAGAAAAAAGGGTGAAATCCATTTAGACCTGGAGCTTTATCCCCTTCCAAAGATAAGACTATGGCTCTAATGTCTTCATTAGAGGGAAAGAAAATAATGGAAGAGTTATCTTCTTGGGATATAACCCCCTGAATAATATTTAAAACCTATTCTTCGAGCTATAAAATTGAGAGGGGGCAAAAGCCAAAAGATTTTTATAGAAATTAACAATTTGCAGTTCAATATATTTTTCTTATTTATACATAACCCCATCTTCTCCCTTGATTTCTAAAATTATTTTATGCTACTGATTTCGTGAAGCTGAGTGATGGAAATATTTTGGGTCCTTGTCACCTTCCTTAAGCCATATTTTTATAGTTTTTTTACACTAGAATATTTATTCTTTGGCTTCCAAATTATGAAATAAACTAAGATGTTCCCTTTCTTTAACTTGAGAGGAAAGGTAGAAATGAAAGCATTGATTTCCTCCTCATTTTTGCATAGCTTTTCCTCTAATTTAATATTTTGGGTAAAAATATTCCTAAAAACTTCCTTACTCCATATCTTAAGTTTGTACTTGATATGTTTGAGTTTCATGGCTAGGATGAACATAGCTGATGCTTGAATTAGAAATTTCCACCACTCCTTCAAAGATTCAAGTAAATTCAGATGGGTTAATCACATTTTCTCAAATCTTAAAGGAGTGTTCTTGGGTTTAGACAACTTATCTCCACTGAAAATTAAGGTCATGGTCAAAATTGACCCTAAGAAGACAAGATAAAGAACAACTAAATTTTATATCCCATTTCATAGAGACTAAGAACCTATCTAGATGAACTTGAATAAGTTTTTTGCCTAGTCTTCTATTTGACCAGGTATAAGGATTGCCTTTTGATTCCACATCAAGGAGACCTAACCCTATAATAAATTCACTAAAATCCATCATGATATCATTAAGTGAGAAGATTCCCCTTTTTCCATTAATGATAAAGGAAAATTAAAGTCATCAACCACTATCTAATTCATATATTTGAAACACTTCCTAATCTCAATCAAGTTTACTCAGAGGTTTTTTCTATCATTTCTAAAGTTGCATGCATATATATTTATAAGAATCCCCTCCACTTTATTATGAATATCTTAGAAAAAATAGTAATATGTGAGTCATCTTTTAACAAAATCATCCCCTCTAGGACTAAGGAGTCCCAAAAATTGATACGCCATCAAAGGTGCCTCTATAGCTACTACTAAAACTTATAGATTTATTGAAAATATTATCTTTGTTCTTCAAAATTTTATCTTCAGACATGTTTGTTTCTTAGAGGATCAAAATATTAGGTTTGTGCTTAAAGACCATGTTTCTTGCCAATCTTTCTTTCCTAGTGTTATTCAATCCCCTTATATTATTGGATATAATCTTCATTTCTTCATACTTGGGAATTATCTAAGGGTTATTTGGGTAATGTTTATGACTTTTTATCTATTTTGACATTTTTGGCATTCTTATTAGTCAGTCTACTAGTAGATTTTGGATCCTATGCTACATCTAATTTTTTCCTACTCTTTTTAGGTTGTACTTTCATCCATTGGTCCTTTACATTTTCCTTATTTTTATTTGTGTTCTCATTATTTCTTACTGAGGAACATTGGCCTAGAACAGTTGAAAATGACTTATTTATCCCCTCATTATGAACTAGAGTTATCAAAACTTTTACAAGAAAACAGTCTTATAAAATTGGATCCCCACTAGAGAGTAAAGATTTAAAATATAAGAGAGAATTTGAAGCTTCATGACTCTCTATGTAAGGTTCCTTTTGAACTTGATAAGTAATAGGAGTTGGAATAGGGGAAGCAAAATCTATTTCAACCAATAAAATTATCAAAGGTTTGTGAGCTGGTAGATCATTCTACATGGGAATTTTAAAGGGGATAACCTCATCATATTCAATATCTATAAAAGGACTATAATGGATCAAATAATGGGAAATATTAGTTGGGGTAGTCCATAAAGGGCTAGGAATATTTGGGGGAGTTAAATCCTTAACAAAGGAAATGGCTAAAAACCTCTCACCTAGACTAAAAGGAAAAAGATTAGGAAGGGGTGCTTGGGGGAACAGGGAAAAGGGTTTAAATAAATATATTTGGGAAGGAAAGCCTGAGGGAGGCAAGGGGAAGGGTTAAAAGAGAAATATTTATTCACCCATCAAGGACTAGGGAGAAGGGAAGGCATCTTGGAGAGAGGGAATTATTTCAAGGAGTGATTTACGACATTACAAGTTGTGTAGATCTATGAGTCTCTTTTAAATATAATACTTTGATTCCATACCCCATATTTAGATATGATCTTGATGGAATGAATCAAGTGTTTTTTAGTAGGAATGAAGACATAAAATCTAGCATCTAGGGGTCTGCACCTAGATCTAGTAATGGGGTCTATGGATATAAGTTGACCAAGATCTCTATTAATCCCAAAAATAACCTCTAGAGCCTAAAATTCCAAAGTAAATTTTTAATAATTAAACCCAGATAAGGATATCCTCCATCACCACACTATCAAGATTAAACCCTACTTTCCAGTTATGGAGACATACATTTGATTTACCTGTAAACTATGGCCCCCTCACAAGGATCATAATGTAATCCTTGGAGTTAGATAAATTTATCAAGAAAAAATTCTTTAGCATATGCAATGATGTCAATACATCCCTTAGAATGCCATTTAAAATTAGCCTATGTTCTGTAGGAATCAATATTGCCTCTAAAATTGCTTAATTTGGCCAAGAGAGAATTTGAAAGTGAAGAGTCAAATTTTTTGATGACTAAATTAGGGACATTAAAGTATACCTCATTTCTTTGGTAGGTGGGAACTAGTAGGGTTTATTCACTAATTTTACTTTTAAGCTGCTCACTAGACACCATGTCTTCTCATGAGATTGGTTTTTTCCCACCTGTCTGATCAAAACCTTTTCCTCCAAAAGTGGTAGGTGGACCTTGTCTTAAAATAATCATTTGATTTGGTACCTCCTTAAAAGTGTAAGTTTGATCCTATATTGAGACAAGTAGGACATCTAGTGCCTCCTTCATGGGATCATCCTTAGTCTATAATTCTCCCTCTTCTTGCCCATCACTAGAATTTAAACTTCCCATAAATCGCTTCCATCACTTTAAGCATATTAATATAACTTCATCCCTATTTTTATAAAATTTAAATATTTCCAATAAACAAAATTTCAAAGCTTGAAGTATTAATAATCATCTCTGATTTTTATCTAGATTGTTAGGACATCCCTGATTTTGAAAATAATAGACTAAGTCATGATACCAATAATATTTAGAAGGAAAAAAATCTCAATCATTCATCTCATTTAAAAATGTAATTTTTTAGAAAAAATGGCAACTTTCATGGTTTTAAAATGAGACTTAGCATGCAAAGATCATGACTAAATAAATCTAAATCATTTGGTTAATGTTTTTTCTAGTATAAATATTTTAGTCTGAAATAAAATTAGATAATTGAAAGAAATTGATTATATGATTTTAATCTAAACTAAAACAAAATTAAACTATAGAAAAGATTAAATAAAAATAAAATAAAGTGTGAGTCTTGAAACAAGAGTCATCTTAATAGAAAGATGATGAAATTTTACTAATAAACAAGATTTCAGTACAGACAGTCCTCAAAAAGATAATTATTTACAACTAAAAGTTCAACAAAATTTCATACAAAGTGATGTATTCATCATTATTTGAGTCAAGTACATGAGATCCTACACATATTACTACATAAATATAATTTATAGAAGATAATAGGTTTGATATACTTTAGATAATTAGTTTATGAAATAAACAATGAACTTAGATATACCTACGCTAATAAATGGGTTACCTCACCATTAGAGAATATATTATTTGGTTTATCTAAAAGTAACTATTTAATCTTAAGAGTGTTTTAATAAATAAATAAATAAATAAGTAATATGGAAACTTGACTAACTTCATAACTCCTCAATACTTGTAATGTTTCTCCTTTTGCAACGTGACTTTGATCTACTTATAAATTAATCTCTTTTAGAGATAGTTAGGAATAAGTTATAACTAACTTTAGTTAGTTGTTGTTAACTTTAATTGATTTAAAAATTCAATTAGTTAACTTATAAATTACCTCTATAAGTTTAGACTTTTAATAAAGTCTAATAGATCAAATTAAAATATAATAGACCAATAACACTTATAATGGGTGATGTCCCTTGACTCACTTGAATACATGTAAATAAACATCAAACTGTGAAAAATAATATTAATTATGTTAATAGTTAAATAAAAATTAAATACACCTAACATTAATTTCTATGAGCATTTTCCATAATAATCAAGGAAACATGTTAATAAATTATTTTGTATAAATTAAAGTGATGTTATAATATATCAAAACCATTAAAATCATATCCACATACTCAAAAATACTACCACATAACATCAAATCAAATTATGGATTGTCAACCATAACACAAATCTAACAATAGTTTAATCAGAATTTGTATCAAAAATCAAATATATCAATGGAGTATCCTTATCAATTTGATACTCTATATATTCCATAGATGTAGTAGGAAGATTAATCAAATATGTGCCTACATAATCATCAATCTATAATTTTGATTTATTCAACATCTTAATCACCATGGGATGTGTTGTAGGGCTGCTAGCATGTTTCCTACTAGAATAAGTAGTCTCTCATGTTCAAGTGAATTAATTTTATTATTGAATGAAATAGGTAAATAGGGATGCAATTTTTTAGTTACTTCAAGTACATTCTCAGGTTACTCAAGTAGTGGAGTATCATGTTAAACATATTGGATAGTAGTGTGCATAATTTGATATTAATCACTTATAATATCTCATCTACGAGGAAGATATCTTAAATGTTCTCTTGTCAAACTTATATTACCATGAAATTTTAAAGAACTAGTAGGTAATATATCAAGTGCATTCCAAAATTTGGGGTTAGAAGCATTAAGGCATCATATTTAACCTGATGATGAGCCTAAGTGGTGTCTCAAAACATTGATAAAAAAATGAATTCGATTATAGAAACTCCAATAATTGATGCCAATTTTATTTATTATGAATTCTTAGCTAATAATATCACTAATTTAGTTCCTAATTTTCCAACACTTCAAATTTATAGCCTTACATATGCATTTATACAAAATATCACATTAGTATTCAAATTGGTATGTATATTATATTCATATTTTCACTACCATTGAAAGCATGCATACATCAATCGACCATAAAACTTCTAAAAATATATCCAAATACCAAAATGTCAAAACTGTAGTATATTTATAAAATAGACAAAATTTTCTATACCAATTTGAAAAGAGTCAACAATACATGATCAATTTTATTCCACATGAGATATATCTCTTCATAAACTGCCAAAGTTTCCAAACTACCCTCTTCAAGACAAACCAAAATTTTAAGACAAATCATATGTAAATCCAACCCTAACATCTATCATAATTTCCACTAAAAGTACTAAATTTTCTATGTATATAAGGTGCAAAAAGGAATTTTCAAGAAAACCATAATTCAGAGATAAACATTTTAACCTTACAATCCCTTGTATTCACTTAAATACATACTAGAAACAAAATAAATCATGCACATTGAGTTTAGAAATCATGTAACTCATAATTCTTTTATGAGATTAATTAAATTATCATGACCAAAAATGTAAAAAAAATTCCTTCATAAATACTTTTATCATCCTCATGAAATTGACTTAAGAAAACATAGAAAAAATTATATATGCAATTGGTATAACCATATGACTTTGAATATCCTATGCATGCATTATTACTCAAAATGATACTACTTTGATATATATCCAAACCCATAATTACCTAAAACACATCATTTTCCATAAAATGACTGAAATAACATAAGTAAAGGGTTTCCATAAAAATAAATAACAAATGGAAATTGACCACTTCCTTTTCTCTAGATATTCCAATACTATTCAATATTTCAAATTTTTTTCAAGATATATTTTGATTTTATTATTTAAAGAAAACAACCATATACAGTTTTATGACCATGAAACTACACTTTATGTGCATGTTGAAGATACCAAAATACACCATTAATATTTATGATAACTCTATGCAAACTGTAAGAAATAAAAAATTTATTCAAAACCATATAAACCCATACTCACTTGGCTCAATATAATTATTTCCTTGACAAAAAAATGTGCATGCATAACTTATGTACAACCAAATCTGAAATAAAACATCAAACAACATCAAAAGTTCTTATCCCATAGAAACTCCTACTGCATGCGAGTTAAATAAGAAGGTACATCTTAAACAAATAAAGAAAATAAAAATTATTTCAAAATAAGTTTTAGAGTTGTACCAGAATATCCTTTTGAGAATTCATTTAAAAATAATTATTTTTAAAAAAAATTAGGCCCTTCATGAATACCCAACACATATTAAACATGCATTATGACATTTGGACAAATAACCTCTTTAAAAATGCATTCACCATTATAACCCTAAAAACATTGATATATTTACCATATATTCCAATATCATTCCTTCAAGCAACTTCAAAAGACTGTCTAAAACATACATTATGAGAAAAACTTCTATGAAAATCTAATACAAATCTCTCTGCATTTCATCTTGACTATGTCAACATTATTTAACACCAAATATCTACTCTACTTAAATATTTCAAACAAATGAGATCAAAACAAATAAAACTACTCTTTTAGATTCCTATAATAATCATTTAACACACTTCACTTATTTTATTTTTATTATTAGCATCAATATATAAAATAACTCAGTCAACTTTAGCGACTATGCTATATACCTTAGCAAACTATGTAACCATATTATCAAATTAACTACCAAAAAGCACAAATGAAGATAAATACTAGAATTAAAATAAACTTACTTTCAATCACACCAAATACATAAGGATCAAACCTTAGGTTTGTAATTATTTATTTCCCATATCTACATGACCATGATACATCACCATTATTCAATGCTCGTGTTTGCTTTGAACCATAATTGGTTATAACTTAACCATGGTTACTTGGTAATATATTCCACCTTAACATCATACACCATGTCATTTACCAACTCCTTTATCACCATGTCCAAAGTAAACTTCTAGGAATAATGTAACACAGGTCACTTTATATGCCTTAATTCTTAGGTTATATAATATTCATATGAAACTAATGATACATTTAGATATTTTATCACATCATCATTATTAAAGTCATGACAATAGAATTTAGCTTCTCTACTCAGAATACCTTATAATATATATCATAAACTTTATATTTGTACCAAACACCTTCATGAAAACATCATGATCAAAGTAATCAGAATTTCACACAAAACCACTAAATGTGCATACCTATTGTGGATAAAGAAATACAAAGAGGGTTAAAACAAAATTAGTGAATGAATTCAATAAATAAAATTTTATGCTTTCTCCCTAGGGTGAATTATAATTACTATACAAATAAATCAATAAAATGGGACAAATAATACATTCAACTTCCATTAAGACCCCATATAGTAACTATTTTGTAAATGTTTGAGCTCAGTTTGTGAAGTAGGAGTCTTTGTCAATGCACTTTTTTCATTTCAATGGCATCTCCCCTTGTCCATAAATGGATTTTATCAATCAATATGAAGAAATGGTGAAGCTTTTTGAAATATTTTGGCATTACATCTTTGCACAATAAATATTGATAATTATTCATGGAGGCCCTTCTAGTTATAATTTTATTGAAATGATACTGATCATCCATCTCAAGATCAAGATGTGTGGTCCAATATTGATTAAAATTTAAAGGCCAAATTCATTCAATTTCACAATCAATATTGCATTTACTAAGCATCGCTCAATATTTATAAATTTTATTGCATTGATATTGATATTTTACATTTTTTACTTTGTGACTAATGATGTCACCTTTTTAGATATTTGTTGAAATTTTATTTTCCAAAAGTAGATATTAACTAATTTTACATGGATTTCTAACTTAGTCATTTAATTATATTTTATTATCTAAGTGATTATGATTAAGCCTTTTGTAATTATTAGAATTTGATTAGTTGTCTTACACTATTGGTTAAAAAAATCAATTTTCTAGGTTACAATTTAACTAGAAATGAATTAAAAGAAGGTAATTATTATGTATAGGGTACTACCCCAATTATGGACATATTGAAATAGTTTAAATTTTCATGTGATGTGTGTAGATGAATCAGTGTTTCACTAGTTTTTATCTAGTTTGTGTTTTATTAAGGAAGTCATTCAGACTTGTAATTTTGACACAACAATTATGAGAATTGAGTGTCTATATTTTGACTTTGTTTGAGAAGGAATTGTAAGACACTAGGGATAGTAACATATTTTCAAAGATTATAAAAATCATTAAGAAAAAATTGATAATTTTGGCCAAAAAAATAACCAGTGACCCATGATGCCCCCTTGAGAGGGAGGGTGAGGATGAAAGACATACAAGGGATTTTTAAAAAGATATAGAAGGAATAAGAAGAATAATGAAAATAACCCATGGATGAGATTAATCCAAATGATCTAATACCAATACTCATGGATTTCTATTGGTTAAGGAAAATAGAAATAAATTAGCCCTAAGATGGGGAAAAGTGGGAAGGATACATCCCAAAATAAGTGGCACATTTTTGACCTACTCCAAATAGTGTGAAGGCTATGGGCTTGGAATTATAATAAAGACTACATGATGGAATGGGGCCCAAAAAGGGAGGTTCTTGTTGATTTATAATAATGTTCCCCAGTAGGATAGATTTGATCATTTAATTTAATGAGTTACCGCAGTAGGGTAAATTTAATCATTGATCAATCTAAATGGTTTACCCTAGTAACATATATTTTCATTTTAAGAAATGATGATTGGGCACATGATAGATTGGTTGAGTGATATTAAACAAGGAGATCTCTTGCTTTAGCATTGTTGATTAGACTTACAATATCTTGATTTCTGATATAACACTAAAATGGTATACACCATGATATAAAAGACCTTGATGACCAATATATAACTTGAATAAGGAATAAACATTGAGATAATAGACAAATGAAAACATCACACCAATGATGAAAACCATGATGGTAATACTGGCATATATTAATAAATAGACTCAAGTATAACTGTATAACAAAAATCACCATAATGATGACCCTATCAACATAATGGATTGAGTTGAGGTGACAACAGAAAAGGGAAACAAATAGACATATAAAGAAATGAACAAACATAACTTGAAATAAAAGTAACAGAAAGAATCTAATTCCTCAAATAAATGCACCAATAAAAATGAAAATACTCCAAACAATGTTTGGGAGACCCATGATGCTCCCTCGAGAATAAAGCAATTTTTTTTTTTTTGATAGGTAGGCCCTTGAATAAAATAAATAAACATGTATTTCAGCAAAAAAGGCTTAAAATGGATTAATTAGAACAAATGGATTGGAAAATAAGTAAATGAGGCAAAAGTGAGCCTCCAAAGAATAAAAATGGATCACAAATGGACCCAAGGTAAAAACTCAAAATTTTGACTATAAATTCACCCCTAGGGGTGAAATATTCATTTTTACCCTCTACTTTTGAAATTGAGAGTTGTGGTTTTCACGTGTAAGAGTATCAAATAAAATATTGAAAAAACCTCACCATAAGAACTTGAATGAATAAGTTAGAGAATATAAGTAACCACTGAGGAGTGGGGCATCAGTAAGTACCCTTGGTTTTATTTAATTTTTTTCATTTATGTCATTTATTAGGAGTAGAAAAATGATTTTTGGTGACTTCAAAATTTTCAAAAAAGTAAAATAATGAAGTCACCAATACAAATGGTGATTTTTCCACTCAATCAACAAATTTGTAAGATAAATAATGAAATTTCCAAAATCGATGGACATCACCACAACAATGATATTACCTTTTTTAGTCAAAACTGAATAAATGAAGATATTGATAATAAAATGGTGAAGTCAATATTCAACTCATGGAATCACAAGTAAAATGATGAAATATATAAAGTATGGCTAGGCACACAAAACTGGTGAACTCACCAAAAATAGTGAGGTCATCCTAAAAAAAAGTGGGAATGACTTGTGTAATGGTAAAGTCATCGACTAGTAAAGAAAATAGTGAGATCACCCTATATAGTTGTTAGAATGACCTACTAAATAATGAGGTCACTAGGAAAAAGGTGAGATCACCCTAAATGGAAAATAGGGTAGGATAAATAATAGAACATGATATATGAATAAAATTTTAAGTCCAAATTTAGAAGAAAATGATAGATTAGATCAATTAGATGAAAATAAGAGACATGATTTACTTGGTTCCATTTTTTTGTGATTTTCAAGATCAATAGGTTGTGATAGTGTGTGAGTGATGATCATGAGTACTACATTATCCTGGGATCATGATAGATGATATTATGGGGCTCTTGAAGGCTATGGATTTATATCATATAGCTTAGATACCATTTATTCAAGCTAATCATGCTTATTTTTTAGCACTAGTGGAGTACTAGCATTTAAAGACCTTGACATTTCACCTACCTACTAAAAAGGCCATTGTGACACTAGAGGATGTGCATAGTATTCTATGAGTGCCAATTTAGGCTCAATGGATCTACTAGATGTCAAAAGGTTGGCTAGATGTATTAGAGGATCTAATCGATATGATAGATCTTGCAGTGATAGAGGGTTCCATTGATATTATGCTTTGTAAGACTTGGCTTAGACTCTAGTGATTATTCCTGGAGTAGCACTACATCCAGCATAGAGTTCAATGCCCCAAGAGGTATTGATCTTAGTGGGTTTTTTCAATGGCCTCTTGTTGTCTAATAAGAGTGGATGATTATTTTAGATTGGCCTTACAAGAGTGGTCTAGGACATGTTTCATTTCACCACTCACTTTGCACTAGGTCCTATAGTATTAGCTCAGCTATACCATTAATTTCATATGATCACTTATTAGAGGGGCCAAACTATTATACACAACACTCTGCTCTAGGTTTAGGCCTAGGATCACATCATTTTAGAGTGACCGATTGGTTAGTAGTTTTAGAGGGAACATAAGTATATTATGACCTATGGTTAGTTCTAGATGGGAGTGGGTCTACGAGGCCACCAGGGAGACTTATAATTTTATTGCTGATCCATCAATGAGATGGTAGATGGTGACTTCATTTAGTATTCCTATATGGCCATTCAATTTTTCTAGATAGAGGATGGATTTATGACCACATATATGCTAAAACCATGCTAAATTATAGGTATACATGACTTATTTATGGAAAGGTATAGGCTAGATCATGTATAGTGATAGTTTTATTTCTAGTAGGATGTGGTGGAGGGGCCCCACTTATTTTAACATGTGACATGAGAGATTAGATAGTGGAGGATACCAGTACCAAGAGCCTAGGATATCACTATTTTGTATATGGTACAACACATAATGTTAGCTTATGTAGTCAATATTATAGATGTAGGTATGACAAACTCTTATATAGCATGGTGGGTAGTCAACTCATATGATTGACTAGACCTTGGCCCAAACAACCAAGGTAGCACTAAAAGAGAGTGCAATATAGGAGGTATGTGGAGTAATCACAAGCACATGTAAAGGAATATGCTCTTGCATAATAGGTGATACCATCGGGTATCCCTTATAGATTATTTAGGTTCTAGTGTAGCATCTTATATATCAAGTTCTTTATATCCCTATGTAGCATACAACACATTATTTTTTATAGTTCCTACTTGTACAAAGTGGTGATGGGGATGTGGATGGGGATAGGGATGGAGATGTAGATGAAGATGTATATAGAGGTGGACATGGAGATGGACATGAGAGACAAAGTCCTCCTATAGATATAAACATGGTTAAGGTAGCAAGTGGTACCTCTAGACATGATACAGGTATAGGAGAGGTTAGGACCTCTTACACAAGTGATATTATAGGGTCATGGGAGGATGGAAGTTCTAATATAATAAGATAATTAGAGGATCAAACACTTATTGATGGGTTATAATGGGATATCTCTACTAGGATAGCAAAGATTATTGGCCTTGAGCAATATGTATCTAGGTTGTGAGTTGAGCTATCTATGGCACAAGGGGAGACCACCAGGGTCTAGGTCATATTTATATCTTGAGATACAAATATTGTTACATTGATAAGGTAGGTTGCCTAGCTGAAAGGTTTTTAGGCTTAGTTGATGACATAGGATGCAAATCTAGTGAAAAAACATAAAATAAAAAATAAAAGAGTTAAAATACAAGATGCAAAAAACTTAAATACAAGATATGAAATATCAATACTTAAGTGTAAAACATAATGTATCACATTAAAAAAGCAATAAAAACAATCTAAACACAAAATGTAACCAACTTAAAATCAAGATATGAATCGTCAAGACTTAAATGGAGATAAAATGTACTTAAACGTAAGTAACAAAATAAACAAATAATATAAACAAAAATACAATATTAAAAAAATTATAAATAAACACTTAAAAAGAGAAAACCAAAGAAGTTATCAAAAAATTGTGCATGTGTAATGAATAAGGTACTATGACTTGGATATTGTGCCTCTAGACTAAGGGGACAATGAATTGGCTGTGGAAATAGGGGAATATAAGAAGAGAGAAAGGGTGGTTGAGCTGACTCCAAATGTCCCAATGCAAGTAGACATTACCTATATAGTCATATGGACTTTAGGCCAAATGTATTTCTCTCAAGGATATGGAATATAAGAAAAGTGATGATAAGTATGTATATGATAATAGATAAGAAAGTAGGAAAGGCATACATGTAAAATGATGAGAGAGTTAGGAAGAAGTAAGATTGTAATGAGAATTAGAGTAAACTAATTTGAAATTCACAATTCCCACTGATGTGCCATGTAAAAAAATAAGATCACAAGTGAACAAAAACAAAGAATGAGATTGGTCGAGCTAACTTGAGATGCCCCATACATCTAAATGTTGCTTAAATATTATCTATGTACCTTAGGCTAATGTAGTTCTCCCATAAATGGTAGGATAATTTTATGTAAGTGGGATAGATAAGAGGTTCCATCCCAAAAAAATTGGAGGCCTTATATCTTTCATGGAAATTATAAGCCAATTTTCATGATTTTGTAATTTTTTGAGCTTTTCCTAGGTCTTTTCAATGTTTTTGGGTTTTTTGGAATAAGAAAAGCAAGGTAATATGCTCAAATGTACAATAAACCACATAGTAAAAGATAAAAACATCCTTATATTTAGGCTCAAACAATATCTAAACTGATTAAAATGGTGATATACCATGAACCAAAAACATAACCTAAGGCACTAGGGGATACCACACAATAGCTATAGACATCCAATTCCTAACACCATTTGTGTTGAAATTGTCATATTACTTGAATTACACTCAAATGTAAATTTTAGGTCAAAATCCATAAAATGCCCTAAACGGTTTGAACTTGTCACTTACAAGTGCCAATTTAGGTCAAAGTATCCCTAAATAGGGCAATGCATTTTATGGACCAGCTAACTTTGATCAGATCATTTGAAGTCAAAATGACAAATTTGCCATTTGGTACTCTAGATCACTATTTTCTTCTAATTCATTGATACACATCACATACCTTTGTTATTTTGTGTTGGAAACATCCTAAATGGGAATAAAACTCTAATTCATCTAACATCACCTTCTAGTTCCTCTCCAATCAAATTATGACCCAGTAATATGACTTTTTGACCATTTTGATTAATTCTGCAAAAAATTCTAAAGAATTGCACTAAACTTGATTAAACTTACTTAATATAATTAATCCAATTTAAGAGCTTAAGTAATAATTCCATAGATATTTTTGAATATCTCATTATTGGAAATTTATTTTGAATATCTACATCACCTAATGACATCATCTATGGGGTGGCATCCATCAAGCCATAAGTGCATGAAATATCAAGATTATGGGTCACCCATGCCTAGTTAATACCTCCCATGCCTCTTTAATGCTTATTTATCTTGAGGATATTTATGATTTTAATTACAAATATTAGGATTATCCATGGCCACACATCTCAATCTTGAAATGGATGGTCATGGTTCATGTTGACTAATCTCAAAAATCTATAAATAGAGAGGCCATGGACATGAATTTTAAGCTTGATTTATGAAAATTTATTATGAAGAATTGTTTCCATAATCCTTTACAATAGACCATTAAAATTAGTTACAAGCTTCAATGATAGGCTAGCTTAGTGATTTAGAATCATGAACCTAGGTTTTATGGAGTGTTCTTGAGACATTGGAGGAGTTTACCACCTTTGTTGACAAAGACAAGGATGCTTGATCAAGGAGAGAACATGCTTTTGAGCCACATGGGTATGGTGAATCCATTTGGGAAGGTAATATGATGTTCTATTCTTTAATTTATTTCTTGTTATCCTTTTTAATTCCCATAGGAATAGATAGGCTTATTTAGTTATTTCTTTATGCATTTTTTAGGATTTATGGACTAATGTTTGACTAACTTACTTTGTAATCCTCTCTACATCTTGGCACACCCAGTGGGACAAAATGCATCCCACACATGAAGAAGATCATTCTATAACTTTAAAATCTTTATTTGGATCATTAAAACTCTTGAAATTTGATTTTCTAACTTTATTTTGCCATTTTTCTTTGTCACAAGTTTACACAGTAACTGACGTCAGTTAGTAAAACCATCAATGGTTGGCTAGCCATCATTGGTCACTATTGGTATAATTGATGTTGGTTAGATAATTGTCATCAGTTACTAAGTGTAACCATCATCATTTATAGAAATGACATTGGTCACTGTACTTTTCTCAAAAACACAAACTCGAGAGCTCTTTTTTTGAAGTTTATTGTTTCAAACCCAAAATAACTTCAAGGCTAAAGGATAGGCTAACATTTTTTTTACAAGACCAAGCTTGACATTTGATAAAAACATGTTTATATCACCTTTTCCATGCTTAAAAATGAATTAGGAACATTATTTTGGTGCTTAAAGTAACATTTAAGATGCTTAAATAAGTATTTTTAGGATTAGTTTTCAAAGTTACAACTAAGACCAAGGGGTCAAAAGAACACCACCTCATTTTCCATTTGGGATTAAAAATGAACTCACCTTTCCAAGTTTTTTGTATTTACTTAGTTATTTAATTTATATTTTGTTTGGAAAAAAGAGGGATGTCACGTGGATGCTCTTTTATTTATCCCCTTTAGGGAACCCTTTGAATTAAAAGCACCATTCCTATTGCAAAAAGCCTAGTCCAAGGCTTAGAAAGAATGTCATCTAAAGCACTCCCCAAAAACTCATTAAAGTTTGGGTGATCTTGAAAATGACCCTAATGTTTTTCTATTTTGTGCTTTCTTTATTTTTATGCAAACTTGGCTTGCGAGGGGGACGTCATTACCTCCCATGAGTTCTTTATGGAAGATTTAACCTAGGGTTTCACCTCTCAACATTGACTTCATTTAGCTCATAATTGGAATTGCACATGGGATGTATTTTCATTTGGACATTACAATACACTAAGAGAACAACAAGATGTAGTGGCTATAAAAAGGAAAAGACATTTTTACAACTAGCCAATGCCATGGTCACCTAATTTCCATGCTTATCTTTTACATCATTTGATTTGAAATTCATTATGCAATTGATTCCCTTAGAATGGTCGAAACCTTGCTAGTTTAGTAGACCCCACTTTGCCATACCTTGTCAATTTAGACTTAAGATGTTTGTTTTTTTTCATTAGCTTACTTGGTCTTGATTTGTGTCTAAAACTACTTATTAACTCAATGAACTTAAACAAAACACATTGTCCTCAATTTTCTTGAGCAAGGGAGGTATTGCACTGTCCAATTAGAAAATTCATCTTTTCCTTGTTCAAATTATTATCAAAATCTTTGTGTCATGTCATCCACTTTGGCACAATCATGTTTCCCAATTGAGTCTTGATCTTTTCCCTAATTTGTTTAAATCCTTCATTTATAATCCACATTTGAAATTAAACCTTTCTGAGTTCTAAGGGTTGGTGTGTCAAAGTGGGTTTGTCATTTTCACACTAAGCTTGTTCTAACTTGGCTTAAATTCTCCATTTAGATTTAAGGTCATTTAATAAGACTAAAAATCACATTTATCTTCTTGGTGGACTCAAGTCATCTTGCATATCGCTCATGCTTTGAGTCCTAAAACATATTTTATCCTACTAGAATCATGTGGTGACATTTTGATACCTATTTTGTGCTAGATTTATACTTAGTGATTCACATATGTTTTTACATCTTGAGTTTCTTAATTGATTTGTCTTCTTCATAATCTGGAGAGCTTTCCTCTAAAATTCTAGGGTCAAGTTGTTGAATTTGAAACTAGCTTTTATAGTATGGGCATACCACAAAGATCTAGGCTTTGGTGTACTAGTTTTCACCTTGGGTCTTTGAGTTACCTTACACTCTTTCAATCTATGTGATTTCAACTTTACCAAAGGTTGAGTAAACTCATGAACCAAATCTTTTGAATTGTGCATGGTTTCAAACCACCCTCCCTTATAGTATCATTGGTACCTTGGTTATTTGTTTAAAATAGAGCCAAAGCATACTTTTTTCGGTTTCCAAACATTGGTCCAAAGTTAGTCAAACACACAAAATAGCTCTTTTATACATGACTCAAAGGTTCACTCGTAGTGGGGCCTCTTATGGCCTTAGCTATGAAGATGAGCAGTTTTATAATGGTCAAGATAAACCCATTATTTTTTATGACATCACCATAATAGTAAGATCTAAAGATGATTACATTGAATATCAACCCCAAGAAGATCAAGTTGAATCCCTTCTTAGATTGATAGAACTAGGTGCTAGACTACCTTTTGAATTTCCTAAATAACAATTGCATACCTTAGTTAGAGAAGGATAAAAATGAAGGTAAGAGCAATATTTTGCATGAATAGACATACCTTCTTCCTCTAATAAAGGAAAATAAATACAAACAGAGTCAAAAACTATAAATATAGATCTTCTAGCTAAGATCAAGATAATAAGTCAATGATATGTAGATCAACTTGTTACAGACTTAATTTACCCCCTAGTTGCCACTTCAATTCACAATGATGCTTTTAAAGAACAAGGAAATGTGGTTGAAATTACGCAATGAATATTAGATGAGGACATCACCATAATGGATCAAGGTAATCTAAATGAATAGTTAAAGTCATAAGAGGCCTTACAAAGTGTTCCATTTGACATAAAACATAAATTATTCAATCATAAAGAACCTCTTGTTACTTTACAAACTCAAAAACCCAAACATTCAGTAAATTGAGGAAATCCTTCAAGACAATTTGGCTAGTTCTTTTCAACCAACATAAAAAAAATTGGTAAATAAACATAGAAATTTCTAAATTCAATAAAATATAAAACAACCAAATTTAGGGAATGTTTTACAATCCAAGAATTAATAGCCTATGTTCTCAACTCAAGGAGAAAATCAAAACCAAGTCATGGATCGAAAGGTATACACTCCCTATAGATCCACACAAAACTAGGGGCACATTCCACCCCAATAGCAATAAAACCAGGGGCACATTCCACCTCAATGGCAATGAAACTAAGAGCACATTCTACCCCAATAAAAACAAAACTATGGGCATATTCCACCCTAATAGCAATGAAACTAAGGGCACATTCCACCCCAACAACATCTTATTCAATCCATAAATACACCAAACATGCAAGAATGGAATTCTATGAAAGAAATTGTTCAAAGATTGGAGATGAATAATAGAGTTAAAAAGTAAAAATTTGATGAGATATGCCCATATCCATTTGATTTATCTATTCTCCAAAACCCCTTTCCACCTCATTTTGAGGCACCCAAATTTGACAAGTATAAAAGAAAAGGAGATCCATGTGAGCACATATAGGCATTTTTTGTCTTATGTTAAGAGGTTGCTTATAGTAACGAGTACTTACTATGACTATTTCTATGAAGTTAGCAAGACAAGCTCTTGATTGGCTACTTAAACTACCCAAGGGATCAGTTATAGATTGGAATGACTTATCAGAAACGTTTGTTAACTATTTCTCCTACAACATAGAACATGAATTAACCATTATTTACTTATGCAAATCCAAGCAACGTGATGGTGAAAGTTTCACTACATATCTGCAAAGGTGTAGAGCATTGGCAAGCCACTTCCAACATAACTTGCTAGACAAATAGTTGGATGATATCTTTGCACAAAAATTGCATCCTAAAGTTGCACATAATCTATGATTAGCTTATGTTAACTCATTTGAAGAAATTATTGACAAAGGAGTAAAATTTGAGAAGGCTCTTATTGCTAAGGGCCTTGTTAAGATTTTTATGCAAGGTTAAGCATCTAATTAGACTAAATCATTGATTCAAATAGTTATGTAGGATAAGCCTAAAGGCTTTAGTAAAAATAAGAACATTGTTAGAAATGGGGTGACTAAAAAAAGACATGTACAAATTGTACAAGATATGCCTCCTCCAAATGTATAATTAACTTCCCCAAATCCACTATCTACTTTTTAGAGACAACCTCCATGAAGGAAATTTCATAAATTTGAGTCTTTAGCAAGTTAGGAGAATAAGTTGAAATAGTGTTACAAAATCTCATTGTAGCTAATTTAATTATATAGCCAATATCAAGGCCATTCCCTCAAGATCAACCAAAACTAAATTGGTACAAATATAGTGAATGGTGTAACTTTCATCAAGTTTTTGGTCACATTGCATATCATTGCATTTAATTATGACATATTATTGAGGAATTTATTGAAAGTGGTGAACTAGAAATTAAGTTGGCCCCTAATAAAGACACAAATTAGGATATGGGAATCTACAAAGACCCCTTTCCTCAACATGATCCACCACCACTAAGAAGCAATCAAAATGGTCATAATCAATGATAGAGGTAGAATCAAAACCAACAACAAAGTCAAAATCATTATGAGCATAATCGATATCATAATCCCCATACTAATAATGTGGCTTATAACAATGTACCTTACAACTATAATAATACTATGGGATGCATTTCTACAACCCACATTACCACTATTACTATAAAACCACATGGCTAATCTCATGTTCCTTGTAATAAGGAACCCATTATTATAGGGTTAATACCCTCTCCGCCTAGTAATACCATGTTAGGTTAGCATCATCATGTTGTGACTCCATTTACATGAGTTACTAATTTTGAATAATAGCACCTTTATTCTAATTATAAAGGCTCCTCATTGACCCAAAATTGTAGAAATATATTTAGTCACCTATGAGTCACCATCCGAGGCCCTTTTCCTTCCTCTTATAATTATAATAGATCTTTTCCACCTTTAAGTTGTGTAGTTGCAACTAGACACCCACGAGTTACCATCTAGGGCCCTTCACCCACTTATTCCATAAAACCCAATGAGAACATTAAACCAATAGTTCCAAAGTTGAATATTATCCTAATAAAGACTAAAATAATTCAATCCATGATTCAAAGGCCTTATAGTGTAATGAATCAATTAGATAAAACCCCTACACAAATTTCCATATTAGAACTCTTGCAGACATCTGATATCTATAGAACCATCTTCAACAAACTTTTATAAGAGTCTATTTTTCCTAATGATATAAACCTTAATAAATTCTAGAACCTAGTTGGACACTTGTCTTCATTTTGGAAAATCACATTTGATCAAAAATACATGTCCACCCTTGGCCCAAACCACAATAACCCACTATACATTGAGATAATCATTACAGATCACAAGATCAAGTGGGTTCTTATAGATAATGGTTCAAGGATAAACATCATATCTCTTAAATTGGTAAGATGATTGGGCTACATGGATAAATACATTCAACAAAAAACTATTACAATCAAGGCTTACGATAATGTCGAGAGGGAGTCATATGGTACAATTTGGTTGCCAGTCATGGTTGGGTCTATTTCTCATCACACATTATTCCATATTATGGATATTAATCTTTATTATAACATACTTCTTATTCATACTTGGATCCATGGAGTATAAGAAGTTCTATCTACTCTTCACCAATGCCTTAAGTTTCCCCATAATGGGATCAAGGTTACTATTCCCATTGATTAGTAGTCATATCAATACTACAAACATCTTGAAGTAGAGTTTCATAATTATAACTATTTCCTGAGTTATGAATTCATTACAAAGAAGAATAAAGCCATCATTTATTATCCATATCCTTCTAATTATATCAACCCTAGTGATCTATCCTCCACTTTGACTGATCCATTTCATATAGTTCTAGCCAAGCAGGTTATTATTAAAGACATAGGCATTTCCACGTACCATCTGAAGGACGTCCTCCATATTTTAAAATTAACAAAATCCCCTAAAAGATTTAGTAAGCCTAAAAATTCCTATACTCCTAATAGACCCGATTAGATTTGGCAACTAAAGAATAAATAACCAAAACATCTTGTAGTTTTTTTACCTACAATCACACCAAAGAAATATCAAGAGGTTTTTACCAAGGGAGATTGTTTATGTTTTGAAGGCCTTACTAATTATTTTTAGAATCTAAAATATCCTATCCTTAATAGGATAATGGATCATCTTGACTATATAGGGAAAGGCCTTGACCTATAGGTGAAAGGAATTTTAGAACCCTTATCAGCTAGAGTTGTCAATTCGAATCATGGTCTCAGATTTAAACCACTAGAGGATGATCCCATGACATTTGATAGTGACTCTTCTAAAGTGACTAGTAATGAGACTCCTAGTAGCAACAAAATGTCCCATTATATCCTTTTTGATGAGTTTACTGACTCAGATTTATTTGATTCAAATGCCATACTGACCATAACACCTATTAGAGCTTCCTATCCTAAAGTAAAAATCCATCCTAGTGGTGTTTCCCTTTTTGAAGTAGGACATTATATCTTTACCATTGGCACTTATTATCTTAAAGAAAACCCTCACTATAACCTATGCCTTTGCCATCCTAAACTCATAGATTGGGACCAAAAAAATTTGGTCATATGCCTCAATGAGTTTCAAAATGAAGAATCAATTACAAAATACATGGACCTATGAGATGTATTCCCCATTACGGATCTTAAGTAGGGTTTTAATTTTTAATTAGATCCTTCTACCTACTTTGGAGAGTACACAAAATTTCTTGGTCATAATAAAGAACAAACATCAAGATCTTCAGGTGAAAAACTCTTTGAGGCACTTATCGATCAAGGAAAAAGTAAAGAAAAAGACAAGCCTTTGAGTGAAAACATGTTTTAAGCACTCCTAGGAAATAAATTTTTCTCATCCCCTTAGGATGTAGATATTCCATCTAGCCCAACTTCCATAACTAACACAAGCATCTCTTCAGAATAACATCAAATATTTGAGCATCTTGCTCTTGAGTTTCTAGAGGTTTTTACCAATTATCCTTTACTTGAGAAGGTAGATTTTGATTCTTCATATTATCTAGATCTATGGGAGGAACAACGAGAAGATATAATAGAGTAAAATGATCAAGACCATACATTACCTATAATTATATAGGATGGATCCACACTCCTTATGGAGAACATAATAGAAGTGAACTTGGGAACCTATGAGGATCCTAAAATTGTTTATCTTGGAGCTTCCCTTACTAAAGTAAAACATGAACATATTATATCCATTCTTAAGGATTATATAGACATATTTACATGGGCATACTTTGACATGCCAGGATTGGACCCAGATTTAGTTGTGTATAATCTTGTTGTTCACCTAGGTGTTAAACCAATGAAGCAAAAATTATGAAATATGCATCTACACATTACCCTTTTGGTTAAGAATGAATTGGTAAAGTTGTTAGGAGCCAATTTTATCAGACCACTAGACTACTCTGAATGGGTTTCTAACACAGTACTAGTAAGTAAAAATACTCCAGGCATATGTATTTATATTGATTTCCATGATATCAACAAAGCATGCCCCAAATATGATTTTCCTTTGCCTAACATCGACATGATCATTGAATCAAATGCTAGGTATGAGATGTTATCCTTAATAGATGGATTTTTTTATTATAATCAGATCAAAATAGCCCCTAAAAATCAACATGAGATGCATTCACCACTCCATGGGGGACATTCTACTACCAAGTCATGGCAATTGGTTTGAACAATGTTAGAGCCACATATCAATGTGCAATGACTATCATTTTCCTTGACATGATACATGATATTATCAAGGACTATGTTGATGATATACTAGCAAAATAAAGAACAAGAGTTGGACATCCTGACATTCTACAAAGAATATTTGAGAGGCTTCATGAATATAAAGTCTGCTTGAATCCTAAGAAATATGTCTTTGGAGTCACATCAAGAAAATTTCTAGGGTTCATTGTATCATAATGAGGGATCAAATTAGACCTTGAAAAGGTTAACACTATTATGGAAATGCCTCCACCAAACAATCTTAAATAGCTACAAGGTCTACAAGGAAAGATCTAGTCTATAGGTAGGTTCATTTCTCAATTGGTAGATAAGTGCCACCTATTTACCCATATCTTAAATAAATGGGTAACATTTTAGTGGGATGAATATTATCAAATAGAATTTTCAAAGCTTAAAACATACTTGGCCAATTTACCAGTCTTAAGACCTCCAACACAAGGAAAGCTATTTCTTCTTTATATATCAACCATAGAACATGCACTAAGAGAAATTTTAGCTTGGCATGATGATCATGGTAAGGAACACACCGTTTATTATTTAAACCACACATTGGTATTCTATGAACATAATTATATGCCTATTAAGAAGGCATGTTTATATATGGTGTTTTCCATTCAAAAATTATGACATTATATGATAAATAATAATACTATTATTATTTCCAAGGTATATCCTCTCAAATTCCTCTTATCTAAATAATCTCTTCAAGAATGCTTGGCTAAATGGATTATGCTCCTCAGTGAGTTTGATATTGAGTGCCAAAATGAAAAGACAATCAAATGATAAGTTCTTGATGACCAACTTGCATAAGCTCCTATTAAGGCCACTCAACCTCTCAACATTGACCTTCTAGATGATTCTATCATGATGATAGAACAAACATCATAAGAACCTGAATAGTGGATGCTCTATTTTTATGGATCCTTCACATCTTGAGGGTCCAGAGCTAGCATATTATTTATCATTCCATAGGGGGATCTAATCCCCAAAGCATTCCATATATAATTTAATTATACAAACAATATGGTTAAATATGAGGCATTGGTTTTAGGGCTCCATATTGATATACAATGGGATATTCAAAGCTTAAAAGTCTATGGAGATTCATAGATAATCATTAATTAGACAACTGACTAGTATCAAACAAAGGATGACAAGTTTGTTCCTTACAATAAAATTGTCGATAAATTCAAAACACATTTTAAATCTCTATATTTTGATCAAGTTCCATGAGTCAATAATATATCTATGGATGCCATGGAAACAATTGGTTCTATGATTCAAATGCATGATAGTGATAAAGAGTATCAGTTCCTGATTGAAAATATTTTTTGATTGGCACATATTTTATCAGATGCAGAGAGGATATGCACCATTACTGATCTTAATCCCTCACCTGAGCTAACATGGTACCAAAAATTTTATAACTATTTTCATAGTCATGTATTCTCTACCAAAACTTTCCAACAACCAACAAAAACAATTCCTTCATCACTTAAAATGTTATATCCTCCTTGGAAACATGATTTATTGTAAAGGCTATGATGGATTGCTTCTTCATTGTTTATCTTTTGGAGAATCCAAGATAGTACTAAAGGAGGTTCATGAAGGAATGTGTGGAGCCCATACCAATGGTGTAGTACTAGTAAAGAAACTCCTCAGAATAGGTTATTATTGACCAAAAATGGAGAAAGATGCTTGTAATTATGTAAAGAAGTGTGTTTCTTGTTATTAAAATGGAAAATTGATACATACACCTTCCTTACCATTGTATATGATCACATCATGGCCATTCTCAACATGGGGTCTCGATCTCATTAGGAAAATTAACCTAACATCTTCAGATGGTCATAAGAACATTTTGACTACAATCAAGTACTTTTCAAAATGGATTGAGGCCATTCCTCTCACTTATGTTACCAATCATGGCATCCTAACCCATATTATATCTAATAATGGTGTATTCTTTATGAACCAATATGTGAAAACTCTTTATCCTAATTTCAAGATCAAGCATAATAAATCCACTCCATATAACCCACAAGGTAATGGATAAGATGAGGCATCAAATAAAACCATTCTATCCATCTTAAATAAGATTGTCAATGATCTTGGCCATAATTGGCACTTGCAACTCTTTCCTGCCCTTTGGGCTAATAGGACCAATCATCACAACCCAACTAGAGCTCTCTATACTCCCTTGTTTTTGGCACTGAATCTATCATCCTAGTTGAGAATGAGATCCCATCATTAATAATATCACTATAGCACATTAAAGATGATGAAGACTATAAATCCTCATGGATATAATAACTAGAGCTTCTTGATGGTAAGAGTTTAACTACCCTAGAAAACTTGTAGGCCTATCAAAATAGATTGTGGAAAAACTACAACAAATGTATTCTCCCTTAATAATTTGAGATTGGTGACTTAGTTTTGAAAGAGAACCAAAAGAACATGAATGTTGAACCCAAAAATAAAGGCAACTTTTTAGCCTAATTGGTTAGGACCATATATTGTCACAACAAACTATGGATTAGGAGCATATCTATTGGCTAAACCTAATGGTGAAGAAATTTTAGAGCCCATGAACATCATACACTTTAAGAGGTTATACACATGAAAAAATTTGAACCACTGTCTACAAGACCCCTGAGTTGGGGGCAACTTTTGTTGATATAATTTTATCCCACCCTTTTATCTTACCTTGATTGCATTTTATACTACCCTAGTCCACTTTTCATGCTTCTAGACAGTAAAGGCTTTGAATCTTTAGCACTTTGAACACATTTTTCATCCCATTATGGATTGATCTCTTTGAAATCATACTATTTGTTATGTTTAGGGCATGTTATAATCTTGAAGACTTTTTATCCCTTGACCAATTATGATCTTAATTATGTCTCATGAACATTATGAACATCCTCAACAACAATTCTACAAAGCAATTTAGCTAGGATAGTATTGTGTAGCTTCAGAAAAGTGAACAAAAACATCTTCTCAATTCCAAACCATTGTTACATATAGGTGAATGTAGATACTTCTTTTTTTACTTTAGGCTACATATTATTCTATATCACATTTTCTACTCTTTATTTTTTAATCAAGATCCTCACTCTCATTGATTTGTGAGTATGGGCCATTATAGCCAACTTAGCTATCTTATTAAAACCTCTACTCTCACGACGTGCATATCCTCAACTAGATGGTCCCACCTTGTGCATAGTTTATCCCAAAAATACTAAAAACATTATAAATACTTTGAAAATACCAAAAACATTAAAACATGATCCACAAAAGAACAAAAACATTATCTCGCACTTCTATATTTGTACATTCCCATTCCACCATGATATGCTCTTGCCATTTTGTAAGCATAGAAACACAAGTTCATTTCATCTTGTCCCATGCACTGGCCATTTTGAAATATTATTCTTTCTTGTCTCATCATCTTCTTGTTTGCCAGACCATTCTCATTTGTTTGTCATATCTTCCATTTATTCTATAAATCATGTTGGTCTGATCATCATTTTTCTTTTATCCCATTTCCTAGGAGAACTACATTTGGCCTAAAGTTCATATTGGAACATGCATCCATGTAACTATGTAGGTAGCACCCACTTTTTTTATACATTTGGAGTCAGCTCAACCAACCCCTTCCTTTTCTTCTCTTCCCCCATTTCTTATGTCATTATTCCTCTTTAATTAGGGAACAATTTTCATGTCATTTTTCTTTGTTATGATGTGGTGGAAATTAATGCCTCTACCACACATGCATGAACATTTGTCTTTAAACCACAATAGCTTGGTTTTTATTTGTGTGTGCTTATTTGAGTTTTCTTGGTGTTTGTTTGAGTTTTCATGGTTTTTTGTTGTGCTTTCACACCTCTCCTTTTATTTCTTCTCCTTTTCTCTTTTTATTACTTCTTGTCTCATCTTGGTATTGTGTTTCCTTGATTATTTTTTCTTTTCTCTTTTGTGTTCAAGAATGCTTTAATGGTCTACATGGATCTTGATTATTCATATATTGGTCTCATGTCATTAATATGGTCTTGCCTTTTATTTTTTAACATTTTTTTCCTACTTCATATCATATCTTGATTTCAAGCTAGGTTCATTTATATTTATCTTTTTCTTTATCTTTTCTTTTTTGTTTAAATGTAAATCACTATAACTTTGGTTTTGGTCATTATTTTACCATTATCCTTACTTACATATAATTCACATTTGAACTGGATCAATGTAATTAGAATCTTATGTCATTCTAAGTTATTAATACTTATGATGCCTAATTTATTTTGCAATAGCAAGCACTTTGTGCTCAAGTCTCAAAGTCTTAACATCAACATTAGCTTTGATGATCGATTCTTAAGAATAATTTGTAAAACCTAGGCTCATGATATGGAATTAAGCTTCTAGGTAACATGTATTTCGAGATTCTTTGTCTATGCTTAGATGTGCATCTCTTTTCATACATTGTGAGTATAATCAGTTCTTGGTCATTTTTAATCATTACTCATTCCATTCTCTCCCAAACTTGGGTGAACTATATTGGCCTGAAGTTCATGTTGGAACATCAGTCCATGGAACTATGTAGGTAGTGCTCAATTTCTATTGAAGTTAGCTTAGGTATCTCCATTATTCTTTTCATCTCTATCATCACTTTATGAATTCTCATATGCTTTGTTTTATATGGATTTATAAGCCATTAAACCATCACATGTACATTTCACCCACTCACTTTAACCCATATTTTTGGTTATATCCTTAAGCTATTTTTGCTTGCCAATTGCCCATGTTGGGGCACAACATCTGAACCACATCTGAATAAAATTAGTTCTACAAGGGAAAATAATTATTTACTCTTTATCAATGATTAAAATTTATCCTACTAGGGGAAAAATATTTTATCATGATCACATTTGCTCTACTGGAGTACTTCTTATTATCTTCTCTTTAGAGGCCCTGTTCTAGTGGTGCTTTCCTTCCTATAGTAGAAAACTCTCTCCTTTCCTCTAATTCCAAGATCTCCACACTAATGCCCATGATGGTAATATTTTAGTGTGTAAATTGTCTCGATATTGATCAATGTCATAAGTGTGTAGCTCTAATCTCAAATTAGGTACATGTACAATGTGTCCCTTATATTTATGGATTGTATCTTTCCCATTACCCCTATCTCTAGGGCCTATTATACATCTAATTATATTTTTATCGTTGATAGTAATCATATGTACAAGAATTAACTTGTCTGGATTTGATTTATTCCATGGTTTAATCTCTCACTTTCTCTCTCTTTTTGAGATTATATCTTTTTCTTCCATCCTAGTATGTCCTCTCGAGGGGGCATCATGGGTCTATTCCAATATCTTATTGAAAATTATTTTCTTTGAAAATATGTTTCTTCACCTAAATGTATCGCTATGCCTTCTTAAATAGGGGCAAAATGTAGACATCCAATTCCTAACACCATTTGTCTTGAAATTATCAATCTTACTCAAATGCACATTTTAGGTCAAAATCCATAAAACACCCTAAATAGTTCAAAATTTCCACTTACAAGTGCCATTTTAGGTCAAATTATCCCTAAATAGGGATATACATTTTATGGACCAGCTAACTTTGATCAGATCATTTCGAGTCAAAATGACAATTTTGCCATTTAGTGTTATAGATCACTCTTTTCTTCTAATTCATTAGTACACATCACATACCTTTATTATTTGGTGTTTACAACATATTAAATGGGAATAAAAATATAATTCATCTAACATCTCCTTCTAATTCCTCTCTATTCAAATTATGACCCAATAATATGACTTTCTGACCATTTTCATTAATCATGCACCAATTTCTAAAGAATTACACTAAACTTGATTAAAATTACTTAAGCTAATTAATCCAATTTAAGAGATCAAGTAATAATTCCATAGATATTTTTAATATCTCATTATTAGAAATTTATTTTGAATATATACATCACCTAATGACATCATCTATGGGGTGGCATCCATCAAGACATAAGTGCATAAAATATCAAGATTATGGGTCACCCATGCCTAGTTAATAACTCCCATGCCTCTTTAATGTTTATTTATATTGAGATATTAATGAGTTTAATTAAAAAAATTAGGATTATCCATGGCCACACATCTCAATCTTGAGATGGATGATCATGGTTGATTTTGACCAATCTCAAAAATCTATAAATAGAGAGGCCATGGACATGAATTTTAAGCTTGATTTATGCAAAGTTATAATGCAGAATTGTCTCCACAATCCTTTACAATAGACCATTAAAATTAGTTATAAGCTTCATTGATAGGCAATTTTAGTGATTTTAAATCATGAGCCTAGGTTTTATGGAGTGTTCTTGAGACATTTGTGGAGTTTGCCACCTTTCTTGAAAAAGACAAGGATGCTTGATCAAGAGAGAACATGCTTTTGAGCACATGGGTATGGTGAATCCATTTGGGAAGGTAATATGATGTTTCTTTATTTCATTTGTTTCTTTTTATCCTTTGTAATTCCCATAGGAATAGATAGGCTTAGTTAGTTAGTTCTTTATGCATTTTTCATTATTTATGGACAAATGTTTGACTAACTTGTTTTGTAATCCTCTTTATAATAGCAAGATTAGAATGGGAATAAAAAATGAGGGGGAAATAATTTTTAAGATAAAAAATTAGAATAATTTTCAAGTAAATATCACTAATTTAACCTCCGTATTCACATAACCTAAAACACTTGTCTAAAAAGAAGCTATTGATGATGATCATTTTGAAGTTCCTTTAAAGAAATAGTCATTGAATCTACCTACAACACATGTTGGCTGTAATTAAGATCATAATCAATAATAGGAACATGCAAGAAATGAATAAATAATGGTCCATGGATTCGTATGGTAAGAGGAACAATAATGGTCCAGGGAATAATATTGTAAAAGAACAAACAAGAAATAAGTGCCCCCAAGTTGGGGCTCTTATAGACAATGGTTCATTTTCAAATAAGCATAGTAGTGTTTAAGATGCATTATGTTCATTAGTTCTTTGAGCTCTTGACCATCTAGTGTAGCTAGTTTATATGACCCTTAACCATAATTTCCAAGAATAATAAAGTACCCAAGCCAATTGGCTTTAAACTTACCCTTATTATATTCAGTGTTGGTATTATTTTGATTTTATTTTAGCACCAAGTCACCAATTTTGAATTCTCTATAGAGAATATGTTGGTTGTAGATATTGTGTAGTTGATTTTGATAGGATCTCAAATGGTCCAATATTTCTTATCATTTCTCATCCAAGAGATCCAACACTTACAATCTATCTACTCTATATTCTTAATCATCAATGATATTCTATAGATAAATGCACATAGAGGGAAGTTCAATCTCAATAGGGATAATAGCCTCATAGCCAAAAAATAAGGAATAGAGTGTAGCACCTATAGGTGTGTGGGTAATAGTATGATAAGCCCATAAGTCTAGGAATAATTATAGATTCTAATCATGACAACATCATCTATAATCTTCTTCATAACTTTAACAAGGGTATTGTTAGATGCCTCAACTTGGTAGTTACCTTGAGGGTAAAATTTCATGGATTTATTATGTTTGATTTGAAATTTAGTGTAGATAGAATTGACATATTTTTTTTTAATGGGCCACCATTATTCATAATAATGGTGGAGGAAATTCCATAGCAACAAAGGAGATTGTAATGAATAAACTTGTCAATTTCTTTATCAGTTATATATGTGAGGGGAATGGATTCTATCCACTTGGTGAAGTAGTTCATGGTAGTCAGGATATGCTTGTGGCCATTTGAGGAAGTAGGATTAATTTTCCTTATGAGATCAAGTCCCCAAGTAGAAAAACACCATGGTTAGTGATCATCTGGAGTGGTAAATAAGGATCATTTATCAAATCACTATGCCATTGATAAGTATCACACTTCTTGACATGTTGATAAGTGTCTATCTCCATTATGGGCTAGTAATACCCAGATTGAAGAAGTTTCTTGGCAAGTACCAATCCAATGGAGTGGGCCCCACAAGTTACTTCATGTACATTCTTCAATGTTAATTCAGATTCTTTCAAAGATAAATAATGAATTAGCATTCCATCATAGCCCCTATGATAGAGCATATTTTTTAGAAAGGTATATCAAGTGGTTTTATGGATGAAGGCTGTATGCTAGGTTCGTGATAGGTTTGGAAGAATAACTTAATCATGAATATATTTATATAGGTTCTGGTACCAATAGATATCATGACTAAAAATATCACATACCATCTTAGAATCTAGTTGTTTGTGCACTAGTTGAAAAATGTTCTCAATGAGAAACTAATACTCTTTAACATTGTCAACCACTACTATCATTGATCTAATGGTTTCCATTGCATATATTGACCTTTTATTGGTATTTGGTATTACTCAAATTGAATAATTTAAAAATGTGACTTGATCTTATCTACCATATCCTTACAAGGTAAAAGCTTCTCATCCCTTGTTTGGTATTACTTTATAGCCTGATTAATGATTAGCTAGGAATCCACATATACTATTAACTAATGAATATTTCATTATATATTGAGATGGAGTCTTATAATGAGTGATTCATAATTGGCCATGTTGTTAGTGCAATGGAAACTAATATGGAATGTTTTGGGAATGAGATACCCTTATAAATTAATAAATAATATACTGGCCCTTGATCCACATGATTTAAATGAGCCATCAAAATATAATGTCCACTATTTGGATTAAATAACTGTTGCTTCCAGAGTCATAATTAAATTGTCTAGGAAATCAAAGTTAAGTGGTTGTGTTTCTTAAGATAGGGATTCAAAAATCTGATCTACAAGAATTTACACCTCAATAGATTTTGGTTTTGATATTCCACATCAAATTCATTCAGAAACATCACCCACTTGGCCATGTGACTAGTTAGAGTTGATTTATATAATAAATATTCATGCATATTAATTTTGGTTATGACTATTATCTTGTTACTGAACATGTAGTGACATAACTTTTGGGAATAAAACACCATTTACAAATAAGCTTTTTCAATTGGTGTATAGTTATTCTCATATGTTACAAGTTTCCTACTCAAGTAATTAACTACATGCTCTTTTAGCCACTCATCATGTTGATCCCAAAGTGCCCCCAATCTATGCTCTATTAGAGATATGTAGAGTAGCAATGGTCTTCCTAGCATAGGTGGCATAAATATAGGTGGGTTGGCCAAGTAATTATTCAATTCTTCAAATCCCTAGTGGAAACTAGCATCCCACTAAAATGTTACACTTTTATTCAAAAGGTAAGTAAAAGGCTGGGATTTGTCTACCAATTGGGAAATAAACTGATGAATAGACTAATTTTTTCCTTGAAGACTATGAAGTTGTTTAAGAATATAAGGTAGAGGAATTTCTATAATGGCCTTGACCTTAGTAGTATCAACTTCAATGCCCTAGGGTGACATAATGAATCCTAGTAATTTTCCCAAAGTAACACCAAAGGCCCACTTCTTAGGATTGAGGTGCACCTTGTATTCACAAAATATCTCAAATAATCTACATATAATGTTAGGATAGCCTACACATGTCTTAGATTTAGTGAGGATGACATCCACATATTATTAAAAAATGTTGTGCATAATATCATGGAAGATGATAGTCATGGAATGTTGATAAGTTGACCCAACATTATTAAATCTAAATGCCATGAATTGATAACAAAATGTTCCCCACGGAGTGGTAAATGTTGTTTTATGCTAGTTCTTGGGTGTAATCTTGATTTGGTTGTAGCCTGAGAATCCATCCATGAGGTACAACATATTTTATATTTTTGTTGAGACTGAAATCATGTCAGTGTTTAGTAGAAAGAATCCATCCTTATAACATGCCTTGTTGATATCTCTGAAGTAAAATGCCTTGAGGATTTTTGTTGACTAGTAAAATGTTTGGATTCCATTCTAAATATTCCAATGGTTGAATAAATCATATGTTTAATAATTTATCTAGCTCTTTATTAATAGATATAGCAATGCACAAATGTATTTTTCATAACTTCTATTTGATTGTCCTTGCATCTAGATGTATAACAAGTTGATGTACTACTAGAGAGTGGTCTAACCCCAGCATGTCAGAATAGGACTAAGAAAATATATTAATGAAGTCCTTTAATATAGTAATAATAAACTCATATTCCTTATCAATGAATGAAGTGTCTAAGTAAAATTTTTTGGGATCATCATAGGTACCAATTTTCACCTCCATTGTATCTTATGTGACTGTAGAACCATATTCAATAATAATAGGCATAGATGGAAATTAGTCATCTTCTATGTGATCCATATGCCTCACTCATGTAATAAAAATCTGAATCTACCATTTTTTATAGTGGCCAATTAATGAACTATTATATAAAGTATTATACCGATTATGCAAATATTTTATGCTACTCTTCACTAATATCAGATCCAATTAAAATGCTTAGACTTGGAGGATAATAGGCTTTATGAGGAGATGAGTGAAATTCCCTATTAAAGGCACCTGAAATAGGTTTTAACCTGTGGAATTATCTTTATCTTTACTTTTTTACCTGATCAAAGGTACCTCAAAGAGGTTTTCACCTAAATATATTAATGTTTTACTTTGTTTATGACCAAGGGATTTCACCTGCTCTCCAAAGTAGGTAGTAGGATCTAATAAAATGTCAACACCCTATTTATGATCACCAACTGGTAATACATATCTTAGGCCCATGAATTCAGTGGTGGATTTTTCACTCTATAATTCATGTAATGATATAATTAAATCTTGATGATCCCAATTGATTAGGCTTAGATGGTGTAGGGAAGGAGGATAATTGGTTGAAATGGTGAGGATGGCATTGGTATCAAATAGGTTTGTGTTAACAAGATCATCATAAAAACTATAATGGGATGTTGCATCACTTAAAGGAGTCTCTTCATTAGTCAACAAAGTGGTATAACTCATGAAATATATGGGATCACCCACAAGTGGCATGAATCTAAGACCTTGATTTCTTATATGTGTTGTAATGAGCACAGGTTCAAGAATGAATTATCCTTTTGCCTCTAGGCCTTTTCCCTAATAGTCTTGATTTTCCATTATCCTATTGGGAATGGGGTACGTAGATTTTTGATATCATGTGGTAAATCCATCACCATATAAACAACCTTAATCAACATTGATAACCTGATCCTAATTTGGTGATGTGTCTTTTAAAAATATGAGTGGCTCCTATAGAGTAGACTTGGACTTCTTTTTCTAAATCATGTTTTACCTAACATGATAGGTTTATCCCTTTCATAGGATTTTGGGGATTTGGGAAATTTTATAACATGAAAAGAATCTTAAATATGGTATGCATCTATGTTGACCCCTTCAATGGTAAAGTGATAAAAATAGATGCAAGAGGTGGATTAAAGGAGGTGGACATGAGGTCATTAGGGTCAATAAAATTGGACTTGGGAGATTCAATAACTTTTCCTTTATTTTTATTGCCTACATACTCAATAATAATACAATAATTATAGTTTCCATAATCAACCTCTAGGTTTTTACAATGCAAGTATGGTTATAGATCACCAATAATAGTGACCTCTAATATTGAATGAGGGAATTTAAGGCACTAGTGCAAGGTGGAAGGGACTAATTTTACTTCATCTATGCAAGGATGACTAATAATTAGATTATAGGGAATTTTGGTGTTAATGACATGGCACAAGGTGTCATGGGTGATAGGTCAAATAATGACTATACAAGTAATGATACCTATAGATTCTCTTTCTACATTATCATAGGCTTGATTGTATTAGTATCCCACTACATGTCCATTATTGTGTAACCCAAAGTTTAGATTAGCCTTAACAATGCTATGTTTAACCTTGAACCATTGTCTATATAACCCACTTGACTTTGTGGTGGGAAATAATGACCTCATTGTATAGGGTATTGTTGTGGAGGGGACCAATAGATGACACATCGCTTTGGTCAAATATGAGTTGTTGAACTAAGGATAAATGTCCCACTAGTACTTGGAATTGGGCTAGATCAATGTCATTGGGTACCTTGGATTATTAGATAATGTCATTTAATATGGTATGATGAACTTTAGATGTACATAAAAGATCTAAGATATAAATTTTTGGAGAGTTTTTGCTTAGTTGTTCACCAATATTATATGGATTCTTTGTAGAAAGGAAGGTAGTTTGGAATTTGAAAAGGTAGTATTCTAATTAGAAATGGTATTAGCATTAAAATGAGGAAAAGGGCCTTAAAGGGTGACTCTTGCATATCTAGTTATGACTTTACAATTTTTAGTTAAGAAAGAGTTAGAAGAATTAGTGGAATTAGGTGTTGGTTATGAAATAGTAATTATTGATAGTTGAGGTGCAATTAGATTACTCTGACTTGTGTTGAAATTACCTATAAACAAAGGTGGTAGTCCCAAGATAGAATGGCTAACACTCTAGAGAGTGTTAGGTAGTTTATGAGGCATGACTTTGATAATATAAATTTATTTGTAATGTGTCCTATAACATCATCATAGTTGTATGGTATACTTAGTTATCCAACTTGGTTAATTTGGGCATCATGATCCTAATTATGGTTGTTATAGTTATGATTTTGGCCTTGTCCTTATTAATAGTGTTGGCCCTAAACCTAGTTATGATCGTTTCATTAATGTTGATTGTTATGCTTGAGAAAGGTGTTCTTGTAGATTTCCATAACCTGATTTGTGTTGGGTGTTCTTTTCTCTAACTTGATTTCCCCATTTTCAAAAAAATATTCAATTATATGTCTCAATTACATTAACCTATATATTGAATGACCAACCATGTGATGGTAATAATAATACACATTATAGCAATACCCTGTTGGCTTAGGCTGACCCTCTTGAATGGTTTTTGGATTAGGCCACGTAATCATATTATTTATTACTAAATTTTGGAACAATACCTCAATGGACTACCCAAGGTCACTAAAAAATCTATCTTTAAAGTATCCTCATCATGAGAAATCTCTTTGCATTTTGAGCTAAGGTTTAGGTGGGTTATTTTTAATATGTGGTGGCTACACTATTTTTACATGTCTCACCTATGTAACCCCATTACCAAGCATGTTCTTGTTCTTAACAAAGGTATTCAACTTTTTAGTTGTGTTTGTATGAATTATCACTTGATTTGGGCTCAGTATTTGGATTTTGTTTGATTTTTGAGTTTGAAAATATATCTTTGTAATACCCTTTATAATAAGTGATTTTTTATCTACACCCCTTTTTCAATGATTTATTTAAATGTGTTGGAATAATTTAGTCTACGATTATGAGTGAGATTAGGATTTAGGTTTTATACAAAGATACCTATTAATTACATATTTGTAAAATTATTCAAGAAATTACTAATTATATCTCTCCATATTTGTAAGTATGTTGAGAAGCTCTCTCTACTCCTTGCTACTTGGATTTACACAAATCAACTACTGTCAATTCATATTCTATGTTGTAAGAGAAGTGGTTGACAAAATTTTCTAATAGATCATTAAAAGTAATGACCAATCCCTTAGTTTGAGAATCCATTATATCAGTTGTCCATCCAAGCTAAGTGTAAATAAGTGTAGAAAATAAACATGGATGTAAGATACTTCTCAGCATGCTACGAAGAATGCTTGTAGATGTTATCTTGTATCTCTTTTCCCTTTATACTTGTCGAATTTTAGAATTTCAAAATGGGCTAGGAAAGACACCTAGAGAAAGTTGATATCAAATAGATAAGGGCATATGGCATCAAATTTGTACTTCTTGGGTACTTACCTGCTTGAAGTTATGAAATAATCTCCTTTATTATATTCCAATTGTGGGTATTGGGCACATTATATGATGAAAGGAGGGCACTTTATTGTGTATCCATGAATTTTTTTCCTTGATTAAAATTATAGTAAGTAGGAATGGCTCCCCTCTACATGTTTCTAATATGGATATACACCCTATATCCTTAATTCTATATTTGATGATGGATATATTGTAGGTTTGGATTTAGATTGAATAGGTGAGGTATTAGTGTTCATAAAGAATTCATTGTTGAAAATGGTTGGGGATATGCTATTATTTTTATGTATTTTGTTTTTGGTTTTGAGGATTTTTATTTATTTAGAAGAATTCATTATTTTTATTGGTCTACATGAAGAACTTGTTGTCATTGTTGTAAATTAAAAGAAGTTGGTAATGTATGTTTAGAATTATCCACTAACTAAATTGGTGGTGGATTATTTGTAACTTGTTATTTTTAATGGAATTTTTGTGTATTATTAGGTGATTGTCATGCATTAGAAAGGATCTCTTGGTGATTTAAAAATGTATACTATGTATAAAGTGGAACTTATTGTGAATTATTTGATATAATGGGTTATTCATGAGGATTCAAAGGATCTACATCAGATATAAGATTAACTAAGTCCTATTGTAATTATTCATGTGACTAATTTTATTAAATAAATGTGTTTTTGTTGAATGGGGTTGAAACCAAAGAGTTAATTAAATTAGTGACAAGATTATCTACATAATATCGACTAATATATTATATGGTGGATGTGATAATGTGACCAATTTAGGAAGGTTCAACCAATAGATCCTTCCCTTTGATAGATGAAGTGATGGTTAGTTTTATAATTTGAGTATGAGGTTTCTCTTACAATTTTTCCTCTACTTAGACAAGGGTATGCAATTAATCTATTAGAAAATTAGGTGGGAGCCTAGCTCCAAATTCTATTAACCTTAAGAGAGCTTCTTCATGATCTTATATGGGTTGATTATTAAATATACCTTGGCTTCATCCCATAATGGGAATGATATCTTCAAATTCAATTAGGTGTTCCTCTCTATAAAAAAAAAAATCCTCTTTGAAGCTAGGGCTATAAGAGGTCCCACTATGAGTGTATATTGGCATGTTTGGAATGGTACTTGGTTTCAAAAGGCATTACAAATGTGATTTTGATTCATGTTTAGATTAGAATTTAGAATTATGTTTAATGGTATTTTAGAATCAAATTCACACAAAAAAACTAATTTTGAAATCAAAATATAATCGACAACATGATAATACAAAATGAGAATAAAGTGTGACTTTGGTTGGTCCTAATCAAAGTTTTGGATGAAGATTAAATGGTCTTGGCACTTAGGGTGTAGGTTAACACAAGAAAATCTAAGTCAAAATTTTAGAATAGAATAGACAACGTGATAGTATAAAAATGGAAATGAAAATATGCCAAGTGGTTCTTTGGAACTTAGGGTGTAGATTAACATAATAAAACCTAAGTCTAAAATTTAAAATATAATTGATAGCATGATGGTATAAAAATGGAAATAAAGTACAACATTGGTTGGTCTTCATCAAAATTTTAGATGAAAATTAAATGGTTTCGGCACTTAATGTGTAGGTTAACAGAAAAAACCTAAGTCTAAAATTTAGAATAGAATGGATAGTGCGATAGTAAAAAAATGGAAATGAAAATAGGATAAATGGTTATTTGGAACTTAGGGTGTAGCTTTAAACAAGAAAACCTAAGTCTTAAATTAGAATAGAATTGGGTAGTGTAACACCTCAAAGTGTAAATAGGTGATAATGTGTTTGAACTTATTTTGTTTGAGAACTTGGTGTATTTATTTTCAAATGAGGTTGTGAATAAAACACAAGTTTCAACAAAGTAATCAAGAAATCATGTGTAAATTGACATATGATATGAGATAGCCATTGAATCCTTTCAATATACTTTCCTTTGAGAGGATAAAATTTATGGTTCATTAAATAAGTTATTATAATTGTTGGTAGATTTTTTAATCCCCCCTCTCTTAAAGTTTCATATCAAAAATAAATATTCAAGGGTGGTTACTTTTTCACCCATGCATTAATGAGTTATTTGTATAAAATTTGGCTCTTAACCTAAGTTTTTTATTAGCACATTAGATAGTCCTGACATACCTTTTGGTACATGGGTGATTTATAATAATCCATAAATTATAAGTGAGACATTGTGGGCCATTCATCAAAGGGTCTAGTCCCTTCATGACCACTTCAACCATTGGGGTCTCAATATAATTTTACTGGTGTAATCAAGCTCAGAAGTGCATACCATCTAAGATACCATTGGTGTTGCTTCAATTTGTATACCTCATCAGATAATAGGGTTAGTACATTGCTAAAATGTCACTTCCTAGGTCAAAACACTTCTAAAGATCAATAGTAAGGATTTGAAATCCACCCTATAAAGTCATTAAAAATTAAAAAGGGAAAGACATACTTGATTTTTTATTCTCGTGACCCCACTAATGAGCAAGAGAAGATCATATGTTAAGTAAGCTTTTAGGAGATAATAAGATAAGTAAAAAATTATGTTTTTGGTCACCCAAGCTCCTTAAAGTGGGTAATGGGAGAGCATAGGCACAATAATTTAAAAATAAGAAATGCAAATAACTTAAGTAAATAATGAAAATTAAATGTTCTTAAGAGCATAAAGACAATTGTGGTTGTTCTTTTTAAGCACTAAAAATAAAATGTGAATGAAGTTTCCCCTTGTTGGTTATTTGAAAAAAGAAAACAACTTAAATAGATATTAAAACCTAAAAAATAGAGGATTATATTTTCAAACAAGGGTTTTAACTATCCAATAAATATTATTATAATAATTTTAAGATCTTGATAAATTTGACACAGGGTCACTTCATCATTTGCTAGAGTGACTTCTTTGTTTAGCAGGATGACTCCATCGTTATGTAGATAGAATGAAACACATATTTGGTGAATTCATACATTATAAGAATGATCTCATCAATTACTAGATAGTTTCATCATTTTCAATAAAACATAATATAAATCATAGTTTACCTTATTAATTATTTAATTGATTATGAGTTGAGTTCATTGATTTCAAGTCAAGCTCACCATTTCCATGTCAAGTTTACTAATATCATAAAAATGTCAGAAGTGACTTCATTATTTTTTTTGATATCATTGATTTAAAGGTATAGTTAATTATTTTTAATACAAGTTCATGGTTTTGTTCTAACATTAAGAAAAGATAGAGAGTGATAAATACAATTTCACTAATCCATAAGGTGACTTCACTGATCACATGAAAAACTTCACTATTTTATAGGAAGACTTTATTGGTCTTCAAGGTGAATTCACCGTTTCATAGTGTGACTTTTTTTATTAATAAAATATAAAAATATAGGTAATTTAGAAGAAAAATAAGAAAATCAACACTAAAAGATGGTTTGATTATGTATTTATAAGATTTAGAAAGGTCCCAAGGAGATTTGTGAGATGCATAGTCCTAGTGGGCATGCCATTATATAGAGAAAGAAATATAAAGAGGGTTAATAAAATATTAGTGAAGGAAATCTAAAAAAAATCGAGAACTAACACTCTATGATTGTTCCCTAGAGTGAGCTAGAATTACTAGATAAAGAAATCAATAAAAGAAGACAAACAAGACATTCACCTTCCTTAAAGACCCCATCTAGAAACTATTTTGTAAATGTTTAAGCTCTATTTGTGAAGTAGGAATCTTTGTTAATGAATTTTTTTCATTCCAATGGCATCTCCCATTGTCTACCAATGGATTTGATCAATCAAGATTAATAAATGGTACAACTTGATAATTGTTTATGGAGGCCCTTATATTTATAATTTTCCTGAACTGATATTGATCATCCATCTCAAGATCAAGATGTGTGGTTCAAGATTGATTCAAATTTGGAGACAAAATGTATTAAATTTGATAATTAATATTTCATTTATTAGGAATTGCTCAACATATTTGTTTTTTATTGCATTTATGTTTATATTTTGTATTTTTGACTTTGTGACCAATGATGTCATGATGATTTCGCATTTGTAGGTATTTTTTGAAATTTTATTTTCCAAAATTAGATATTAAATAATTTGAAATGGATTTTTAACGTAAGCATTTAATTGGATTTGATTACCTAAATGATTCCAAATAGGCCTTTTGTAATTTTTAGAATTTTATTAGTTGCCTTGCACTATTGGTCAAAAATGTCAATTTGTTAGGTCATAATATGAGTCAAAATGAATTATAAAAAGTTGATGATTGTGTATAGGTTAATACACCAATTAGGGACATATTGATGTAATTCAACAATTACATATGATTTATATATATGAATCAAAGTGTTTTAGTGGTTTTGGTCTAGTTTATGTGTTATTATAGGAAGTCATTCAGACTTACAATTTCAACATGGTAGTAGTGAGAATTGAGTGTCTACACCTATTACTTCTCTAAAATTTATCTATTTATATGATGAATTTTTGTAGGAAAGAATTGTAAAATGAGTTTTTTTATAATTAAAATTGATCATGTACAGTTATTATTTTCCATATAAGATCACTTCTACATAATTACAAAACATTATACACTGATACTTCAAAATATTTTCATTGTTAATGAAATTTATGCTTTTATAACCACTTGGTTAATACTAAAATTAAAAATTTCATTCAATTTATTATTTATTAATAATTTCCTATGCATATAATAATCAAATTTAATTTAATTCAAATTAGCTTTCCATCGATGATAGTTTTAAACTCCGTGATGCTAGGTCATCAATATAGCATAACTAGAAACATTTAAATATTTTTAAAAAAGAGAGGGGGTGATAAAAATAAGTATAACATTGATGACCTTCCTATCCAATTTTACATGTGAAATTGGGTTGCAATAATAATTTTTTAATTAAAATAAATTTTAGAGTGTTATCAAGGTTAAATCATTTCTCAAGTAGCCATGCACGAACTCCTTTAAAATGAGAATTTTTTTTAAAGGATGGATTTTTCACCTAGTGTGGCACAAAGAATAAGATAATGTAAATAAGAAAATTTAGGATAGATAAATAACCAATTCACATCCTTAAATACAAATTCTAAAAATTAAGTAATGCTTACAACACATTAATATTTAGTTCATACTCTAATTATAAATGAAAATATTCAAAATAATCATGTGATAATATCTAATATAATTGAAAACTTACAGTGATATGATAGTTCTTGTAGTATGTTCTCCTTAAAATGGTGAATACTTTGTTTTTTAAACTAAATTTTGATCCATACAATGAGAAAATAGAGAAAAAATAACAATACAAAAATAAACAACAATAAATGAAATATATAACATCAAAAACCAAAAATAAAATAAGGAAATAAAGAGAAACTAGCTATGAAAAAATTGTCACTCAATCTTGCACCCTAGAGAGGTTCAAGCCTTATCTAAATTGAGTGAAACATTATATTACCTCTAAGTCTATGGGTTTCCTATAACAAAGGTAAACCTTTGGTTTAAGGGCTATCTCCCTAAATTAGTCTTTGATAGATTCTCACCTACACTACTTATTTGCTTAAATGAAAAGGGATATAAGGAATACAAAAGTAACATATGTTAATGAGGTGATATAGCATAGATAATTCCACAAAAAACACTTGAATTTTCAAAAATAAAAAAGACTAATAAAACTAACCTCAACTCTATGTCCTTCTAGTATAAGTATTTCTCATATAGGTAGATTTCTATTTATATCTAGAGGTGGGTGAAAACAAGGTATGATACTAGAAAATACTAGTCCTTCTCAAACTTTAAGACACAATTAACAAACACATACACTTTATGGAACTTTTCAGAAGAGATATCACTCACATAAAACATGTAAGAGCATAATGGAAGTAAGGAGAAGACATTAATCACTTGTCAACCACATAAACCACTTGACACACTTAGGAAATATATTGAAAAGATAAAATCAACTCCAAAAATTTATTGAAGTGCAAATCAAGATGTCAAACTAGCAAGTTTTCACCATACCAATTATGGATCTTTTACAAAGCTAAAAAGGCTTACATATATAGAGAATAGGAGAGGAGAGAGAAGAAGAGAAGTGGAATGGTCACAAGTCCAAGTGTAAAGACTTGGAAACTAGTTAAAATTTAGTTAAAATTTAATATAATGAATTGGAAAAGATATCAAGAAGTTATCATGAACATGTGTTAATCTAAAACATAACATCTTCCTCAAGTTGGTATAGATCTCTTCATTGTCTCTCTTGAAATTCCCTGATTAATGAGAAATCCACTTGAATATATAAAACTACAATGGGATTCATTAAAAAATATTTCATAAAATTATAAGTTTAAAAAATATAGTGACAATCATCTATGCCTCTCCAATTGATAGCCTCTCCTGCACCACTTGTCACTCACTATTTGTAGCCACTCACTAGCTCTCTAGGTCTCAATTCCCATACTTATCACTTAAGTGGATGGCAGTTGATCATGGAGATTAATTTTAGGGTTTTTTGGAAAATTTACAAGCCCTATTTGTCTTCTATTCTAAAAATATACCTCAAGAGACTCAACCTCAATCTTCTCACAATCACACTTAGGCAGTCACTTTGCCTTCTTACTATCCATTCAAGACTGCCTGTAATGAATAGTCTAGAAGAGGGGTTTACATGATTAAATAAGGTTATATATGAGTATTAAGATTTATATTAAATCCATACATACCTCCATCAATGTACTTATTTCATTAGTTTCCCTCTATACATATTAGACACCTCAAATCCTATAAAGATAGAGAATTAGGCCTATCCATACAAGTGATAGTATGGATAAATTAGGTGTCAAGGAGATTGGGAGAGTTATAAATAGATTAAAATCACTTGAAATTATAATTTTCCACTTCTATATGCATAACTCTCCATAAATTATCCATCAAGTTCAAATGAGGGTTTTAGGAGGGTATTGAGTCATCTAGCTTCTTAGGAATGATTCATAAATCTAGACATCTAACTATCAAACCAACTAAAAAAAATTTGGGTTAAAGACCATATTAAAATAATAATATCTTATTTTGTCACTAGGCATAACATTATATATATATATATATATATATATATATATATATATATATATATATATATATATATATATATTTATATATATATATATGAGAGAATAAATATGGTTCTCGAGCTCCTTCTATGCATTCTAGGTAGTCTTGAGACAATTTTAGGCCAAATTGGCCACTTATGTGTTATTACCTACAACCAATGGATGTCATAGAATCTCCACTAATAAATTAAGGCTCAAAACTATTTTTAAAATTTCATATGATGTTATGAGTGAATTTGGAATCCATTAGGGTTCATGCTCAGTTTTAGGCCTAATAGGCCTAGATTGAGTTTATTGAGTATTTGATCCTCTATGAGTGGTTTCTAGTGAATGTAGGTGTTTATTCACATATTTTAATATTTAATTAATACTTTTATATATTTTTACAGTCCCTTAAGACTCTCCATTACATTCATTTACCATTCATGTGCTAAACCTTTAGGTGTCCTTGATTGTGGAGTGCCCTTTATCTGAGACAAAATAAAGGGTACATCCCTTGTTTGCCTGATCAAATTGAGGCCATGGAGGGATAAATTAGGTCATTATAACACTAATTAAAAAATTTAAAAGCTTGATCACCTCTTAAAATATCTCAATACTTCAAATTGTCTATGCTAAATTCTTGGTATGTGAGGACTTATGCAGTGTTATGATTGATTGATTGCTCAATCTATGTTTTGTTTCTTTCATCTCAGAGAATAAAATAGAGTGTGATAGAAATATTATGAGATTTTTTTTAATTTTATCATCTATTTTATACCACTACCTATCAAATATACTTGTACCTTTAATTTTCTATAACTAGTCTGTAGTCAGACTGTAGGTGTCTCATTGAGGAATACAAAGGATTCCTGTAGGTGTTCATTTGTGTCAAATCACTATACCTCAACTCTTTTTATTTCCTCTAAGGCATTAGGGACACATAAAACATGAATATAATTTCCTCTTGCCTTGATATCATGTTCTCATCATTCTACCATCATTTTGTTATAGGTCTCCAGTTTAAGATTCATGTGGCTTTTTGGCACTGTGTTTACTAAGTGTTTACAGTGGGAGTTTGATTGAATTGTAAGTCACTCAACACTCATTATATTTTGATAAAAAAAACTTCCTATCATGTTAAGGAGTGACATATCCATATAGGTTTCAATAATTAAGTGATTATAGTTTCTTATACCTCATCAAATGACACAGTGTATGAGCAAAACCTCATTCATAGAAGTTAAGGTAAAACTTCTCATTGGAAAATTTCTAACTCTTTGGATCAAGGATCTAAATCTGACTATGTGTAATGGCTTCAGCATTATCAAAATGGTTTTATCTGTGCTCTCAACCTGATTAAAGGTCTCAATTGAGTTTAAACACATTCATTTCAACACTACTCTATCTCATTTGTATTGACTTTTAGACCATGTTGGAGACTGCTTATAGGTCTATATGATATAGGAGTGTGTGATAAGCTAGATCTTCATTATCACCCTAATAAACTTTCACCAAGTTGATGATATTTTTTTTATATTTTATTTAGGTTCAAAAATTTAAAACACCATTATGTTTCCTCTCATGTCTTCATCCTTCTTTCAGTTTTGAATATGAAACATGTAGATGCCTACTTCAAGGTTACTTGACTATATCAAGTGTTAGGTCTTGCATATCATTAGTGAAATGGTTGAGACCAAAAATAAAATGAATAATATGATAAAACATGATCTATGAGGTTTTAAACAAACATATTATCTTTATCCCAAAACCATTTATAGGAGGGTGAAACTATGTAACTTAGCAACACTATTCTACACACTTCAATGGTGTCTTTGGCTAGTATAATGAGATAGTCCTTCTTATTCCTTGATATCCACACATGAAAACAAGATTTAAAAACATATGAGAATGATGGTAATTCTCTTTAAGATCACATACACCACCTTGTTTTCTTAAATTAATGTAAATAGAGAAGAAAATTGAAGCTATTGGGGATGTGTAGGCAACTTAGAGGTATCAACAATCTTAAAGATTGTTCATAGAGCACATACCACCAAACTAAAAACTTTTGACATAAAATGGAATTACACAAGATTAATATCACCCACAAAGTTCACTTACTTGAACTCTACTTTTCATGTTCATATCAAGTGCAAACTAGTTGACCTCTTTGACCTACCCAAGAGAGTGATGAGAGAGAGGGATTAGTTTTTTCCAAATTTAAACTTGTTGAATATTCTTAAGTCTATAAAATAATTGTGTGGATATTAAACGACCCTCTTTTAGACTTTACATGTGATAGAACTGTGTTGTAGTTTGTAAAACAACTAAAACTCACTTTCTTCAACTGATATTCTTATTTTTAGCATTGAACTTATAGAATTCAATATTAAAACTACCATATTTGACATATTATGACATGTGGGACATTATATATCTCCTTGACACACTTGTATTTTGGTTAGAAATCATATAACTTCATTAAAATTATCTAAAAGGACATAGAATGACATAAGACCAACTTAGACAAATATGACCAAGGCAAAGACATATTATTTGACCTCATTAATGACCATAGAACTAATTCAAACCTTGGAAAACTTATGATAAGTTTGGATATATAGAGGGGTTTGACCAAATTTGACGTAGGTCAAATTATTTAATATTTTGGTGATTTATTAGGGGTAGTATGCTAATTATGCTAAGGACTAGTTGCCTTCTCCTATCCATTGGGATATGGATTCACCTATAGGCTACATTTGACACTAAAATGCCTTTGAATAGAAACCAAACCACAACAAACAAAGTAAGACACAAAACACACTTGTGCTTTCATGAACACTTATGAAAAACACACACAACATAATCAAAACACACACCTATCCTAGTATGTACAAGTCCTAAAACACTTGAGGTGAAGAAAAAAATTATCATTGCTTCAACCAGGGTCAAAGACAATGCTCCTAACATCATTGTTGCACCATGTAAATAAACCTTCATATGATACATGATTATTAATGAATACTTGATTATGTATATCATCAAATGACTCACCATATTTGGATCTTTTTACCGAAGTTGTTTCCAGGATCCAAATAATGCGAATGCAATGGTCAAGTGATCACATGAGACAAAGCTGGTGCACACCACAAAGAAGCTAAAGCAAAGTGAAATCACTGAAAGAGATAATTTACAAAAGACAAATAGGATCAAAACCCAATATTCGATTAACTTAGATGGCCAAAGTGAAGAATACATATAGGAGAGCACGTAAGTAACTCGTCCACAAAAGGTGGTCTAAGCACCCTAAGAATAGACTGTAACACCTCCATGAAAGGTGGTGACAAGGTGCTAAGAATAGAAAAGTAACTCCCATACCCAGAATAGCCGATCAAAGGAGTTACTTATGGCATTCTTATGACACCTATAACACATCTATGACACACATTTCCACATAAGTTAGCCTATCCCACGAATGTAGGAAAACTCCATGTATGCACAAATATATAATATTCCCTAATTAAATAATAGGGGAAAATAAAAACCTACACTAACACCCCCCCATAAGCGCAACTTAGGTGGGCAGTGTGGAAATATAAAATGGGTCCCAGCAATTAGGCCTGAGAGGTACCCATACAATCTCCCATAAGATAGAGAAAAGGAGAAAACCCATAGGAAAAAACTCCCCCCCAAAAGAGAGACATAAGAAATGAAGAGGCTAGTGGGCCCCCCGAAGATGATGTTATTGTAGATGTGGACCACACCCCAAAAAGAGCTCATAGATGAATGAACTTGCTCTTGGTGAAAGGTTTGGTGAAGATGTCTGTAACCTAATCCAAAGACTGGCAAAATATCAAGTCAATGACCTAACTATGAATAAGCTCCCGAATGAAATGCATGTGAATCTCTGTGCTTGGTCCACTAGTGCTGAATTAGATTCCTAAAAATTTGAATGGTACTCTGGTTGTCACAATAAATGATGGTGGGCTGCCTGATAGGAATGCCAAACTTAGAAAGTATCCCCTAAAGCCAAATAGCCTCAGTAGCTGCATTAATAGCTCCCTTATACTCTACCTCTATAGATGATATAGAAATAACATTTTGGTTCTTGCTAGACCAACTGATAGGACTAGAACCTAGAGAGAAAATATAACTAGAAGTGGACTTGCAAGTCTATGAATCACCAGCCTAGTCTGAATCTGTATACCTAATCAAGTCAGCCTCTATGCCAAATCTATAATGAATCCCATATCTATGTGAACCCTGTATGTAATGCAAGATCCTCTTAGCTACATTCTAATGCAACTCATGAGGTTCTTGCATAAATATGGAGACAAGTCCCACTACATATGATATGTCAGGCCTGGTGTGAGTCAAGTAGATGAGACTACCAACAAGTTGTCGATACTGAGTGGCATCAACTAATGGTGAAGAATATTCAGCCTCAAGCTTGACTCCTGATAGAAAGGGAGCCAAAGATGGCTTGCAATCAGCCATGTGAAATTGAGACAATAAATCAAGAGCATACTTAGGTTGTTCAAGAGAAATCCCTAAATTTGACTGTGAGATCTCAATGCCAAGGAAGTAGTGCAATAAACCCAAGTCTGTCATGCCAAATCTATCCTAGAGAGATGATTTCACTGCTACAATAGCTGATGAAGAACTCTCAGTGATCTAAAGGTCATCAACATACAAAACCAAAATCAAGAGCGAATCATCCTACTATAAGAAGTAGACATTAGGGTCAGAATGGCACCTAGTAAAACCCACTGTGAGAAGGAAGGAATCCATCTTGGCATACCAAGCCTGAGGGGCCTGTTTGAGGCCATAGATATATTTCCTAACTCTACATACTAAGGAAGAATCTTGAGAAAATATTGGTGGCTACTCCATGTAGATCTCCTCCTCTAAGTCTTTGCAAAGAAAGGCACTCTTCACATCCATCTGGTGCACATCCCAACCATGTGTTGTGGCAATAGCCAAGGTGAGTTGGATAGAAGTCATCTTTGCAATGGGTGCAAAGGTCTCTGAGTAGTCAATGCCTGCCACCTATGAGAAGCCCTTTTTGACCAATCACACTTTGTACTTATCAACTGACCCATTTTCTACAAACTTGGTGTGATATATCCACCTACATCAAACCATCTTCCTTCCCTTAGGAAGTGAAGTCAAGTCCCAAGTGTGATTTTTGATTAAGGAAGAATATTCTTCCTCCATATCACTATCCCACTTAGGTACTCTTGATGCCTGTCCAAAAGTCTATAGATCTAAAACTGAGGCAAAGAAGGCATGTGGATCTCTCTAAAAATACCCCCTATTACGTTTGTCATCTGTGGGATCTCTTACCCAAGTGTCAGCACTCTCAAGTTTTTGTCTGGCCCAAAGTGGCCTGGAAGTGGGCGAGTCAGGTGCTAACTCCTCATCCTCTAACTAAATAGAGGTGGATGACTCTACATCACTATTCTCACTATCTGAACTCAAAGAAGAAGAAGATGTCTCTGGCTTAGGAACCTTCTATGGCTGATCTAAATCTAAGGAATCATCATGAAGAAGTAGATCTGATGAGAGAGAAGAAGTGCCAAGTGTTGAGTCTCTAGGACTCTCCTGAAAGTGGACACTTCTCTCAATGAACAACTCATGAGTGGTCAGATCTAGAAGGTGATACCCCTTAACACCATCTAGATATCCTATAAAGATGCAAGGCTTAGATTGACATTCCATAGATTTGTGTGTCTTCTTCAGTATGTGGGCCATGGCTGGGGATCTGAAAACCCTAAGGTGCTCAACATCAGGTTTCCTTTTATGCCAAGCTTTAAAGGGTGTTATCCCTTTTAAAGCTTTGTGAGGAACCCTATTTTGAATGTAGCAAGCACAATTGATGGCTTCGGCCCAGTACTGTGGTGCTAAGGATTTGGAGTGAATCATATAGCTACCCATCTCTTTCAAGAAACTATTTTTGCATTCTGCAACCCCATTCTGTGAAGGACTGTAAGTGAATTTGCACTACAAATCAATCCCCTCTGTGGTGCAAAACTGCTCAAACCTGTTACTGACATACTCCCCTCCATTATCAGTTTGAAGAACCTTGATGGATTTCTCACTCTATTTCTCAACAAGAGCCTTAAAGTCTAGAAAAATTTTAAACACTTCAGACTTTTGTTTGAGAAAATATATCCAAGTGTACCTAGAGAAATCATCAATGAAAGTGAGGATGTACTTGGCCCTTGTGAAAGATGGTTTGGGAAAGGGTCCTGATACATCATTGTGGACTAAATCCAAAGGTTGTGAAGCCCTCCAAGCTTTGCCTTTATCAAATTTTTCTTCAGGATGCTTCCCAAGGAAGCACCCCTTGAAAAGTCCTTTTGAAAATTTGACATGAGGCAAGCCAATGACCATGCCATGTTTGGAAAGTTGCTCAAGGTAGTGGTAGTTAAGGTGGCCAAACTGCTCATGCCATAATTTGCTAACTCCATCTGAATGAGTTAGCAATGTTGTTGGAGAAGAATTAGGTGAAAAATGTGAGAAGGTGTATAACCTTGCTTGGTGATCTGCCCTACCCACTGCCACTATAGTATCACTATGTAACTCCCTGATAGCCATTGAATCTGGTGAAAACTCAACTCTCATGCCCTAACCAATGTGAGTGATTTGGTATACTAATAAGAGATTGGTTGAAAGAGAAGGAACAATTAGAACATTATTGAATGTTCCTCCTTCCATTTCAACTGACCCTCTCCCTACAATGGAAATTGATGTGTCATCACCCAAACTAATTGAAGTCATGCTACAAGGCTCTAAAGATGAAAACTCAACTAGGGAAGAGCCCATGTGGTGAGAAGCACCCGAGTCAATGACCCATGAAGATGTAGAAGCTGTTGTAGCTACAAGGGCCTTGCCCTTTTCTTTCTCCTTACCCTTGCCTTTTGCCTTAGTAGAATCTTAGGTAGATGAATTCTACTTGATGGACTTGAGAACACCTATGTTGTGCTTCTCTAGAAGATGAGTTAGGTGATCTATTTGTTTCTTCATGCATTTGTGTTCATCATGCCCTATCTTATTACAATAGGCACACTTAACCTTCTCCTTCTTAGGTTTAGCATTGGAGGAGGAAGACTCAGTGTTGTTTTTGGCAGGATTGTTGTTTTCTTTCTTCTCCTAATCCTTGTTCTTTTTCTTCTTCTCCTTTGTTGAAGTCTTATCCTTACCATTTCCAGCTATCAAAGCTTGGGGTTGAGTAGACTTCATTGTGCCCATTTGAATTAGCTTATCTTGCTCCCTATTCAAGTCGGCAATGAATGAATCCAAAGAAGGCATTTTCCATGTAGTGCCAAGGGCACTTTTTGCGGCATGGAAAGTGGAGACAAAGACTGAATAGCTTGGACCTAACTTTGAAAGAATAGAAAGGATGAGTTGATCATCTTTCTTCTCTATCATGAATTCTTTCAATTGCAATCTAAGGGCCTTAAAATTAGTGAAGAAGTCTTGTAGGCTGTCAAAGTTGCTAGGACTTAGACTTATGAGTTCATTTTTGAGCTCATGACCTCTCATCTCATCAAGCTTCTCAAATAAGGTTTCTAGGGTGTCCCATATGTCTTTGGGAGTCTTCAAGGTTTCTAATTGGAAGAGAAGTTCTAGAGACATGGACAAGCTCAGTAATCCATAGGCTTCATCACTATGGTTGTACCACTTGACCTTTTTCAACATCAGTGCGGGGTTCTACTTCAGTACCCATGGTGATCCTATACAACCCTTTACTTCTAAGAATGATTGACCTTTTAACCTTCCATTCATGATAGTTGAAGGGTATTACGAGTTTAAGTTGAAAAGAATCCATTTTAAGCTGAATTTAGGTGAAGTTGTGTTGATTGCAAGTTGTGAAATTATGCAAAAAGGAGAATGAAAGCAAAGATTGCAAGTGCTAAAAAGTAATCACACCCCCCCAAAATGTTGAGCCCACCCAAACATGTAAATGCACACTCAAAAGATGTCAGGATCAGCTGATAATGTGTCTTAGAGTAATCAGTGCAAGACTTTAAGAAAATAGGACGTCAGACTCAACCGAAAATGCGTCCCGAGAAACCCAATTTTTTTTGGCACTTTATAAAGTAGTGAATTTTTGAAAATTATCTAGCCTAAGTTGTGGAGAATTGAAAAATAAGAACTTTTTCAAAAGATGGCACTCAAATTTTAGCTACTGTTTGTAAGATTTTAAAGTTTTAATTTCCCATAAATTAGTAATTTTGCAAAAAAAAATAACACTAAAACATTAAAAAAATGTCTATTTTGAGAGAGAAAGTGGCCTTCCAACCACTCATTAGACTCAACACAGAGTGAGGAATCCAAAGTATGTATTTGTGAGGGGGAATTGGTCTCCTGTCAATCCAGGCCTCACCCTTCCTCTTCGACAGGGGAAAACTCAAGGTTTAATTAAAACCCCCAAATTCCCAAACTTAAAATTGTTCCTAAAAATTCATTTCTTTCTAAATTTGACTGAAATAAATTTTTAACAATCAAATTTCAATTGAGAATTTAAGAACAAAGATAGATTTACCAATCAAACTACCTATTGAGGGCCCACATGAGGTGCCAAAGGGAAAAAATACACCATTTTCAAAAAAATAGTGGTTTGGACTATTTTCACTAATTTTCACTTGTTGTTTGATTGCTCCATGTAGGTGTACAGCCAAGGTGAGGTGTACAGAGAGTAGGTATATTTAACAAAATTCCCAATGCCCTTTTTTATTGTTCAGTAGCCAAGGTGAAACATCAACATGAAACGCCAAAGCTTAGAGGAGAGTGTGACTGCGTAGGTGTACAGACCGTACGGTCCATGCCAGTCTTCAAGGAAGATTCCAAACCTCAACTTCACACTTCAAGATTAGTTTCACACCATACATTCAACATGATCATTCAACAAAATATCCAAATTCTTGGGTTAAGGAGATAAGCACCAAAGTGGAAGAGATGACTTTTCAGGAGACACCAGGCCATACAACTCATGCAGCCTTCAAGAAAACTTAAGAGGTTCTCGACGTGTTAGATGCCAACACACTAGTTTTTCAATGTGAGCTTTCCAATAACATCAATGCCATTCCAAGAAAACTTGAAGATTATTTGCACGCAGGTATGCTCATATACTTCACACAGAGAATGAGTCAAACCTATAGATCTGCATTAAGGCTTATATGCCAGTACAAACATAATGCATACAAATAAAAAAATCAAAGATCCTTTGAAAGCAAAAAACTCAAGATTTTAGAATAAACTAATATCATAACCAGACACATGATTATCTGGGTGGCTCTGATACCATATCAGATTTGTTGCCAGGGCCCGAATAATGCGAATGAAATGGTCAAGTGATCACGTGAGATGAAGATGGTGCACACCACAAAGAAGCTAAAGCAAAGTGAAATCACTAAAAGAGATAATTTTCAAAAGACAAATAGGAACAAAACCCAATATTCAATTAACTTAAGATGGACAAAGTGAAGAATACATATAGGAGAGCACGTAAGTAACTCCTCCACAAAAGGTGGTCAAAGCACCCCAAGAATAGACTGTAACTCCATGAAAGGTGGTGACAAGGTGCTAAGAATAGAGAAGTAACTCCCATACCTAGAATAGCTGGTCAAAGGAGTTACTTATGACATTCTTATGACACCTATGACACATCTATGACACACATCTCCACATAAGCTAGCCTATCCCACAAATTTAGAAAAACTCCATGTATGCACAAATATATAATATTCCCTAATTAAATCTTAGGGAAAAATAAAAACCTACACTAACACTTTTGTTATTATTAGGTTTTTCATTTTGAGTTCTCAAGAACACTCCATCTATCTCTCTTAAAGCTTTGTTTGTTTTTACATCTGGCTTGACTTTTATCACGCTCATTTGATGTTCTTCATTTTGATCCTTGGCATAAAAGTTGTCTCAAATTAACATTATTATAAAATATTATGCATTGATCTTTAGAACCATAAATATTGTCCTCTTGTTGTTCCAACATGTCTGAAAGTGATTTAACATTAGACTAAGGTTTGGACTACTCCTTAACCACACACATTTTTACCTTGGTTTCATTACACTCCCTCATGATGATAGCCTTCTTGGAAGTAGTTTGACACTTAATTTCATTCTCAATAGGACATTATCCTTAATTTTTATAAATTTCATCAACAACCATACCATCATGTTCATGTTTCTTAGGAAGGGGAGTTGGCTTACTCAGTTGTTCAAACTCTTAAACTATGGCATGGAATTGTTGTCATAAATCATCTTATTCTTCATGGCTATCACATTCATGGACTTCTCTATCTTAGGTAGGTATAATGGCATTTTATTCTTCATTATCCTAATACACCATACTTTGAAAACAATAATCATGCATATGAATAAGTTAACCTTCAGTAGCTTGTTAAAAATAATTATCAAGTCTTACCCTAGAATGCTCATCACCTTCCTCATGGATGATGTATGTGTCAAGGTATTTATCTTCAATTAAAGTATATGTATTATTTCCATAAGTGTTAACACTATAATCATATTGAAAAAGGTTAAATATACCTTCAAGTTTGGAAGATGTTCCATCATCCATAACATACTCTTCTTGATAATTGATGGTATAATTCAAATTAGAACTTGCTTCTACATATGGATCAATGTGAAGCTTGGAAAAATGGATATGTTATAGTAGTCACCTTTACCCCATGCCTTGTTTCAAATGCCAAGAAGTACCAATCAACTGAGATATATCCTCATATCTTGTGGTGAAGTACCTTGATAAATAAATAGCAAAGTGAGAAAGCAAATCAACCACCACTATGTCTTGAAGGAATGGGAATCTTGGGTAGTCATGAAAGAAAACTCTTGAACCTTTAATGATCCTCACTAACTTTGATGGTGTACCATAAAGTTGTAAAATTCCATTGATATATGTTTCATATTTCAATTTCAACTTATCTACCACAAGCTTCGGCATAACTAAAGTACTTACCCCACTATCCATAATGAAATTGTGAACAACCTTGTCTCCAATAATGAGAGTGAGGTAGAAGGGTGGGTGATTTTTAGATTTGGTATAGGGTTAAATAATGTGATTATTAGAATTATTGATGGATACATAACCATGTATTGATGGTTGAGGACTGATGTAGATTTTGGATAGCTACTCTTTAAGTAGTTTCTTTTGATTGGGCATATGGAGTACTTCCCAAAGAGAGAGACTAGTCTTAGCATTCTTCAAGGAATAAATGATATTAAAATAAGGGATGCTCACCTTTTCATAAATAATTGATGGAAAATAAGTGCCTTAAGCTTGGAGTAATTAATTACTTTGAGTCACCCTCCCGATACTTTGATTTTGAAGAGGTGCATGACTTATAGGGATTACCACACTTGCATTCACACATTACTTCCTTGTAGGAGGATTGTTTGGACTTGTGTCAACACCATGAGAATCTCTCAAAGATTTTCCCTTTTATCTTAAGTTGGGTAAAACTTGATTAACTTATTTTAGGATAAATTTATCTTCCACTTAAAAGTTTGTAAGACTCACTCCTTGAGGATGCCATCCTTCATTTTATTTACTTTCATGAAGTTCCCATATTCTAATGTTAATTAAGGAGTAGGTCCTCATTGAGATACCAAGCCTTTCCCTTCACCTTCATTGTAATCCATATACTATCCTTGAGGCTACCATTCTTCTCCTTGAACCAAGTTACTATGGACTAGAACTATAGATCTTGTGTTGGAAGTAGAGGTTGTATTATAGGCATTAGGTGCCATATTGAATTTAGGTTGATCTTATGCCCTCTCTTGACCATACTACTGAGGTGGGAGGCTACTTGATTTTGAAGGATAAAAATATAGGTTTTGGTTAAATCTATATTGTATATTTATCTGCATAACTTGAGTTTCTAAGGCCTTAGATCTTGCCTCACAATATATGGTATCTTCTAACTTCTTTGGGCTAGATCTAGACTTGTTATTTGTACTTGGGATTAGAGAAAAAGTTGGAGGAACAATAGACATACTGGGAAGAATAGGTATAAATATTTTTTGATGGAGTTTACCATGTTGTGTTAAACCATTCTTAGATATAATGGATATGTCATAGGCTTTAGGCAAAGTGTAACCACCCATAAAATATAACATGACTTTTATATTAGTCTAAATAGCTTTTAGGTATGTTGGGAAGACAAAACATGCAGCAAGTCTCATGGGAGGTGGAATCCTATACCATGTTCTTTGAAACCTATCATTGAATTCATACATAGTTTCTTTAGGGCCTGATTGAATCACATTCAATTGATGAATGAGTGATGTGTGCTCACTTTTATCTTCAAATCTTTTAGTTAAAAACTCTCCAAACTCATCCCAAGTGGTGATACATCCTCCTAGTAATGTCCTATACCAATCAAGGGATTCTCCCCTAAGAGACATGGAAAGTAGCCTAACTACAATGTTAACTTCAATGACATTATGGAAATTTCAAAAGTTATAATTGTACCTAATATGCTCACTTGGGGTGATGGGACCTTCCCCATTGAAAGTGGGAACACTCTTACTGGGATTGGGAGGAATATCATCATAAGCATTAAGGTGTATATAATTTTATGTATTGAAGGATAGAAATCATATTATCTATCCATTTTGTCCTTAATTTCATCTTCACTCTCTTGTGCTTCTTGGCTTATAAAGTATTCTTGTTCTTCAAATGTCAAGATAGGCTAAGGGTATTGAACTTCAAGATGAAGTGTAGGTTGAGGTAGTGGATCTATAGGATAGTTACCTCTACTAGTAGTTAACCTAGTAAGGACCATGAAGTATGAACAAAAGGAATGATAAAAATTGGTCTACAACCAAATATTACATTTAGTGAAGTCATAAAATGTTTAATAGAACACACATATGTAGTTGTGATGTTGTCAAGACCAACATTCACCTTGACAAGATGTACTTGAGACATTAGTCGCACCGGGCATGCAATAACTATTGTCATTAAATATTTCACCTTAGAGAGGATATTCAAGACTTATCTAAATTGAGTGAAACATTGGATTACCTTTAGGCCTATGTGTTACCTATAGTAGAGGTAAACCTCTAGGTTTAAGGGCTAGTTACCTAGATTAGTATTTGATAGATTATCACCTACACTACTTGTTTACTTTGATGAAAAGTGACAAAAGTAACATAAAATTAACTTATTATAATGAGGTGAAACACCATAGATAATTCCACAAAACACACTTGAATTTTAATTAAGAAAGAAGACTACTAAAACTGTCCTTGACTCTATATCCTTCTAGCATAAGTATTTATCATAGAGGTAAATTGATATGTATATCTAGAGGTGGGTGAAAATAAGGTTTGATAATATAAAAATATAGTCCCTCTCACATTTCAAGACACACTTTAAAAACACATACACTTTATGAAACCTACTAAAAGAGATATCACTCACACAAAATATGCAATAGCATAATGGAAGTAAGGAGAAGACATTCATCACTTGTCAGCCACATAAACCACTTGACACACTTAGGAAAGATATTTTAGGGGAAAAATCAAAATAAAAACTTTATTCAAGTGAAAATCAATATTTCAAACTAGAAAGGCTTCACCATACCAATTATGAATCTTTTACAAGCCAAAAAAGCTTGCATATATAGAACATAGGATAAGAGAGAGAAGAAGAGAAGTGGAAGAGTCTCAAGGCCAAGTTTCAAGACTTGGAAACCAATTAAAATTAAATAAAATGATCTTGAAAATATGTTAATAATTTTTCATGAACATGTGTCAATATCAAACATAAAATCTTCCTCAAGATGGCATAGAACTCTTCATTGTCTCTCTTGAAACTACCTGATTGATGAACAATCCACTTGACTATATAAAAATGACATAGGATTAATTTACACATATTTACTAAAATTGGAAGTTGAAAACAATATGGTGATATTCATCTACACCTCTCCAACTAATATCCTTTCTGTTAAGGTGTGGAGCTAAAAGCTTCAACCATTTGCAGACACAAACAAGGATGCTAAAGAACCAGAGCCACCGGCATCGGTAGTATGACCGACATCGGTCAGATGCAGTGGAGAAGGAGACCGGCGACGGTAGATAGTCGGCTAACATCGGCAGCACCAGACAAGTAGGGACCGGCGTCGGTCACCTGTGTATTTCCAGAACTACTGCTGACGAACAGCCAGTTAAGTGAAGCGAGTGTTTGCATGTCAAATGACTAATTATAGTCACGAGCTGCATGTCTAATTATTGTAACTAGAGATATATTTTTGTAAGAATGGGATCCTATTTAAAGACCCATAGCACAATTGATTACTTATATATGAGCAATTAAACACGGAAATTATACCAGAATGAATAAGAAACTAGAAACATGAGACAACAAAGAATTTGAGAGACAATACACACAATTGTATTAGATAATACTAGAAGAAAATACAATAAGGAAGATGACACTTCTTCCTCCACCTCAAAGGCTTGCCACACCTCAAGACCTTCTTCCCTCTCTCTCTTGCTCAACACAAAACCAACTCTAAAACCTGAGTTAAAATCCCTCCTTGAATGCTATAGCTGATCTCCTTGACCTTACACCTGTAGATCTCCTTGACCTTGCTTGCTCCTAACAGTTGGTATCAGAGCTACAGTTTGCAGGAAGCAGGGTATTGTTTTTTATTATAGGTCATTCATAGGGTTTTCTGATTGAGTGGGAGTTCAGTAATGGCAGAAGAAAGTAGGCTACGAATGGAGAAGTTTAACGGCAAGAATTATCAACATTGGAGGATGCAGATTGAGGACTATCTGTATCAGAAGGATTTGTACTTACCATTGGGTGGGGTTGCATGCAAGCCCATAGATATGAAGGATGAAGAATGGAATGTTCTTGATCGGAAGGCTCTAGGTTCCATAAGATTGAGCCTTGCATCGTCTATGATTTCTAGCTTATCACAGTGTAAGACAACGGAAGAGTTGATAAAGTCCTTGGAAAATTTATACAAAAAACCCTCGGCTTCTAATAAGGTATATCTTATGAAGCAGCTATTTACTTTGCAAATGCAGGAAGGTGGATCAGTACATACTCATCTCAGTGATTTCCATGGTTTGGTAAACCAACTAGCTTCAGTCAATATTGTTTTTGATGATGAGGTAAAGGCTCTCTTGATTTTATGTTCTTTGCCTGAAAGTTGGGACGGTTTGGTTATGGCAGTAAGTAATTCTGCATCTGCTTCTAAAATGTTAAAAGTTGATGATGTTGTGAGTGTGATCTTGAATGAGGAAATACATAGGAGAAGCACAGGTGAATCATCAGGGAATGCTCTAAGTGCAGAAAGCAGGGGATGGCAAAGGGAGAAGGTTGAGCAAGGGAAATCAAGGTCAGGAAGGAGATCCAAGTCCAAAGGTATTGCCTGTTGGTTTTGTGGAAAGAAAGGACATACGAAGGAGTGTTGGTTGAGAGATAAAGAGAATTAACATGCAGGTATGGAAGAAGCAAAGGATGTAAATATTGTGATGCAGGATGCTCTCATACTTTCTTCAGATAGTCAGGTAGGATCATGGATTTTAGATTCTAGTTCATCTTTTCATGCATCCCCAAACAGAGATTTGTTTCATGAGTATGAACAGGGAGATTTTGGAGTGCTCTATTTAGGGGATGGTATGCCTTGTCAGATAGTTGGCAAAGGGAAAGTGCAGCTGAGATTGTAGATTGACAACACATGGGTGTTGAAAGAAGTCATGCATGTTCCAATTCTGAAGCAGAGTCTAATTTCTGTAGGAAGGTTGGGAGATGAGTGATGCAAAATAACCCTCATAGCAGATTCTTGGAAGGTTACCAAGGGAGCACTTGTTCTAGCAAGAGGTAAGAAAGTAGATACTCTTTATCTGTCTACTTATATTACTGACTCTACGTCTAGTGTAGATTCAAAGATGTGGCCTAATAGGCTTGGTCACATGAATAGGAAGGGAATGGAAGTTCTTGATTCAAAAGGTATGTGTTCAAATTTGGAAAGCATAGATAGAGTTCATTGCAGAAAGAGGAAATTTGATGCTTTTGATAGGAACAAAGAAGCCTTGGTGTTTACGGAGGAGATGAAGGACAGAGATCAGTCACAGGGACTAAATAAATCTGAGCAGGGCAGCATGGACAAAGGTTTGATCCAAGAAGAGCTCATGGATGAAAATTTCATCACTTACAGGAACACACAGACACTGATGTTGGTCGCTTGGCATCGACGTCAGTCATCCAGGTATCGACATCGGTCATGTGCAGACAAGCAAGGTCAGTAGGTTGGACAAGAGAAGTTTAACGTTGGTCATAAGGACCGACATCGGCAGGAGGGACACTGGCATCGGCAGTCAGGGTCAGTGCAGGGAACCGACATTGATCAGGAGCAGACTAGGAGATGGTCGAGATCGATCAATAGAACAGATGTTGGGTGGATCTATAAGTCTCAAACACCCATGTGGAGGTCAGGAAAGGTATGTGAACCTCATATTCATTGTTCACCTTCTTTATATTGCTCACTGATAGTCATGAACTAGGAAGATGGAAGAAGCAATGCAGGTAGAATCCAGAAACAGTGGGAGCTTGACATGGATGAGGAGTGTGAGTCCTTGGAGAAGAACCAAATAGGTATTTGTTGGTAGAGTTGTCAGCTGGAATAAAGCACTAGATAGAGGGATGGATTCCCATATTAGAGAAGAGAGTGGATGGACACATGAGACAGAAGGCTATGGTATATGGTCTTGTTTAGGCTGCAGGCAATGGAGGTTTGACCATTGTATTTTATCTTTACCATGTTGGATAATATTAGCTACATTATCCTATTGCTGTATTGTGTTACTTTTTGCAGGGTTTCATATACAGGGAGTTTTCTAAGCTAAGGGTAGAGTTGGTTCAGAAGTATGTCATGGAGAATTTGGGAGCAGCAAAATTCTTGTGGCATAAGATACATGTACTGCATCACAAGTTTGTGTGGTGGTTGGTCTTCAAGAGTTACATTGAAGAGGGATACAGAGCCTAAGGAACAAAATAGATGGTGTATAGGTACAGGTACAAGTTGTAGCTATTTATCTCCAAGTGGGAGATTGTTAAGGTGTGGAGCTAAAAGCTTCAACCATTTGCAGACACAAGGAAGGATGCTGAAGAACCAGAGCCACCGGCATCGGTAGTATGACTGACATCGGTCAGATGCAGTGGAGAAGGAGACCGGCGATGATAGATAGTCGGCTGACGTCGGCAGCACCAGACAAGTAGGGACCGGCGTCGGTCGCCTGTGTATTTCCAGAACTGCTGCTGACGAACAGTCAGTTAAGTGAAGCGAGTGTTTGCATGTCAAACGACTAATTATAGTCACGAGCTACGTGTCTAATTGTTGTAACTAGAGATATATTTTTGTAATCATGGGATCCTATTTAAAGACCCATAAGGCATGTATCGTAATAATCTAGAAGGCAAGTAAAAAGCATTGAAGCAAGCAAGGTCAAGGAGATCTACAGGTGTAAGGTCAATGAGATCAGCTATAGCATTCAAGGAGGGATTTTAACTCAGGTTTTAGAGTTGGTTTTATGTTGAGCAAGAGAGAGAGGGAAGAAGGTCTTGAGGTGTGGCAAGCCTTTGAGGTGGAGGAAGAAGTGGCATCTTCCTTATTGTATTTTCTTCTAGTATTATCTAATATAATTGTGTGTATTGTCTCTCAAATTCTTTGTTGTCTCATGTTTCTAGTTTCTTATTCATTTTGGTATAATTTCCATGTTCAATTTCTCATATGTAAGTAATCAATTGTGCTACCGTTGGATAAGGGGCCTCCTAACACTTTCTTGCACCACTTGTCACTCACTATTTTCAGTCACTCACTTGCTCTCTAGGTCTTAATTCCCACACTTATCACTTAAGTGGCTTATAGTTTCTCATGGAGATTATTTATATGGGAATTGGAAAAATTTAAAATACTTGTTTTTCTTATTTTATATAAAATAGACCTTAATATACTTAGCCTCACTCTTCTCACTATCACACTTAGGTAGCCACTTTGCCTTCTCACTATCCATTCAAGATTGCATCAAATGAATAGTGTAGTAGATGGGTTTACATGCTTAAATGAGAAGAGATATTACTGTGAAGAGTTATATTACATCCATAAATACCTCCCTTAATGTAATTATTTAATTATTTTCCCTTTGTACCTATTAGACACCTCAAATCCTATAAAAGATAGAGAATTAGGCCTATCTATACAAGTGATAATATGAAACAATTGGGTGTCAATAATTTTTATGAGAGTTATCAATAGTTTAAAATCACTTGTACATAAAATTTTACACTTTTAGGTGCATAAATCTCCATATCTTCTCCATCAAGTTCAAATGAGGGTTTTAAGAGGGTTTTGAGTCATCTAGCTTCTTAACAATAATTCATAAAATCTAAACATATAACTCTAAAATCAGCTCTAAAATTTTTGATTTAAAGACCCTATTCAAGTAACCCTAGATTATTTTTCACCATGCAAAACATTTTTATAGATATGTGTGAATAAAGATGGTTTTTGAGCTCTTTCTATTCATTCTAGGTAGGCTTGAGATAGTTTTAGACCAAATTGACCACTTATGTGTTGTTACTTACAAACCAATGGATGTTATAAAATCTCCGATCATAAATTAAGGATATAAACTAGTTTTGAAATTTCACATGATTTTATCAATGAATTTGGAATCCATTAGGGTTCATGCTTAGTTTAAGGCCTAATAGGCCTAGACTGTGTTTCTTAAGTATTTCACCACCTGTGAGTGGTTTCTAGTGACTTTAGGTGTTTATTCAATTTTTTTCATATTAAATTCACCCTTATATATCTTTATATAGTCATTTAAAAATATCCATTACATTCTCTTCCCATTCATGTGTTAAAACTGTAGGTGGCCTTGAATGTGGAGTGTCCTCTGTCTGAGACAAAATAAAGGGAACCTCCCCTATTTTCTTGACCAAAGTGAGGCCATAGAGAGACAAATTACGTCACTTTTACACTCTATAAAAATTTTCCAATCTTGATAACCTATTTAAATATATTAATACTTCAAATTGTCTAGACTAACTTCTAGGTCTATGAGGACTGTATGCAATGTTATGATTAACTGAGAATAAGGTCTAAAAACCTAGTTTGCTCAATCTATGTTCTATTTATTTAATATCATATAATCACATATAGTGTGATAACACCATTTTTATAGTGGTTTAAATTTTATCATCCATGTTATACCAGTGCCTATCAAACAAACTTTCACCTTTCATTTGATAAAACTAGTCTACAATCAGATTGTAGGTGTCTCATTAAGGAATACAAAGGATTATTGTAGGTGATGATATGTGTCAAATCAATATAGCTCAACTCCTTTGATTTAATCTAAGGCATTATTTCCATATCAAACATGACAAGACTTTCCTCTTACCTTGATATCATTTTATCATCCTTCTACCATCATTGTGTTATAGGTCTATAATTTAAGACTCATGTGGCTTTTTGGCACTATGTTTACTAAGTGTTTATAGTAGGCATTTTATTGAATTTAAAGTCACTCAACACTCATTATCTTTTGATAAAATAACTTTGTCTCATATTAAGGAGTTACATCTCCATCTAGGCTGTAATAATGAAGTGATTATACTTGCTTAGAACTCATATATCTTCATGAATAGATTGCACATTATATGAGAAAAACCTCATTCAAAGAAGTTAATTTAAAACTTCTCATTGGCAATTTTTTGATTTTTTGGATAAAAGATATAAATATAACTATGCGCAATAGCTTCATCATTATCACAATGGTCTTATGTATGCTCTCGTACCTGATTAAATGTCTCAATTGAGTTCAAACACCTTCATTTAAACACTACTCTGTCTCATTTATATTGACTATCAGAACATGTTGGAGACTACCTATAGGCCTCTATGATATAGGGCTATCTACTAAGATAGAACCTCATTATCACCCTAATAAAATTTCACTAGGTTCATGATCTTTTTTGGATATTTTAGTTAGGTTAAAAACTTTCAAACACCATTATTCTTGATCACATGTCTTGATCTTTATTTCAAGTTTGAACATGAAACCTGTAGATGACTGCTTCAAGGCTACTTGACTATATCAAATGTTAGGCCTTGACTATTATCAGTGACACTCTTGAGACCAAAAACTATATGAATAATATGATAAAACATGTTTTTTGAGGTTATAAACAAACATATTATCTTTATCCTAAAATAATTTATAGGAGGGTGTGCCTTTGTAACTTAACAACATTATTTTGCAGACTTCAATGGTGTCTTCTTCTAGCATAATGAGATAGTCCTTATGAATTGATATCCACACATTAAAAACAAAATGAAAACCATATGCTAAGGATGATCATGCTCTTCAAGATCATGTACACCACTTGGTTTTCTCATATCAATGCAAACTAAGAATAAATCTGAAGCCATTTCGGATGTGTAGGCAACTTGAAGGTATCAACAATCTTAAATATTGTTCATAGAGCATAAATGACCAAAAAAAACTATGGACATGGAATGGAAGAACACAAGGAGTAATATCACCAACAAAGTGCACTCATTTGAAATCTATTCCTCTTATCTGTACCAAGTGTGAATTGCTTGACCTCTTTGACCTGCCCCAAAGAGAAATAAGAGAGAGGGATCATTTTTTTATAAATTTGAACTTTTTTAATCTTCTTAAGTGAATTAAATAATTTTGGGGATTTTAAGGGACTATCCTAAATCCTTCACACTTGCTATAACTATCTTGCAGTCTATACAGCAACTAAAACTCTCTTTCTTCAACTAATCTTCTTTCTTTAATGTTGAACCTACAGATTCAGTTTCAAAATGACCATCTCTAATATATTATAACATGTGATATGTTGGATATCTCTTTGACACACTTGTATTTTGGTTAAAAATCATACAACTTCCTTAAAATGACCCAAAAAGACATAAAATGACATAAGACTAACTTAAATAAATATGACCAAGTTAAAGACATTATTTGACCTCATTAATGACCATGGAACTAATTCAAACCTAGGAGACCTTTTGAAAAGTTTGGATAAATAAAGGGGTTTGAACAAATTTTACCTAGGGTTAAATTAGTCAACAAAATTAACTTTAAATGATATCTATTAACTAAATAATATAGATAATTTCTATCAAGATCCTATAAATGATAGACATTCTTTCTAAGAATAATTTCAATTTTATAAGTACCAAGCCAAATAGAATCAGACTTATGATGTTTACCTAGTCTTCATGTTTTTTTATCTCAATATAGAACTATATCACAAACATTAAAACATTCACTAGGAAACTTTTTGTCAAGGAACTTTAAATTTCCATTATCCTTTTCTAAATTCTATAGAGTAATAGTTTTGGTCTTTGTTGATGCTTAAAATTTTGCTTGATTCTAATCAACAATAATGGGAAGTTTCAAGCTGTGGGATATTGCAGCTTGAAACAACCTCCAGATTTTAGAGAAGCTGGTCTCTTGTTTTATATCAAGTGTGGGGGGAAAAAGCATAGGAATTTAAACATAAATGCAAATGAAAGAAATGAACCTAACTATGGTGATGTGCTTGAGTGTAATTTTGATCCTAATTGTAAGCACATTGAGACTATATGTAGGATTCATTTACATTTAAGAGAAAACAAGTGCATGATCAATGTAAAAGATTGAAATAATAGAAATAGAGGCTCACAAAAAAGACTTCTTTTGCTGAGATACATAAAATATCAACAAAGGCATAGGGTTCAATTTTATTATAATAATCTTCCAATCACATAAGAGTCACAGAAACACGTACAATTATGTAAACCTTTCGACTCAAGAAAATGGGACAAAAGCAAACAACATTCATGATCATAACTCTATAAAGTTTACAGTATAGACTACTTTTGCAAATGACACATATAATATCAACAAAGGAATAGAGTTCAATCTTCTTAATTCTTCAGCCACATAAAAGGCACAAAAACATGCACAGTTACATGAACTTTACAACTCAAGAAAATGAGACAAAAGCAAATGATATTACTTAGTCACGAGGTCTAGAAAATCTAAACTTGTTACAATGTTTTCCTTCTTCTCTTGTATCTCCTCTTCCTCTTTTATAGCCTCAAATTTTATAGATCAAATAGTGCGGCATTCAGTGTATTCAATGCCTTAGATGTATCTTGGTCTTATTAGGAAGGGCCATGCTAGGGCAGGGCAGCTACCCTAACTGTGGCATGTCAATTCATGTCTAATACCTCCTTCCATGCCTAAATTTCCTCATTCCATCACCTGCTTAGTTGCGCAACTGTCCATTCTCCTCTACTTACAAGGGATAAATAGACAACCCCTTTTAATGTTTGCAAGCCCCAAAAAATCTACTCGATGAACTGCTCCACCTACCAGAAATAACTCTCACTGAGTTCACCCCTAGCTCACTTGCTAAAATAGATACATAAAACACTTTGTCCTATTGAAATGGAAGGGGACACTTAGTCAATTCCCTAAAAATCTTCTTATAACTTAGAAGGCACCAGAGAATGACACTTGGTGCTTTTTGCCTGATTTATCAAAGACACGTGACATTTTTTGCTTTCCCTTTAGCTATGTTGTAGAATTATTCAGGGCACATATTAGGCTCATACAGATGGTGCACTTGGAAAATTCTATATAATTTTGAAATAACAACTAGGACCCACCACAATCTTTATTCAACAATGAAGCTTGAAGATGATCTCTTAGAAGTTGACACGTGGTGGCCTCTACTATTCTTGGGAAGATACGTGGCATCTTTTGCTTCTCTTACTAGGGGTATGTGGCATCTTCCACTTCTTTTAGGAATAGAGTAGAAAGGGGCTCAAAAAGTGACACTTGGCAGCCTCTGCTACTCTTTGGCACTTAAACAAAATGAAATGATGCCTTTTTACCTTCTAAAAAGGTACTTAACCCCTTTAGTTTTTAGGACACTCCCTTGAATTGCCTGATGAACCAAAATGGTTCAATGGTTCAACAGTTCAACATTTCATGCCATTTACATGCTAACCAAGGTATTGAACCAAAAATGTTGGACCAAGGCATTGAACCTAGGTGTTAAACCGACTGTCTCTCGAATGTTGTCATGTGGTGACTTCCGCTTTCCTCTAAAAAATTAGTCCAAGGCCTTTTGTGACTGCCACCTGGTGATTTCTACTTCTTCCTACTTCTTAGCTTGTTGAAAACCTTTGCCAAAAAATAGAATGAAATGTGGGTGCCGATATGAGATGCAAATGCTGACACATGATGCATTCTACTGAGTTGTTATTGGATACATGGCACATTTTGTGGCTCTCTTAAAAGTTAGGAAAGGTGCCTCATATGACTCCACTTGGTAGCTTCCACTGCCCTTCGACACTTAGATGGAAAATGAATCAAAAGAAACAAACCTGTACTTTATTTCAAAACTTCTGCCACCACAACGAAGGTATGCGGGAACAAAACTATAGTGCACGACTAATAATCGGAATGCAATGTAGAGCAAAAATTTTTACTCTACATTTACTAACGACCCCCCAAGACTTTTGAGCCTGCTCAAAAAGAAAACTCCACCTTTTACTAAATCAAAATTGTGAAATTTATAGCTTCAAAAGAGCTATCGACATGTGTTTAAGACACTTATTTAAAAAGAAAAGTGGGAAAACAATGAAAAAAAAATGCGAGAAAAGAAAATTATCTAACTATAATACATTAGAGACCCAAGTTAATTAAAGAGATTTAAATAGATTCCATTTATAGGAATCTCTTTAGGTTCTAGCTCGAATGAATTCTTTTGCTTACACGCACAAATTTTATATGGGCCAATCCATAACGCTTCAAATTTGGTATGTTGACTCAGCTTGGTGGCTCTTGCATCCCATTTCAAAACAATTAAGCCTACTTCAAAATTAGGATTCAAAGTCCTTTTATTAAAATAGTTATTAACCATTCCCTAATGCTTAATTAATGAATCATGGGCTATATCCCTCTTTTCCTAAACTTTCAAAAGTTTTGTGAGTCTGACCTGCATGGGGCCATTTTCTTCAATTTCAATTTATTTGATTAGCTAGAGAGCAGGGATTTCTAAGCTTAGGGGAATCATAATAGACTTTCCATATGCCAATTCATATGGGGACATTTTGATCACCTGCTTAGGCATGATTCTATCAACCCATAGTGCTAGATTAAGCACTTTATGCCACTCTTTGTGATGATCAGCCCCTACTCTTTTGATGAGTCTTATTAGGTTCTTGTTGGTTGATTCTACCAAACCATTACCTTGAGGGTAATAGTTAGATGAAGTTTTCAAATATATTTCATATTTCAAGGCAAATTCGGATACTTTAGACCCTAAGAATGCTTTAGCATTATCTTAAATTATGGTGTGAGGAGACCCAAAGTGAGTAGTGATACTCCCTATAAAATCTAGGATCACATTCTCTGTTGCTTCCTTAAGTGGGACTACCTTGATCCATCTAGTGAAATAGTCTGTGGCAGTTAATATCCATTTGTGACCGATACTAGACACTAGATTTGTCATTCCAATGAAGTCAAGACCCCATTGAGCAAAAGGTTCATCCACAATTATAGGACTAAGGGGCATGGCTGCATTCCTCCTCATCCCTATATAATATTGGCAGGATTGACATTTTTTAACCAGCTGATAACAATCTACAAATAAAGTAGGCCAAAAATATCCTGCCTCACTTATCTTTATGGCTATGGTCTTTGCATAAAAATGCCCCCTGATATTCCATGATGCATTTCATGTAGTTTTCTCTTAGCTTTAGCCTGTTCTACACATCTTAACAATTTTCCATCAGAATTTCTTTTGAAAAGGACTTGTTCAATTAAAACAAAATGAACTCCCTGTATCATATAATATCTCCTCTTATTTTGAGGGAGTTCTCTCGAATAAATCCAATTTTTCATAAAATGAATCCTGCTTGTGACCCAGAATTCTTGATGAACCTCTTGTATTTTTAGCACTATCTCTGTCTCTCCTTCTGAATCTACTTCCTCAGGTAACATCTTTTCAAGCTCTTGGGTTATATATTGGCATAGACCCCTGCCTCTAACTAGCTTGGTGGGTCTGACCTCTACATCATATTCAAGGATCTTAGTGATCTAATTGGATCTTTTCTCAATAATTTCTCCCTCCATGATGTATTCCCTGACACTTGGTTGAGCTATAAGTATCAAAATTTTGTTCCCTGATATCATATGCCTAAATTTCTTGAGGACTTTTACCATGGCATAGGCTTGTCTTTCCAAAAAAATATACCTGGTCTCATAATCCCTGAGAGTTCTTGATCTAAAGGCTATTGGGTGTTCCCCCTCCAGCCTATCATTCTTTTGAGTCAAGACAGTAGCAATACTTGACTCTCCTCCATAGACATACATTACAAAAGGCTTGAAAAAATCTGGGTTTTTAAGCACTAGGGCTATTGAGATAGCCTTCTTGACCTCTTCAAAGGCTTACCTTCCTTCTATAGTCCATTTGAAGACCAGGTCTTTATTTAGAAAGAGTGTCACTGGTCTTACCAAGCCTGAAAAATCATATATGAATCTACTAACAAAATTGATCTTCCCTAAAAAGGACTGAACTACCTTTTTATTTACTGGAAGAGGTAGGTTCATTATAGCTATGATTCTCTTGGGATCTATAGAAACTCTTTTAGATATTATATGTCCCAACAATTTGCCCTAAGGTACAGCAAAGATGCATTTCTTGAGATTCAATGATATCCCAAAATCCTGACATTTCTTCAAGATAGATTCTAAATGATCATCAACATTTTTTGAAAATATAGTGAGGTCATCTAGATAGACTATAATAATCTTATTTATAAGTTACCTAAAGGCTATATCCATAGCTCTTTGAAAGGTGGCTCCTGCATTTGACAGACCAAAAGGCATCTTAGCATATGCAAATGTTCCCCATTTGGTAGTAAAAGTAGTTTTGTACTGATCTTCATCAGCCAACCAAATCTGATTGTATCCAAAGAAACCATCTAGTAAAGAAAACCTCTCTAATCCAGCCATAGTTTATAGAATTTGTTCCATGGAGGGCAAGGGATAGTGGTCTTTCAGAGATGCTCTATTTAGATCTCTAAAATCTACACACAGTCTTACATCTCCATTCTTTTTCCTAACTGGTACTAGATTCGATACCCAGGTTGAGTGCTTGATTGGAAATATTATTTTGGAATCTAAAATTTTTTTCAACTCATCTACCATTAGAGGCTCAATCCTTGGATTTATTGGCCTCTATTTTTGTCTGATGGGCTTAGACCCTTCATTTAGTTCTATTGTGTGCTAAATAATGTCTCTATTATATCCATGAAGGTCTTCATAGCTCCAAGCTATGACTCTACCATATCTCTAGCACAATTTGATTAGTCTTTCCTTCTCTTCTTGAGTTGTAGAATTCCCAACTTTTAGCCTTTTCCATCACTCACCTCTATTTCAAAATAGCTTGCTTTGTCTACCTGGAACCTTTTCTTTTCTAGGCTTACATCCTCTAGGTCAAACAAGTTTTCTAAGGTGATCAAGCCCTTGGGGAGCTTATTAGTCCTCAATTGTATGATCTGATCACCATATGCCTCTTTAATTTTGGTTTGTAATTGATCATCAAATTCATCTGATTGTTGTAAGAAAGAGACTACCTGAGCATCATTTTCAAATACTTGCTAGTTCTCATCATTGTCTAGAATAGTCGGCCTCACTATAACTTTTACTAACTCATTGTTAATAAATAGGCTAGTTGCTGGGTTAAACTGTGAGCCAATCTGGGCCATCCTATCAGCTTCAAAATTTTGACTCCTAGGGACTATCTCAATATTCTATCAAATCCCAAATCCTATGTCTGTAGGATCTCATTCTCACATTTTTGGCTGTTGCCTTTTCTCTAATTTGCTTTACTACTAATTTTGAATCTCCTTTTACTTTTAGATTCTTTATTCCCTTTTTCTTGGCTAATAGGAGCCCATGTACTAAACATTCATACTCGGCATCATTATTAGTGCAAGCAAACTGGAATCAGATAGCCCTTAAAATTTTATCACCATTTGGAGCAGTAAGACAAATTCCTACTCCAACACCATGTTTACTTCTAGCCCCATCAAAATTCAAAGTATAGATCTCTGAATCTTGAGTAGGAGGTGCCTCTTCCCTTATAATATTTTGGATTGCCTGGTCCTCATCAAAAATGATGTATGTGCCCAAACCAGTAGAGTCATAGTTCCCATACGGGTCGTTATGCATCATAGCCAACAACTGGCTATTTTCTTCTTCTTGATCATGATCAATCCAGTTGCCTAGCTCTTCAACAAAAATCCTTTTTTTCTTATTTAGCATATCATGATCTACCTCTAATCTTGTTTTCAATTCGTTGGTGATATGGTCTTTTGACATTGGTTTAGATAGAATTTTCATCTTTGAACCGTATCTAGTTCTTAGGATGAGGTGAGACCAGTCAAGAGACATATATCCTCCTATTTTTGTTGTAAAGTCTCTGGATAAACATAACCTAAAAATAGGAGGTATATCTATGACTACTACATCTTGGTTGACAATTATGTTGGGACATGTGTATAATTGCAATGGAAGTTGTTTGATTCTCCCTATGGTTTGTACTATTTTGCCATCTAGCTGCATAACTCCTTGTATAAGGAGTTCATATTTTATTTTCAAAGCATCAGCTATTTGCTTGGGCATCATTGTAGTACTAGCCCCTGGATCTATCCATGCATTATGCAAGAGTTTCCTTCCAACTATTAAAGTTAAATAGAAGGGCTCTGGTTTGGATTTACTTACTTGCACTACATCATTCACAAAGGCAATTGTCTTCAGAGGAACTGTATCTTTGAGCTTTTCTTTTCTAGTAGGTCCTTCTTTGGTGATAGTACCTTTGGGTACTACTTGGCCTTGTAGAGCTTCTTGTAGTAGTGTCTTCTATTCTATAATAGCCAATGTATCCCATATCGATACTTGTGCTGGAGTCTTCTTCAACTAATCTACTACATTTATTAGTCTTAAAGATTGAGTTTTTTAGACATGAAGATATCTCATTTTGTCCTGAGTTTGGGCAGGAATCCCTTAATCTTGCACTGACTGAGGCACTTCTTATCTAAAAATAGCATTTTTTTGACCTTGAGATGGAGGATTATTCTTGACTTGACCACTTACAATCTCAGGCTATTCCACCATTCTCTTCTTTGATGTGGTGTAGTAATGAGATTGCACCACTGGTCTTTGGGAGGTAGATGCTTCATTCAAGAAAATTGATTATTCATCTTCAACCCATGATAACAAAGCATGTTCTAGGGCTATTTCCTCTTCTTTTTATAAGGAAATTCCTTGCATCTGGGCCACTAGGACTAAATTCTACATATTGGGAGACTGGTAGGCTTGATTGTCACTGGTATCGGCAAACTGAGCATCCATTATTCTTTGCTTTGCCACCCTTTATTGTAGCTTACCCCTAGGACAATATCTAGGTGTATGAGCATTATTGCAAGGGAAACACCAGGCATTAGTATCATCCAGATAATTGTTTTACCCTGGAACCATCTCCCTATTTGAGTTGGGAGGAATGATCTGTGAGGGTGTGGGAACTGCAACTAATTGATTTGTTGGCTGATGGTTAGTTTGTTTTGGAGGACCCTGATATTGGTTTGGTTGGGACAAAAATATATTTCCTTGATAGCCTTAATAAGGAGGCTTAGGGAAAGTATTTTTTTGTCTCTTTATATTGATCAGCTCATTGTAAAATGTCCTTAAGATATTCTTGATATCATCCATCTCAGATCGTTGAGCAGGGATAGTTTCTCTCATGGATGATTGAGGGTAAGTATACATAGACACAGGTGGACTTACAACTTTAGGAACTTCTTGAGGTAAGGGCAAGGAAATTTTTGGGAACATGGGCATGAGAGGCCTTGGAAGTAACTTTATGGTATCTATTAAATGATTCTCAGCTCTGACCACATATTCATAAGCCTCTAGCAAAGTGTGTCCTCCCAGTGACTGAATCATAACAGATATATCTAAATTCAAAGCCTTGAGATAAAACACTATGGCCATACCAGGTGGTGGCCTAGCTATAGTAGGGATTCTATCCCAAGTTTTTTGAAATTTGGTATTGAAGTCAGTCATGTCTTCCTTTGGTCTCCTTTGAATGGTGATTAACTGTTGTAATAAAGAAGACTTATCACCCTTCTTTGCAAATCTTTCAAAGAACAGATCTCCAAGCTGGTCCCATGTAGATATGGTATTTGGGGTCAAAGACTGATACCACTCTAAAGCCTTCCCTATAAAAGAAGCTACTAATAACTTTATAGCCACATTTTTCTATGTGATAATGTGTATAGCACAGACATCTGATACATCTTGAAGATGTTTTGTAGGTGTTTTAGAGTCTTTCCCACTAAATTTAGGTAGAGCTTTTAGGGCATTTACTGGGATAGGATCCCAAATAGCTGGTGGTTTTGGGAAGATTAAGGGGCTACAAGTGTTCTAGCTTGCATAATTTCTTGGGGGTATAAGGGCTCCCATATTTGGTATTGGTACAAATTGGTTAGCTCTTCTTCTTGGACTTTTTACCAAAGGTGGCAAAAGAATACCTAGATTTGTAGTAGATTGTGATCTGGTGACTAGTCCACAGCTCTGACTCCTCGTAGCTCTCTAGTTCATACAGTCTTGAAAGAAACTTCAAGACCGGTCCCACTGGGCATGCCAAAAAATTATTGATGCTTAGAATTGCGCTTGATTCTAATCAACAACAATGGGAAGTTTCAAGTTGTGGGATATTGTGGCTTGAAACAACCTCCAAATTAGAGAAGTTGGTCTCTTCTTTTGTATCAAGTGTGTGGGGAAAAAGGATAGGAATTTAAATAGAAATGCAAATGCAGGAAATGAACCTAACTATGGCGATGCGCCTGCGTGTAATTTTGATCCTAATCCTAAGCACAGTGAGACTATATGTAGGATTCATTTACATTTAAGAGCAAACAAGTGCATGATTAATGTAAAAGATTGAAATAATAGAAACAGAGGCTCAAAATAGAGACTTATTTTGCTGAGATATAGAAAATATCAACAAAGGCATAGGGTTCAATTTTATTATAATAATCTTCCAATCACATAAGAGGCATAGAAACACGTACAGTTATGTAAACCTTTCGACTCAAGAAAATAGGACAAAAGTAAACAACATTCCTGATCACAACTCTAGAAAGTTTACAGTATAGACTATTTTTTGCAAATGACATAGATAATATCAACAAAGGCATAGAGTTCAATCTTCTTAATTCTTCAGCCACATAAAAGGCACAGAAACATGCACTATTACATCAACTTTACAACTCAAGAAAATGAGACAAAAGTAAATGATATTACTTAGTCACGAGCTCTAGAAAATATAAACTTGTTACAATGTTTTCCTTCTTCTCTTGTATCTCCTCTTCCTCTTTTATAGCCTCAAATTTTATAGATAAAATAGTATGACATTCAGTGCATTCAATGCCTTGGATGTATCCTGGTCTTATCAAGAAGGACCATGATGGGGCGGGGTGGCTACCCTGACTGCGGCATGTCAATTTATGTCTAGTACCTCATTCTGTGCCTAAATTTTCTCATTCTATCACCTGCTTAGCTATGCAACTATCCATTCTCCTCCACTTATAGGGGACAAATAGATGACCCCTTTTAATGTTTGCAGGCCCCAAAAAATCTACCCAATGAACTGCTCCACCTACTAGAAATAACTCTCGCTGAGTTCACCCCTAGCTTGCTTGCTGAAATAGATACATAGAACACTCTGTCCTATTGAAATGAAAGAGGACACTTAGTCAATTCCCTGAAAATCTTCTTATAACTTAGAAGGCACCGGAGAATGACACTTGGTGTTTTCTACCTGATTTATCGAAGACACACGGCATTTCCACTTTCCCTTTAGCTATGTTGTAGAATTATTCAAGGCACATATTAGGCTCCTAAGGATGGTGACACTTGGTAGCTGTCACATAATTTTGAAATAACAATCGGGACCCACCATAATCTTTATTCGGAAATGAAGCTTGAAGATGATCTCTTAGAAGTTGACACATGGCAGCCTCCACTATTCTTGGGAAGATACGTGGCATCTTTCACTTCTCCTACTAGGGGTATGTGGCGTCTTCCACTTATTTCAAGAATGGAGTAGAAAGGGGCTCATAAAGTGACACTTGGCAGCCTCTGCTGCCTTTTGGCACTTAAACAAAATGAAACGACACCTTTCTACCTTTCGAAAAGGTACTTGACCCCTTTGGTTTTTGAGACACTCCCTTGAACTACCCGATGAACCAAAATGGTTCAATGGTTCAATGGTTCAACATTACACACCATTTACACATTAACTGAGGTATTGAACCAAAAACATTGGACCAAGGCATTAAACCTAGGCATTAAACTGATTGTCTCTCAGATGTCGACACATGGTGACTTCTGCTTTCCTCTGAAAAAGTAGTGCAGGGCATTTCACGACTACCACCTGGCACTTTCTACTTCTTCCTGTTACTTAGCTTTTTGAAAACCTTTGCCAAAAAATAGAATGAAATGTGGGTGCCGATATGAGATGAAGATGCTAACACGTGATGCATTCTGTTGAGTTGTTATTGGATATGTGGCACATTCTGTGGCTCTCTTGAAAGTTAGGAAAGGTGCCCCAGATGACTCCACTTGGTAGCTTTCACTTCCCTTCGACACTTAGACAAAAAATGAATCAAAAGAAACAAACCCGCGCTCTATTTCAAAACTTCTACCGCCATGACCAAGGTATGCGGGAACAAAACTGCAATGCATGATTGAGAACTGGAATGCAACATAGAGCAAACATTTTTACTCTACAGTCTCATTTAAGGATATAAAGTCATTAAGTTATTTTTTCATTATATTTGTATCTTCAAACAAGTATTTTAAGGTAATTCAATTAGAAAAAATTTGGATTTCAATTTGCAATGTGGCTTTAAATCCATAAGCTAACATAAAAGGCAAATAACCAGTAGCTACTTTTATTATTGTATGGTCATCCCATAATGCTTCAAAAAAATTTAAATGCTAATTTTTTTTTTCTCAAAAACCAACTTTTTATAATATAAATCATTTTTTTATTCGTAGATTTAGCCTACCCATTCCCTTAAGGATAATATTTCAAGGAATCACTCAAAATAATAGAATAACATCCAAAAAAATCTAGTATTCATTTAACATGAATTGAGGACCATTATCTAAGATAATATCATAAGGAACACCAAATATAGAAAATATTTGGTTTTTAAAGAATGAAATAACTTCAATTATATCTAAACTTTTTAAGGCTTTAGCTTTAGGTCATTTCATAAAATAATCAATGGCAGTCAAAATATATCTATGGATAACTAAAGAAGGAGGATGAATATATGATATAAAATAAATTCCCCACTTTGTGAAGGATTTATTAGGAATAAAAATATTTAAAGGCATTGTTGATAATCTATCTCTACCAATAATTAATTGGCAAGACATGGATTCATGAACCAATTTATAAGCATCTTGAAACAATGTAGGCCAATAATAAACTATACAAAAAAATTTATAACCAATGGTTTTTGTTGCATAATAAATACCACAACTATCTTCATGACATCCTATTTTAACCTTCTAAGTTTGGTCATGAGCTAACCATCTTAATAAAACTCCATTCCTATTTTATAAAATAGAAAGTTTTCCAATAAACAAAATTTTAAAGCTTGAAGTCTTAACAATTTTTTTTTTAATTTATATCGATAAGACATGCCTAATTTTGAAAATAATAGACTAAGTAATGATACTAATCATCTTGACAAAGAAAATAATCTCAATCATTCATCTCTTAACAAAATTTTAAAAGTTTAGAAAAATCATCAACTTTCATGGTTTGAAAATGAGGCTTAACATGCAAAGAATCATCAATAGATAAAGCCAAAACATTTGGATGAAAATGCTTAATATAATATAAATATTTTAATCTGAATTAAAATCATGTAATTGAAATAAATTGATTATCTAATTTTAGTCTAAATTGAAACAAAATTAAATTATAGCCAAGGCTAAATCTAAAGAAAAGAAAAGAAGATAAAGAAAATAAAGTGTGAGTCTTGAAACATGAGTCATCTTAGTATAAAGATGATAAAATTTTATTGAAAAATAAGATTTCAGTACAAATAGTCTTCAAAAAGATAACTATTTACTACTTAAATATAAAAAAAAGTCATGTAAAGAGATGTATTCTTCATTATTCTGGTCAAGTACATGAAATTCTACACATATGACCACATAACTACAATCATAAAAAAATATTAGGCCTGATAGAATTTAGATAATTGGTTTATGACATAAAGAAGAAATACGTATATACCTACATTAACAAGTAGGTTACTTCACTGTCAATAATGTACTATTCAATCTATTTACAAATAACTATTTAATCTCAGAGAGTGTTTTCATAAAGAAAGAATTAAGGTAGAAAATTGAATAACTTCAAAGCTCTTCAATACTTTTAATGTTTGTCCTTTTGAAATGTGACTTCAATCTAATTATAAATCAATCTCTTTTGGATATAGTTAAGAATAAGTTACAACTAACTTTAATTAGTTGTTATTAACTTTAATTGACTTTAAAACTCAATTAGTTAAATTATAGCTTAACGCCATAAGTTTAGACTTTAATAAAGTATAATATATCAGATTAAAATATAATAGACTAATAACACTTATAATGGGTGGGGGTCCCTTGAATCACTTGAATAGATTTAAATAAACATCAAACTATGCAAAATAATATTAATTATACTAATAATTAAATAAAGTATAAATACTCCTAACATTAATTTCTATGAGTATTTTCCATAATAACTAAGTAAACATGATAATAAAATATTCTATAAAAAATTAAGGTGTTGTCATACATATATCAAAAAATACCAAAATCATATCCATGTAATCAAAAATATCATCACATAATAACAATTTAAGTATGGATTGTCAACTGTAACATAAATCTAACAAAGTTTAATTAGAAGTTGCATTAGAAATAAAATCTAATCAATTGAACACCCTTATCAATTTGATACTTTATATATTCAATAGATTCAAAAATAATCTCAATCAAATATGTGCATACATAATCATCATCAATCCCAAATTTCACTTTCTTCAACATCCTAGTCACCATGGGTTTGTTATAGGGATGCGAGCACATTTCTTCCTAAAAGAAGTAGGTCTCTCATGTTCAGGTGAATGAATTTTAATACTAAGTGGCATAAGTGAATGGGGATGCAATTTTGTAGTTACTTCAAGTACATTCTTAATATGTTAAGGTACTAGATTATTATGTTGGCCAAATTAGATAATAGTGTTCATGTGTTGAGAAGACTCACTAAGAGTACCTCATCCACAAGGATGATATCTAAAATGTGCTCTTCTCAAACCTCTATTACCACAAAAGTTTAAGGAAGTATTAGGTAATGTATCAAGTAATTTTCAAAATATGGGGTAAAAAGCATAAAAATGGATAGATACAGAAGTTTCATGATTAAATGGATAAGGAAATGTGTTAGTAACCCTATAACCAAAAAAATACTATCCTTAAGAAATACCTGGTAAATGAGTACCATGACTTCATTGATAATCACGATGACCCCATGTATTCATACCCAAATTGTGTGAATCGAGGGTCTACCCTGATATTCTAAAGTAAACATGATAAATGTAGTCATATAAAATGTTATTTTGATGTAATGACTATCACTTAAGACTACCCTCTCCTTAGCTTATCCCTAGACCTATCTTAGGGCCTATTTTAATCCTTTTCTAGTTTTAATGCATGTTTAGCCTATGCCCAGATATACCAAAAGATACACTAAGTTATCACCTAGACATTTATGATCTTTTTTTACACATGCCAACCACCTAGACAATAGCATGACCCCATTAGTCTATAATGTAATGCACTATTGGAAAAAGGGAAAGTGTTATTGACCCTTAGCTTTCCTTACCCATAAAAAATATATTTCCACTTCTTAAATCATCTTAGGGTTAGCCTAGACTCATTATATGTCTCAAAAAGCATTAGAACACTATATAAAGACCACTCTCATTCATTTATCAAATAAATAACAATTCTCATGAACAATTTCAGAAAAAGTTATGCAAATTAAGGTTATTGATCCTTATTTACACCTATTTTTGCATACATCCATCTACAATAACCTAGAGCTCAATTTTACTTAAGTTTCTAGTCTCAATTCACACTCAAATCATGTAAATTATAATTCATACTTAGACATACTAACATCACTCTCATTTACACCAGCACTTAGATTAGGAGAACTACATTGATTTTGATCCTATTTCAAGGTATTAGTATGTAGCTAGTGCTCAGCACATGGGGTATTGAGGTCATGCCTAGCCTACCCTACTAATGCCACTCTTCTTCCACTTGTGTTCATCAAAACCCTATAAAACATGAAGGCTTAGGCTTTCATAGTGAAATCAGTTAAATCATAAAACATACGACAATCCAAGTCTCAATCATGTAGGCATATGCTTCCTAAAAAAGAGTGAAGGTTTACCTAGAATTTCATTGCTTCACTTGTATAGGTTCATTAGCACTACACAAAAGCTCAATAATGTAATTTTTTATTGGAAAAGAGGGGCACGCTATTGTCCAAAGAGGGTTATGACATGTGTTATCCACTAATGACACTCTACTCTGATCTTTCATCACTTTTAATCCCACCACTTGTCCATCTTAGTCATATTTTCTAGCTAAGTACACCTTTTATAATTCATTTTTGTTTATAGAATATTCAAATAAATCAATTATTGTGCAAATCAGTAGTTATTGATATTGTAGTATTTTATTTCCTAATTTATTACTTAGGTTTTTATGAACCTAGGGTTATATTATACAATCCTAAAAAATATAAATCATTTGGTGAACCTGACATACTTAAAGTAGTACCCCAAACCTTAGCCCTAAATGCTACTAGGGTTTGTATCCTTTTTTTCCATTTTTTATTTGTTGTGTTAGCATTTTTGATTTAATATATTCTATTTTAGGGGTACTCTTTCATTTTATTTATTATATTCCATCTAAAAAAGTTATTTCTCATCCTTTAATAAGTGTTAGGCTAAGTGGTAATCCTATTGAGCATACACAAATTTGTTCCATTCAAGCTTATACCATGGATAAAGGACCAGTTACAACTCATCTAATTAATTTTACAAATCTTGACTATGTGGAATTTAGTGATAATACATCAAAACATGAGAAATAGAATGAATATCATAAATATACATAAGAGGGGACTTGGGACACACCCTCCCCTCAATGTTGACAATCTTATAATCAATAAGGATGAGATCCTACAAAGTTTTAGAGATAGACTTCAAGAACAACCCCATGATCATATATAGATTTTATAATCTATATTGGAAATAAAGAACACATCACTTGGTTAATCCTATAACCCCACAAACACTAATATTATTACACCTACTATGGGGGCAACTCATATTCTACAATAACTTGCTATAAATAGACAACTCTCATTAGTGGCAACACCTCCTATGGCTAGTACATATCCCTCCTCTCAAAATGTACAATCTCTTAGGCATGAGATATATTGTCTACAGGCCAAGGTATTACATATTGAGTAGGGTACCACTAGACCATATTATGTTTTGGAATATCATGTTATCCTACATACAGCATTGACACAACATATAGTGGAAACTCCTTTGGCATCCAGATTCATGGCACCCAAGTTTACTCTATGTGATGGTAATGGTGACCTAGATCATCATATACATGTTTTTCACATATCACATTTAAAGTATGTGTCCAATGATTTGCTCATGACTAAGTTGTTCCCTCATAGTTTAAAGGATTATGAATTATAATGGTTTTATGATCTCCCTAATCACTCCATTAAGGCATTTAATCCAATCACAGATGTATTTTTGACACAATTTTTGATCAACATTAGTGATAAATTTTCTTATGCTCAAGTTGCTCAACTAAATCAAAAATCTAATGAGCTAATGGCAGAATGTGTCTTGCGATATAAAACCATATTAACAAAGATGACTATCCCCATAGTAGATAAAGAACTCTAAGACATATTTAATCAAATTTTATTACCATCATTGCATGAATCTATATTATTAAAAAAAATACATCATTTATAGAACTATGCCATATAGTGAAGGAATGGGAAGTCAAACTTCTCTCCATGGGAAAGTTAAAGTACACAACTAGATCGGATTCCACTAATAAGAGTTAAATTAAGATCCCATATAAGGAGAGGCCCAATGAGAACAAGAATGAGAAAAATAAAATAGTCAACCTAGCCTTATATCCAATTCCTTATGTGGTTTTAGCATCTCCTCCAAGGAGGCCTTTTAAGAATCATTCTGAATCGCCATCTCATGTTATCTAGAAACTTTTTGAATTTAATGTCATATATCTCACTCCCATAAAAGAGGATGATATGAATGGGATATTTTTAATATTTATGATTCCAATGCATTTTATTATTATTATAGGCCCACTAGACATACTATGAATAAATGCATCAGCTTAGAACATAAGATCCAAGATTTGATAGATGCTAATATCATTGATGTGATCACCCCTATAGAAATACCCAAAGCACAACCAACTAAAGAAAAAACATTGTAAATATTTTTTGATCCATTTTCAAAACATACAGTAAATGACATAATAGACACTTTAGGTGTTCATTATACTTATCAAGCACATCTACCACCAACATATTATCATAATCATGCAATGGACACACACCCTCTATATAATATCATTGGTGTGTATCATACTATAGTTCCATCTAGGTCTCTTATCACTTTCTTATAATATGAAATCATTGATGATGACTCAATTTTATAATTATTTGTATAAGCTTACATTGATCATCATCTTTTTTAGAGTGTCATGTTTGATAATAAGTCAAACATCAATATGTGTACTATTATACTTATACATCACATAGGATATTTAGATTAGGATATTTATCCAACAATTATAGTTATTCATAGCTTTAGTGGCCATGTCCAAAGCTCCATTAAGGAGATCATACTTCCATTATAGGTTGGGCCTGCACATGTGGCCACTAAATTCATAATTGTACCTAGTGTTGAAACATTTGATATGTTATTGGGTAGACCTTGGATAAAGTATCATTGAACCATTCCCTCCACTATACATAGACTTATTAATTATATACATGTTAATCAATTTTTTATATTTGAGGTCCTTCTATATGAGTATTATTTACCTACTCCATAACTAGTTACATAGTGGTCACCATTAACAACTCCAAACACATATTCCATTAACACACTTAGATATCAATTGATCCACCAATGTAGGTGAGGTTTATTTATACAACATTACCATGTATACACACTCTCTCATGGATACCTTTATTAGAAATACCCCTATGCCAAAGACATGTTGTGGATTCTAGAGAACCTATCTCTGCCCCACTCCTACCTAGATCAATGTCACTAAGTCATCAAAGAATTTTGCATAGAGCATCCAAAATAGCTACAACTTCTTCTACCAGATGGATCCCCATGAGCCCCATAGTTACCAAGCTACTTTAGTCAACTCCATAGATTCATAGCCATAGTTTGTAGTCAATTTTAGCTATAGATTATTTATTATATATAGTTCCTAAATATCAGATACCTCCTTGCACATCATGTGAAATCACTCTTCCTTTACTTGATACATGTCACCTTGATAGTGAGTCTCTTACAAGACTCATCAGTTAGTATGTTCCCCTATTACTTGTACATTGTTTCATTATTTAAATTTAATTATACATAGTTTACTTTATCTTACCCCTTGTACATAGTTTTATTTTCATGTTGCTTGTACATAGCTTATACTTATAAAATATAAAAAAATATAATATGTTTAAAAATATAAAAACATTCAAATATTGCATAAAATTACAAAATTTAGATTGTATGCATTTCCATGTTTACATTCTTTTTATTTTCCAAGTAATACATATGTTATCTATGCTAGTGTAGTTGGTTTTATCATATGTACATGCTTCACTTGTTCCCTTTGAGTGTTTATAGATTACTAAAAGACTTTGGTCCTCATAGACCCAAATTTGATCCTATCTACCCATCATGGGTACATACACATATACACTAATTCAACATTAATACATTATCCCATTGGGGAAATCATACACAATTTTTTGATTTGTCAAGTTACATCTTTCTATACTCTATATCACAGATTTAGCATTGAATATATCTTGATATTGATCATCCTATACTACACTGATATTTTGTCAACTATTACTATAGACTCGACTTATGTATATCTTTTCTCTTATACAGATTCATACCATATGATTATGCATACTTTCATTTTTAGCCTTACTAGTCTAGATTTTTTTGTGTATCTTTACTTATACATCTACTTGAGGACATTTGAATATGTCATTATCCTTTAATTGATTTTTTTCTTTAGACATGTGCCCATGTCCTTGTGTATGCTTCTTTATTATGTATGTGGACATTTAAACGTGTCCTTATATATGGATCTAAGCCAAACTTATGTGATATTTTTCATATGCAAACATTTAAACATGTCCTTATATGGGTTATTTTTTTTTAGAATTAGTGACATGTGCCCATGTCATTTTTATTGTGACCCTTTGGACTAGTTTGCATGTTTCATGTGTTTGTATGTATGATTTAATGTATGTGTCATGGCCATGACACTTATCTCTTTATTTTTGCTTTCAAATCTAATTTGTGATTCCATGAGGGACGTCATGCATCTCCCCTTCCTTCTTGGGTGCCTTGATGGACATCATGCCCCATGCTCTAAAGTAGTTTACTCATATTATATTTAGATTTATTGTTCATATATATGATTACATTATTATATCTATCTTGATAACCTTGTGAATGATATATCTAACATACATCATACATTTCCAACTTATACTCAATCTATTTTACATTCTGATGTCATGTATACACATTATATTGGTTTATCACATAAATATTATATATTTTTAGTCTGACACAAATGATGCATAAATTTTTTCTTATTATAGTTATTACAAAGGTTTAACAACTCCCTTAAAAATAGGGGTTTATCACAGAGATTAATCCATCCTATATCACTCAAAATATAGATTTTAACATATAAACATAGATTAAAAAGTTTATACTTAGGAAAATACAGTCATGCATAGATCAGTCTCATTTTTTATTAAAAACAACATTTTTAGACAAAAATGTAGTACACTACTAGGAGTGAAATTTACTAAAATCTACCCATTATGCTATTATCTATTAGCCTCAAATAGAGAAAATTATAAAATTATCAAAAAGGTATAATAGGTACATTTCATATTTGCATAGTCTCAATCATGAATTATCATATATGCTTAGTATATACTTAATTTTTACATAGAATTACACATGTTTGCTCAAATTGGGGGAATCATGCACATCATGATCACTCCTATTTTAGTTTTGGACATGTACAAACATAGATTACTATAACTCAGTCCATAATCCATATGCATAGATATTAGAATTAGAGACATGTGCATGTCACATTGTTTTCATATGCTCAATTTTGTACTAGTTCTCTTAGATGGAATGACAACTCCATGTTATATACTTCAAACACCATGTTCACTAGGATTACACCAAATTAATGTCGCATTTAATTTATAGAAACTATGATTCTTGAGTGGCCCAAAGAAATTTTACATTCCTAATTTCTCAAGTGGCCCTTGAGCCATTTTACATTTGAAAGTTACTAAGTGGCTCAGATCAATCTTTTACATATTAATGACTTCACCTCAATTTTAGTTTCATCTTATTCTACTACACATGGGTAGGCAATGATGAAGTCATGACCTACTTGAGTTCATGAGCCACCAATATAATAGTGATGGACAAGTCATCAATACAATCCTAGTTATTCACATATTATGATCTACCGAATAGGGGTGGTAAATGATGGATTCAAGGATATCTTGAGTTATTGACCCACCCACGCATGGGGATTTTACAAGTCATCAGCTTGATCTAAGTTATTCACCATTTAGACACACGCAAGATTTCACTAGGTATTTGCATAGGTTTTCATACCCAATGAGGATATGCAATGGAGCACAATCCATAGACTCAAACCCACATTCATAGGATTCCTCATAGGTAAGTGTATACACATGATATTTTCAAATTTTATTAAGTAGTAATGATTTCTCTCTCATAAGAACACATTGAGTATCAATATATGTTAGTGTATACCTTAAAGGGTACACCAAAAAAGGGAAGGGTAGACCATTGGTGCTTCAAAAGATTGTTATCCCCTATACCACCACTTGCAATCAACACAAAACTTCTCCTATACACTTCCCTAAGCTTTGACACCTCCATTACACACTCTTAAAATAAAATTCACCACCTTAACCAATCTTTACATTATCCAAAAACCATTTTTGACATTTATCAAATAAGTTTAGCTTGGGCTAAACCTGTACTTAAAATATATTAGCATATTACGAGTCTAGGTCTGCCTTAGTGGACCTAGACCAGGACCCAATTTAATTTTATTAATTGATAATACAAGGTCAATTGGGCCAACTCTATCAATGAAATTGTTTTAAAGTTTTAGAATTATATTTAGCTATATCTACACATTCATTTTTTCATTTATTAGAGAGAGAGAGCTAGAGTTAATTACTCATTTTCACTTCTTTCTAGTCTACTACTCCACCATTCTACTTGAGGATTTATTTTTTTAGGGTTTACACTTAGAGAATAATATTTTCTTATGGAAATGTCTTGGATGCTTTGTCTTATCTTAGTGATCCTTAAAAACCATGACAACTTCTTTTGAAGAACCTTTGGCCAAAGGAGAGATTGAGTCTCAACGAGTTCTTCAAATTAAGTATCTCTAAATTTAATCCTCTATTTTATCAAATATAAGTAGCATAAATAATTCCTTTTGAATTTATTTCTCTCTCCATGCATTAGGGTTGTGAACTAGGAATTTGACTAAGAAGAGGAGATTAGTATTGTGTTAGTGACAAAATAAACAAAGCAAATTGACAACAACACACTAAACTAACACCTTCATGCCTAGTTAGTAGGGTGATCTTAGTAACAAAAATAAATAACAAACACAACTAAAAAGTAGGGAAAAATAAGAATCCTTCACCTTCCTTAGATGTTCCAAATGCTTTTGTAGAAGTAGCTTGCTCAGCTTGTGCTCATGAAGTCTTCATCAAAAGAGGCTTGGCTACCTCCATCTCTTTTTGGTTCTTTTGGATTATGGCTTGGATTAGAATCAATTTTTCATGGTAACACTAATTGAAATAGATTTTGGAATAATTTGTGCATTATAATTTTGCATTATTAGGACCCAAAATTCATGTGGCAAGGCCTTTTATTTAAATAATTTAAAAAATGGGTAGAATCAACATAAACAGTCTATCTCAGTATTAAGATGTGTGGCTAAAGATTAATCTAATTTTTAAATTAAAATTAATAAATAGGCTCATCAAAATTTGGGATAGAGGAGTAATTAAGATGCATGGAGGGCATGAATCCTGATATTTATGGCATTTATGGCCTAGAGATGTCTTCCTAAGAAATGAGGTCACCTGATGATGCAAATATTCAATATTCATTTATAAAAACAAGTATTCAAAAAGTTTCCATGGAATTATTAATTAGAATTTAATTTAGTTTAATTATCTCTTAAGCATGATTAAGCACTTTGTGCACAAATTACTTAAATTGATCAAAATACCTTGTTATTGGTCCAAAATTTAAGCAGATTAGAATTGGAAGTCAATGTCAGATGCATTGGATTTGTTATCCCATTTAGGATGTTACTAAAAACAAATAACAAAGGCACATGTCTTGTACAAAATATTTGATATGAAAGAGCAATCTAGAGCACTTAACTGCAAAATTAGCATTTTGACTCAGAATGATCTAATCAAAGTTAGCTATCCCATAAATTGCATTGCCCCATTTAATGATACTCTAGCCAAAATCAACACTTGAAAATGTTAGGTTCAAACCTTTTAATGTGATTTAGTGTTTTTAGTCTAAATTGTGCATTTTAGTAAAAATTGATGAAAATCTTGATTGGAGGTCATTGGTGGCCAGATTTAGGTGTCTATAGTTTGCCCTTGTTTAGGAAGGCATTGCAAGTTATAAGCATAGTAACATATTTTTAAAGAATTAAAAGGTCCTATATGCCTACAATTTCAATTATGGTAAACTAATTATATGATACCCTCTTGAGGGAATGGTTGGCACAAGTAGGTCGGCAAATGGTCCCTTGAATAAAAAGAAGCAAAACAAGGGGAGCAAAAAAAATAAAGATGATGGGGTGAAAACATAATAATTTTGAAAAATTATTCAAAATCATTGAAAATTCAAGTGGGATGGTGAACACTAATTTTCCCAAAGGTGGTTATAAGCATTATACCCTAATAGTGGCAACATGGTATGATAACACAATGATTTTCTCAAAGGTGGTTATAATCATTTAGAAGATGGAGCTACCCTAGTTAAGACAGACAAACAAGATAACAACATGCCTCTATAGGGGTAGAAAAAGTAAAGTGGTGATAACATAATGATTTTCCCAAAGGTAGTTATAATCATTGAGAAATGTAGGTGGGATGATGTGCAATGATTTTCCCATAGGCAGTTATAATCATTGGACCACAATTAGGGAAAACATGATTGATTGGATAATGATGAGGGTAACTGAATCATAGAGGGTAATGATGAATTGGAATAACTTACTAGTAGGGAGATGCTCATCTGAACTAATAAAGGTTGAAAAATTTTCATTGTTAATTACTCTATTTGGGATATGATTGGGAGTGAATCAGGATGTCAATGCCAAAGAGATGTTGATGCTATAATTATTGAATAGACTTATTAAAGCTAAGGTTTATTGTAGAACGTGTTGGTAGGCATCACGGTATAAGATCATGAGGACTTGGCTGAAATATGCATAAGGACTGACTCCTGAAATCTAATACTCAAATAGAAAATAATACACCAATGATAGAAACTATGATGACATTGTAAATAAATGAATATGAATGGATTCAAGTATAACTATGGGAAAATAATCATCCAATGAATACACATAAAATGAATCAAATTAACAGAGTTAAAATCAAACAAATAGGGAGACAAACAAATAAAATAAATAAAAATAAACAAACAATGCAATAGAAACCATACGAATGTTGGCCCTAGAAAATAGGTGACAACTTAATAAATGAATAAAATGGGGGAATATAATAAAAGGAAGGGCATGTTTGAGCTATCTCCATATATACTATGCAAGTGGATACTACCTAAATATTTCTACAGATGTAATAGCCAATAAAAAACTTTAGGCCAAATGTAGTTCTTCCAAGGAATGGGAAGAATATGATAACTAATGAAAACAAATAGAATGGATGTGATATAAGAATAGGAATGGTCTTGAAAAATGGTAAGTGTATTAGAGAAAAGGCCAAAAAGAATGGGAAAATTACGTCATAAGTGGTTTCTTACAACTTAGTAAGGGTTTCCAGAATCCTTAAGGCAAAGAAATGGTTAATGTTTTGGTTTTTTCTAATGATTTTACAAATATTTTTGGAATTTTTTGAAGTATCTCAATTAGATCAAGAATGATGAGACACTAAATGGTTCAAGCTCAAAAAATGGTGAGAGTGTTCAAAATTAGTTTGCTCACAAAATATTAAGAGCATGCAAACTTAGGGTGCTCACAAAATGGTGAGAGCATGCAAACTTAGGTTGCTCACAAAATGGTGAGAATGTTCAAACTTAGGTTGTTCACAAAATGGTGAGAGCATAGATTCAGTTTCTCACAAAATGGTGAGATCATGGTGAAAAGGGTGACTAAGTTGACCTTAACAAGTATATATCACTACCTACATAGTCTCAGAGTAGGACCCCAAGTCACTATAGTTACGCCCTATAGCGGAGGAATTCAACTAGTGTAGCAGTCAATTCAAACAAAATAGGCATTGTTGGTAAAAAGGAATAGTATGGTATAGGAAGTGGCAAGTTGGTACATCAAATCTTAATAAACAAATGTTGCCCCTAGTTTTCCATAGGTGGTTATAACTATGACACAACATCATATATCAATGGTATTTTTTTACCCAAATATGATTAGAATTAGTAGCAAGATTAATGATAAGAAAGGAATAATAAATTAAGGATGCAACTACTAAAAATTATATCATACTACTCCAAACTATGATCTCTATCTGAAGTATGTGAAACAACCGATGATAATGATTAGATTCCTTGGTGCTAAAAATGTGCAATGAATGGTAAAAACCAAGGTTAAATGGGCTAGGTGGATAGGATTTAGAACATATTTGGTCAATAGAACAAGATGGTAAAGTAGGTGGAATGGCTAAAAATAATTATAAACATGATATTTTTACAAAGAATAATAGTGATAAAATAGCACAACTAAAATGGTTCTTACAGATAATACACCATAGCACTTAATCATAGTACCACTTGAGGTGAATAATATTCATCATCTCGGGAAGTTCATCTTTATCTAGTGTGGTGAGCCTGTATGCTCTTGATCCATAATCTATAGTAATGATGAAAGGCCCTATCCAATTTAGTTTGAATTTACCTTTATGCTTCTTCTTAGTTGTGGTATTCTTTAAGAACAAGATCACCAAGTTTAAATGTTCTATACTTTACACATTGATTTTAGTGGTCTTTGAGTTAGTTCTAATATGCCTAAACATTATTCAATATATTTGTGTGATTTTCATCAAGTAGGTCTAGATCCTATAAGTGAGCTACTCAATAGTCATGATCATCTAGGACATGCTTGAAAGATATGTATAGTGAAGGAAACTTGACCTAAATGGGAAAGATGTATTCTATACCATAAATAAGTGAATATGGAATAGATCATGTGGGGGTATGGTGATTGGTATGATATACCCAAAGGGTTAGGAAAATTTGAAGGTGCTAATCATGATCGGCATCATTGACAATCTTTTTAAGAATATTGACAATGGTTTTATTCGATGTTATAGCTTGGCCATTACCTTGAGGGTAATATACCATAGAAATTTTTTGTGTGAGGTTGTATTCGGTACTTAGCTTGTCAATATACTTATTCTTGAATGATCCTTCATTATCAGATATAATGTCAGAGGGGATACCATAGTGGCAAATGAGATGGTTAAAGATGAACTTGGAAATTTGATTTCTAGTCATGTAAGTGAGGGGTTTAGCTTCAATCCACTTAGTGAAATATTCAGTGGTGGTAAGGATATGTTTATGGCCATTAGATGAATTTTGGTTGATTTTATCAATGAGGTCAAGTCCCCATAGAACAAATGGCCATGGTGTCAACATCGGTTTCAAATTATGTAAACTAAGAATTTGACTAAGAAGAGGAGATTAGTATAGTCTTAGTGACAAAATGAATAAAGCAAATTGACCAAAAAACTAAACTAATACCTTCATGCCTAGTTACTAGGGTGAGCTTAATAATTAAAAAAATGACAAACATAATTAAAAATTAAGAAAAAATAAGAATCCTTCACCTTCCTTGGATGTTCCAAATGCTTTTGTAGTAGTGGCTTACTCATCTTGTGCTCATGAAGTCTTCATCAAAGGAGTCTTGGCTACCTCCATCTATCCTTGGCACCTTTGGCTTGTGACTTGGTTTTGAATCAATTTTTCATGGTAACAATAATTTCAATAGCTTTTGGAATCATTTATGCATTATAACTTTAGATTATCAAGACCCAAAATTCATGTGGCAAGGCCTCCTATTTATTGATTTTTGTAAATGGGTAGAATCAACCTAAACCATCCATCTCAAGATTGAGATGTGTGGATAAGGATTAATCCAATTTTGTAATTAAAATTCATAAATAGGCTCATCAATATTTGGATAGATCAGCAATTAAGAGGCATGGAGGGCATGAATCTTGATATTTGTGGCATTTATGGCCTAGAGATGTCTTCCTAAGAAATTATGTCACCTGATAATGTAAATATTCAATATTCATTTATAAAAACAAGTATTCAACAATTTTCAATGGATTATTTAATCAGAATCTAATTTGGATTAATTATCTCTTAAGCATGATTAAACACTTTGTGCACAAATTACTCAAATTGATCAGAATGCCTTGTTATTGGTCCAAAATTTGACTGGATTGGGATTGGAAGTCAATGTTAGATGCATTGGATCCATTATCCCATTTAATATGTTACTAAAAACAAATAACAAAGGCACATGTCTTGTACAAAATATTTGATAGAAAAGAGCAATCTAGAGCACCCAAGTACAAAATTAGCATTTTGACTCAGAATGATCTGATCAAATTTAGTTGGCCCATAAATTGCATAGCCCTATTTAATGATACTCTAGCCAAAATCAGCACTTGAATATATCAAGTTTAAATCTTTTAATGTGATATAGTGTTTTTAGGCCAAATTGTGCATTTTAGTGAAAATTGATCAAAATCTTGATTAGAAATCATTGGTGGCTAGATTTAGGTGTCTATAATTTGCCCTTGTTTGGGAAGGTATTGTAAACTATAAGCATAGTAACCTCTTCTCAAAGAATGAAAAGGTCTTATATGCCTACAACTGCAATGATGGTAAACTAACTGTATGATGCCCCCTCAAGGGAATGGTTGGCATAAGTAGGTAAGAAAACAGTCCCTCAAAAAGAAAGAATCAAAATGAGGGGACCAAAGAAAGGAAAGATGATGGGGTGAAAACACAATAATTTTGAAAAAGTAGTCAAACTAATTGAGAATGCAAGTGGGATGGGGTACAATGGTTTTCCCAAAGGCAGTTATAAGCATTATACCCAAATAGTGCCAACATGGTATCATAACACAATGATTTGCCCAAAGGTGGTTATAATCATTGAGAAGAGTGAGCTACCCCAATTAGGATATACAAACAAGATAACAACATGCCCCTATATGGGTAGAAAAATTAAAGTGGTTGGAACATAATGATTTGCCCAAAACTGGTTATAATCATTGAGAAATGCAGGTGGGATAATGTGTAATGATTTGCCCATAGGCGGTTATAATCATTGGACCTTGAATATGGCAAAGATGATTGATTGGATAATGATGAGGGTAACTAAATCATAGAGGGTAATGATGAATTAGAACAACCTACTAGTAGGGAGATGCTCATATGAACCAATAAAAGTTGAAATTTTTTCATGGTTGATTACTCTATTTGGGATATGATTGGGAGTGAATTAGGATGTCGGTGCCAAACAGATGTTGATGTTGTCATTGTTGAATAGACTTCTTAGAGTTGAGGTTTGTTTTATCATGTGTTGGCAGGCATCATGGTATAATATCATGAGGACTTGGTTGAAATATGCATAAGGACTGACTCCCAATATCCAATACTCAAGTAAAAAACAATGCACCAATTATAGAAACCATGATAACAATGTAAACATATGAATATGGATGGATTAAAGTATAAGTGTGGGTAAGGAATCACCCAATGAACACACATAAACTAAATCAAGGCAATAGTGCTAAAAGAAAACAAATAGGCAGACAAACAAACAAAATAAGTAGAAATAAGCAAATAAACAATGCAATAGAAACCATATGAACATTGCCCGTAGAAAATAGGTGATAACTTAACAAATAAACAAAATAGGAGAATAAAATAAAAGGAAGGGGGAGTCCAAGTTATCTTCATATGTGCTAGGCATTTGTATGCTACCTACATAGCTCCATGGATGTAATATCTAATAAAAAACTTTAGGCCAAATGTATTTCTCCCAGGGAATGGGAAGAATGTGATAACTGATGAAAACAAATAGAATGGATGTGATACAAGATATGAATGGTCTTATAAAATGGCAAGTGCATGAGAGAAAAGGCCAAAAAGGATGGTAAAATTAAGTGACAAGTGGTTTGCTTACAACTTAGTAAGGGTTCCCAGAATCCTTAAGGTAAAGAAATGGTTAATGTTTTGGTTTTTTCTAATGATTTTACAAATGTTTTTGGAATTTTTTGAAGTATCTCAACTCGATCAAGAATGATGAGACACTAAATGGTTCAATCTCACAAAATAGTAAGAGCATTCAAACTTAGGTTTCTCAAAAAATGGTGAGAGCATGAAAATGTATGGTGCTCACAAAAGGATGAGAGCGTGCAAACTTAGGTTAATCATAAAATGGCGAGAGCATTCAAACTTAGGTTGTTCTCAAAATGGTGAGAGTGTGGATTAAGTTACTCATAAAATGGTGCGAGCATGGTGAAAAATATGACTGAGATGACCTAAAAAAGTATCAAGCCCTACCTACATAGTCCTAGAGTAGGACCTCAAGTCACTATAGTTTTACTCTATAGTGGAGAAATTTGACTAGTGTAACAGTCAATTCAAAAAAATAGGCATAGTTGGTAAAAAGTCATAGTATGGCATAGGAAGTGGCAAGTTGGTATGTCAAGGCTTAATAAACAAATTTTGCCCCTAATTTTCCCATAAGTGGATATAACTAGGACACAATGACATGGATCAATGGTACTAATTTGCCCAATGGTAGTTATAATTAGTAGCTACTCGATAATCATGATCATCTAGGAGTTGCTTAAAAGATATGCATAGTGAAGGCAACTCTACCTCAATGGGAAGGATGGCTTCTTTAACATAAACAAGTGAATATGGAGCGACTCTTTTGGGGGTATGGTGATTAGTATGATATGCCTAAAGGGTTGGGAAAATCTAAAGGTGCCAATCACAACCGACATCATTGACAATCTTTTTGAGAATATTGACAATGGTTTTGTTTGATGCTTCAGCCTGGCCATTACCTTGAGGGTAATATGTCATAGAAAAATGTTGTGTGATGTTGTATTTGATACATAGTTTGTCAACATCCTTATTCTTGAATGATCTTTTATTATCATATATAATCTAGAGGGGATACTATAGTGATAAATGAGATGGTTGAAGATGAATTTAGAAATTTGCTTTCTAATCATGTAAGTGAGGGGTATAGCTTTAACCAACTTAGTGCAATACTTAGTGGTGGTAAGGATATGTTTATGGCCATCAGATGAAGTGGGGTTGATTTTCCCAATGAGATTGAGTCCCCATAGTACAAATGTCCATGGTGTGAAAATCAGTTTCAAAGTTTATGTTGGGGCATGAACTGGATTAGCATGTCATTGACATTTATCACACTTCTTTACATATGTAGCTACATCTGTATCCATTATGGGCCAATAATAAATAGTACGTAAGAGATTTTTGTATAGGACTACTCCATTAGAAATAAATCCACATAATATTTTGTGAACTTATCTTAATGATAGTGTAGACTCTACCAAAGTTAAACAACGAAGCAGAGTTCCATCAAAATTGTGGTAGTAAAGGGTTGATCCAAATATAGTATAATGAGTGAAATGATGAATAAAGTCTTTGGTTTGTTTTTGAGATATCTTAGGTGGTATAACTTGGTCATGAAGTTAGTTTTAAACATATAAGTAATAGATATATTTAGGACCAATAATATCACAAATCATTGTAATGGTTGAAGGTTCATGCACTATTGCAAACAAATTCTCAACAAGGAACTAATATTCTATATCTTTATCTATTTGTCAAATTAAAGATCTGATAGTAACCATGGCATCTTTATTTCTATTACTAGCCCTTGGTATATTCTCAAATTAGATATTTGTAATTTGTTATTTTAGGGTATCGACCATAGCCTTATATGGAACCAACTTGTCATCTTTGGTTTGGAAATGGTTTGTGACCTGATTGATGATTAACTAAGAATCACCATAAACTTAGAGATGATATATGTTATATTGTATTACCTATCTAAGTCCTATGATAAGTGCTTCATACTTGGCCATGTTGTTTATATAAGTAAAATTGATTCTAAATGATTTAGAGATTAGATTTCCCTATGGTGTAATAAATAAGAGGCTTACCCCTAATCCACATGCAATAAATGAATCATCAAAATATAGATTCTAGTGTTTATCCTCAAGAGATATGTCAATGATGATCATTATGGATTCATCAAGAAAATAAAATGTGAGTGGATTTATGTCTACAAGGGTGCTTTAGCAAGTTGATCTACAAGGACCTGTCCTTTGATTGCCTTTTAATTGGCATATTTTATGTCAAAATCACTAAGAAGCATGATCTATTTGGCCATTCTACCTTTTAAATCTATTTTATATATTAGATACTTGAGTGGATATACTTTTGAAATGACCATGGTCTTATTATTTAACATGTAATGGCATAATTTTTGAGTTACGAAGACCATGGCTAGACAAGCTTTTTCAATAGGTGCATAGTTGTGTTCATATGTGACCAAGGTACAACTTAAGTATTATATTGAATGATCTTTTCCATTGTTATCATGTTGAGCCAAAAATTCCCCCAAGGCATTGTTAGTAGCTGATGGATACAACAAGAATGGCTTTCCTGGCATAAGAGGTAACAAAATAGGTGGATTAACTAGATAGTCTTTGAGTTGTTGAAAATTTGTTTGGTAGTAGTCATCCTAGTGAAATGCAACTCCCTTCTTCATAATATGTGTAAATTTATTACACTTATCTACAAGTTGAGAGATGAAGTGTCATATTGACTGGATCTTACCTTGTAAACTACAGAGTTGCTTCAAATTGGTTGGTGGTAGCATCTTGATTATAGCATGGACTTTGGTCATATCAACTTTAATGCCCCTATGAGACACAATTAATCCAAGTAACTTTCTTGAGGTTAATCCAAACACACATTTATTTGGATTGAGTTTGACTTTATTCTCCGTCAATCTTTCAAAAATCCTATGTAGCACTGCTAGATAATAGGCCCTAGTTTTGGATTTTCCTAATATGTCATCGACATAGTATTCAACAATATCATGCATCATATCATGGAATATGACAGCCATGGCCCTTTTATATGTAGCTCCAACATTATTAAGACCAAATGTCATTACCTGATAACAAAATTCTCCCCATAAAATGGTGAATGTTTTTTTATGTTGGTCTTCTGGTGCTATTCTGATCTGGTTGTATCTTGAAAATCCATCCATGAGTGAAAGCATTTCATAACCTATTTTTGAGCTGATGATTATGTCAATATTAGGTAATGTAAAGTCATCCTTAGGACAAGCTTTGTTTATGTCTTTAAAATAAATATAGATTTTGATTCCTTTAGGCTTTTTGCTAATAGGTACAACATTAGATATCCATTCTAAGTAGTCAATGGATTGGATACATCCTACTTCTAAGAATTTTTCCAACTCTTTCTTTACCAAGACAAAAATGCAAGGATGCATCTTACACAGATTTTATTTCATTAGTTTGGCATCAAGATTGACCACTAGGTGGTGTAGAACTAAGGTGGGGTCCAAACCTGGCATGTCAAAATAAGCCCATGCAAAGATATCTACAAATTCTCTCAATAGAGCTATAAAGACTTTATGTTCCTCCTCAATGAGGTACATGACTAATTTTATCCATTTTGGGTTAGATGGAGTCTTGATGTTTACTTCTATTATATCTTCAACTAGAAGGGTTGAACTATTTTCTAGGATAGTAGGTAAAGACTTAAACTATTGGACTATATCAGGCTCCTCTATTAAGACTTTCTCTTAACATCTCTTAGGCATGATGAATCTGAGTCCCCTAATGGGAGATCTAGCTATGTGACAAAACTAGTCAAAAATTCTTGAAGAATTCAATCAAATACTTATTATTGCACAAAACTAAACTTGGATCTATAGGTAAGTTCATCGTTGGTGGTCTCCTAGTCTAAATTTGAAGAATAATGAACACCCCCATCTAATGGCACCTAAAATAGGTTTTCACCACTAGACTAGCCTTTATCTTTACTTTTTCTCTGGTCAAAAAGTACCTCAAAGAGGTTTTCACTTGGGGAATTCAATGTTTTATTTACTTGTTTTTGGCTAAGATGTTCACCGAATCTCCAAAATAGGCTTTAAGATCCAACGTAATTGAGAATCTTGATTTATGATCTCTCAATAGAATTTTGTCTCTAAGGCCTATAAAATCATAGAATGCCTCATCATTATAAAACTCATCAATCAACAAATTGGATTCTTGTTGGTCCCAATCTATCAGTTAAGGATAGTATAATGGTAATGGGTTATGATGAATGACTAGGGTAAGGGTATAAATGGCATTATTATTGAACATGGTAGTATCATCTAGGTCATCAAAGGTGAGGCTATGATCAGACTCTACTTCACTATCAGCATCATCATCACTAGTTGTTAGTGATGGAACTCAAATAAGATATATGGTGTCACCCCCAGGTGGTTTAAATCCAAGTCCATAAGGTCTTTTGTACTTAGTCATGTAAATTATCTCAATGGTTCCTTGTTGATTTAGTTTGAGGCCTCTTCTTTCATAATATTGATACTACATGATATTATTGGGAATAAGATACTTTGCACTTTTATAATAATTAGCTTGGTTGTTATTGTACAACCATGATTCATCCACTTCAAGAGGGTCTAGTTCTAGGTCTGATGCTGGTACAAACATGATAGGTCCGTTAACTTTGGTCTTTTATTGCCAATTCATATGTGGGATATTTTTAGGTCACCCAAAGGTCTTTAGATTCTATAGAAGATTGGAAATATGGAAGGTATCATGGGTCACATAGTCCCCTAGACCATTATCTAAAATGGTGGAATGATTGGAAACTTTAGGAGGTAGCATGTGGAAAAGGGAATCTAAGGTATTAAGATCTACGTGATTATCTTATGGAGGATCAATAAGTATGGCCTTTCCTTTATCCTACTTGAAACTTGGATTCATGTCATATTGGTAATTATAACTTTAAAACTTGGCCTCAAGATGTTTGCAGTGTTCATATGGGTGTAAATTTCTTAGAATATTCACTTCCATCCCTGAGTGGGAGAACTTGATACATTAGTGCAGCATTGATGAGATTGCATGAATATCATGTAACCAAGGTCTACCTAGAAGCATATTATATGACAACTCAAGATCAAGCACATGGCAAAGTGTATCATGGCAAAGGCCTAATGATAACTGGTAAGTTGATAGTGCCTTTTGATTCTCTTTCATGATTATCATAGGCTTTGATAGTTATCATTTCTACTTGGAGATGTAGACACTAAAATTATGTCACACATGTGTGTAATTCCCTATGTCAAAACCCCCCTTGAGCCCTTTTTCAATAATAATGATTAGCCTCCCTAACCCATGATTTTACCCCTCACATATTTAATTAATTTAAAATATTTAACTAAGTTAATTAAAAACCACTTTTTCCACCTTACTTGGCCACCTCATCCTAAGACTAATTCTCACCCAATGAGTCACCTTAAGACTTAGTCCCCTTATCTTAACTACCCAAGACTTGTTATCACCCCAAAAATAAAATCCTAACCAACTACATCCTTCTTACCCTCCTATTTCTACCATTTTGTAATGGATACCACATTTGGCATGAAAAACAATAGAAAATAGTCTAAATATAGTACTTTTACCTATTCTAATGTTGTTGATATTGGTTGATATCAGTGGGATTGCCGATGTCAGTTATATAATCCAAACCCCAAATTGATGTTCAGGGTAGCAAAAATCAAGAAAAATCATTCTTATTTGCATACAAGTTTTTGGCATTTAACTTTTGACATCTTGACTTACTATTATCTTGCATAAGTAAATCTAGATTTGGAACAAAGCTCTTGAGAACCAATAACACCCATTTGTTATCTCTATTCAAGGCATCAGTTCAGACTGCCTAATAGGAGCCATACATTTGGCACTTATCATTTAGTCATCACTATAACTAAGTACATCCCTTATTATATAAGTCTTTAAGTAGTTACTTTATAATTCCTTTACATTTATTGTTTATTGCTTTTTCACATTCCTAATTGAACCCCATGAAGGAGTTATAAATATTCCCCACTTGTTTCCCCTTATTCCAACATACCAAACCTCTGACCATATCCATCCAAACACTACTCTCTCACACACACAACTCTCCCCCAACCCTCCAAACCTGACTAAAACCATTTCCTAGACCCAAAAAAGCCTTTTGCAAACTCTTAGGTAATTATTACCCCTACTGACATCGGTAGCCCAATTTATATCGGTCACATTTCCTCACCAAACTCAGTAGATTAACTAATATCAGTTACTTCCCCACTGACCTTGGTAGCTTAACCAACATTGATAACTATGGATTTCCTAACCCTTCTAAGACTTGCCCAAACAACTTTCAAAATACCAATTGAATATATCACCTGCACTCTGTTACTTTTCATTGTACTCAAGTTGAAAATAATGGCAACATTATCTCTTTTTTACTCTCTCTTTTCCTCTCTCTTGGTCATTTATTACTCTTTTGTCTCTCAAAATTGGAGTATCATCTCTAAGGAAGTTTGACACTTCCTAGAACAAGCACATATCTTGGTATCCCACTCATATATCTACTAACAAACATTTTATGGTAGTGCTTTCTTACTTGCAGGTAATCCTCCCTAGCCAAAGAGGAGTACTCGAAAAGTTTGGATATAGTGTGCAAACCAATCCAGGTTCATTCTAATCACTTATCCCTATCCTTCCTTTTTATTTTTCTTTAGACTTGAAATAGACAAAATTTAGCAAAACATTTCTTACATGCGCAGTGGGACCCTAGAGTTTTCTTTGGGTTCATTACTTGTTTTAAGCATTCATATAGGTGCATTATAGTGAAAAATTCATTTCTTCCACTTTCTCCTTTTTTCTCTCTCAAAATGAAAAATTCAACATTTTATTTTCTGTTTAAGGACAATAAACTAGAATTTATTCTTCCTTACCACTCTTCTTTTCTCTTTGACATTAAAAGCAATTTATCATTTTCCTTATAAGTTGAAAGACTCTCTTAGTTATTTTATTTCTTACATGCATATTAGGATAGTTAATTTCATTCTCCACTCCTATTTTATCTTTGTTTTCATTCGAATCTAAACATTTTAGATTTGGGTTTAAAACTTACTGCACTTCATTGTTTGTTTGTTGCATATTAGTTCACCTAGTTAATTATAAGCATTATGAATGAATTGTAGTGCACCTATCTTACACAACTAGATCACACTCATATATACAAACATATAAACTCATCTAAGAGAAGGCCCATAAGGATTTCATCACCTGGTGGATCACCTTACCCTACCTGGCTATCTTACTTAGATTTCACCACCAAGGGGAGAACCCACTCCATTCTCTGATGGAGTATAAACTCTAGACAAAAGGTATATTTTGGCTAAGAAGCTTGGATTGGATTTAGGTTCATGAAGTGTAGGGATCATGCTCCTATAACAAGCCATGTACCTAGTCTAACATAGATTTCCTCTTGAGCACTAAAACTAACCTGAAACTAGCTGTAGATTGCTTTCTATTACCTTTATTAACCAAATTCTCTTTTCTCTATCTGATTAAGGTATAAGCCAACATGAGACTAAAATTAATCTCTAGTAGTTAATAATTAGTGGTTGTATGTTTTATTTCTAATTTTTTATTGCCTTATATATTTTGGATTTGGTAAGGACATTTTTCCATTGATTCATAAAATCAACACTATTTGTAATACTCATTTTATATAACCTATTGTATCAAGTTTTTTGAGTGTTCTTCCTTCTTAAACAGACCTATTCCATCCTTTGTTTCACTTAGATTCTACCTCTATATTATTAAAACATTGGATTTTCCATCTCCTAGGTTATCACAATGACCGACATCAGTTAACTATATCGACATCATAATAATTTAGCTACTGGCATCAGTTAATCCCACTAACATCAACACACTTTTACTACTAACATTGGTCAAGTGACCAACGTTGGTGACTATGTAATTTTCATTTTCTCAAAACAACAAGCTAAAATAACCCACTTACCTACACTCAAACCTAGCTTTTTCCCTATTCTATTGCTAATACAAATTAGTAAGACTATTCTTACTTCTGGCAAGGTATTGACATGATATCAAGCCAAAAAAATTCTGATTACACAAGCCAAGAACCACTTCCACCTTCCCCTCTTGTTATTGTTTATTTCATGGAGCATACTTTAGATACAAAGCATACTCCAAGTCATAACCAAATTCTTATTATGTCTGAAGGAGATCAAGATTTTGTTAAATTTCTTGATCACAATGTGGCATCCCTTCATCATTACCTTACCATGAGCCAAACCCATAATTATTTGGGTAACCCAGTCTATAATATGCCAACCTATCTAATGGAAGACAACTTCAATTTTATCTATCTCCACTATTTTCCCCATGGTTACTCAAACCACCGCCTTGACAAGTAACCCAACCATAAACAATTTCCAAAGTTTAGCATCGTCAACTACCCAATCCAACATAAACCTTGTCATGACTTCTCAGCTTTCAAAACCACAAGTAGTTCAGTCAAGTCACACCCCATTTCAAAATTTGGTGGTACCTATTCCATCTATTCTCACACTTATAATTACCTGAAGTTATGACTCATCCTTCATCTAGTCTAACCATGCCAATAACCCAACCTATAATAACCACATCTAACTAAATTATAGTCTCTAACCTAACATGACAAACCCCTTTTCTTTCTACCCCCTAACCTATGACTCATTATTCTTATATTGTGCCAATACAACCTCAGAAAGCTATGTCATATACTCCCTCTACTTTATATCAAGTTCCCTATAACTTAGGGGGTATCTCCTAGACTAATCCCCCTCTAGACCTCATTAAGATGTTGGTGGATAAGATGTCTAATCTAGAGACATCCATTTCTAGTTCAAAGAATGTGTTATCTTATGATCAAATTTACAATGAACCCATCCATCCTTCTATCCCTATTCACCCTTATCCAAGCCAATGAGAACTCCCCAAATTTACAATAGCATTTGTGAGCATTTAGACATGCTTGTTATTTAATAGGGCATGATGATGTGTTATTACTTCACACTTTCCCTATGTCTCTTTCAGGGCTGCCTTGGATTGGTATAGCTCTATACCTCAGCACTCCCTTTTCTCATTTACCTAACTCACACAAATATTCCTAGACCATTTCTCTATTAACATTTCTAAAAAGGTTTCTATTACAGACCTTTATTCTATTAGATAATTTGATGATGAGTCTATCAAAGATTTTGTCACTTGTTAGAGAGGCTTGATCAATCAACTCTCCTTCTCATTACCCCAACTTGAGCTTATTAATCTCTTCTTAAGGGCATGTGATAAACACATTTTGTATACACTCTAAGTATAAACTTTTCACATATTTGATGAGGCCTTTACAATAACACAGAAACTAAATATTTGGGCTATAGATGAAGTCAGATTCGAGTTGTGCACTAAGAATGCCAATTTTAAATTGAATGAGTCCTCCTCTTCTAAAACTTCTCCTTCAAATGAAAAATCTAAAGGCTCTACCAACATGGTGGTCATTAAATCAACTTCTTCCACAACCATAAACCAATCTAATTCTTTGACTTCCCAAAATCTAACCAAGTAATTCCAACATTGGTATGAATAAAGACAATACACCCCCATTGGGGAGTCATATACATCCATTTTGGAAAAACTATTACAACAAGGTGTCGTAACCCTTCCTCAAATCAAACCTCATATATAGTTTGACCCCTCCCATCCTATTCCAATTTGGTATAAGGAAGCTGAGTTTTGTGGCTACCATCAAGTTAAAGGCCACAATTCTAATAAATATAAGACATTCAAGAACATTATTCAGGACATGCTTGATAGGGGTGATCTCATCTTGGATAATCCTAATGCACCTCCTAATCAAAATATGGATGAATTCAAACAACCTTTTCCTAACCATTAACCCAATCAAAATATTGTTTAGACCACGACGAACTCATGTGATCATAATATCCATACAATTAATATGGTTTTTATTTTACCTCTAGTTCATCCTCTCCCATAATAGGAGGCACCAATTTTATCAACTCCTCTCCCATAGTCAGTGGAATTTGTTTTTCCCATTCTTCCTCCCCAGGTAGAAGATCTTATTTCACCTATTCCACTCCCACGTGAGGAAGATCCTCCTTTACCACTTCTTTTTCCACTGGACGAACTAGTATTACTAGTCCTTTTTGCATCAATATTACCTATTCTTTTACCTATAGAAGACCATGCCTTACTCGTTCCACAACCACATGTTGAGGGGAACATCATTGCTGTGTTATAACCTCTTGAGGAATCCTCTTTACCTACATCTCCTCCATTGATAGAGAGTAATACCCCATCCACTCCACCTTTGCACCTTGAAGAGTCAATGTTATCCATTCCTACATAAGATGAGAGAGATATTGTACCTACTCTAATTCCACCACTCTTACCACTTCTTTTACCTATGGATGATCATCCTTTACCTATTCCTCACCCCCATGTTGAGGGAGAAATAATACCTATGATTTACCCCCTTGAGGAACCCTCTATGCCTACCTCTCCTCCCCCTATGAAATACCATGCCTCTTCTCCTATCTATATTGAAGATGACCTTGTTATGGATATTTCTAATCTTTGGCCTAAAGTAGTAGAGACCAAAAATTTCCCTCTTTCTCAAATAGCTCATCCTTCTAAAGACACAACCATAAGGCCTACGCCAACTTCATCTAAACCCTTCTCATCATTGATGAAAATTATAGAATCTCTTGACTCCATTAAACTAGATCACATGTCATTTTGGGACTAACTTAAAACTCCTTATCTAACACAATGAGTGTTGACCTTTACCACCAACCCTCTCACTACCCTTTACCCTAAGGTCTTTGACAAAGCTAGAGATTCTTCACCAAAATCACCAGAAGTTCATCCATCTATGTCATAACCCTCACCCTCATAGGAATCTACCACATTAAAGTAGATTAGGCCTTTAGGCATATGCCCTATCTCTAATCTAATTCATCCATAGGTGAAATTAGATCCAACTCTCTAACCCCAAGTTAGAGTTTCATAGCCTAAACTATAGAAAAATGTTAAGTTTCCTAGATCTCATTGATATTTCCCTCTTCAACCCTCAACTTTACCATCAATTTTGGGAACTCACCCCTCTACTTTAGTTGTAGTATCACTGATCTAAGGAAAATAAAAATCTAAGTTACCTCCACTACTACCTTTGCCACTTGGTAAGCCTTTCACATCTGACACCATGATACCTAACACCAAGAAAGTGTTAGAAAAACATGTAAATACACTACCACCAAATAAGACACCACATAAAATCACCCTTGTGACTCCTAAACAAAAGAAGGTGTCCACTCTTATTACTAAAACAAGTGTGAGCTCACCCATAGGCTCTCAGAGCTTTTTCCTATGTCAGTTGTTACAATCTTTTGTGATAACTCTTCCTCCCATTAATATTTATAGTCCTCTTGGAATGAATCCATCTTGGTTTAATGATACACAAGTGTGTCTATAGAATCATTCACTTGGACATGATACTGAGAGTTATAAAGCTCTCACAATAGTCATTCAACAACACTTTGATGTTGACACTCTCTTTGTTGATACTCTTATTAACCTTTCTATTATTCTACCTATAGCATCCATAATTCCTCCTACTGTTCCACCTAAATTCAAACCCAAAGATGTGGTCATACCCCTTTTACCACCTCCTTCAACTATATTTCAGATCAACATAGTTAATATGGCCACGCAGTCACAAAACCAAAAGGATGAAGGTAAAGAAAAAGTCACTGCTCCTTGGGCTCATCCATTTTCCAAAGACACTCCTCTGAATCCCAAGATTTCCATTTTGGGTGTCCCAAAACTAAAATCTTCAGATGTTATTCAAAGATCAATGGTGAAACAGCTTCAACAAACTCTTGTGAAAATGTCCTTGTATGAGTTAATCTAAAACTCACCCCAATACCATCAAGCTTTGATTAGTGCTTTGCAAGAAGTTGAAGTACAACCTGATGATTCCCAACCTCTTGTAGCTTTGGTCAGATCCCTTAATTCTATCTCCCTAATTTCCTTTAGTAAATTCAAAATTCCACTTCAACACCCTAAAGATTAGTATTATGCCCTTTTTATTATTGCATATATTGATCAAACTCATGTCAAGAGAGTCATGATCAATGGGGGAGATAGTATTAATATTATTTCTACTCATGCCTACAAATAGCTAGTTCTTCATAAGAATTGCATGTCTCAAACTGACATGGTACTCTACTCCTTTAACGATACCACATCTACTAAAGTGGGCATTATTGTCTTACATATCCATGTAGGTCCCCACATAATTCTCAAGATCTTCTATGTTATAGGAGAGTTTTAATATAACATACCTCTTAGATGACCTTGGATACATGCTATGGTATGTGTACCCTCAACTTTGCACCACTATGTCAATTTTGAACATGATGGGAAAGTGCATGTTATACCCGCTGACCCACTTCTATTTAGAACATGCGATATCACTTATAATCCCAATGATGTTCTCATTCCATTAAATACATCATTGTCTCTACATGATACTTTTGAATCTTCCACAAGCTCCACTACCCTGATTACATAGATACTGATAACACAATTTCTTGACATAGATCCCATGGAGGAAAATTTTAAATGTTTATCACTCAAATAATATCATTTGTTGATGCTTGACATGTTATATACTCTATAAGAGTATGAAAAGCTTCACATGCACCCAAATTATGATACCTACATTGGGATGGTCATCCCTTATGGGGCCCCTAACCTTCAAACTAATTTCACATATGGGGGAATTGATCAGGCTTCTGCTATCAACAATCCATCCTCTTTGCCACAACCATTTACCTATGACTTTTTTTCCTAAGCAAGCCTAGTTTTTCACACACCTATCTCTATTGGTGTGCATGGAAAGGATTTGGTTTGAGTCATTACAAGTAGGGTGCCTATACACCTACTAAATATCCCACTAGCCAAACCATTAAAAATGCCAAAAAGAGGCATGGAGTGGGTTATGAGAAACTAGCTAAACTCACTAAAACTTCCCATGTACCAATTATTGAAGAGTTATTCTCTCCTTCTCCACCTTCTTCTCCACCATCAACTATTGAATCAAAGGTATCTAGACCTCCTAATTTTTTTTTTCAATAAATGCCATCCATTTGGGGCCTCTCACCTATCACCAAGGTAAGGAAACAAGGTCCCTTCCTCTTGTTTATCCTAAGATAATCTTTGACAAGTCTCCCACTACTAACACTATCCAATGTCAAGATGATGATGCTATTCTCACATACATTGGTGTAGATGATTCCTATATCCAATTATCACTCCCATCTAAAACATAAGATATTTAAATGAATCAACCATTGACATCAATTTGCCCTCTCACGATAACCCCCACATCCTCAAGATTGGCCAATCTTTGGATTTCTCTGAGCAAGCTGATTATGCCTCATTTCTTAATAACCATAGCAAAGCCTTTGCTTGTTCTTATAATTACATGCCTGGTATTGACCCCTCTATCATCTCCCATAAAATTGTCACCAATCAAGATGCTAAACCTGTTAAGTATAAGCTTTGCAAGATGCATCCTCGTATTGCTCTCCTTGTCAAAGAAGAGCTCTAACACCTCCTTTCTATTAAATTTATCCAACCTATCAACTACTCGTAATATATTTCCAATATTGCTCCTATCACAAAAGTGACCAATGAAATCCACATTTGTACTAACTTTCATGACTTAAACCTCACTTGTCCAAAAGGTGACTTTCCATTACCATGTATTGATGAAATTTTTGATCTAACAGCCAACCATGAGATGCTATCACTTATGGATAGGTTCTTTAGATATATTCAAATCTTGGTCATTATTGAGGATTAACACAAGACAACCTTCATTACCTCATGGGGGAATTTTTGTTATTAGGTCATGCCTTTTGGTCTGAAGAACGCTAGTGCCACTTATCAAAATGCTATGACTTACATCTTCCATGATCTCCTACATAAAATTATGGAAGATTACATATATGTCTTACTCAGCAAGTCCAAACTTTACCAAGATCACTTAATGATTCTCAAAATCATATTTACTCATCTCCTCTAATATAACATTTGACTAAACCCACATAAATGTGTCTTTGGTGTTCTTTTTGGTAAGCTCTTAGGTTTTATCATTTATCTCCATGGTATTGAGGTTGACCCTATTAAGGTTAGATCAATACTAGAGATGCCTCCACCTATTAATATCAAATAACTTCATAGCCTAGAAGGAAAACTTTAGTCAATCTACCACTTCATCTCCGAATTTTTAGATCGTTGTTGACCCTTTCACCATCTCCTCAAAAAGGATGTCTCCTTCTATTGGAATATATATTATGAAGAAGCTTTTGATGCACTCAGACAATATCTCCTTCCCCCACTAGTTCTTATTCCACCTAAGGAAAATCAGCCTTTTTACCTATACATCTCCATAATAGACCATTCTTTGGGTGCTATGATTGCACATCAAGATGATCACCATCAAGAATAGGCAATTTACTACATAAGCTACACACTTATAGATTATGAGACTCGATATACCCATACCAAAAAACTTTGCCTCACATTGGTCTTTTCAACCTCCAAGCTCCACCATTATCTTCTAAATCACAGAACCTACATGGTTAGCCATATTCATCCCCTCAAATACATGCATTCTAAGCTATATCAGAACCAACCTATATCTCGGTAGCTCATGCTCCTTGTTGAATTTGACATAGAGTTTATTCAAAAAAAGTCTATTACGGGGAAAATAATCACTGACCAATTAGTTACCACCCCTTTACCTAATAACAAACCTTTAAACCTCAAATTTCCTAAAAAATCCATCATAATTTTCTCCATTGATGACATCTCTTATCAAATGATGATTTTCTTTAATGGGTCTAAATGTAAATACAATGGGGGTGTGGGAGTCATTCTTATTCCTCTAGATGGTGAGCATATGCCTGTGTCATTTAAACTAGATTTTAATTGTACTAACAATGTGGCCAAATATGAGGATTTGATCTTAAGTATTCAAATGACTCTTTTCTTAGGTATCAAATCCATAACCATTTTTGGTGATTCTCAGCTAGTGGTTAATTAGGTTAATGGTTCCTAACTATACAAAAACAAATTTTTATAGTGGTATAAACATCATGTAGATATGCTATTGGGATTATTTAACTCTTATCTCTTACAAATTGTTCCTTGATCTATAAATAAGTTTTTTGACATATTGGCTTCACTTGCTTCACATATACCCTCTTCATCCTCTTCCTTAAAAATCTATGTCACCTGTATTACTTAAAATTACCCTCCTATGCATCAACTAACATCCTCTTCATCAGGAATGTGACATCCAACTCACATGACTTATAGTACAAGCAACTCAAAGATTATATTTCCTTTTCTATTACCCATTTTGATCTCTCTAATAATGGGATATGTGCCTTCATAAAACATGCCACTCATTACACTATGCTAGGGGGACTTATCTACAAGTGAGGTTTTGATGGTTTCCTCATTAGATGCCTCACTAGTATTAAGACTCCCTTCACTATTAAATAAGTCCATGATAATATTTGTGGTGGATATTTTAATGGTCATGTAGTTGCCAGGCATATCCTTCTATTTGGCTATTATTGGCTAACACTCCATCAATACTATGCTAATTATGTTTGGTATTGCATCAAATATTAACAACATGCTAACCTCCTTCACATTCCAAGTCATGCCTTATAAGTTGCTGAAGAATTATGGCCCTTTTCCCAATGGGTCTTGGATCTAATCAAGGAGATTAACCCTCATTCATCCCTCTGTCACCATTTTATCATTACTACCACTGACTACTTCACCAAGTGGGTTGAGGCCATTCTTCTCATCTCCACTAAGGCTAAAAAATTATTGACTTTATCAACCATCACAACATCAATCATTTTGGTGTCCCACATAAAATTATAATAGATAACAATAAATATTTCAAAAATAAGACTATCCAAAGTCTTTGTGATACATTCAAAATTAAATTAAGCTTCTCATCACTCTACTATCCACAAGTGAATGGATAGGTAGAAGCTTCTAACAAAACATTTACCAAAATTCCTATGAAGGTAGTCAATGATACGGGCAAGGATTTACACACACACATTTCCTTTAATTTATGGGCTTACTAGACTAGCATTTGAACCCCTATGGGTACTACACCTTGTTCCTTGGTGTATAAGATGGAGGTTGTTATGCCTCTTGAGGTTCAGATTCCTTGTCTTCACATTTCTCTAAAAGACATACTTACTAACGATGACTTTTGCTAAGAATGTTTGGCTCAACTCAAATTGATTGATGAGTGTCATCTCATAGCCCTCAACTGCCTTCAAATCTATCAAAAGCATATCAAACATGCTTACAACAAAAACCTCAAAGAGTGAGATTTTAATATTAGAGATCTCATCTTAAAATAAAATCAACATGTGACGAACATGGAGAAAAGCAACCAAGGTAAGTTTGCTCCTAATTGTCTTGGACCCTACATCATAACTCACAAGTATGGCTCAAGAACTTATCATTTGTCTTCTCTCAAAGGAAAGCCAAAACTTGAACCTTTAAATTCCTTACACCTATGACCATTCTTTTGTTAAATAAGTGTCGCTTCACCTCATGTTTAACTTGATGTCATCCCTTGATCACCCCTATTACATGCATTTCCCTTCCTCTTAACCCTTAATCCTACACACTTATTTAACTTATGAGGTGCTATGGTTTTTCCCTCAAAGTGGAAAAATACTAAGCCTCTATAGCCTTATCCATGACTAAAAGTAGAAAAAAAAAGTGGGTTATGTAGATAAGGTATAAACTCTCAGGTCATGATCCTCAACGTAGATTGCTCCCTTAAAGGATAGTTATTTAAACTCAAAACTAAATGCTTAGACCACTCCATAGAAGGATGGATAGGCCAAGATTTGTTCTCAAATGGAAATACAAATAAAACTATTCTTTTATTGAACAACTTCATATGACCTCAACACATACAAAATCCCATTATAGGCTTCTCGCATTGATCAGGTTACACACAAAAAAAAAATCTTTAAATCATGGACTTGCCTATAGTCACTCTCGATTCACACATAGTAGTGGCATACCATCCCCACTTTGAAGGTTATGGTACCCAAACACTTTCACTCATTTACACTTTTTTCCCTCAAATTATTTTAAGGGACTTTGAACTCACTTAACACAAGGTGAACATGACACTTCTCTAACAAACAAAATGGTCCAATGATGTAAATCATGAAAGAGGCTCATATTATTGAGCTTATTTATGTTGTGATTATGGTCTTTTCCAATACATGATCATTCTACCTCTTTATTTTCCATCCAAATCACATGTCGATCGCTCTATTGAGATGAAAATTTCATATAAACACTATCAAGCCTACTCCCTTTATTTTAATCATACACCATCACAAATATGGAAAAATATTAAAATAAATTAACATGACCAACCTATTAATTTTAATCAGACACCATCACAAAGATGGAAAAATGCTAAGATGAAGCTAACAAATCAAATCTGCATATACCATCACACATATGGAAAATGCTAGTCTAACTCAACTAACATGCTCAACATTAACATAAAAATAAAATGATCATCCACATCAACATCATCACAATCATAATAAATTCATCTCAAAATCATAATAAATATACATCTCATATATATATATATATATATATATATATATATATATACTCTCAACATACATGTACATCAATACATCATCACAATATCATTTCTCTCTTAAAATATACATCTCTCATCTTCAGCTCATAGGCCAATATGTATATAACATATATGACAAAAGCAAACTATAGAACTCAAAGTCCTCAAGACTCTCTATGTGGTCATGAAGAAGTAGTGTCATCACCACTATCTACATCTGTATGAGCTAAAAGCTATGGTATGCATCAATGATCTCTCCTACTCTCTAACTCAGTGTACCTCTAAATCTATGGGAACTCCCTGATGGCCCTCTCATAATAAGAAATATCATCAAGGGCAGTAGTATACCTTTCCATAGATATATTCTATAATGGTCCCATCACATCTATTGAAGGCCTAGCCTATACTGGTCCCTGTGACAGAGGAGGAGGAGTAGCCTAACCTGCTGCTCTCAAGTTATCCCTCTCTATTATTAGTGCAATACCCTGACCCTATAATACCTTGATCTAGCCCTGTAATGCCCTGAACTATCTTTGCAATGTCACCACCTATCCTTATAAAACTAATACCTATGGGTAAGTTATATCTTGAGCCTACACTACTACATTTTGAGCCTGCCTTGCTACATCTTATCCCTATATCACTGCATCCCATGATTGTATATCTACATCTCTCTCTCATCAAACCCTACAAATCTAGTGGTGGCCTTCTAACCTCCACTATGGGATGCAAACTTGTCCACCAAGCCATATATGCCACTATACACCCTATATCTACTACACCTAGCTCTACTGGTAACTCCTCAAAATCTAGCCCATCTATCTCTTATGGTAAGTGTAGGGATACCTCTATATCATCCCTCTTATATTGAGGGAAGGTATGGAGTACATCCTATAGTAGGTCAAACTACCTCGTGACCCATGCCATGGGTACCATCTCTAGCTCATTAACTCATCTCCCTTTAACCCATAATGAGCTTTGTAAGCCAACCAGCTACTCTACCTATCCTTTGAATGAAGGGTATGTCAAGTAGGGTCTCCACATAATGTCTTCAGGGATCAGACCCTTTAACATTCACCTATAATAATCAATATGATGCACTATGATGTCTACTCGGGTCTGGGCCACCCATCTCTCCACCATCTAAAACCCACCCTGAAGCCAGCTATAATCATGTTAGGTAGTCCCAATGGTCATGTCACTATGATGTGCTCATATGTCTAATAGTGGATTAAATGCCTAACACATAAACTGTATCATCATCATAGTCTCAACCCCCATAGATCTTTGTATAACTATGTCAAAAATATTGGTCCCCATGTAAATATAGTCCACTACTCAACCATCTATGCTAAAACACCTGCCAATGCAAACAAAAATCTCCCACCATCTACATCTAGTAATGCATACACATTAATCCCTATCATCATTAGTATGCTCAGTCGATGATGTTCCTCATCAATAATATATTGTGGCTTGTATACAAAGCTCACTGAGTGATAGGTCACCTCACTAACATGCTCTCCAAATAATACCACCATGTGAATATCATGCTCCTCTCTTAAACATTATAAGAGCTCTTCACCCTGGAGTGAAAACTATAAAATCCTATATACATCCTCTTGATTCACTATCAACTTTCTAGTCATTAGATGGTAGGCATTGGTGGTATGATCCCACCTCTTGATCAATGCTATCATCAAATTCACATCTCATGCAACTCTACAATATTGTCACACTCCCCCTAACCCTATGGCTGTCATGTGCTCCCACTCATCTAGGCTGACATCCCTCCTCATCCACATCAATACATCGGTAGGTGATCCCATAACATTAACTCCAACCTAGATTGCATCTATATACACATAAATCAAGTCACATAATTTATAATATAATCTCTCACCACCTTTTTCCCTCCTCTTTGGGAGAACTATATTAGTCTGAATCCCTCTATTAGGCTATGTAGGAAATACTCAATCAACATGGGGTCTTCTAAGGTTAGCTCAACCATATACCCACCTAACTATCTAGCCCACTCTCTCCTCTCTACCCTAGACTTCATTTTCTCTCTCTCTTTACCCTAGGATTCACTACCTCTTTCTCCACCCTAGGCCCAACTACCTATCACAAATCTAGGCCTCATGGGTTATATCCCTAACATTTGACCCTATGACCTATCTTTTAAGCCCTAGGTTTCCTGACCTATCTTGAACTACCTTTTTTACCCATTTCCCCTAGCACACTTTTAACCATACCTTAGATATTTTTCCTTGGGTTCTGGGAGAACTACATTAGCTTGAAGCCCTCAACCAAGCTATATAGGTAGCACTCAATCGATATGAGGTCTTCTAAGGCTAACTTGGCCATTAGGTTAGTTGACTACTTTAATTAGGGATCCAAATTGACTTTTTCTTCTAGTTTGGGTTCTTCATAATCACTGACATCGATTTTTTATGCTAATATTAGTGATTGGTGTTAGTTGATGTTGGTAGCTAGCTACCAACATCAGCATTGTATCAGTCAATGTCGATGGACCCCACCAATGTTGGTGACTAGGTCAGCCCTAGGGCCAAATGACCTATCTCCCAAAATTCACTTTTACCATAAAAACCTACCCCACATCCCTCCCAAATTACATTAAACCCAACCCACCTCATTTAATACCCACCTCAACACCTTTTTCTACCCAAACTTTAAATTTAGGCAAACTACCTAACTCAAATTTCAAATCAAATCATAGTGGATCTTACATCATCTCTCCATCTCCTCTAGGATAACACAACTAGCTCTTATGGTGACATGCCTCTCATTAGGTCCCCTCTTAGCTCTACCATCTCAGTCACTCTTAGATCTCTTTTTCTCTCCAATCAAATGTTGTAAATGAGTTCTGGTGGGCCACCGAACCCCTTTTTGTCAAGTTTGGTCACTCATCAATGTGGGTAGACTTAACCTAATCCATCAATGTTGACAATATTTCTCACTAATATCAGCAACCTTACCCTAAGCCACTGATGTTGGCATTATTTACTATTGACATTGGCAACATAACCAATGTTAGTACCATTGCATTAGAATTTCCACCAACTACAACCCTTTAGACTCTACCCATAATCTAGGCAAACTTGGAGATCACGTATATTTCCCTAACTATGAAAGCCAACTTGGAGAGATCACATGTATCTCCCCAACCACAATAACCACCTTTGGATATCACTTAAATCTCCACCCATGACGACTTGCTTAGAGATCATGAATATCTCCTTGTTCATTGACCCTTTTACACCAACCTTACATTTCTTGTCTTGACCACTTATGTTATCCCACTATAGTTGGCTATTGTACACACACATGTATATTAGGTGTTTTGGATGGTGACCAATCTTGTCCTATCACATGTAACCTTTTTGTATTTTCTAGGGGCACTTCCTCCCTCAAATACTTGGGACACAACTAGTTGGAGCTATAAATTTTATTGTTTTGACCTTATCAGCTATCACATACAAGATGTACTTTGGTTATTTCTATTCAAGTCCTCCTCAACCTTCCCTATTCTTGATTTTGTTGACTATAGCTCATGGTAGTAAATGCACAAGTAGTGATACCATGTTCTCTTCCACTCACATAATTCACTTATCAAATCGGTACCTAATTCTAATTTCTCCTCCATTGATTCCTATTTTGAGGGGGGATACTTCATCCAATACCTCAAACATCTAACTCTTATTTTTGTCTTGTTAATTTTCAATGCAAATTATAAGATAAAAGGGGCAAATGTAGACACCAAAATTATGTCACACACATGCATAACTCCCTATGTTGAAACCCCACTTGAGCCCTTTTTCAATAATAATGATTAGCCTCCCTAACCCATGTTTTTACCCCTCACATATTTAATTAATTTAAAATATTTAATTAAGTTAATTAAAAACATATTTTGACACATTTTCCTAAGACTAATTCTCACTTGATGAGTCACTTCAAGACTTAGTCCCCTTATCCTAACTACGCAAGACTTGTTCACACCCAAAAAATAAAATCCTAACTAGCTATGTCCTTCTTAACCTCCTATTTCTACCATTTTGTAATAGATACCACACTTGGCACAAGAAATAATAGAAAATAGGCTATAGATAGTACTTTTACCTATTCTAATGCCATTGACATTGGTCAACCCATGGTTGATGTCAGTGAAATCACTGACATTAGTTATATAATCCAAACTCTAAACTAATGTTTAGATCAGAAAAAATCAATAAAACTCATTATTATTTGCATACAAGGTTTTAGAATTCAAAATTTGACATCTTGACTTACTATTATCTTGTATAAGTCAATCCAAATTTAGAACCAAGCTCTTGAGAACTAGCAGTACCTATTTGTTGTCTCTATTTAAGGCATCAATTTGGCCTACCTAATAAGAACCATCCATTTAAAACTTATCATTCAGTCACCACTGTAGCTAAGTACATCACTTATTTTGTAAGTCTTTAAGTAGTTACTTTGAAACTCCTTTATATCTACTATTTATTGCTTTTACACATTCTTGATCGAACCTTGTGAAGGAGTTGTAAAGCTTCTTCACTTGTTTCTCCTTATTCTAACACACCAAACCTCTAACCAGATCCATCCAAACACTACTCTCTCTCTCTCACAACTCTCCCCTAAACTTTCAGACCTGACCAAAACCATTTCCCAGACCTAGAAAAGCCTTCTACAAACTCTTAGGCAATTATTGCCCCTAATAACATCAATAGCCTAATCAATATCAGTCACATTTTCTCACTAACTTTGGTAGCCTAAATGATATTAGTTACTTCCCCACTGACCTTGGCAGCTTAACTGATGTAGGAAACTATGGATTTCTTAACCCTTCTAAGACCTACCCAAATAAATTCTAAAATACCAACTAAATATATCACCTACACTTTATTAATTTTTGATGCACTTAGGTTACAAATAATATTAACATTATCTCCCTTTATCTCTCTTTTTTCCTCTTTCTTAGTTATTTATTACTCTTTTGTCTCTCAAAAGTAGAATGTCATCTCTAAGGAAGTTTGACACTTCCTAGAATAAGCACATAGCTTGGTAGCCCACTCATATATCTACTAATAAACATTTTGTGGTAGTGCTTTCTTACATACAGGTAGTCCTCCCTAGCCAAAGAGGAGTGCTCACAATGTTTGGATACAGTACAAAAACCAATTTGGGTTCTTTCAAATCACTTATCCCTATCATTCTTCTATGTTTTTTCTTTAGACTTGAAATAGACAAATTTTAGTGAAACATGAGATCTACCATTTTGTACCCAAAAATTTTGATGAGCTTTAGAGACACTATATTGAGGCTTGATCTATTGTTTATAGGGACACATTTCACTTTATGCCACTTTATATAAACTTCTATGTAAAATTGATTATTATGGAGTAGGACAAGGGAAGACATATCACTTTGGTTGAATGTGACTTGTTGGGATGGAGTTAGGTGTCCAACCAAAGCTTGAAATTTATTAGGGGATATGTCACTAGCAATAGTGGATTGGGTTAAAAACTTATTCAAAATGTTCTTGTGTATTATTGACATTCATAATAAATCTAAAATAGAAATTTTAGTTGGTGTCTTATATAATTGTTTCACAATATCAAACTTCATGTTTTGGTCAATGGTGAATGGTTTATTTCGAGTTTGAATGGTTAGTTGGATAATAGGAAAAGTGGTAATGTTTACAGACCTGGGATAGTAATATTTGACCTCTGAGTTGTGATTACATAATCAAGATTAGATGATGGACCATAATTGCTAATAGATATTAGGAATAGTGTGGGACTAGATAGGATAAGTCTCATTTGTCAGTACACTTGTATGTGGTCACGTGGCAAGGGTGAGCTATCAGTATAAGGTCTAAAAGTGGAAGTCTTGATTTTATAGTTCACTTGTGTGTGATCCTACGTTAAATAAGGATTATCCATGTAATTTGGTTGAGTGGTATTGTTTAGCAATGGTCTAGATTGATTAGTGCTCAGTCTAGGATTAATGGAGATGATATTAACACTACCCCCTATAATATGACCTATAACCCTGTTGTAATCATGTGAAAATGCATGGTAGGTTTGTTAGTTTTTACCATTCTAACCTTGGTTTTGTCCATTATTTTGATGTTGTGGGTCCTACTATTGATTATACTAATTCAATTGGTTCAACCTTTGATTTTGATATTGTTGATTTTGTTATTGCACCGACCAATATTATTGTTGTCGTTGATGATTTTTATGTTATTGATGTGTGTTATGTTTTGGAAAGGGGTTTTGATAAATCCTAAGAGTTTGAATGGAGGTGGAAGAACCATTATCTAATGTTTTCTCCCTATTATCCAACATATTCTCAATCAAATGCTTGATTTTCACACATTTTCATAGATTATGCTCATTGAATTGATGGCATTCATAGAATTCATTTTCATGGTACCAATCAAGATAAGGAATTCCTTATGGATAATTCTTTGGTATAGGCCAACTTATCAGATTAACAGTGCCAAGTTTATGAAATATAGACTCAATAGGCTCTCCCAGGTCACTAAAGACATGATGCATAAGCATAGTTCTTGTTGGAGGAGGGGTTTGAAATGGTAAAGGTTATTGCATTTGTTGCATGGGTCTTGGTTGTGTTTACAAAATTGGTTGGGGAGGTTTTTGGGTAGGATTAAGTTGAAAAGTGGTGTAGATGATGTTTGCACTATTTGGATATGATATAACTTGGTTACTCCATTACCCACAACATTCCTATTGTGGTTTAATTGCTTTGGTCTATCTTGGTTATTGTCATGTGATGATTGTGATTCTTGAACTTGGATTGGATGTTGTTTTGGCCACTTACCTAATTAGTACCTTGATTTTGATTAGATGAAGTAAGCTTGGTGATTCCTTTATTAATAAAGGCTCACTTAATCACAAGATTTTGTTGATGATTTCCTTGAAATTGTATGCACATTGTAGTTTTAGATGATAAGTTATCTCACTATGCTATTTTTTATTAAACATAACAGCTAATTATTTATCTATTAAACTATGAGTGAATCAACTTGCAAGGGATCTCCATTGCTATAGATAACTTGAAAAACTCTCACTGGATTTTTATTTTGCTTGTGTCAAGTCAACCAATGAAATATCATGTTCAAGATTATAATAAAAGTGTTGCATAAACTTATCAAAAAGATCATCAAAATCTATTACTAAATTCTTGGGCAACTTTAAAAACCACTCCAAGGCTTATCCAGCCAAGGTACCTGGAAACAACAATAAAAGGTATATATCGCTATATACCACTGGTTGACATTCAACAAAGAACTCGATTAAATTTTGGTAGTTTGTATCCAAGAGAAAATGGTATTTTCAAGTAATCCATGTTGAATGGATAAGAACACACATCATCCAACTTAAACTATTTAGTCTATTTCCCAACTTGAATGGCAGCACTTGCATCCTTCATCTGTTACAATTCTTGGGATAAGAAACTAGAAGGAACACTGGTTAGAGGGAGAACATTGGTTTGGGTAGATGGTTGGGAGGTCACAAGTGGGATACTTTGATTAGGGTATGATGGATATATCTATTGGGGTATATTGTCTTGGTTGGGAAATAGACTAGGAATATGCATACGTGGATTAAGATGTACTTGGAATTATACATTTGGTTATGTAATATTCTAGTTTGGTTTGGCTACAAAAATTTAACTTAGAGGATTTTGTAGTTGGAATGGAGGGATATAACTCTACTGTACCTATTGTGGTTGAAAAGGGACATGTTGCTGACTAGTCAAACCTTGCTATTGAGTGGGAACTTGTGAACCAAGACCTTATCTCTAAACTTGTGGCACATTTTGAACTGATTATTATCTAGTAGGTACTTGAGAAACATGGGAGCCTCTTTTTTTCATGAATCCCTATTGAGAAGTTATTTTATGTTAAATAGTCAACATCTATTGCTAACCAATATTTACACATTGTTGGCTAGTCATCATTTGGTTTTGGATTGGTACACTAGTCTATGACTGAAGAGGTATGTTTGTCACTACTTGATGAGGTGAAATATTAGTTGCCCTTTATTGAGGTGGTAATACATTTATCCTCAATTACATTGGTACACTAGATTGTGCCTAATGTTTGGGAATACTACTCATCACTTGTTGAGGAGTAGGATTTTTCACATTCTATTGTTGAGGCATGACATTAGTTACTAGTTGATTACCTAATCTTATTCGTTGCATAGTTAATGAAGTAGTTGGTTGAGGTTGGGATGTTGAAACTCCTACTCCTTAATTTGGAGAACCACTTGTAGTGTTAACTAAAGGCACATTTTGTTGACTAGTTATTTTTGTATTAGTACCACTTTGATTTGGATTGGATGTTGCTTACACATTATCCACTATATTTTGCTCATTATTCTACATAGAAGAAAAAGACACTTCTTCAATAATGGGCATATATATCAAGTTGTATATTGAAGTGTTTTACATAAATGGATCTGAACTCTAATTATCTTGACTAATTAACCCTAACAAAACTCCTATTGAAGTAACTAAGTCAATAAGAGGTTTGCTCACCATGGTCATCTGATTGAAATTATGTGCTAGATTTATGGAGGTTTGGTATGCCATCTAAATTTGGTTAAAGTGGTCTTCCATGAGGTTTTTTCCTTTGTTAGGCATATTGGGATACTGATATGTTATTTGGACTAGAGCCAAAGGATTTCTAGAAGAAGCCTATTGATCATAAATTATGTTGGGGGGAATTCTTACTAGGCTTGGTAAATTATCAAGGGGGAAGTTTGCTAGAAACTTGGCCCCTACCTATATGGCTTGAACCAAACTCTCATCTTTATTCTCCAATAAATGATGCTCAAACAAAAATGGGTCATATGTGGAAGGCATATTAGTAGGGCATGAATGTTGAAGAATTGGTTCATCAATTATGGGTGTTATAGCTAGGTATTATGTAGTTTATTCTTGGTCTTGTTCTAAATAAGGTGGTGTATTAACCAAATAGTTAGGCAATGGATCTTAGTTTTATGCCCCTAATTGAGTAGTTAAGAGGGATACAAATCCATCTCATAAATAATATTATCTGCATAGGGGTCTTGCACCATTTCTTCCTATGTAACAACATTAATAATCCTTGGATTGTACATGAGTCCACTACAAGTGTAGGAGTACATGTTGGGATCCATAGTCAATGCTTTGAAATATAAAGGTAAGAGAGTTCTACAAACTCTAAAAGGCCAATGTCTAAAATTTGATGTTTAAACTTGGTTTAAATTCATCAAAAGGATCAAAAGGTTTATGTAAAGATTTGTGATAACTCAAGCTAATGTTAAGTTTCTAATGTTATACATCTTACACAAAAAATATTAAGTAAATGAACAAAAAATCAAAATGCCAAATGCTAAGGTCAAAGTGTTTCAAATCAGTCTAATCTAGGAAAATTAAAAGTTATTAAGTCTTTTGGCCAAACACGGTGTCAAAAGCTAGACTTTGAAAATAGATGAAATTTTTAATCTAATGGATTTGAAACACTTCTAACAAACACTAGGCATTTGATTCTTGGACATGGAATCGATCAAATAGGTATAAGGTATGAAAAAAGTCACTTTAGAGATAGTTTATTTTCTCACAAATAATGGTATAAAACTTCATTCTTCTGACAAATAAGCTAGACAAAATTTGAACAACGTAATTATGCTAGACAAAGGTTCACAAAGGTATACTTAGATTGGTTTAAAAATCTAGGAACAAATTTAAACTCTATGCAAGAGGGCCTATGAAATAATATCTAAAATGTTTTGGGTAGCGTAACAACACTAGACTACCCAAAATATGTGACAAAAATGCTTGTTTCAAAACTATCTAAGGCAAAGATAATTTATCACAAATTTGACAATATAACACTACCTTTCTTGACTCGAAATTTTATGGTGCATAGACTCAAAGTGCAAGTGTTTAACACAAAATGACTTAAGTCTATCAAGTGGTGATAATGATCATAAGTCTTAAAAAGCCTTCAACCCAAATTGGAAATTGAACCTAAGTTCCCTCAAGTTTAGTGCAAATGGTGAACCCACTGAACAAATCAACTATATAAACTTATAAAGGCGCAATTTCAAATTTAGATTATAAATCAAGGAATTAAACAACTTTGGCAAAGGTCTAGACTCAATTGGGTAGCATAAATACACCAAAGTGGATGATATGACTCCAAGTTTTGATGAATTTTGAACAAGGAAAATTAATGATTCATGTGGGTAGCATAACACCTCCTTGTTTAAAACAATTTTGGGACCATGTGTTTGGTTTACATCATTTGTTTACACCAATTTTTGACTCCAAACAAGAATTTAATATAGGACAAAACTAACTAATTAATTGATCTTAGATCTTAAATTGACAAGGTTGCTTGGTATTATTATAATCCCTCAATTTACATCATTTGAGAGGATTTTAAATGTTCATCCAAAAGTAAATGTGCATTACATATTAGGGTTTTTACACCCCCCCCCCTCTCTCAAATGACAATACTATAAGATGGACCTTACATCACACCTTGCATCAACAATACTTCCATGACAAGTGGCGATTTGTCTAAGATTTAAAAGTTTTTGACCGTTCTAGGGGATTCAATTACATAATGACTTTCACATCAAATAATACAAAAAGCATGAATTTTAGGTCTGTATCACTTGGATTATTGTAAAAATGTCTAGTCCTTTTTGCAACCACTACATCTTGATGTTCACTCAATGTAGTGTGATGTCTAAAGTTCTACTACGTCTCATGTACAACTCCAATATGGAGCCAAATGAATTCAATTTTAGGAGATGAAACCCTAGGTTAAATATTCCATAAAGAGCTCATGGGAGGTAATGATGTCCCCCTCATAAGCCAAGTTTACTTGAAATAAATAAAGCATAAAATAGAAAGACTTTAGGTTCATTGTCAAGGTCACCCAATAATTTTGTGAGTTTTTGGGGAGTGATTTAGATGACATTCTTTCTATGCCTTAGACTAAGCAATTTGCAATAGGAATGGTGATTTTGATTCTAAGGGTTCCCTAAAGGGGACAAACAAAAGAGCATACACTCAATACCCCTCTCTTTGATAAACAAAACTAGATCAAGTAATTATTGAAGACAAACATGATGAGTGTGTTCAATTTTAATCCCAAATGAAAGATTTGATGGTGTTAATTTGACCCCTTGGTCTTAAAATTGTAAACTTTGAAAACTAATGCTAAAAAATTAATCACATAAATGTTACATTAAGCATAAAAATAATGTTCCTAGCTCATTTTAAAGCATGCAAAAGATGATCTAAACATGTTTTAGCAATTTTCCAAGCTAGTCTTATAACAAAAATGTTAGTATGTCTTTTAGCCTTCAAGTTACTTTAAGTTTAAAATATTGAAATTTGAAAAATGAAGTCTTGGTTTTAACACAGTAGTGCATTACCACTACTTGATAGAGTAATCCCACTACTTGCAAGACAATCCCATAACTTTAAGAGTTGTGGTATTATAACTAACCACTAACCATTTAGTCATAACATCATGACTTTGAATGACAATCCTGATACTTGTAGGACAATCCCACAACTTTAAAAGTTGTGGTATTTGTAAACCATAAATAGTTTGGTCATAATACCATGACTTGGTTTGACGATCCCACTAGTAGCAAGATAATTCCACCACTTCATGAGTTGTAGTATTGTCACTTAACTGCTAATAGTTAGACAATACCATGACTCGATTAAGCAACCCCATGAGTTGAAAAATAATCCCATGACTTATAAATTAGTGGTATTGTTAACCCTTGCATAAAAACACAAAGTTAGTCAAAATAACAAAGCACAATACCGCGAGTCTGAATGATAATACCACAAGTTGCAGGACAATCCCATGACTGTCTAGTCAAACCCACCACTTATATAAAAATGTGTTTTTCTTGATTTTTTTCACTCTTTTGAGTCTCCCACTCCAATATTTTTCATTAAAAAATTGATTGAGTTTATTGAGGGAGCATTGTGATCAATTTTGTGAAGCTATTTGGTACTATCAATTATGTCATTATGTGATCCAGGAATTTGACTAAGAAGAGGAGATTAGTATTGTGTTAGTGACAAAATGAACAAAGAAAATTGACAAAAACACACTAAAATAACACCTTAATGCCTAGTTACTAGGGTGAGATTAATAATAAAAACAAATGACAAACATAAATAAAAAGTAAGGAAAAATAAGAATCCTTCACCTTCCTTGGATGTTCTAAATGCTTTTGTAGTAGAGGCTTGCTCAACTTGTGCTCATGAAGTATTCATCAAAGGAGGCTTGGATACCTCCATCTCTCCTCAGCACCTTTGGCTTGTGGCTTGGTTTTTAATCAATTTGTCATGGTAACACTAATTACAATAGCTTTTGGAATCATTTATGCATTATAACTTTGCATTATCAAGACCTAAATTCATATGGCAAGGCCTCCTATTTATAGATTTTTACAAATGGATAAAATCAAACTAAACCATGAATATCAAGATTGAGATGTGTGGCTAAGTATTAATCCAATTTTTAAATTAAAATTCATAAATAGGTTCATCAATATTTGGGATAGAGAAGCAATTAAGAGGCATAGAGGGCATGAATCTTGATATTTGTGGTATTTATGGCCTAGAGATGTCTTCCTAGGAAATGAGGTCACGTAATGATATAGATATTCAATATTCATTTATAAAAAAAATTATTCAATAAGTTTCCATGTAATTATTAATTAGACTCTAATTTGGTTTAATTAGCTCTTAAGCATGATTAAGCACTTTGTGCACAACTTACTTAAATTGATCAGAATACCTTGTTATTGATCTAAAATTTGAATGTATTGGAATTGGAAGTCAATGTCAAATGCATTGGATCCATTATCCCATTTAGAATTTTAACAACAAAAAATTACAAAGGCACATGTCTTGTGCAAAAGATTTGGTAGGAAAGAGAAATCCAAAGCACCCAGGTGCAAAATTGGCATTTTGACTTGAAATGATCTTATCAAAGTTAGCTAGCCAATAAATTACATTAAATAATTTAATGTTACTCTATCCAAAATAATCACTTGAATATTTTATTTTTAAATATTTTAATTTGATTTAGTGTTTCTAGGCCAAATTGTGCATTTTAGTGAAAATTGATCAAAACCTTGATTGGAGGTCATTAGTGGCCAGATTTAGGTGTCTAAAAGGGTTATATCTATACATATATTAGCTATAATTATTTTATGTATGTTTAATTTCATGTTTATTACACCCATTTTATTCCAAAATATTTGGTGAGCACTAGGTTGGATTTTACTTTACTTTATATTTACTTTGTGAATATAGAAAATATTGGCAATTTGACCTGTCAAGGCCAAAGTCCAACCCTTGTAATTGAAAATTTTTCTTGGTAATCATAGTGTCCTTAAATATCATGTTAATATTGAGTTATTAATTTCCATTTTCATAGTTTCAAGTGTCATTCTAAGGTTTTGATAGAGTTTCAAGTGGTTCTGTGATCTGAAACTGCTCTAATGAAGATGGTGAAAAGATGATAGTTTTAGATTATGGTAAAAATAGGTTTTGAAGGGACCCCAAAACCCTGTACAAGGAGAAAGATAGCCATTAAATCACAACCAGATTAACACAAGAACCTGATTACAGAAAAGAACCAAAGCCAGGTTTTACAGGGACCTGTTACCAACAAATAAGACCATGAAAAAATAGCTGTCAAAACACTGATCTGAAAGTTAACCAAATGGAATAGCAAGCTTCTAGACCCATAACCAGCAAACCAAAAAAAATACTGGTTTACAGCCCCCAAAAAACCAATCAGCAGAAAGGGACTTTGGATGATTCTTTTAAATTCAAATTTTTCTTTTTGCATGACCGAAGATTCATATCTAGAGGAGGGACCAAAGGCTTAGACTTCTTTCTTCTGACTGCTATCCAACCATCTTCTACCTTAGCTGCCTCAACAACCCAAGCCTCAAAAGATAATGATCTTTGGACACTAGTAGGCATAAACTCCTTATGACAGTCAAACACAGTCTGGCTCTTAGAAAGATCCTCCAAAACAAGGGAAGAGACCACTACCTCCTCCTCAGGCTCAGCTGTGTCACTAACTGCAGCCTCCTCAGAGGCTTCATTTGAATGATTCTCCAGTGATTCCTCTTCATATTTTGATTTGGATTGCAACCTTTCCTCATTCTCGGTCTCAGATTCTGTTGTTGTTTCCAAAGGTAGTTTGTCTATGCTGTGTTTAGAGAAATCCTTTGGCCACCAAGAAGGTGAACGTCTGGAATTGGTTTTCCCAACAACACAACAAGCAGCAATATGTCCCATCTGGTGACACTTCCTGCACCTAAAAGGGATCCCCTCATAATCCAAGATTTGTGTCCAATTACCCCTTGGGGAATCAATGCATATCACCTCAGGAAGGCCCTTTGAAACATCCAGATCAACCAGAAATTGTGCACATGTCGAATGGTGACTCTTCGTACTGTCTTCTTCATATAAAAACTCCCCTATTGCATTTCCAATGGTTTTATAAACTTCCTCTTGCCACAAATGTATCGGAAGATAAGGGAGCCGCACCCATATAGGGATCTTGTTAAAGGATTCCGAGAGAGGATTAAAATCCTTATGCCAAGGTTTGGCCATAAGAGGAAATCTGCCCTGCCAAGAAAAATTATTGTGACACAATATAGACTTCCTATCTTCAGGGATTTGAAATATTACTATGAAAAAACCCCTAGTGCAAGGCTGGATTTGACCATCTTTAATTTGCAGCCAACTCTTAGCAATCCAATTTTGTAGATCTACAAAAGAGGGCCGTGAAAAGATGATAGTTGATGAGCTGTCATGAAATTTTTATAGCATAATTAAGTATATGGAAGGTATGAAATGAGATATAAACTTTTAAAATGTGATAAAAATTCATAAAAATTATATTTTAAACATTTTATAAGGCTATGATATGCTTTTATGACATTCAATGGCATTTTTCCTTTGTAAAACTATGTTTATATTACCTATAAGGACAATTTTAGGATTTAAATGTTAAATATAAGTCAAAAATATATTAAAATACAATTTAAAAATCCTTTAAACACATTCATATTTATGAATTTACTTTATTCATAAGGTTTCATACTTTGATAAGGTCATTTAATGTAACTTTAAACCTAAAAAGGGTCCTTTTGAGCTCACATGTGCCAAATTTTGGCCCAAAAGCATTTAAAATAAGTCAATAATTGTCCTAAATTGTTTTATTAATATTTTTATTCTATTAATTCCCTAAATATTGTGGTTATAAGTTTAAAGTGTGAATAAAAGGTAAAAACAAACCATTTTCAATGTATTTTCCATGCAAAGCATAGTATCGTATGGCTTTTCTCTATAGCTGAAGATAAGAGAAGGAATAAAAGGTAATATCAAGTGTTATAGAATAATTTCAATGAAATAATATTAAAAATAGGCCCAAAACTGATTCCCTTTAGTCATGTTTCTTATTTACACATAGTAAGAGCCCTTCAGGTTTGTAGGAGGTATGACCATGAGAGAGAAAATCTAGGTTTACAATTTTGGCCAAAGAAAGTGGACTCAAAGAGCATCCATATATGGAATTTTTTTCTCAATTTGATAATATATCCTTCATGAAACATCTCTTTTAAGTCAAGGCACTCATTATGGCTCTTTCATCCAAGTAGGTAATCAGTTTTCCTAAATTTCTTTTCATTAGGGCATCACAACAAAAAATTTCAAGATCATGAAGCTTCTCAAGGGAAAATTTTCAATTTTTCATGGAATACATCAGTTATTTTCAACACATGTCAGGGTAAAATAAATATAATGAAGATAAAAGAGTGAAAATCTACAGTATACATGCATGTGAAGAAGAATTATACAGTCTAGGAGAGAGAAAGAGCATCAAAGATTTATTGGATTCTTGGTAGGGGTATCCTTCATCTTATTATGTTTTCTAAACAAGGTTTCCAAATATATTCTCAAAAAAATTCATATAAATAATGCCATCATTATTTCCTTAACATCTCCATTGGAATCACTATTTAACAAATGTTAAGGTTTTCTAGCATCTGTTAAGGTTTTTTATAGACTTCTAGGTTTCAATTTCACCCTCTTATCCTCCTTCAAAAGGCCTCCAAATTGATATGTGTGGTGGAGGATATGATCATTCTTACATAGGACTCTTAAAATTTGCCTATACATACTTATTATGTCCTTTTCCATCCCAATTTTGGTCGATCCACATATCACTATCTTTCACTACCATTCTCACTGTGATCATGGTCCTTTGCACTCTCCATTCATGGCTTTCCATCTCCCTTTCCCATCATCCCCCATTCCACTCATCTCCATCTCATCAATACATTAAAAAAAGGATTCAAGGAGTGATCAAATCTTCATGATCATTTATTTTTGGTCTATAGGACCTTGAAACCATGCTAAATAGTCAAGAAGGAAACCTATAACCAATACAAGCACAATCAAGATTTTGTCATGAAAGTATAAATGCAAGAGAATGATAGGAAATGCATCCTATTAAAGATAATTTCTAAATATATCTCCTCAAATTTTTAGTATTTTTATGGAAAAGGATCATACCCATGATGTATGACTTCCTTAAGGCCAAATTCAGTTGTAGTTTGTATAAATGGTATAAGCACAATCATCTATAGTTGTCAAAGAAGGACACATTCATTTTTGAAGGTTAACACCATGGTTAAACTATATGAGTGAATTTGGTAAGTATTGAATGTTTCTTAACCCATAATATGACTTAAAATCATGACTCATCCAAGGACATAGTAATATTCTTGCAATAAAGTGTCTTTTAAGACACCTACAAGCTTGTTCTTAATGTCAAAACCTACAATAAGTGTCTTGGCAGTCTAGACCTAAGGCTTATATATGTTCTTGGTGCCTATTTAGGCTATCAAAATACATAATAAATATGTATTTGATATCCTAAATGAGGCATCTCAAGAATAATACATGTCTAAGTTCTTGAGTGGCTTAAATAACACAAGAAGAGACCTACAATTAGCTCTAAAGAATACAGTCATAAGCCAAGGAGTTCTAGCAAACCAATGAAGAGAGGTTGACCTTCAAGTAGGTGATTGAAAATAATTTATATTAGATAATACATAGTTATAAGGAATATTTAACACCTTTTAGTGTGTTTTCAATATCTCAAAGTCCTAAAATATTGTTATAGTTTGTACGAAGACCTACAATCAATAAACGCATAGTCAAGTATATCTTAAGAGAGAGGTTTATTTTCAAGAAAGAGGTATAGAGTGATGAGAAAGTTTGTTTCAAGGTGTTGATTATATAATTTCATCAAAGGTACCCTAGGAATGGATAAATATCAAAATAAGGTTATTTCTATGAATTCATCACCTGCAGCTGGATAATAGTCAGCTTCAAACATGTTGATAGTCAAACATTGAGATTGTAAGGTCTTATCATTTTCCTTAGGTTCATAAGGTTTATATCATGATGAAGAGTATAATGTAAAGGTAAAAATATTATATATATCCTAAATTTAAAATTTCACCAACACTTAATCATATTCCTCATGAAAATCACACCTAAAACCATCATCTATAGGCCTATCTCCAAGCTTATAACAAGTGGTCTAATGAGAGAATTGGAGTTTCATGGTATAATTATGGAGTTTTATGCTCAAGATAATTTTTAATAAGATAAATTATAATTAAATGAGACCAAAGGATCAATATGAGGCTCTAAACGTTGCTATAATCAACATTCAACCTTAAAATTGCACTCTACAACCATACAAGTGTCATTTTCTCTCACACAGTCATGTACTATCAATATACAATACAAGATGCTTCCAGTCAAGAGTGACCAATGAAATGATTTATTAAATTCAATTAACTAATATTATATCCAAAACATTCTTCAAAGTGACAAAACCAACACCAATAATATGAGGATGATAGTAAATAAGTTTGTATGAGCTATCTTGAGTAAGGACTGTGTAAGGCCTAGAAACTTTACAATAAGAGTCAATATGTTTGAGGAAGAGACAAGAAGAAAATTTAAAATGATTTTAAGGTCTAAAAATAACCAATAAGGATAAAATATTACCAAATACCTTAATTTATCATAAATAACTGCCTACAACAATGATAGAATGCAGTCATAACAAGGATTCTTGAGGAGCTAAGGTTTGATATAAGTTACATAAGGTTAAAATATGATTAATGAAGGATGAAACCAATTAAATATGTATTTTAATGATATATATAAGATATATAAATCATTATAAAGCACAAATCAAGGTAAAAAAATAGAAAAACTTAGTCTTTATGTAGAAAAACATAGGCATCTCAAACTAACTTTGAGAAAAAATCACCTATACGCCACTATATGCATCATCTAAGAGTGAAAATAGGTTGAGTTAGTCCTTATGAGTTAATATATATAATATAATATTTGTGATATAATTTTAAGAGTGTAATTATCCATTTTTTTTACACGGTCAACCTCTTCTCTAATCATAGTCAGAGTTGGAGTAGGTAGACTTCTTAAGGTGTATACAGGTGTGATAGATGGTTTAAAATTCATTGGAAGGTCTTATAAAGCATGAGAGGGTATTTTTAAATCTTAAAAAAACCTTTAAAGAGTGATCACACTCCAATATCAATGCAAACCATACCCTTGAGGGCTAAAGCAAACAGACATGCACCAAACCCTATAAGCACATAATCCTTCTTTCAGAATCTTTCATGGAGTTTTTATTAATTTAGTGGAATTTTAGATATGGAGTGGACCATTTATACCTTGGAAGACCTATTGGAATGAATAAATTTTCATAAGAAAATTTTTGACACCACTCCTCAAGCTTCATCCTACACACACAGTTCTTGGCAGCCTCTCAAAGTCTATTTTCACCACATAGAGAACTTGATACATATTTTTCATAGGAGATAATAATTTTAATGATTGATTGGGTGGAAATTATAATTCATTTTCATGGTAAGTTTTTTCCAATTAGAGTCCTAGGTTTTATGAACAATCATTAAGAAACTATGGACCTCTAAAACCATTGCAAAACCCTCATAACCACTTGATGGAGAAAAGGAGATAAATTATGAATACATATTAAATTTTTGAGCTACCAAATAAAATTTAGGTATTCTCAACTCCCCTAAGATCTTCCATGACTAGTTAGTTGGCACATGTAGTACCTTCATTATACAAAGTAGGCTAAATAATCAATTTTGAGATAGAAATCAAGGGAAGAAAGGGTAATTTCAAATTAAAAGGGTTTGAGAATAAATATAGGGTCATAAAATCCCTAAATAACACTTATAAATTCATAAACAAGGGTTATTTGGTTCATTTCCATGAATAGATAGGTTTATATGTCAATAAAAGGAGTTATTTACATGTAGGGTAAAGAAGAATGGCTTGATCAAGATAATATAATTACTCTATATCATCCTCTATAGGTTTTTAAGGTAAAATAAATTTTATAAGATCCTTTTAAATCATCATAAATTCAAGATATTCAACAAACTATGCATACACCTATGTTTTTTATTGATATCACAAGACAAGGCCATCAAAAGGGGATAACAAGAGCTAAATCAAGGTCATGAGGGCACTCAAAATCATCGTCAGGTCCTAATAGATATTTATTCTAGGTTTTAACCATAGGGAAGCATGAACATTGATCATCTTGGTTTAATAACACCATACATTACTTAAAGAGCCCATTTTCCACTCTAAGAGGAGATTTCACATGCTCACCCTGATACACACATTTTCCATGGTAAGATGAGGAATTTAGGGGACTTAAAGGGCCTAATACAATAAATTTTTTTGGCATTGGTTTAGGCTTTCAAGGCCCAAGATTTATGAACAATCATTAATAACCTAAAGCACTCTTAAACCCTTGTAAAACCCTACTAGCAGACCTATTTGTGACGAATTGGATAAATATACATCTAAACTCATTGAAACCTCTTTAATAACACATGGATCATAAATTAAACTTTGAGATACACATGTCCATTTCTATTGGTTGTAAAGATGTTGTATGGACTTAGAATAAAATAGGTTTTTGAGAGAAATAATCACAATAGAAGAGGTAAAAGGCAATTTAAATAAATTCCAATCATTTTAGATAAAATATTGACACTTTTTATTCATAAAAAAATCATTAGATGATTATAAATATGCCTACAAGTTCCCTTTGAAGCTCATCCAAAATAGCTAGTCTGTAGGAAATGAAGGAAAAGCTAGCTAGTCAACCTGTTTGACTAATTTGTAAGTGTTTCTTGCCAAGGAGGACCCATTTCATGATATAAGGCATTATTTCATGTCTTAAATTCATCATATTTTATTTTTTTTAGCGTATTATTTAGGTTATAATGGGTACCAAGCATAAAAAGTTAGGCTACTAGACCTAGTTTGGCCTAATATGCCTATTTAATCAATCAAGTAAAGAAAGAATGACATAGAATATTGGTGATGAGGGATAATGTGTAGTTACCATGCCATTAAACTGATCCAAATCATGAAAAATTGGTCCTTAAGGCTAATTACATGCTTAACTAATCCTTATGATGAGTTAACTGGACTTCAACTGCTTCAAACACATGCATAACTCATGTTGAGTTTCAATCATGAGTCAACTCACTTCAACAATAGTTGTCTAAATAAAAAATGGTGTAACATGATAAAGGAGGGTCTTAGATAAATAAATAGGTCCCACTACTACATTCCAACACCAAACATATCATGTAAAGTTCATACAAGCTACTAGACACAATGAGACTTGATGAAGAACTATTAATAGCTATTATAACTGAAAATGACTTGAGTTAATGTCTATATGTCTTTTCCTTCTCTCTTGTACAACACATTGGCAAGAGATTATCTATTGTTTTATATATTCAAGATTTTAAGCCTATTTTCAAGATCTTTCTCTTGGGTAAGATGAAACTCTACTAAGATTATGCTTTGTAAACCTCTTGAAATAATAAAATTACTATTTTCATATTCCTATATATAAGTTTAGTGTGTTATATTGGTTTGATTTTCACATGTGGTAGTATTTTCTCCCTTGGTAGGTCCTAATCTCACCTAGTTACTAGTATGCCATCTTATGCAGGTCATATACAATATTTGATGTTGATTGATTGAGCTAACATTAGAAATATTAGTTGGTTGGTGCCTTGAATTAGGCCTTCCATCATTACGCTTATGATTCGATCAATTAATGGAACCTTTATGTGAAATGTTGTTGCATAGGAGTCTTTTGGAGTTGGATTTAGTGTTTTGCATTATCTTATCAGTGTTATATGAGTTCAAATTGAGTGGTTAAACCAACAATATAGGTCTATTACCATTAGTAGAATAGGATTTACCTTTAAATTTCCTTCTGACCCTTTTCATCCCAAAATACAATGTAGGTTCTATTAAATAGAGAAAATTTGATACATCAGAGGAGCTAGTCTCATAATATATAGGTTTAGTCTAAGATTTAGGTGTACCACATCCTTAGACCATTCTAATATTAGTTCAAGTTTGACGAGAATCAAAGAAAGCTACCTTTAGAAGGGTGGAACTTGGGTTTCTAATAGAAAACATAGGACCTAGCTAGGGTTATTCAATGGTGTTGTTTGACTAAAGGCTTTAGAACCCTCTCTAGTGATATTATTATGGTAATGTACCCCTTGTTTAGTTCTATTGTATCCATCTTGGTCATAAACTTGATTGTCTAAATGTACCAAAAAGTAGAAGTGTATGTGTGATTTATCTTCTCTGAGCTAGGATTAATTTGTAGGTTGGCTACATTTTCCCTTGTATATATTCTAGTGAAATCAATGTGACTCTAACCATCGTATCTTTTATTTCATGCATTTTTTATTATCATATTATATATTTTTATTTTTACAGTATTGTATCAAACCTATTGATATAATCTAACATTATGTGTGCAGGTTTAACACACAGTCACTCCACATTGACTTTATTTCCTCTATGTATATCTTCTCCAAATATAGGTGACTAGATTGACTAAATTGACTATGTTCTATTCTTCAATCATAGGATTATTGAATTTAGTGACCTAGTCAACTATGTTTATACTTCTCTTTTTTAACATACATTTTTATAGACCTGGTCAAACTAGTCAACTCTATTCATAGATTATTTTCTCCACACAGGTTTTGTATACTTCATCAACTTAGTCGACCCTATTCATAGAAATCAACATTTGAGTAAGAAAACATAAAGTTTTCAATCTAAATATCTTCAAAATTACCAAGGTTCATTATTACCTTCTCTATCATTTCTATTTGTCATTTACAATATTTATTTTCATATTTTATAGTGTATAAAATTGTAACCCTACACTAAACTAGGTTGACCAACTCGACATAGTTGTCTAGCCTATCTTCTCTCTAGAAGACTTAGTTTACCTATTCAACTGTGTTCTTCTAGATATTGCTTCCATATAAAAATAATGGCCCTATCAAATTTGTTCTTTATTATTTACATATAGTTTTGCCTGAACTGACTCTATACTCTTCATAGTTAAATAAATTAACCAATTTTGCTAGTAATTAATTCACTTTCCATTTCAATTGCTTTCATGTTTAGAGTAACAAACATAGACTAATTAGGTGTTTTCTAATTTACTGATTTAGTCAGACTATTTTTATCTTTTACACACACTTAAAAATCACTTAACACCAAAAATCATTAAACTTTTTCTTCCCAAGGCCTACCTAATTGAATTTCATCACCAAGGGGGAAGTCAACTTAGTTTTTTAGCCAAGTATAAACATGTAGTTGGTGGTATATATTAGAAAAGCACTCGACACCCTTATTTCTACAAAATAATGAAGTGAGGGGGTAGGCCCCAAATTCAAGTGAGTATCATCACCAATATATATTCCTTTCATCCAATCTACCTAAAACTATCCATAAATTTTTTCTAGTTCCTCTTACAACCAACTCCCTATCACATTAATTTAAAAATTTATTATAACTTAGAAACATTCAAGAATGACCATTTAGCTTAGCATTTACATTTAATTTTTATTTCTTGCTCTTTTATAGTTATATTTTATATTTTAAAACTTGTACTATCCAGTGTTAGTACAATGTGTGTGCTTTGTGCTACAATTAGATCAAACACATTAATCTAATTACTTGTGTGCTTCATTATATTTGATTAGCTATTATCTTAAAAAATGTTTGCCAATTTTTAGAATAAATTCATCCCTATTGAAATAGTCTATTACAAACAATTAGTTTTTCCTTACCTTCTACATAAATTCACCCTATACGATTATGTATATTTTTAGCTTGTTTAATTTCTTCATCTGTAGTACATAGTCAACCTATTCGACTATGTATCTTTTTATCTTGCCTTAGATTTACCATCTATAAAACATATTCAAGTAGTTTGACTATGTATTTTTCATCCTATTATGTTGACCTTTCCCACAAACTCCATCAACCTTGTCAACTCTATACTTGTTAACCAATATTGTTCTATGTTTGGCTGACTCTATCCCTATTTCTCTTCCTTGCTTCCTAATTTTAGATTTTTCCTTCAAGCATCTTGAAATCCCTTATCAAACCCTTTTTAGATAATGTGAATCTATTTAGAATCTAAAGTGGATGCTCTTTTATTCTTACCTTTGTTACCCAAGAGGATCTTCACTCTTAGAGCACCTTTTCTCATTCTTTATCTTTTGACTATAGTATGGTCCAAATCACTCCAACAAATGAGATTGGTAGATCAAATCCATTCTATACTTCTCAAGATAATTATCACTTTAAGACACCTTACTATACTATGGGGTAAATTGACACAAGACTAAAAAATAACCCCATAGGAAACCTTCTCAACACCAATAACATGCCTCCTACCAATCTGTAAACCTAGAAACCCTCCCCCTAATACCAATTTAGGGAATCTCCCTCCTGCCAATCCTAATAATTCTCCTCCCAACACCAAACACCAATTGATACAACTCAAATTATTTCATAAATAGTGAAATAAATTAACATCATGAAAACATCTAATAAATCTCAAATGATGTAACTATAACACCAATCGATAAACATGGCTAATTAGCCCCCTATTCTTCTCCCCCAAAGTAACCAAAAATTCATCCCTCCACCTCTTAAAAAAACCATGAGAAATATAATTCCCCAACTTATTATGCACAACAAAATGCTTCAACATATTCAAAATAAACCTTTATCCCCCTTCATTGTATTTATTGATATTGGTAATAAATCTCCGACTAGTAACTATGATGGGACTAAATACCCTGCACCTTTTCTCAAAGCATTCAGTAAAATTTAGAAAGACTAGATCTAAACTAATACCTTTTTTAATACCAAAATTTTATTTAAAAAATTCACAAGTGACGTATTAGAATAGTTTAACCATCTTCTCCAACATTTTATATAGAAACTTGAGGATCTAGTCAATCATTTAGCTAAGGAATTTCAACATAATGATCTTTTTAAAACTTTTTTAGTCATTTCATTAATGCTAAGAAATAACCTATCAAATTTTCTCATAATTTTATCAAATGAAGGAAATATTTGGCTCTCAAAGTTGATCACAACATTACTGATGACAACTTGTTCAAACTTTTCATAACATCCTTAACATCTTCTCTCTAATACAAGGTTCAATTTTTTTCTCCCCAAACTTTCAAGGATGCTATACATCAAGCTAAACAACAAGAATTTCTAATGAAATAGTTTGAACCTAACACTAAAACCATCAAGTGATATTTATAAAATTAAACCAATGTAATCATTGGAAATCCTCCTCAACCAAAATTAGGAGTAGCCAAAATGTAAAATCCCAAATCTTCCCATAAGCTGCTAACTATTCAATAAATGAGACAAATTTTAGTTCCTTCTAAACCATTCATGTATGCTAATAATCCACCTTAATGGTATGAACCTAACAAATTTTGTTATTTTAATTCCAATATAGGTCATTCCCATTAAACATGTCATGGTCTTACAAAATTTTCCATTTCTTTTATGGTAGGAGATTCATTCAATCATGATGCCATGATCAAAGTCCATCATCATGATTATGTTCATACTTAAAAGAAATAATATTTCAAATATTTTTCCTCTAAAAATCCACTAACTTTTTCTACATCCAACCCTCAACAATCAAAAAAGGATATTTATCTGATTTACATCGACTATGATAAATACTATACCCATTCCTAATAGGTGAATGCAACTAAATTCATTTATTGATGTAAACCTGCCCATAAAGATCCCATCACAAAATGAAATAAACCATTATTATAAAAGAAAATTTTAAAAGACACTACTACTAATGTACCTTTAGAAACCAATGAGGAACCACTTCCTCAATCCAAACCTCCAACTACCTCTCTTCCTACTAAAAATATTTTACCTTCCAAGCCTCATGTTGGTTCTTCCTCTTCAAATACTCATTGGAATTTCTTAGAAGAACTTAACTCTATGCCTTGAAAAATTCCTCTCATGGTGTTAGTTTTCACTTCTCCCTATAATCATAAATTCTTAATGCAACAACTACAAGAAACTGAAGAACCATCTTCCCTTTAAGTGTAACAACCTTCTCATGAGCCTCCACCCACAAAAGTTAATACCATTGAAACTATTTGTCATTTTTCAAAACCTTCCATAGAGTTCCTTGAAGGAGACATGATCAATGATGAAGTTATTTTTCACACTGAAGACCCACCTCTCTTTATTAAAATCAAAATTAATACCACCTTATTCATAAATTATTAGTATATAAAGGGTTAGGAATTAATGTGACATCCTTTTGGATCATTTAATAACTTGGGTATAACAAAGATCATCTCAAGAAAACTCATCTAACATGTTGTGAATTCAACAAGACCAATCAAAACCCACTTGATTGTATTTAGCTCCCTCTTACTATTGGACCTAAAACTATATGTATTTATTATGATTCTTAACTTACCATTGTACTATAATATTCTCCTAGGTCACCCTTGGACACACTACATGAGCTCTATTGCCTCTTTTGATAACCAATATATCAATTTCATTCATAATTTTAAATTATATAAACATGAGGTTTATCCTAACCATGGAGTATTCAACTTCCCAACCCCAAATCTTAGTATTGGATTCTAACTATTCTAAGAATTAATAGTTCACCTTTACTTAAATGATTCCAAATTTACAAGTTGCTCTTGATGATTATAATGATGATGAGCCAAAAAATTTAAAAAAAACATGCAATATTACCAAGATACCTCCTTACATTTTAGAGTGACACCCTCCTTCATTATTACCTCATGATCATATCATCCCTCTCATCAATGAGATCACTGATTTCCCTCCTCTATGTAATACACATGAAGCATCTTATACAAAATATGATTTTATTTTTAATGACTATGGAGTGGACAAGTTATTTCAATACCCTTTAACCATATCACCTCATAAATTTAGCGATCTAGGCATATCACCTTCTAAAGTTCCTTTATAGACACAATTATATAATATCTCTCCCACCTATGATTATAACTACATTATGGCCCAAACTCAATCACAAGTATTTTATGTTCAAGACTAAATTTAAAACTTAGTTAAAATATATGCTTTCAACTGAGACATTCATACTATTTCCATAGATATTGAGTTAGAATATTAAGGTCATGTACCTCCAATTAATTATGCACTTCTTAATACTCCTTAGGTTGTTGAACAAATCTTACCTCTCACAAATTTGAAACTTTTAAAACCCTATATACCTCCTTCTCATTAGTCACCCTACCAAATCTCCTCCCTGCCAACATTTCTAAAGATATGCCTATTATAAATCATTGATCTTGAAGTAGATGTGGAATATTATGGACCTTTACCTACATTACCTAGTGATGAATCTAACTTTGTATTACTCCATGCCTAAGAACCTCAACTTCCTTAGTAACATCACAAAATTGGGAGTTTCAAATGAAAGATTTGTCATTTTACTAACTTAATTACTAGCATTGATCCCAAAACCAATCTCATTTCTTGTCTTGCCAATGTGACATATCATTTTTAAGATGAAAATGCTTTGTTCATTAAAGAAACCACATGAATAGAATATGGTAGACCCTCATGTCCTCTACCGATAAATTTTTTTAAAGAACTCACACCAATTGAGAATGATAATTTTAGTCTATTCTTAGATAAATATCATGAGACTTTTGCTTGGTCATATGAGTACATGCCTAGTATCGATTCTAGTATCATTGTGCATAATATAATCACATACCTAGATATTAAACCCATTCAAAGAAAAAAATTAAAATTTCCACCTAAACTTTCCACCCTATGCCATGAATAAATTATCAAACTATTATATTCTAATTTTATTAAACCTATGGACTATTTTGAATGGGTATCAAACATTATTATTGTTTACAAACAAATCACCATGGTTATTTGCATCTACATTGACATTTGCAATCTCAACCTCACTTATCCCAAAAACTTTTATATTATCTTCAATAGATCCCATCGTATATTCCACTATTGGATATGAAATTTTGTCACTCATGGATAGTTTTTTAGTCTAAAATAAAATTCATATTTCCCCTAAATACCAACATAAGATAACATTCAGTACACAATGGGGCACTTATTGCTATGTTAAAATTCCCCTTAGCCTTAAAAATGTTATAGATACCTATTTATAGCCTATGACCCACATTTTTCAAGATATTATTCATAATACTTTGGAAATCTATGTGGATGATCTCATTTCTAAATCAAAAATTTACACAACCCATCTCTCTGATCTAGCAATCATCTTTTATCGATTAATCAAGTAAAAGTTACACTCAACCCCTACAAGTTTGTCTTTAGAATTACATCTAGTAAATTTAAAGGTTTCTTAGTCTTTCTTTATGGTATTTATGTTGATCCCACTAAAATAAATGTTATACTCAACATGTCCATTCCTCACTCAATTTAAGACATTCATAATTACCTTGATAAGCTTAGGGCAATCTGATGATTCATCCTTGAAATGGCTTATCATATATACTCTATCAATTACCATATTAATAAAGTTAACACTCTAGAATGGACTGATCCCTATTAAAAGGCATTTGATAACATGAAATAATCTTTGCTCCATCTACTTGCCCTTCATCTACCTTCCAATGATAGTCCTTTTATTCTATACACTTATTCTACTATCATATCAATTTGGGTAATACTTGCCCAACAAGATGATACTAGAAGATAATATTCTATTTACTATATTATTTTAGGCCTCATTGATTATGAAAAATGTTATACTAAAGTAAAACATGATTACCTTTCTATCTATTTTGCAGTTAAAAAACTTTGTCACCAAATGCTATATCAAATAATTCATTCTAATCCACTTCATCACTTTTTCTCCAAATCATTTCTACCTAGAGATAGAATTGGCAAGTGGATGGTTTTCTTAATGGAATTTGACCTTCATGTCATAATGCAAAAATTAATCAAAGGGTAAGTCATTTCTGAATAGCTTGTAGTGGTACCCATACCTGCTACAAATCATCTTTAGGATGGTCTCCCTGATGATAACATTATTTATATTAAAGGTCTTAATCAAGATATCTCTATTAAATATTACTTCCATAATTTCACTATTCATTTAGAGATAAGTAATCAATAAGATACCTATTTAATTCTTGATACTACTAAATCTAAAGTCATTATCGAAGAGCTTCCTAAAATCACCATTGATTTGCATGAAGACACCTAGACCCTACACTTTAATGGAACCAAATGTCTCTAAGGAGCTCCACTAGATTGTATTCTAATCCTCATGGTAAAATAATCCCTTTGGTATTTTGGCAAACCTTTGATGTCACTAATAACATGGAAAAATATGAAGCATTAATGTTAGGCATGAAAGTGGCAATTGACTTAGATATTCCATATCTACATGTTATAAGGTGACTCCAACTTATCTTCCACTAAGTTAATAATGACTACCAATGTAAAAGTGAAAATATTATCTCTTACCATCAAATGGATACCATCCTCACTAGATAGTTTACCTCTTTTACCATTGATCCCATTTTAAGAGATCAAAACTCTATCACTAACTCTCTTACTTCTTCAGCATCCTTATTTCATCCACACAAAGTATTTAGTGATTCCCAATTTATTATTCAAATATGAAAGTCCCCATATTCTATCAAATCACAAGATTCACTTATATGTCACATTGAAGCTATCATTATTTGATAGAGTCCATGGTATAAAAACATTATCCAATTCATTGAACATTAAACTTATCTTCTAGACATATATCTTGTAAAAAGACTAGAATTTAAAAACAATATTTTAAATATGTATTTCGATACAATACCCTTTATTATCATAACACATAAGGTACCATAATCCATTATGTAATGAAATAAGAGGTCCTTCCTCTCCTTGAAAAGGCAAATGGGGGCATTTTTCATGGTCACTATAATGGACATGTTATAAAATGTAAATACCTGCATATGGGATACTTTTACCCTTCTTTAGAAAAGAATGCTATTAATTTTGCTAAAAAGTGTAGTCCTTGCCAGTATTATGAAAATCTAATCCATTTACCACCTATTGAGCTCTAAACTATGGAATATCCTTGGCCATTTTCCATGTGAGGATTAGATCTCATCGATAAATTACCTTGGTCATAATATGGTCATGTTTTTATCATCACTACTACTGAATATTTTACCAAATGGGTAGAAACCATGCCTCTTGTCAACATCATGGGACCATTATTTATAAATTTATCCTTAACCAAATCATTTTTAATTTTTTAGTTCCCCATACTATCATTTTTGATGAAGGCAAAAATTTTAATAATGACGATGTGAAGCAGTTATGTGCTAAATTTAAAATATCCCATAAGTTCTCCACACCTTACTATCCATAATGCAATGTCCAAGATAATTCCACTAATAAAATCCTCCAAACTACCATCCAAGAAACCCAAACTTATTGTCATCTTCATTTATATCTCACACTTTGGGCTTATCGTACTAGCGTCTATACTACCACTGGAGTAACACCAATATCACTAGTCTATGGTTTCAAGTTTGTCTTACCATTAGAATGAAGATTCCCTTATTATGTATATATTTTTATGATATCATTCTTGATGAATAACTACATGCAACTCACCTTCATGCTATCAATCTTCTTGATAAACACTATCTAGCCACTCTTTAACATAATCACCAATACAAGGCTCGTATTACCATGCAACATAACAAAAAGGTTAAAGTTATCACTTTCAATATTGGTGATCTAGACCTTAAATTAGACTATACCCATGATAAATAAGTCAAATATTCCAAAAAATTATGGGACACTTATTTAGTGAAAGACATTGTTGGTCCTAGCACCTATCACCTTCAAACTAATGAAGGCCATGTTTTGAAAGAACCCACTAATGCACAATTCTTGAATAAATATTTTACTTAGATATTTTCCTTCTTATTATTCTTATATATACTATCCTAATAATACTTATTATAGGATTTTTAGATGGATTTCACCCTCTGTAGTAGTCTCTTTTTATACAAACCTCGGTTCATTCCCTTCATCCTTTAGTTTCATTCTTTTGTGAGTTGTAGTGTAAGACCATGGATAGGACCAGGCCCTCCTCACAAATACCATTTTATCTTCACATACTTTTTTCACCCTTTTGGGTTTATATTTTATGAGTTGTAGTGTAATACCATGGATAAGACTGGGCCTTCCTCACAAATACCATTTTTCCTTTATTGCACCCACTTGAATTTCTCTTTTATGTGTTAAAGTGTAAGACCATGGATAGGACTAGGCTCTCCTCATTAAATCACCATATTATTTCAAAACACATTTACTAAACCTAGTGTTTATTTTCTAAAATTTTAATAAATGGTTACAAGTTTGTGATCCCATATTTTCAACCTTGGTTTTTATTTCTTTTGTAGATAAAAATTACACAATAAAATATGTTATTGTGTTCTCTACACTTACATTCTTATGATGCATAATCATACTTAAATATCATTTTATCCCTTTTCACTTTATCACATTTTTTAAGATTTGAATTCATTCAAATTGTTTCATGTTAATTTCCCCTTGATTTACTTTCCTTTCATTACATTTTAGATAAAACAAGGTCAAATTCAAGATATCACTTTTATTTCACATGAATAAAGATGACTCTTAGACACCATGATATCTAAGTTCTATTTCTTAGAAACCAAGTCTAAAGTGTTAAAATGATAGTCATTTTTAGCACCCATGTTTGGTTACCTAAATCTATATGGAGGAGGAATAAAAAAAATCATCAAAATTTAAAATTTAAATCATTCAAAATAAAAGGCAATGATAAAAAAGCAACATACAAATTAAAATTTCTAATCACACCAAAATATGTGATTCATAACACATCTCCTATCTCCAATTGAAGCTCAAACTCCACAGTTGGACTCATGATAAAACCTAGGTCCATTAGGGTGTGATAAGCTAGTAGATTAGGATAGGAGAATTAAAAATAATCTATCATGCTACCAACTTTCTCACATAAGTACCCAATCTTCATAGTATACCAATGACTTTGTAAGAGGTCCTAGAGAATGGGGAACATAGTGTGGGAAGGTAGGTCCATTTTATTTTTCATGCATATATCCTTTATGGGATGATATTCATACTTAATTTGATGACCTAAGATTTGTGTAGTTAGGAGAAGTTATTTAGAGTACTTAATGCTAAAATCCCTCTTATTTTTATAAACCTAATTTTATTATTTTCTCTTTGATAAAGAGTTTCTCTACCTTGATTTTTCCTCCACTTCCCTCTCCACCCATTTCAATTCACCCATTGATAGGAAAGTTTGATTCTAAATATATTTCTCCACTTCTATATTCCTTATTCTTTACGTCTTAAAAAACATGCTAGCACTACTTTATTTTGGTTTTATCTATATCTAGAACAAAATAGTATGCTTGAGTGACTATGGATTATTTTCTTTATACCATTGATTTATATTTATATAATAGCTTTGGTTTATTTGAAAAATAAAATCATTATCACTCCTTTTTTAGATAACTAAGTCTATTTCTATAATTTGTCGTACTTCCTTTTTTCAGACAACTACATCCATTTATATATTTTTGATGTACTCTCTTTTTTTGATAACTATGTTTATTTCTATTTTCAATAATTTTCCATTATTGAGTGAGGTTATGTTGTTACTTCTCACTTACAAATGTTGTTTTCCTTTTTAAGTACTTTTCTTTTTCCATTGATGATTGAGTAAGGATTATTACTGCTCACTCATCAATATTGTTTTACCATTTCTTTCCCATATTTGTTTAAGTAAGGATTATTAATCCTTTCACATTGATGTTTGATTATAATTTTTACTAGTATCCTTAGTTTTAATTGGTTTGCTTACCTTTTTACTTAAGGTTTACTTGTTTGAGTTTTTTGGTCATTTAGTATTATTGGCTTTTTTGTTACCCAGTTTATTCTAATTTTGACTTCCTTATTTGGCCTTAACTTAAAATTTATCACCTTAGCTTACCAAATTTACTAATAACATGTCATGCCTACATAGTTCAATTATCTTGGCTTTCCTAAATTTGTTTGTTTTTTCTCTTTAGTTTTGTATCCTTGGGTTTGTCCAAAGTAGTCTCTACACCCTCCACAATCAAAACTACAAAAACAATAGACAACCATCCAATGATAAAGGTAGGTCAAGATACACACATTAATTTTTATTTTTAAGTATTTCATTTTAGTCATTTACTTTTAATTATTTTATAATTTAAAATACTATAATTTATTTAGCTTTAACATTGTTTATTACTATATTCTTTTCTCAAAGCACCATCCCATGTTAAACTTGAGTGACTTGTGATAATATTAAAGTGGGGGCATATGTATACACATAATAGTTTCAAACTTTATCAATTATTGATGCTTTATCTCTTGCAAGAACCTGTCGAGTCTTAATTTATTTAAGTGCATGCCTTAAAGGGTACACCACAAAAGGGTTGGGTAGACCATTAGTGTTTTGTAAGATTATTGTACCCTATATCACCAATTGAAATCAACACAAAACTTCTCTTATACACTTCCCTAAGCCTTAACATCTATATTACACACTCCTCTAAGCAATTTTCCACCTTAAATAACCATTACTTAAGCTAAAAACCCTTTTTGACATTTACCAAACAAAGTTAGCTTGATCTGACCCTATACTTAAAATATATTAGCACATTATGGGTCTTGATCAGGCTTGGTTGAACTAGATCTAGACCTAATTTTATTTTATGAATTAATGATATAGAGTTGATTGGGTTGAATCTATCAACTAAACTTTTAGAAAGGTTTAGGGTTAGATTCAGCTATATATATGTAGAAAGGATTACAAAGCAAGTTAGTCTAGCATTAGTCCATAAATAATGAAACATGCATAAAGAACTAACTGACCAAGCCTATATATTCTAATGGGATTTACAAAGGATAGCAAGAAACAAATGAAAGAAAGCAACACCATATTACCTTCACAAATGGATTTACCATACCCATGTGGCTCAAAATCATGATCTCCCCTAATCAAGCATCCTTGTATTTGTCAACAATGGTGGTAAGCTCCTCCAATGCCTCAATAACACTCCATAAAACCTAGGTTCATGATTCCAAATCACTAAACTATCCTATCACTGAAACTTGCAAGCAAAATCTATGATCAAATGAAAAACCTTGTAGAAATAATTTAAGATTATAACTCTTCAATATTCAAGCTTTGAAGATATTTGAGCATAATAACCTTGCACTAAAAATAGCTTCGAAATGATGTTTATGGCCTCTTTATTTATATATTTTTGAGATTGATTAGGATCAACCATGACCATCCATCTCAAGATTGAGATGTGTGGCCATGGATAATCCTAATATTTAGAATTTAATCTATAATTATCTTCATCATGACCTTGGAAGAAGGGGCATTGAAGAGGCATGGGAGGAATTAACTAGGCATGGGTGACCCATAATCCTAGTAGTTGTGGCATTTATGGCCTAGGGATGTCTTCCCAAAAAATGATATCACCTAATGATGTATTTAATAGGAATCAAATTTTAAAAAGAAATATTCAAAAACTCTCATGGAAAATCTACTTAACCTCTTGATTTGGATTAATTATCCTTAAACAAGGTTAATCAACATTTGTGTAATTATTTGAAAATTGGCCCTCTACTAATCAAAATGGTCAAAAGGTCATATTACTAAGTTGTAATTTGACTAGAGAGGAACTAGAAGGTGATGTTAGATGTGTTGGAGAAGTATTCCCATTTAGGATATTTCCAACACCAAATAACAAAGGTACATGATGTGTACTAATGAATTAGAAGAAAAGAGTGATTTAGAGCACTAAATAGTGAAATTGTCATTTTGACTCGAAATGAATTGATCAAAGTTAGTTGGCCCATAAATTACATTTCTCTATTTAGGGATACTTTGACCTAAATTATCAGTTTTAAATGAAGAGTTTGAACCATGTAGGTAATTTTATGGATTTTGACCTAAAATGTGCATTTGAGTGCAATTTGAGTAAGATTGATAATTTCATCACAAATGGTGTTAGGAACTAGATGTCTACATTTTTCCCTTATTTGAGAAGGCATAACGAGACATTCAGATGAAGCAACATCTTTTCAAAGAAAAGAGTTGTCAAGAAGAAATTGGAATAGACCCATGATTCCCCTTTGAGAGGACATATTAGGATGAAAGAGAAGGATGGACTCTCAAAAAGAGAGAGAAAGTGAAAGATTAACCCATGGAATGGATCACATCTAGATGAGTTAATGCTTGCACACGTGATTACCATAAATGATCAAAATATAATGAGAATTATAATAGGCCCCAGAGATAGGGGGAGTGGGAAAGATACAATCCATAAATGTAAGGGACACACTGTAAACGTACTCAAATAAGAGTACAAGCTACGCACTTATGGCATTGATCAATACTAAGATAAGTTACACACTAAAATATTGTCATCATGGGCTTTAATGTGGAGAGCTTAGAATTAGAAGAAAAGGGAGAATGTTCTACTTTAGGAAGGGAAGCACCACTAGAATGGGGTCTCCAAAGAGAATATAATAAGAAGTGTCCCAATAGAGCAGATTTGATCATGATAAAATATTTTTACCCTAGTAGGGTGAATCTTGATCATTGATAAATAATAATTAATGATTTTGCCCCTATAGAGCTGATCTAATTCCAACATGGTTCAGAGGTGTCTGCCCCAACATGGGTAATTGGCAAGCAAAAATAGGTCAAGGATATAATAAAAAAGACAGGTTAAAGTGAGCAAATGCAAACGTACATGCGATGGTGTAATGGCTTAGAAATCCATATAAAAACCAAACATATGAGAATGTATAAAATGATGAGAGAGATGAAAATAAAAATGGATATAGCTGAGATGACCTCAATAAAAATTGAGTACTACCTACATAGTTCTATGGAGTCATGTTCCAACATGAACTTCAGGCCAATGTAGTTCACCCAAGTTTGGGAGAGAATGGAATAAGGAATGATGAAAAATGACCAAGAATTTATTAGACTTACAATGTATGCAAAGAGATACACATTTAAACATAGAAAAAGAAGCCTAAAATGCATGCTATCTAGAATCCTAACTCCATATCATGAGCCCAGGTTTTATGTAGTGTTCTTGAGAATCATTCATCAAAGATGATGTTGACGTTAAGACCTTGAGTCTTGAGCACAAAGTGCTTGCTATAGAAAAATAAATTAGGAATCATAAGTATGAATAACTTATAATGATAGAAGATTCCAATTATACTGAGCTAGTTCAAATGTGAATATCTATAACTAAGGATACTGGTAAAACAATGACCAAAACTAGAGTTATAGTGATTTACATTTAAACAAAAAAGCAAAAAACAAAAAATAAGATAAACATGAATGAAACTAACTTGAAATCAAGATATGATCTGAAGTAGGAAAAAATGTTTAAAAACAAAAGGCAAGAATGTCTTAATGACATGAGACCAAAAATATGAATAATCAAGATCCATGTGGACCATCAAGGTATTCTTGAACACAAAAGAGAAAATCAAAATCACTCAAAAAAAATTGAGGAAACACAAGACCAAGAAATAAAAAGAGAATAAATAAAAGGAGAGGTATGAAAGCACAAAAAAATAGCAAGAAAACACAACAAAACACGAAGAAAAATTAAATAAACACACACACACATAAAAACCAAGTTAGTGTGGTTTAAAAACAAATGTTCATGCATGTACGATAGAGGTGTTAATTTCCACCACATCATAATAAAGAACAATGACATGATAATCATTCCCTAATTAAAGAGGAATAATGATAGAAGAAATGGGGGAAGAGAAGAAAAGGAAGGGGTTGGTTGAGATGACTCTAGATGTATAAGACAAGTGGATGCTACCTACATAGTTCCATGGATGCATGTTCCAATATGAACTTCAGGCCAAATGTAGTCCTCCCAGGGAATGGGATAGAAGAAAAATGATAATCAGAGCATCATGATTAATGTTATAAAAGAAATGCAAGATACGACAATAAAATGAGAATCATCTAGAAAAAAAGAAGCTAATGAGATGAGAAAGAATGATCTTTAAAAATGGAAAGTGCATGGAACAAGATGAAATGAACTAGTGTTTATATACTTTAAAAATGGCAAGAGCATTCAAAATTAATAGTTTCTCATAAAATGGTGGGATGTGGGATGGTGGAATGGGAATGTACAAATGTATAGAAGCATGAGACAATGTTTTTGTTCTTCTGTGGATCATGTTCTAATTTTTTTGGTATTTTCAGATTATTTCTAATAATTTTGGTGTTTTTGGGATAAAATATGCACAAGGTGGGACCATCTAGTTGAGGAGATGCATGTCTTGAGAGTAAAGGTTCCAATAAGATAGCTAAGCTGGTTGTAATGGCCCATGCTCTCAAAATGATGAGAGTGAGGTTCTTGATAAAACAAGAAAGAACAACAAATAGTTGTGCTGAGAATATGTGGTTGTTCACCTATCTGAAGTTGCACAAGACTATCTTGGTTGAACTATTTTATATAACTACTGCTGAAGATGTTTATAACATTCATGAGACATAATTGAGATCATAATTGGTCAAGGGATAAAAAGTGTTCAATCTTATAACATGTCCTAGACAAAATAAAGAATATGCTTCTCAAAGAGAGAAATCTAGAATGGGATGAAGAATGTTTTTAGAGTGCCAAGAGTTTGAAGCCTTTACTGTCAAGATTCATGAAAAGTGGACCAAGGTAGTATAAAATGTGTTCAAGGAAGGATAAAAGGGTGGGATAAAATTAAGAGAACACAAGTTAACCCCAAGTCAAGGGTCTTATAGATAATGGTTCAAATTTTTTCATGCATATAACCTCTTAATGTGTATGATGTTCATGGGCTATGAAAGTTCTTCACCATTAGGTTTAGCTAGTCAGTATGCTCCTGATCTATAGTTTGTTGTGACAATATATGGTCCTAACCAATTAGGCTAAAATTTGCCTTTCCTTTTGAGTTTGGCATTTTTGTTCTTCTATTTTTCTTTCAAAACTAAGTCAAAAATCTCAAATTATTGAGGGAGAATGTGTTTGTTGTATCTTCTCCATAATCTATTATGATAGGCCTACAAGTTTTATAGGCCATCTAAACACTTACTGTCAAGAAGTTCTAGTTCTTGCAATTGTGAGGCTCTATAGTCTTCATCATCTTCTATGTGCTCTAGTGATGTTCTTAATGATAGGATCTCAATATCAAATGGGATGATAGATTTAGTGCCAAAAATAAGAGAGTATGGAGTAGCTCTAGTTAGGGTGTGATTATTAGTTCTATAAGCCTAAAGTGAAGGAAAAAGTTGCAAATGCCAATTGCGACTAGCATCATTGAAATTTTTTTTTAAGATGGATAGAATGGTTTTATTTGATGCCTCAACTTGTCCATTACCTTGTGAGTTATATGGAGTGTATTTATTGTGATTGATCTTAAATTTTATACCAATATATTTCACATATTAGATCCATCATTATCGGATATAATATGAGTTGGGATGTCATATCAAAGATGATATGGTAATGAATGAATTTGGATATTTATTTCCTAGTAATATAAGTGAGATAAATGGCCTCAATCTACTTGGTAAAGTACTCAGTTGTAGTCAAAATGTGCTTATGGCCATCTAAAGATGTTGGGTTAATTTTTCCAATGAGATCAAGACCCCATGTTGAAAATGACCATGGTGTTGTAATCAACTACAAGGATAAGGAAGGTTCATGTATCAAGTTACCATGTTGCTAACAAGGAACATGATTCTTTACATAATTACAAGCATCTATCTCCATTTTGGGCCAATAATAGCCTATTATGAGAAGTTTATTTTCTAGGACTACACTATTGGTATGGGCCCCACACATGCCTTCATGAACATCCTTTAGTGTCAGCTTAGATTCTCTGAAAGATAAATAATGAATAAGTGTTCCATCATAGCCTTTTTGATAAAGTGTGTTTCTAAGGAGGATATAATGTGTTAAGTGATGAAGGAAAAAAAATTATTGGTTATTGGAAAGGTTGGTAGGATATATATGACTATGTAAATAGTTATAAAAATCTTGGTACCATGGTAGCTTAGGTGACATATTAGGATCAACAATGGTGCATATCATTTCTAAATCTAATAGAATATGTGTCAGCTGAAGAATATTTTCAATCAAGAACTGATACTCTTTAGCACTATCATGCATTTGAATCATGAAACCAATTTTTTCCATAGCATCAATAGATATGTTGTTGACTTGTGAAACTTTCTCAAACTGTAGAAATTTAAAATGTGTTTTAAGGTTATCAACAATTTACTTGTAAGGAACAAACTTATCATCTCTTGTTTGATATTGATCAATAGTCTGATTTATGATTAGCTATGAATCTCCATAGACATTTAAGCTTTGAATATCCCATTGTATAGCAAGATGGATCCATGAAACCAATGCCTCATATTAGGCCATATTGTTTGTACACTAAAATTATATATGGAATGCTTTAGGGATCAAATTCTCTTATGGTGTGATCAACAATATGCTATCTCCAGACCCTCGAGATGTGAAGTATCCATGAAAATAGCGTGTCCATTATTCAAGTTCTTATTATGCTTATTATATCATCATGATATAATCATCTATAAGTTTGAAGTTGAGAGGTTGAGTGGCCATAATAGGAGCTTCTGCAAGTTGGTCTACAAGAACCTATCCTTTGATTGCCTTCTGATTCTAGTATTCAAAATCAAACTCACTGAGGAGCATAATCTATTTATCCATGCATCCTTGAAGAGATACTTTAGATAAGAGGAAATTGAGAGGATCTACCTATAGACATCCAATTCCTAACACCATTTGTATTGAAATTGTCAATCTTACTCAAATTACACTCAAGTACACATTTTAGGTCAAAATCTATAAAATGTCCTAAATGGTTCAAACTTGTCATTTACAAATTCCATTTAGGTCAAAGTATCCCTAAATAGGGTAATGCATTTTATGGGCTAGCTAACTTTGATTAGATCATTTTGAGTCAAAATAACCATTTCACCATTTAGTGCTCTGGATCACTCTTTTCTTCTAATTCATTGGTACACATCATGTACCTTTGTTATTTGTTGTTGGCAACATCCTAAATGGGAATACAGTTCCAATGCATCTAGCGTCACCTTTTAATTCTTCTTGAGTCAAATTATGACCTAGTAATATGACTTTTTGACCATTTTGATTACTTAAGGGTCAAATTTTAAATAATTACACAAATGTTGATTAACCTTGCTTAAGGCTAATTAATCCAAATCAAGGGATTACGTGGATTTTCTATGAAAGTTGTTGAATATATTTTTTTGAAAATTGATTCTTATTATCTGCATCACTTAGTGACATCATCTATGGGGTGGCATCCATCAAGCCATAAGTGCATAAAATATCAAGATTATGGGTCACCCATGCCTCTTCAATGCCCCTTCTTCCAAGGTCATCTTGAGGATAAATATGGATTTAATTCTAAATATTAGGATTATCCTCAACCACACATCTTCATCTCAATATGGATTGTTCAGGTTGATCTTGACCAATCTAAAAAATCTATAAATAGAGAATCCATGGACATCATTTCTAAGCTATTTTGGTGCAAATTTATTATGCTCGAATATATTCAAAGCTTAAACATTACAAATTTATAATGCTAAATTGTTTCCACAAGCTTCATTGATAGGCTAGTTTAGTGATTCTACATCAAGAGCCTATGTTTTATGGAGTGTTTTTGAGGCATTGGAGGAGCTTACCACCATTGTTGACAAAGACAAAGATGTTTGATCAAGGGAGAACATATTTTTGAGACACATGTTCATGGTGAATCCATTTATGAAGGAAATATGGTGTTTCTTTCTTTCATTTTTTTCTTTCTATCCTTTGTAATTCCCATAGGAATAAATAGGCTTGGTTAGTTAGTTCTTTATGCATGTTTCACATTTTATGGGCTAATGATTGACTAACTTGCTTTGTAATCCTCTCTACATCTTAGCATGCCCAGTGGGACTAGATGCATCCTACACCTAAAAGAGATCCTCTTACAACCTTAAGAAACTCATTTAAACTTGTAAAACTCTTGTAAATTAGTTTTCTAACTTTATTTTTCCATTTTTGGTTGCCACGATTTTACTCAATAATTGATGTTGGTAGAAATAATGACATCAGTTACTTGACTTAACTGACATTGGTCAGCAGAATTGACATTGGTCATATCTCAATTGGTCGTAACCAATGTTGGTGGTATTGACCAATGTCAGTCACTATGTTTTTCAAAAAACACAAACCTGAGACCTACTTTTTTAAAGTTGATTGTTTCAAATTCAAAAGGGCTTTAAACCTAAAGGACGTGCTAACAATTTTTTTGTAGGATCAAGTTTAAAATGTTCTCAATACATGTTTAAATCACCTTTGCATGCTTTAAAATGGATTAGGAACCTTGTTTTGGTGATTAACAAAGAATTTATGTGTTTTTGGTGAATGTTTTTAAAGTTCACAACTAAGACCAAGGGGGTCAAATGAACACCACCAAACATTTCATTTGGGTTTAAAATTGAACACACTTGTTAATTCTTATTTGAGATAGTTGATTAGATTAATATTATTTGGAAACAAGAGGAATGTTGTGTGTATGCTCTTCCATTTGTCCCCTATAGGGAACCCTTGGAATCAAAAGCACCATTCCTATTGCAATAGCCTAGTCTAAGGCTTAGAAAGAATGTCACCTAAAGCACTCCCCAAAAAGTTGCTAAAGTTTTGGTGATTTTAAAAAAAACCCTAAAGTCTTTCTATTTTCATGCTTTCTTTGTTTTTATGCAACTTGGCTTGTGAGGGGGACTTCATCACCTCCCACAAGTTCTTTAGGGATGTTTTAACTTGGGGTTTCATCTTCTAGTATTGACTTCATTTGAATCTTTTTAAAGTTGTAAAAGGGAGATAGTGGCACTTAGACATCACACTACATTGAGTGAACAACAAGATGTAGTGGTTGCATAAAGGACTAGACCTTTATGCAACAAGATGAGTGATACAAACCCAAAATGTGTGCTTTTATTTTGTTTTATTTGGCATCAAAGTCATTATGCAATTAATTCCCCTAGAACGTTTAAAACTTGATAGTTTAGTAGACCCCACTTTGCCATACCTTGTTAGTTTAGACTTAAGACATTTTTTTAATCATTAACTTACTTGGTCTTGATTTGTGTCTAAAACTACTTGTTAACTCAATGAACCTAAACAAAGCACATTGTCCTCAATTTTTTTGAGAAAGGGAGGTGTTACATTATCCAAATGGAAAATTCATCTTTTCTTTGCTCAATTTGTTATCAAAATATTTGTGTCATGACATCCACTATGGCATAGTCATGCTACCCAATTAAGTTTAGAAATTTTATCCAATTTTTTTAAATCCTTCATTTATGATCCACGTTCAAAATTGAACCTTTTTGAGTTTTAAGGGTTGGTGCATCTAAGTGGGTTCACCATTTTTGCACTAATCTCATTTTAACTTGGGTTCAATCTTTTATTTGGATTGAAGGTCATTTATTAAGACTCAAAATCACATTATCATCTTAGTGGACTCAAGACATCTTACATATCGCTCATGCTTTGAGTCCTAGAACATATTTTATCCTACTAAAATCAAGTGGAAATGTTGTGCTTCCCGTTTGGTCCTAGATTTATACATATCAATTCATGTATGCATTTACATCTTGAGTTTCTTAGTTCATTTTGTCTTCTTCATTAAATGAAGATCTTTCCTCTAAATTTACAGGGTCAACTTGTCGAAGTTGAAACTAGATTTTGTAGTGTGGGTGTATCACAAGGATCTAGGATTTGGTGTACTAGTTTTCACCTTGGATATTTGCATTACCTTACTCTCTTCTGATCTATATGATTTCAACTTTACCAAAGGTTGAGTAATTTCATGAACCAAATCTTCAAAATTGTGTGTGGTTGCAAACCACCCTCTTATATAGTCTCATTGGTACCTTGGTTATTGTTTAAAAGTGATCTAAAATATAATTTGATTGGTTATCTCACATTGGTCTAAATTTAGTCATGCACATAGAGCAGCTCTTTATAGACATGACTTAAATGCTCATGTGTAGTGGGGCCTCTTATGGCCTTAGTTATGAGGATGATAAATTTTATGATGGTCAAGATAACCCTATTATTTTTAATGATATCTCCACAATAGTATAATTTAAAGATGGTTATAATGTATATAAACCCCAATAAGATTGTTGGGTGAATATTTTGTCGTCAAGCAACTGATGGAAAAATGGGTATATCAACCACAGTACAAGGAAATTTATACAGCAAAAAGTGTGGGTTTACCACATCCTAATGAGATAAATCTCTCTTCTCATCAAGAGGAGGTTCCCTATAAATTATATATATATATATATATATATATATATATATATATATATATATAGAAGTATAAAATAATACTTAGGGTAGGATAACACCATCCATCTCTCTTTTTTCAGAGATGATGTTCACAGAGCAAAAGAGAAATCCTGGTTGATGACTAAAAACATTCCTCTTCTTTCAAAAATAATGTTCAACAAATAGCCAAAAATATTCTTAGGTAGTAACTAGGTCTATGAGAAACACATGAAAGCACAAAGTCTTTCATTGCCTCCCTCATTGATTTGAAGTGTACGTAACAGTAGAGTGAAGTAAAGCTCAAAGTCTTCACCTAAAACTACAACAGATAATAAAATCACAAAGGATAAAAGTAGTTTAAAATCTTTCTGATATCCTTCAGAATGTCTTTAGATAATTTTCACACACACTTTGCTTATTTTATCAAACAGATGAGAGATTATTAGGAAAGAGAACATAAGAATGATCTCCTCAATAACACAAATTATTTCAACACAAAGTCTAAAAATAACCTACTTCTCATTCATTTAAGAAAATATGATTGACAAGCTGAGATCAAAGTCTCAAGAAGTATCTCAATTTTAGTAGATTTTTTGATCTCAATTATCAAAAAGATATCTTACAAAAGAGGCTCCCTCTATATATATAGGGAAAAGCTTTCAAAATTGAGAAAAGACTTAATTATTAAAACCTAGTCAAAGATGAGTCTCTATTGACTTTGGGACTTTTCCAAATTTTTACATGTATTTACATATGACAAAAGTACATGTGAAAATGTTCCAAGTCAATTACAAATTACATGAGAGAAATGGAGAAGAAGAAATGGAAGAACAATTCAACTTTTGTCACCAGCCTTCTTTAGATGAGCATCGTACATGGTGATATCTACATGTATCCTGATACTGTCTGGTGCAATAGTATTTTGGAAGACCACCTTAGCTCTAACTATGGCATCTCTCACTATTGTGATTAATTTCACATGAATAGTTAACCTGATTCTCAGATTATAAAGAGTTAACTGATTATCTAAAATATTATCCACAGAAGCCATTGAAAATGCTTTCTCCTCGAATTCCCTTTGGATCATACCTTCAAATTCCTGAATCATTTCCTCTACTAAAATGAATTAGCTATCTCAAGAGGTGAGTCTACAAGGAAACTCCTCCAATTTGTTCAACAGACTGGTGTTGCTTTATTCACTGGCATCTTTGGAATATTTGAGGTCACTGATTAGTTCTTTAAGTACCCAAATCATGTATATCAGTGATTCTTTGATTTCAATATAATAATATCTATCGATAATGATGTCAATTGATACTAAGGTACATTTCTTCAGTGCTTTCATCTCTATCCACTTTCTAAGATATTTATTTGTGCTATCAATATCTTGAGAAATAATATTGATAAGGTCTTCTAACTTTGTTCTCATTTTCTTCATTTTACTTGTCTTCTCGACCACCTCTATAAATAAGGAAATTCCTTATGCATGCATCTTATCTAGGTAATCTTCAAATAATTTTCCCTTTAGATATGTCTTCTCTACTTTTTAGATTATAGGATCATCTACGGAGAAAGCCTCTGGAGTTACCACTTCTGGAGCAAAAGTGAATCTCCTGATCACTGTGGTCAATTGTTCCACTTTAGCTTTGTAATGATCTTTCATCTCTCTCTCTCTTTATCAAATTTTTGGACCATGATATCCATCACAGATTGCAAATCGCTCTTGTCACCCTCATGAGTAATTTTCCCTAACTCAACTCGAGAAATGGAGTAGCTGGTCATATCAAAATTCTCAAGAGTTGCATCCTATGGGGGTTTGGCTATCTCCAAAAATTTGTGCCCCTTATCTCCAATCATTTTTGAAAGAATTCTTGGATTCTTGGGGGTCTTACCTTTCACTGGTACTATTTTTTTGAAGTCAAATTCGTCTAGAGAGATGGCTTGATTTTTCATTTTGGGTGTGAAAGTCAACAACCAAGGTGAGAGAGTAGAATCACTTACAATAGCAACAGTCCCTGTAGTTGGTGCCACTGGGGTAGCACCTGCACTAGTAGTGGGAACAATGGGTGTAGTAGGCATAGTAGGCATAGTATCAGTTAAAGTTACACCTACTGCTGAATGGTCAAAGGTGGAACTATCTCTGATGTTGAAAGAAGGAGATGATAGATTGGGGATGGATCCTGGTGATCGAAGAACATCTCTAGAAGTGCCTTGAGGGTCACCAAAAATAACTCTATAAGGAGAGGTGGATCTAGAAGAGGGAATATTGATGGGAGAAATGGGCAAAGGAGTTGCAATAGGTGAGTGAGGCAGAGAAGAAGAAATATTTGTATATGGTTACACACCTTCTTACAGATATTAAGATTTTATTCTCTATTGACCCGTAGCCCTGTCATCAATTTCCATCTATTCTGCCACTCATTCTTGGGTGCTTTGTTTCTCAACCCCCATATCTATTGACTCTAGCTCTTTCTTGACAACCTTTAATTTCTTTGATACAAACATGATTCTAGGCTTATGGGGCCTGGAAGGAGAAGGAACATCACTTTTATTCTTTGTTCTATTTTCTACTCTCCTCCTTGTCTCTTCTTAGAATTCATCCTCTAATCTTGTGATGAATTCTTTTAAAGTGATCCCCTTATTTGCTAACCAATCATTGGTGTTAGCCAATATTGGTTTGAATCTCATCATCAAAGAGGTCAACTCTTTTTGAGACCATTATATTGGAGGAAGAGGAGAGTTAGTGATTTGTTCAGAAAGATACCTATTATATAATAGATCTTTATCATCTACTAGATTTGGAGGAATATCAGTGAGCCTTAGATACTCTATTTGCTCAAGAGATAGTCTATTGTAGTCCATTTTCTTGATATCTTCTGCTATCCTTAAATCTATCCAAACATCTTCGATCATGGGCTCATGGAACTGAGTCTTTCTCTTGATCATATCTTTGACACCTCTGTAATCAAAATTGGGCCTTCTTTTGAAATGATTCATGGTGATAAGTTTCATTTTAGTCTCCATCACCCTTGCTTTTGTAGCGGTCAACACTTAGTACCTACCAATTTCAATGGGGAACCTGAAACTGGGTTTCTTAAGTTCCATTTGTTTATTGTGTAGAACAATAATTTGTCTACACAGCTCCATCAAGATCAATTTATCAGAAGGAAATCTAGGGAGCATATAGGGATAGCCTTGGAAAAAGCCAACCCACATTAAGCAAAAGTTAGGGAACTGTAAGAACATATATCTGAAGTCATTGACAATAGTCCAGGATTCATTTGATACTCTTTTCTATTCTAATTGAGAGTTGAAGAGACACAAAAATACCATGAATAAGGCATCATTTACCCTCCTAAAATGATGGATTGAACCCTTCAATGTTGGTTGCGGGTAATATTGATATACAGGGGTGGTTTTTCTATCTCCCTCTGACGTCAAACCTGAAAAGGTTCTCATTGAAGCTGTAATGTACACCAAGTACAAAGTCATATAGAACTTTGAGGTAGTAGACACCTTTATCAATTGCTCATGTAGAGCATTACTGTTCTGTTCACCCTACAAAATAACTTATTTCCATTGGAGGATTATCTTGATGAAGGGATACATCCATTCATGAAATTGAGAAGAAGAGGGTCAACCTTGTACTCTACTGAGAAGAGTAATCAAGTCACCAACTTCTTTTATAAACTCACTCCTAAGAAAGTTTTGTGGCCATCTGGATAAGTTGGCTCTGGGAGTCTTGAGCCATCTATTGTTGATCACCTTATTTGCCTTCTCGAGATCTTTATCACATTCCTTTTGTGCTTCGATGAAGTTGATTTTCAATACTTCAATAGTAGGAGGGCACATGAAAACTTTATCGATGAACTAAGGGTCCAGTCAAATTACTACATTGCCACTAGCATCTGACACAGCTCTAGTCTCTTTGTTGTAGAATTAGGTGCACTGGAAGATGAACTCTGTGTGATGTGCCACCACAAGAAAAGAGGAGACTAGATGGATATTACTCTCAATTATCCTCTTTATTTTAGAGCTTGGATTTTTCACTTTGGTTCTCTCTATGAACTCAGCCATATCTATGTGGTTGATCTCTGTGTCCCTAATGTCATCGACATTAGAAGTGACTGAGGTGATTGGGAAAACACCTTGATATTGGTACTTCATCATCTTTGACTTCTTTAGAGAAACTTTAGTCATCAAGATGAGCCTTTGTCAAAATTATGTTGATGAAGAAGGATCTTGAGGAGAAACTATGATAAGATTCATGATCATGTAATTAAGGGAAATATTGGTAATCTAGAAAAATTGTACTTTGGGTGATCATGACTAGGGAAACATGCTTGAAAGGGCTAAGGCAAGAGCAAGTCATAAAGTGGAAGGAAAGGTGAGTGGGCTCAGAAAATGGGAAAAACAAAAATTTCTCAGAGTTAAGAAAAATGGGGAGAAGTTATGCATGGGTGGCAAAAATTGTTGCCCTTGCATGATGAGGATAGTTTTGAGCATAGGTGGCAAAAATCGTTGCCTGTGTAGGTTGGGTAGAAAGAAAGATGTATCAATGGAAAAAATCACCACCAATGCATGTACAAGGTTGGATATTTTGTGTAAGGGTAGTAAAAATTACCACCCTTACATGTGGTTTGGAAATTAGAGATGCATTGATGACAAATTTCTTTGTCTATGCATCTTTGATAGGTTACGTGTAAGGGTAGAAAAAATTGCTGTCCTTGCACATGGTGGGCAAAGGGTCTATAAAGGTGGTGATTGTCACTACCAATACATATGGTCAGATTGGCCACATGTGATGGTAGCAAAAAATTACCACCATTACATAGGGTGGAATGGTTGGAAATATGTGAGGGCAGCAGTTTTCACTGCCCTTACATCGGTTGAAATGGCCGTTGGGGAAAGAATGAAGAAGAGGGGTAGATTCTGATGAGGTTGGATGGGAAAATGAGGAAGGGGAAGAAGAAAAGAAGAAAAATTAAACCTAGAAAAAACAAAAAAGAAAAATAACATAAAAAGAGAAGGAAAACATAACAAAAACAAAACCAAAAACCCTACCTGAAAAACAACATGAAACAAGGCTTGAATCTGACAAAAGCATACTTCTTCTAGCTCACTTGATCATCTAGGGGTAGAGAGTAGGAGAAGAAATGGAAGAATTGATTAAAATGAGGGAGAAAAGAGATTAAATGGGGGTGAAAATTACCCCTAACCACTCAACATGCATAGCCATAAATGTTGCATGTAAAAATTGAGACCGTGCAGGGGTAGTAAAAATCATTGCCTCTACATGGGAGGTTGAAAATAGATGTAGGGGTAGTGAAAATCACCACTCCTGCATGGAAGGCATCCTAAGATGCAAGGGCGGAAAATTTCACCACTCTTTCATAACGGATGCAAGGGCAGTGAAATTTACTGCTCTTGCATGGAAAATGCAAAACAACATGCAGTGGTGGTAAAAATTGCCGCCCCTACATGTTACCTCAAGAAAACAACTAACTCTAAGAAATGAAAATTTTGTCCTCTGGCCACATCAATATTATAATGATTTCCACATTTTTGATAAAATGCAATAAGAGAATGTCATGAACTTTGAATGCTGTTAGTTGAGCAAACATGAGAACAAGAAAAACTTGCCTCAAAAAATGAACTCAGAGAGAAAAACATGAAATAAACAAGTTTCATAGGGGTTGTTCTAAAAATGAGCGTATCTGATTTTGGGAACAATAGCTATCTCCTGTTGGGGAACATTTATTGATCAAACCGATTGATAAGAGTAGAAACTAGTCTCTAAGTGCCTTCGTCCAAGCCATTGGGATACTGAGTCAAGCCAAAAAAATAAAAGACATGAAAAAATAAAAGAAAACAAACAATATAAAAACTATATAAATGTATAAGTGAACTGATCTAAAACTTCAAAGATTGAAGTGCTTCAGATGCTGCCCACTGTGAGGTAGTGAGAATGGCACTCCATCTTGATACTCTAGCAAGATGTTATTCTCACCATAGACCTGACGAATGGTAAATAGACCTCTCCATAAAGAATCAAATTTGCTATGCATTCCTTTTGGTTCTCTCCTCTTGTCCCACAACAAGACTTGATCTCCAATCTAAAAATCATGAATCTTTGCCCTCTTGTCAAAGAGTTTCTTCACCTAATTCTGATGTGTAGTAAGCTGGTCCATCACCATGGTTCGTTGTTTATTTAATTCTATTAGACACATGATCTTTTTATCAATAGAATTTTCAAAGGTTGAATCTTCGATTGCCTTTGCTAACTTGAGCATTGGTAGTTCTAGGGTGATTGGTATCTCTACACTCAAGCCATATAGAAGATGAAATAGTGACATGCCCATGACCCTCTTGGGTGTAATTCTATCTATCCACAAAGTGTCAAACAATGCTTTATGCCAAGTCTTCTAATTATCATCTACCAGTTTCTTGATAATAGTAAATAGATTCTTGTTGCTTGACTCTGCTTGGCCATTTCCTTGTGGAAAATAATTAGAAGTGTGGGAGAGGGTAATTCCATAATAAAATCAGAACTAGGTAATCTCATGAGAAGATCAACAGGCTGCATTATCTATTACAATCTTAATTGGAACCCTAAATTGGGAAATAATATTTTCCTTAAGAAAATTACATACCACTTCTAAAGTAACAATCTTGGTTGGAATGGCTTCCACCCATTTGGTAAATTAATTAGTCACAGTGAAGACATAATCATGCCTAGCACTTGAATTTGGGTTGACTGCACCAATGAAGTCAATACCCCATTATTGAAAAGGTTCTTTAATTACCACTGGCTTGAGGGGTAACACAGCTAATTTAGGTTTCTTGATGAACTGCTAACATAATTCACACCTACGCACTAATTTGTAAGCATCTTGAAATAGTGTAGGCCAACAGTACCTTGCTCATAGAATTTTATGAGCTATCACTGGTGCATAGAAATGTCCTCCAAAAGTTTACCTTGTTGAACCTTATCGATGCAGTGAAGAAATACCCCATCAAGGCTTCTCTTATACAAACCATTATCCCATAAGACATAGCTATCAGCCTTTAGCTTAACATTCCATTTTTATTTGTAGGATAGATGAGTGGGACACTCACCATAGGTAAGAAAATGAGTGATGTCATAATACCACTCATCGGTAGTAGTGACGAAGAGGACCGTAGGCAAGTCTTCGACCTTTATTTCTTCATTTTCTATTTTTTGGGGGATATTATTAGCAATTAACTGGCAGAGGCCCTTTCCCTACACAAATTTGGTAGGTTTGATATCAAGATCAAACTCTTGAATCTTATCAATCTAATTGCCCCTTTTTGTACCAAACTCCTATTGAGTTAGAATGGACTTCACCGTTGTGTCAGGTACCAAAACCACAGTATGTGAATTTAGGATATAAAACCTGAAATACTTCACCACCTTAACCACAACATAAGCATGTTTCTCTATGTTTGAGTACTTCAGATCATGAGCTTTGAGAGGATAGCTCATGAAATAAATGGGAGATTCCACACCTTCATGGTTTTGTTGAACCAAAATAGCCAAAAATGCATGCTCAAAAGCATAGCTGTATATTACGAAGTCTTTCATGTAATCTAGATAAACTAGAATTGGTGCATAGGCAGGCACTTTATTGATGTCTTCAAAGGCTAACTTGCCTTTTTTAGTCCATTAGAAAGTGGCTTTATCTTTCATCATGTTCACAATGTGGTGAGTCTTCTCAGCAAACTTGAGAATGAACCTTCATAAAAAGTTCACTTTTATGAATAAAGAGTAAACTGCGGTCTTACTTGTGGGGAGGGTAAGCTCTTGGATGGACTTGAATCTTTCTGAGTCAATTTTTATGCCTTCTCGGGATAAAATGTGCCTAAGAACTTTCCCTTTCATTACCCCAAAAATAGATTTCTTGGGATTTAGAGAAATGTCATTCTGGCAACAGCATTCCAACACTTGTTGTAAATGGTGCACATGATCAAGATGATGCTTGGAAAAGACTGTTAAATCATTCAGGTATACTACAATGAACTTACCTATTTTGTCTTTGAAAGCAAGGTCCATTGCTCTCTGAAAAGTGGCACCAACATTTATCAGTCCAAATGGCATTCTTTGATAGGCAAAGGTGCCCCAAGGTGTGGTGAAGGCAGTCTTATGTTGGTCTACTTTTCTAACTTCAACTTGATTGTACCTTGAGAAGCCATCTAGCATTGATAACATCTTTGAACTGATCACCGTCTGAAGAACTTGATCCACGATAGGTAGAAGATAGTTATCCTTTAAGGATGACTGATTCAAGTTTCTAAAATCCACATAGATGAAAATTTCACCATTCTTCTTCCTCATAGGGACTATGCTTACAATCCATGTGAAATGATGAATTAGAAAAATTATCCTAGCATTCAGCATTTTTTGTATTTTAGATAGAATAATTCCTGATATCTTTAGATTGTACTGTCTAGATTTTTGCTTGTAAGGTACTGAATCACTTTTGAGAGGAATGCCATGGCAAATTTCTTCAAGCTTGAGTGACTTTGGATCATCATAAGAGTATGCTAGGACATCTATATACTAACAGAGCAGACTAGTGAACTTGAAATTTTCTTCTTGAGTGTAGTATGTTTCAATGTTCACCATTTTGGGATTTTCTTTGGTACCTAAATTTACTTGATCAAACTCCTGGGAGGAGCTTGAATCTTTTTGTCACTATTTAATGAATCTATCATATTTGTTAAACAACTTCTCAAACGAAACTAGGCCTTTTGGGATTTTATTCCCTTTAAGTTACAAAAATTCTTCACCTATGTATATACTTGATTTAGGGGTTGGTTCAAGCTTTTAAGGTTCACTGCCATTGAAATGAAGTTGTTCAAAGCTATCTTTTTACACCAAGAAGACAATGATTTTATTATCATTGTTAAACACCTACTAATGACTGGTAGTGGCAGGCACACTTGGTCAAAAGACCAGTTTAATAGTGTACCTATCTCCTTTAAAATTAAGGTGAGGATCCAATAGAGTTGTAGAAATAGCTAGTGAATCAACTCAGTCATTGAATTCCCTGAGTATGGTAGAGATGCTAAAAGCATCAAAGCTTTCAATTTGATCCCAGACTAGATTGTGGTAGTGGCACAATCTCTCATTTTTGGTTTGATAAAGGTTCCTTACCTGATAAACCACCAGTTCAGCATCACCTTTGGTATGGAGGAGTTTAACGCTTTTGTGTCAAGTAGCCTTCAATATAAGTAGCAGAGATTTGTACTCAGCTATGTTGTTAGTGTTGCTAAACTGCAACTTGTATGAAGAAGAAAAAATATCTCTTTGAGGAGATATCAACACAATCATGGCTCCTGAACCGATAGAGGAGCAACTACTATCAAATTCCAGAATCTATACCTCATTAGACAATGATTTTTCCTTAGATTCTTCTTCATTTGGGAGGGGATATTCTTCTACACTTGCACTATGCTCCAATCTTTTTTTTGTTCCATCTGAACTAGTTTTCAAGTTGACACATTTGTGAATTTCATCAAGTGTCTCATGGACTTCCTCCATGGAAAAAAAGTAATTACCCATGCCTGAAGACTCAAATAGAATTTGAGCTTCAGGTGCTAATGTTTAAGTGACCACATATTTTGCTTCCTTCTCAGGGATCAATCTCTGCATAACATTTTTGACTGGGATCCTCACCTTAGATAGGTCCATGCTTAATTCACCACCAACATTCTTGCAAAAAATTTGCCCAAAAAGGATGTCATAAGAGGCTAGAACATCGACCACCAAGACCGTCATTTTGATTATTTTCTCTAGAAAAGCTACAAATGCAAATTGGGCATCTTTGATTTGACCTAGGAGTGGGACTTGCTTGTTTTCCATATAAAAACACCTCCTGAAAGTCTTAGTCAAAGTAAGACCAAGAGAATATGCTACCTTGGTAGGCATAATGTTATCAAAAGCTCCAGAGTCTATTATGTAATTACTTAATTTATAACCATTTATCAATAGGGAAACATAAAAAAGTTCTATTTTCCCAGGAGCAACAAGAGGAGTAGCGACAAGATTATTCTGGGTGGATTTATTCTTGGAGGTATCATGAGTCACCTTTGAAGAATCTTGTCCTATAGGGGCAGTTTTACTTCTCACATATTCGGCCAACCTATCAAACTATTCAGGATTGGCTTGTAAGTACTCAATCTTGGTCTTTTTGGCATGATCAATTATATCAAATAATTGAAATGAGCTAGAGGTAGAGGGAGGAAGCCCATCATCCTGATCTTTATTGGGTGTGGCACTAGTCTGAGAGATAGAAGTAGAAGGTATGGGATGGTTTGAGGTACTTACTTTCTTATTAGTCACCAAGTCTTTTGATTGGAAACGTAGTGAAGTCCCTCGTTTAGTGATAAAAACTATTGGCTGAGGTTCTTCTCTTGATTTTTCTTTATCAACTTATTGAGTTGACTAGTTTTGGGACCTGGTAAAAATATCATAGGATCCATCAAATACTTCTCCATTACTTCTAACTTCATCTGATAATCTAAGAAACCAATATTAGAGTCACCAGCTAATTCTTCTTCTAGTTCTACAAAGATATTAGCATCATCTTATTGATCCAACTCAGGTTGGAGTGAGAAATCATGTTTAGCTTCAAGGTAACCAACTACTGAATTAGTAGGTGCTACTTCAATGGTAAGCTTCTCATGTGGAGGAGGAAGGCGATTTGGTTGCCCTTGATTTATGGTAACATTATCTTGATATGACTGGTTCTAAAATATCTTCATTGGCATATCTCAATAAGGAGGAGTAGACATACCTTGGGCCATTTGTCTTTTCAAGGCTAGTAGTTTATTCATCAATATTTTTACCATAGGATCTATGGTGCTCATGGAAGAACTTTCAGTAGATGAAGAAAATTTATTTTTATTGGTGTCTTTTCTAATCTTACCTGCCAGGATAAAATCATCTTCAATCTCAGTAGCCAAATTTTGAGCCATAGCAAGATCCATAGGACTGGCCTACCTCAATAGGAAACTTACTTCAAGAAGTTGCAAGTTGATGAAAAAGCACTTGAGGTTTTTCGGCGTCGACTGAACAATCATAGGAACTCGGTTCTTCAACGTATTAAATTTTGCTATGAAATTCCTCATAGGCTCATGAGGCTCCTTCTTCATTTTTGTAAGCTAAGCCAATAAGGCATGTGAATCTTTAGTGGGTTTGAACCTGGCCTCAAACTTGGCTTTGAGCGTATTTTAGTTAGTTATAGTTTGAGCTTGAAGGTGGTAAAACTAGTCCACAGTAGTGCCTTGCAAAGTTTCTACAAACATTCTCACCACTATATCTTCATATTCCACACATATCACACCACATGCTATAGAGAAGACAACAATATTCTCATCAAGATGAACCTTCCCATTGCCATAGAATTTGGAGAAATTCTTTCTCGAACTACGAGGTAGTTCATGTAAAGGTGGGGCTAGATTGAGAGGACCAAAGGAGTTGCCCCAAAGACCTTGGGCCATTATGATATGATGATTGAATGGTATGATAACAAATCTTGGTGGGGTTAGTATAAATAAAACCTTACTAGTACTAAGACTAGAAGCTTCACCAGGTATGGGAGATCTGACACTGGTAGGAGGGAAACTCCTGGTTCGCTAAAGGTGAGATGCTGGAGGAGAAATATCAAAGTTAGTACATCACACCAACTCGAATATAGGATCAACAATACCTTGAGTCTCTAGCTTCACGTGTATGGTGGATTTACCAGAGTGTAAAATGAAAAAAGGACTAGAAATGCTTTAAGTTTAAGGTTGAGGCTTTAAAATGCATGTTCATAATCTCCAGTGGAGTCACCAAAAGTTGTTGGGTGAATATTTTGTCATCAAGCAACTGACAGCAAAATAGGTATATCAACCACAGTACAAGAAAATTTATATGGCAAAAAGTGTGGGTTTACCACATCCTAATGAGATAAATCTCTCCTCTCATCAAGGGGAGGTTACCTATAAATTACTTATATATATATATATATATATATATATATATATATATATATATATATATATATATATATATATATATATATAAGCAAAAAATAATACTCAAGGTAGGATAACACCATCCATCTCTCTTTTTTCAGAGATGATGTTCACAGAGCAAAAAAAAAATTTTGTTGATGAATTAAAACATTCCTCTTCTTTCATAAATGATGTTCAACAAATAGTAAAAAATCTTCTCAGGTAGTAACTAGGTCTACGAGAAACACATGAAAGCACAAAGTCTTTTGTTACCTCCCTCACTAATTCGAAGCATACATAACAATAGAGTGAAGTAAACCTTAAAGTCTTCACCTAAAACTACAATAGATAATAAAATCAAAAAGGATAAAAGCAATTTAAAATCTTTCTAATATCCTTTAGAATGTCTTCAAATAATTTCCACACACACTTTGCTTATTTAATCAGATAGATGAGAGATTATTAGGAAAGAGAACATAATAATGATATCCTAAATAACATAAATTATTTCAACACAAAGTCTAAAAATAACCTACTTCTCATTCATTTAAGAAAATATGATTTACAAGCTGAGATCAAAGTCTCAAGAAGTATCTCAATTTTAGCAGAGTTTTTGCTCTCAATTATCAAAAAGATATCTTACAAAAGAGGCTCCCTCTATATATATATGGAAAAGCTTTCAAATTTGAGAAAAGACTTAATTATTAAAACCTAGTCAAAGATGAGTCTCTACTGACTTTGGGACTTTTCCAAATTTTTACATGTATTTACATATGACAAAAGTACATGTGCAAATGTCCCAAGTTAATTAAAAAGTACATGAGAGAAATGAAGAAGAATAAATGGAAGAATAGTTCAACTTTTATCACCAGCCTTCTTTAGATGAGCATCATACATGGCAATAGCTACCTGTATATGAATACTATCTAGTGTAATAGTATTTTTGAAGACCACCTTAGCTCTGATTGCGGCATCTCTCACTACTGTGATTGATTTTGCATGACTAGTTAACATGATTCTTAGATTATCTAGAGTTAACTGATTATCTAAAATATTATCCACATAAGCCATTGAGAACATTTTCTCTTTGAATTCCATTCAGATCATACCTTCAAATTCTTGAATCATTTCCTTTGCTAAAATGAATTAGTTGTCTTGAGAGGTGAGTCTACAAGGCAAATCCTCCAATTTGTTCAACAGAATAGTGTCACTTTCTTCACTGACATCTTTGGAAGATTCAAGGTCATTGGTTAGTTCCTTAAGTACCTAGATCATGTATATTAGTGATTCTTTGATTTCAATATAAGAATCTCTATTGACAATGATGGTGATTGATACTAAGGTACATTTCTTTAGTTCTTTCATCTATGTCCACTTGGTAAGATATTTATTTGTGCTATTAATATCTTGAAAAATAATATTGATAAGGTTTACTAACTCTATTCTCATTTTCTTCATTTTACCTGTCTTCTCAACCACCTCTATAAACAAGGAAATCCCCTGTGCATGCATCTTATATAGGTAATCTTCAAGTACTTTTCCATTTAGAAAGGTCTTCTCTACTTTTTGGATTACAAGATCATCTACGGAGAAAGCCTCTAGAGTTACCACTTCTGGAGCAAAAGTGAATTGCCTAATCATTGCAGTCAATTGTTCCACCTTTGCTTTGTAATGATCTTTCATCTCTCTCCCTCTATCAAATTTTTGGACCATGATATCCATCATGGATTGCAAATCACTCTTTGCACCCTCATGAGTTATTTTCCCTAATTGACTTGATAAATAGAGTAGTTGCTCATATCAAAATTCTTAAGAGTCACATCCTGTGGGGGTTTGGCTATCTCCAAAAATTTGTGCCCCTTATCTCCAATTATTTTTAAAAATATTCTTGGCTTTTTAGGGGTCTTAGCTTTCACTGGTACTATTTTACCGAAGTCAAAGTCATCTAGAGAGATGGCTTGCTTTTTCCTTTTGAATGTGAAATTCAACAACCAAGGTGAGAGAGCAAAAGCACTTACAGTAGCAATAGTCCCTATAGTTGGTGTCACTAGGGCAGCACCTGCACTACTAGTGGGAACAATGGGCATAGTGGGTGTAGTAGGCATAGTATTAGTTAAAGTTACACCTACTACTGAATGGTCAAAGGTGGAACTATCTCACATGTTGAAGGAAAGAGATGACAGACTACAGATGGATCTTGATGATCGAAGAACATCTCCAAAAGTGCCTTGAGGGTCACCAAAAATAACTCTAGAAGGAGAGGCGGCTCTAGAAGAGGGAATAATGATGGGAGAAATGGGAAAAGTAATTGAACCAGGTGAGTGAGGTGGAGAAGAAGAAATTCTTATATCTGGTTGTGCACCTTCTTATAGAGATTGAGCTTCCATTCCCTATTGACTCATAGGCCTGTCATCGATTTCTATCTATTCTACCACTTGTTCTTGGGTGCTTTGTTTCTCAACCCCCATATCTATTAACTCTAGCTCTTTCTCAGCAACCTTTGATTTCTTTTATACAAAGATGATTCTAGGTTTATGGGGCCTGGAAGGAAAAGGAACATCACTTTTATTCTTTGTTTTATTTTTTGCTTTCCTCCTTATCTCTTTTTGGAATTCGGTCTATGATCCTGTGATGAATTCTTTTAAAGTGATCATCTTATTTTCTAACCAATCATTTGTTAAGTTTTGGAGCTAAAAGCTTCACCAAGATGCTAATTAGGGAGTTGATGATTTCAATCAATAACCAGCATCAGCAGTATTGCCAACGTCGGTCAGGCAGGGACTAGGGATCAGCCGATGTCGGTTAGGAGCAGATCGACAGCAACTGACGTCAGTCACCTGTGCATGTGCATGCATTTCCATAACATGTTTCTAGAATTAGACTCATCTAATTTTAAGAGGTCTGAGAGTGTTTGCATGTTGAAGACTAATTTAAGTCTTGAGTCTGTGTTTCTAATTATTGTAATTAGAAGTCTAATTATTTTATGCTTTGGATCCTATTTAAGAGACCCATGAGGCATGTATTGTAAAAAGGCAAGTAAAGCATTGAAGCAAGAAATCAAGGTCAAAGGAGATCTGCAAGGTGCAAGGTCAAGGAGATCAGCTGAAGCTATCAAGGAGGGGATAACAACTCAGGTTGTTGAGTTAGTTGTGGTTGAGAAAGAGAGAGAGAAATCTTGAGTGAAATACTATACACCCAAGAGGTGTGAGGAGGAGAGGAAGATTTATTTATTGTAGTCAAGAAGAGTGTTAATATAGATATTATTGTTTCTCATATTCTTTGTTGTTTCAAGTTTCTAGTTACTTAATCATTCTAGTTCAATTTCGTGTTTAAATTACTTATAGAAAAGTAATCAATTGTGCTTCTTAGATCCTGACAAGTGGTATCAGAGCAAGGTTGCAGGGAGCAGGTTATTATTTGATTACAGGTCATTCTTAGGGGTTTTCTGATTGAGTGGGAGTACAACAATGGTAGAATAAAGTAAGCTATGAATGGATAAGTTTAATGGCAAGAATTATCAACATTGGAGGATGCAGATAGAAGATTATCTGTATCAGAAAGATTTGTACTTACTATTGGGTGGGGTTGCATCCAAGCCCATAGATATGAAGGATGAAGAATGGAATTTTCTTGATTGGAAGGCTCTGGGATCCATAAGGTTGGGCCTTGCATCATCTGTGATTTCCAACTTATCACAGTGTAAGACAATGGAAGAGTTGATAGGATCTTTGGAAAATTTATATGAAAAGCCCTCAGCTTCGAATAAGGTATTTCTTATGAAGCAATTATTTACTTTGAAAATGCAAGAAGGTGGATCGGTATATAGTCATATTAGTGATTTCCATGGTTTGTTAAACCAATTAAATTTAGTCAATATTGTTTTTGATGATGAAATAAAGTCTCTCTTAATCTTATGCTCTTTACCTGAAAGTTGGGATAGTTTGGTAATGATAGTAAGTAATACTGTGTTTGCTTCTAAAATCTTAAAAGTTGATGATGTGGTTAGTGTAATCTTGAATGAAGAAATTCACAAGAAAAGCATAGGTGAATCAACAAGGAATGCTTTAAGTGCTGAAAGTAGAGGAAGGCAAAGAGAGAAGGTCGAGCAAGGGAAATCAAGGTTAAAGATGGGAAAGAGATCCAAATCTAGAAATAGAGGTATCACTTACTAGTTTTGTGGAAAGAGAGGACACACAAAGAAAGATTGTTGGTTGAATGATAAAGAAAATCAACATGAAGGTAATGAAGAAGAAAAAGATGCAGGTATTATGGCACAAGATGCTCTCATACTTTCTTTGGATAGTCAGCTAGAATCATGGGTTTTAGATTCTGGTGCTTCTTTTCATGCAACCCCAACTATAGAATTGTTCCATGAATATGTCTAGGGAGACTTTGGAGAGCTTTATTTAGGGGATGGTATGCCTTGTCAAATGGTTGGCAAAGGGAAAGTGCAACTAGAATTATAGACGGGCAACACATGGGTGTTGAAGGAGGTTATGCATGTCCCAGTCTTGAAGCAGAGTTTGGTTTCTGTAGGAAAGTTGGGTGAGGAGGGATGCATAGTAACCCTCACAGCAAATTCTTGGAAGGTTACTAAGGGTGCACTTGTTTTAGCAAGAGGTAAGAAAGTAGTTAATCTTTATCTATCTACTTGTATTACTGATTCTACTTCTGGTTTATCTACTTTAGCTGTAGATTCGAAGATGTGGCTTAGTAGGCTTGGTCACATGAATAAGAAGGGAATGGACGTTCTTGAGTCAAAGGGTATGAGTTCAGATTCAGAAGGCATAGATCGAGTTCATTGCAAGAAAAGGAAATTTGATATTTTTGACAAGAATAGGGAAGCCTTGGTGTTTATTGAGGAGATGATGGATAGAGATCAGTCACAGGGGCTGAATAATTATAAGTAAGGCAGTATGGACAGGGTTTTGATCCAAGATGAGCTCGTAGGTAAAGAAGTCATCACTTACAGGAAAACATAGTTACCGACGTCGGTCACATGGAATCGATGTCGATCAGGTAGGTACCATCATCAGTCATGTGCAGACCAGCAGAGTTGGTAGTGTCAAGCAGGCAGAGACTGATGTCGATCAGGGGGAACTGACGTTGGTAGGCAGGTCACTCGCATGGAATCGACACCGGTCAGGTGCAGACTGAGTGATGGTTGAGATCAATTACTGGAATGAATGTTGGGTGAACAACAAGTTGTCAAGGAGTCTCAAAAACCCATATGGAGGACTGAAAGGGTAAGTGGAGCTCATATTCATTATTCACCTTCTTTATATTACTAGTTGCTTATTGATGGTCAAGAACCAGGAAGATGTGAAGAGGCAATGCAGGTAGAATCCAGGAAACAGTGGGAGCATGGCATGAATTCTTTGGAAGAGAACCAAGTGGGAGATTTGGTAGAGTTTCCAGCTAGGATAAAAGCACTAACAGATGAATGGATTCCTAGGTTAGAGAAGAGAGTGGATGGACACGTGAGATAGAAGGCCAATGTATATGGTCTTCATCAGGTTGTAAGGCAATGGAGGTTTGACAGGGATATGACTAAGCATGGCTTTAGTTAAGGTCAATGTGACCATTGTGTTTTCTTTTACCAGGTTAGATAATATTAGCTATATTATCCTATTACTGTAGTGTGTGTGTTTGTTGCAGGATCACACATGCAGGGAGTTTCTGAGCTAAAGGTAAAGTTAGTTCAGATGGGTGTCATGAAGAATTTGGGAGCATCAAGATTCTTTGGCATGAGTATGTCTAGAGATAGGGAAGATCATAAGTTGATGTTGTCTCAGGATGATTGTGTGAATAAGGCAGTGGCGAGGTTCAAGATGCAGGATGCAGAACAAGTTAGTACACTTATGGATGGATAGTTCATAGAATAGTTTCCCAATTCACATGATGAGGTTAAGTACATGGTATGTACTAGACCTAAGTTTTCCCAAGCAGTGGGAGTTATCAAAAAGTTTAGAGCCAATTCAAGAAAGGAGTATTAGAGAGCAGTTTAGTGGATTCTCAAGTATTTGAGAGGGACCAGTAGCAGGTATTTATGCGGTATCAAGTACTTCTCTACATGGTATGTAGGTTTGGATGTGGTAGGTTACTTGGATGACAGGTGTAACATCATAGGATGTGTGGTGGTTGGTCTTCAAAATTGAGCTTGAAGATGGAGGTGCCTGAGATGATTAGTGAATGTTGTTGTACAGGTGCAACTATTTATCTCCAAGTGGGAGATTGTTAAGTTATGGAGCTAAAAGCTTCACCAAGATGCTAATCAAGGAGTTTTTGAGTTCAATCAATAACTAGCATTGATAGTATTGTCGACATTGGTCAGGTAGGGACCAAGGATCAACCGACATCGGTCAGGAGCAAACCGACAGCAACTGATGTCGGTCACCTATGCATGTGCATGCATTTATAGAATGCGTTTCCAAAATTATACTCGTCTAATTTTAAGAGGTCCAAGAGTGTTTGCATGTTGAAGACTAATTTAAGTCTTGAGTCTGTGTTTCTAATTATTGTAATTAGAAGTCTAATTATTTTATGCTTTGGATCCTATTTAAGAGACCCATGAGGCATGTATTGTAAAAAGGCAAGTAAAGCATTGAAGCAAGAAAGCAAGGTCAAAGGAGATCTACAAGGTGCAAGGTCAAAGAGATCAGCTGAAGCTATCAAGGAGGGGATAACAACTCATGTTGTTGAGTTAGTTGTGGTTGAGAAAGAGAGAGAGAACTCTTGAGTGAAATACTATACACCTAAGAGGTGTGAGGAGGAGAGGAAGATTTCTTTATTGTATTCAAGAAGAGTGTTAATATAGATAGTATTGTTTCTCATATTCTTTGTTGTTTCAAGTTTCTAGTTACTTAATCATTCTAGTTCAATTCCGTATTTAAATTGCTTATAAAAAAGTAATCAATTGTGCTTCCTAGATCCTAACATCATTGGTGTTAGCCAATATTAGTTTGAATCTCATCCTCAAAGAGGTCAACTCTATTTGAGACCATTGGATCAGAGGAAGAGGAGAGTTAGTGACTTGTTCAGTAAGATACTTGCTATTTTCCATATCTCTATCATCTACTAGATTTGGAGGAATATCAATGAGCCCTAGATACTATATTTACTCAAGAAATAGTCTGTTATAGTCTATTTTCCTGATATCTTCTATTGTCCTTAAATCTATCTAGATGTCTATGACCATGGGCTCATAGAATGGAGTCTTTCTCTTGATCATATCTTTGACACCTCTGTAGTCAAAATTGGGCCTTCTTTTGAAATGCTTCATGGTGACAAGTTGAATTTTAGTCTACATCACCCTTGCTTTTGTAGCGGTCAACACTGAGTACCTGCCAATTTCAATGGGGAACTTAAAACTAGGTTTCTTAAGTTCCATCTATTTATTGTGTACAACAATAATTTTTCTACACAGCTCCATCAGGATCAATTTATCAAAAAAAAATCTAGGGAGCATATAGAGATAGCCTTTGAAAAATTCAACCCACAGATAGAAAAAGGTAGGGAACTGTAAGAACATACAGCTGAAGTCATTGACAACAGTCTAGGCTTCATCTGATACTCTTTTCTATTCTAATTGAGAGTCAAAAAGACATAAAAATACCATGAAGAAGGCATCATTTATCCTCCTAAAATGATGGATTGAAACCTTCAATTTTAGTTGAGGGTAATATTGATATACAGGAGTGGTTTTTATGTCTCCCTCTAACATCAAACCTGGAAAGGTTCTTATTGAAGATGTAATGTACACCAGGTATGAAGTCATATATAACTTCGAGGTAGTAGACACCTTTGTCAATTGCTCATGTAGAGCATTGTTGATCTGTTCACCCCAAAAAATGACTTGTTTCCTTTGGAGGAGTATCTTAATGAAGGGATACATCCATTCATGAAATTGAGAAGAAGAGGGTAAACCTTGTAGTTTGCTAAGAAGAGTAATCAAGTCACCAACTTCTTCTATAAACTCACTCCTAAGAAATTTTTGTGGCCATATGGATAAGTTGGCTCTGGGAGTCTTGAGCCATCTATTGTTGATCACCTTATTTGCCTTCTCGAGATCTTTATCGTATTCCTTTTGTGCTTCGATGAAGTTGATATTCAATACTTCAGTAGCAAGAGGGCACATGAAAACTTTATCAATGAACTTAGGGTCCAGTCAAATTACTATGTTGCCAATAGCATCTAATATAGCTCTAGTCTTTTTGTTGTAGAATTAGGTGCACTGGAGGATGAGCTCTATGTGATGTGCCACCACAGGAAAAGAGGAGACTAGATGGATATTGCTCTCAATTATCCTCTTCATTTTAGAGCTTGGATTTTTTACTTCGGTTCTCTCTATGAACTCAGCCATATCTATGTGGTTGATCTCTGTGTCCCTAATGTCATCGACATTAAAAGTGACTGAGGTGATTGGGAAAACACCTTGATATTGGTACTTCATCATCTTTGACTTCTTTAGAGAAACTTTAGTCATCAAGATGAGCCCTTATCAAAATTATGTTGATGAAGAAGGATCTCAAAGAGAAACTATGATAAGAGTCATGATCATGCAATTAGGGGAAATATTGGCAATCTGGGAAAATTGCACATTGGGTGATCATGACTAGGGAAACGTGCTTGAAAGGGTTGAGGCAATAGTAGGTTAGAAAGCAGAAGGAAAGGGGAGCGGTCTAAAAAAATGAGAAAAATGAAAATTTCTTAGAGTTAGGAAAAATGGGGAGAAGGTATGCATGGGCAGCAAAAATTGTCACCCTTGCATGATGAGGATAGTTTTGTGCATATGTGACAAAAATTGCTGCCTGTGTAGGTCAGGTAGAAAGAAAGATGTATCAATGTAAAAAATCACTGCTGATGCATGTAGAAGGTTGGATATTTCATTTAAGGGCGGCAAAAATTGATGCCATTGCACGTGGTTTGGAAATTAAAGATGCATTGATGGTGAAATTTTTTGCCTATGCATCTTTGATAGGTTATGTGTAAGGGTGGCAAAAATCGCTACCCTTGCACATGGTGGGCAAAGGGTCTATAAAGGTATCAATTTTCACTGCCAATACACATGGTTAGATTGGCCACACATGATGGCGGTGAAAATTACCACCATTACATAGGGTAGAATGGTCAGAAATATGTGAGGGTGGCAGTTTTTGCCACCCTTACATGGGTTGGAACAGCTGTTGGGGAAAGAATGAAGAGAGGGGGATATTCTAACAAGGTTGGATGGGAAAATAAGGAAGGGGAAGAAGAAAAGAAGAAAAATTAAACCTAGAATAAACAAGAAAGAAAAACAACATAAAAAGATAAGGAAAACATAAAAAAACAAAACCAAAAACCCCACCTAAAAAATAACGTGAAACAAGGCTCAAATCTGGCAAAAATGTGCTTCCTTTATCTCTCTTGATAATCCAAGGGTAGATAGGAGGAGAAGTAATGAAAGAATGGATTAAAATGAGGGAGAAAAGAGATTAAATGGGGGTGAAAATCACCCCCAACCACTCAGTGTACACGGCCATATATGTTGTGCACAAAAATTGAGACCGTGTAGGGGTGGCAAAAATTGTTGCCTCTGCATGGGATGTCAAAAAGAGATGTAAGGGTAGTGAAAATCACCGCTCCTCCATGGAAGGCATCAAAAGATGCAAGGGTGGAAAATTTCACTGCTCTTACATGACGGATGCAAGGGTAGTGAAATTTGCCACTCTTGCATGGAAAACGTAAAACACCATGTAGTGGTGGCAAAAATTATTGCCCCTGCATATTAGCTCAAGAAAAAAATTAACTCTGAGAAATGAAAATTTTGTCCTCTAGCCACATCAAGATTGTAATGATTTTCACATTTTTGGGAAAATGCAATAAGAGAATGTCACAAACTTTGAATGCTGCCAGTTGAGCAAACACGAGAACAAGAAAAACTTGCCTCAAAAGATGAACTTAGAGAGAAAAACATGAAACAGACAAATTTCATAGGGGTTGTTCCAAAAATGAGCGTAGCTAATTTTTGGAACAACAAATATCAATATGAATCCCTTTTTAGATTGATAGAATCAGGTGCTAGACTACCTTTTGACTTTCTTATGAAATAATTGCATACCTTGGTTAGAGAAGGAAAACAAATATGGAAAGAGAAAGCTTTTGAACAAATAGGCATACCTTATTCTTATAACAAAGGAAAGGAAATACAAATAAATTCAAAACCCATAAATTTAGATCTTCTACCTAAGATCAAGATAATAAGTCAATGATATGCAGATCAACTTGTTGTAGACTTAACTGACTCCCTAGTTGCCACTTTAATTCACAATAAGTCTTTGAAGAAATGAAGATATGGTGGGTAGTACACATCAAATATTGGATGATAACATTACCATAGTGGATCAATGTAATCTAAATGAATAGTTAAAGTCACAAGAGACCTTCCAAGATGTTTCATTTGACATGGAACATACATTCTTCAATCATCAAGAACCTCTTGTAACTTTACAAACTCAGGAACCCAAACATTTAGTTCAGATTGAGGAAATCTGTCAAACAAACCAAAAATTGGTAAATAAACATAAACATTTCCAAAATCAACAAAACATTAAACAACCAAATTCAAGGAATGTTTTACAATCCAAGAATCAACAGCCTATGTTCTCAACATAAGAAGCAAATTAGAACTGAATCATGGATCAAAAGGTATACACTCCCTATAGATCTATATAAAACTAGGGGCACATTCCACCACAATAGAAACAAAACCAGGGGCACATTCCACCCCAACAACATATTATCCAATCCATAAATGCACCAAACATACAAGAATGGAATTCTATGAAGGAAATTATCCAAAGATTGGAGACAAAACATAGAGTCAAAAAGTACAAATTTGATGAGATATTCCCATATCCATTTGATTTATGTATTCTCCAAAACCCCTTTCCACCTCACTTTGAGGCACCCAAATTTGAAAAATACAAAGGGAAGGGAGATCCATGTGAACACATACAAGCATTCTTCATCTTGTGTCAAGAGGTTGCTTATAGTAGCAAGTACTTATTATGACTATTTATGTAAAGTTTAGCAAGATAAGCTCTTGATTTGATACTTAAACTACCAAAGGGATCAATTACAGATTGGAATGACTTATCAAAAAAGTTTGTTAACCATTTCTTATACAACATAGAACATGAATTGACCATTGTTGACTTATGCAAAGCTAAATAGAATGATGGTGAAAGTGTTGTTGTGTATCTACAAAGGTGGAGAGCATTGGTAGGTCACTTTCAACATAATTTACCTAACAAATAATCGGATAATATATTTGCATATAATTTACATCTCAAAGTTATTCATAATCTATGGTTAGCTTATGCTAACTCATTTGAATAAATTATTAACAAAGGAGTATAGATTGAGAAGGCTCTTATTGTTAGGGGCCTTGTTAAGACATTTGTATAAGGACAAGTGTCTAATCAAACTAAATCACTAGCTCCTCAGATAGTTATGTAAGATAATTCTAAGGGATTTCACAAAACTAAGAAAATGGTTGGAAATGGGGTGATAGAAACAAGACATGTACAAATGGTACAGACTATGCCTCCTTCAAATGATAATTAACTCCCTCAAATCCACTACCTACTTTGCAAAGAATGCCTCCACAAAAGATGTTTCATAAAAATTTTAGAGTCTTTAGCAAGTTAGGAGAATCTATTGAAGTAGTATTACAAAAGCTCATTATATCTAACTTAATTATATAGCTAGTATCAAAGCCATTTCCTCAAGATCAACCAAAACTAGACTGGTACAAAGAAAATGAATGGTGTAACTTTCATCATGTTGTTGGTCATAGTACATATCATTGCATTCAATTATGACATATTATTAAGGACTTTATTGAAAATGGTGAGCTAGAAATTAAGTTAGATCTTAATCAAGACACAAATCAGGATATGGGAATCTATAAATACCCCTTTCCTCAACATGATTCACCACCACCAAGAAATAATCAAAATGGTCACAATCAAGGATAGAGGTAGAATCAAAACCAACAACAGTGCCAGAATCGTAATGAGCATAATCAAGATCATGATCCCCACACCAATAATATGGATTATAATAATATACCTTACGACTATAATAACACTATGGGATGCATTTTTGTAACCCACATTACCACTATTACTATGACGATGCTCCTCACAACATGAGACCCATTATTATAGGTTTAACACCCTCTCCCCCTATTAATACCATGTCGAGTTTGCATCATCATGTTGCTACTTCATTTTCATGGGTCACTAATCCTAAACAACAATACCATTCTTTTAAAGGCTCCTCACTGACCCAAAATTATAGCAATATCATTAATCACCATCCAAGACCCTTTGCCTCATCCTTCTCATTCTAATGACTCTTTGCCAACTCTAGGTTGTGTAGTCACAGCTAGACGCCCATGAGTTACCATCCAGGTCCCTTCACCCACTTCTTTCCATAAACCTAGCGAGAATATTATGCTAATGGTTCTAAAGTTGAATACTATTCCAACAAAGACTAAACTAATTCAATCCATAATTCAAAGGCCTTATAGTCTAATAGACCAATTAGATAGCACCCTTACACAAATTTCCATATTATAACTCTTACAGATATTTGATGTCCATAGAACCATCCTCAACAAACTTTTACAAGAGTCTATTATGCTTAATGATATAAACGTTGATCAGTTCTAGAACCTAATTAGATATTTATCTTCATTTTGACAAATCATGTTTGATTAAAAGGACATGTCCACCCTTGGCCCAAACCACAATAACCCACTATACATTGAGATAATCATTGCAGATCACAAGATCAAGTAGGTTCTTATAGATAATGGTTCAAGGCTAAACATCATATCTCTTAAATTGGTGTAATGATTGGGTTACATTGATGAAGACATTTAGCTACAGACTATTACAATCAAGGCTTACAACAACACTGAGAGGGAGTCATCTGGTATAATTTGGTTGCCAATCATGGTTGGGGCTATTTATCATCACACATTATTCCATATTGTGGATATTGATCTTCCTTATAACATACTTCCTGGTCATCCTTCGATCCATGAAGTATAGGTAGTTTCGTCTCTTCTTCACCAATGCCTCAAGTTTCCCCATGATGGGATCAAGGTTACTATTCCCATTGATTAATAGCCATACCAATATTGTAAACATCACAAAGTAGAGTTTCAAAATTATAACTATTGCCCAAGTTCTGAATTCATTGTAAAAAAGAACAAATCCATCATTTCCCATTCATCTCCATCTAATTATATAGACCCTGGTGATCTAGCCTCCACCTTAACTAATCCATTTCCTACAGCACTAGCCAAGTAGGTGGTTATTAAAGATGTAGGAATTTCCACATATCATCTAAAGGATGTCATCCATATTGAAAAATTACCAAAATACCCTAAAACATTTGGTAAGCCTAAAAATTCCTAGACTCCTAACAGACCCAATCAGATTTGGCAACCAAAGAAGAAGTAACCAAAACCACCTATGGTTTTTGTACTTATAATCACATAAAAGAAAGATTGAGAGGCTTTTATTGAGGGAGATTGGTTATATTTTGAAGGCCTTGTTAAAAAATTTAGGATCTAAAGTATCCTATCCCTAACTGGATAATGGATCATCTTGACTATACAAGGAAAGGTCTTGGCCCACAGGTGTAAGGAATTTTAGAGCCCTTATCAGCTAGAGTTGTCAATGAGAATCATGGTCTCAAATTTAAACCACCAGAGGATGACCTCATAACATTTGATAGTGATTATTTTGAAGTGATTGGTAATGAGACTCCTAACAGTGATGCAATATCCCATTATAACCTTTTTGATGACCTTGTTGATTCAGATTTGTTTGATTCAAATGCCATATTGACCATAACACCTATTAGATCTTCCCATCCTAAAGTAAAAACCTATCCTAGTGGTGCTTCCCTTCCTGAAGTAGGACATTATATCTTGACCATTGGTTCTTCCCATCTTGAAGCAAACCCTCATTGTAACCTATGCCTTTGCCATCCTAAACTCATAGATTAGGATCAATAAAGTTTGGTCATATGCCTTGATGAGTTTTAAAATGAAGAATCAATTGTAGAATACATGAGCCTACATGATGCATTCCCCATTGGTGATCATAACAAGGTTTTGATTTTTCATTGAATATTTCTACCTACTTTGGAGAGCAGGCAAACTTTCTTGGTCATAATAAAGAATAAACATCAAGATCTTCAGGTGAAAACTTCTTTAAGGCACTTGTTGATTAGGGAAAAAATAAAGAAAAAGACAAGCCTTTTAGTGAAAACCTATTGTAGGCACTCCCAGGTGGGAAAGTTTGCTCATCCCCTCAGGATGCGGAAAGTCCATCTAGCCCAAGTTCCATAGCTAGTACAAGTATCTCTTCAGAACAACATCAAATATTTGAGCATCTTGCTCTTGAGTTTCCATAGGTCTTTGCCAATTGGCCTTTACCTGAGAAGGTAGATTCTAATTCTTCATATTATCCAAATCTTTGGGAGAAACAAAAAGAAGATATAGTAGAAGAAGATGATCACAACCATACATTGCCTACAATTCTAGAAGATAGATCCACACTCCTTATGGAGAGCACAATAGAAGTGAATTTGGGAACCCATAAGGATCCCAAAAATGTTTATCTTGGAGCTTCCCTTACTAAAGTAGAATGTGAACATATTATATCCATTCTCAATGATTATATAGACATATTTTCATGGGCATATTCTTACATGCTAGGCTTGGATCCAGATTTAGTTGTGCATCATCTAGTTGTTCACCCTAATGTTAAACCAGTCAAGTAAAAGTTAAGAAATATGCATCCACGTATCACCCTTTTGGTAAAGGTTGATTTGGGGAAGTTTTTAGGAGCTAATTTAATCATGCCATTAGACTACTCTGAATGGATTTTTAACATAGCGCCAATAAGTAAAAAGAACCCAAGAATACATGTTTGTACTGATTTTCATGATATCAACAACACGTGTCTCAAAGATGATTTTCCTCTACCCAACATTGACATGATTTTCAACTCAACTGCTGGGTATGAGATGTTATCCTTAATGGATGGATTTTTTGGCTATAATCAGATCAAGATAGCCCTTGAAGATCATCATAAGACCACATTCACCATTCCATGGGGGTTATTTTATTATCAAGTCATGCCATTCAATTTGAAGAATGCTAGAGACACATATCAACATGCAATGACTATCATCTTCCATGACATGATGCATGACATTATCTAGGACTATGTTGATAATATACTAGAAAAATCAAGAATAAGAGCTAGACACCTTGATATTCTATGAAGAATATTTGAGAGGCTTTGTACATATAAAGTTTGCTTGAATCTAAAGAAATGTGTCTTTAGAGTCACATCAAGAAAATTGATAGGGTTAATTGTATCACAATGAGGGATTGAAGTCAACCCTGAAAGGTTACCACTATTATGGAAATGCCTCCACCCAACAATCTTAAATAGTTATGAGGTCTACAAGGCAAGATCCAATATATACACAGGTTCATTTCTCAATTGGAAAATAAGTGTCACCCATTTACCCATCTCTTGAAGAAATGGGTGACATTTTATTGGGATGAAGATTGTTAGATAGAATTTGCAAAGATTAAAACATACTTGGCCAATCCACCAGTCTTACACCCTCCAACACAAGGAAATCCACTACTTCTTTACATATCAGCCAAGGAATATGCATTGGGGGCACTTTTGGCTCAGCATGATGATCATGGTAAGGAACACGTGGTTCATTATTTAAGTCACACATTACTCACCTATGAACATTATTATATTCCTATTGAGAAGGCATGTTTAGCTATGGTGTTTGCCACTCATAAATTATGACATTATATGCTCAATAACAAAAAAATTGTTATCACCAAGGTAGATCCTCTCAAGCTCCTCTTGTCTAAAGCATCTCTCCAAGGATGCATGGCTAAATGGATTATGCTTCTTAGTGAGTTTGATATTGAATATCATAATCAAAAGGCAATCAAAGGGTATATTTTTGAAAATCAACTAGTAGAAGCTCCTATTACAGCCACTCAACCTCTCAACTTTGACCTTTCAGATGATTCTATCATGATGATAAAACAAGCATCACAAGAACTTGAATAGTGGACACTCTATTTTGATGGATCCTTCACATCTCAAGGATCTAGAGCTGGCATATTGTTGATAATGCCACAAGGGGATTTGATCCCCAAATCCTTCCATATATAAGTTATGTGTATAAATAATATGGCCAAATATGAGGCATTAGTTACAGGCCTCCATCTTGCCGTACAATGGGATATTCAAAGCTTAAAGTTCTATGGATATTCATAGATAATCATAAATTAGACAATAAATCAATATCAAACAAGAGATGATAAGCTTGTCCCTTACAAGCAAATTTTTGATAAGCTTAAAAGATATTTTAAATCTTTGTAGTTTGAGCAAGTTCCACGAGTCAACAACAGGTCTATCAATGCCATGGAAATAATTGGTTCCATGATTCAAATGAATGATAGTGATAAAAATTATCAGTTCTTGATTGAAAATCTTCTTCAATCAGCACATATTTTATCATATTTAGAGAGGATATACACCATTTTTGATCTTAATCTCTCACTTAAGTTACCATGGTACCAATATTTTTATAACTATTTCCATAGCCATGTCTTTCCAACCAACCTTTCTAATAACCAACAAAAAATTTTCCTTTATTACCTAGCATTTTATATCCTCCTTGGAAACATGCTTTATCAAAAAGGCTATGATGGAATGCTTCTTTTTTGTTTATCTTTGGGAGAATCCAAGCTGGCACTTAAGGAGGTTCATGAAATAATGTGTGGAACCCATATCAATGGTGTAATCCTAGAAAATAAACTTCTCAAAACAAGCTATTATTTGTCCAAAATGGAGATAGATTCCTGTAATTATGTAAAGAAGTGTGTTCCTTGTTAGTACCATGGCAAATTAATACATGAACCTTGCTTACCATTGCAACCAATTATAACACCATGGCCATTCTCAACATGGGGTCTTGATCTCATTGGAAAAATCAATCCAACATCTTCAGATGGCCATAAGCACATTTTAACTGCAATAGAGTACTTTACCTATTGGATTGAGGCCATTCCTCTCACTTATGTTACTATAAAATAAATAGCCAAATTTATTCATTACCATATAATCTATAGATATCACAAGAAATCCACTCCATATAACCTACAAGGCAATGGACAAGCTGAGGCATCAAATAAAACCATTCTATCCATCTTTAAAAATATTATCAATGATGCTAACCATAATTAGCACTTGCAACTCTTTCCTACCCTTTGGGCTTATAGAACCAATCATTGCACCCAAACTAGAGCTACTTCATACTCCCTTATTTTTGGCACTCAAACTATCATCCCAATCAAGATTGAGATTCCATCATTAAGAATACCATTAGATCACATTGAAGATGAAGAAGACTGTGAGCCTCATAGTTACAAGAGAACTTCTTGATGGTAAGCATTTGGCTACCCTTGAAAACTCATTCTCCCTTGATAATTTACAACAAACTCATTCTCCCTTGAGAATTTGAGATTGGTGACTTAGTTTTGAAAGAGAACTAGAATAACATGAATGTTGAACCCAAAAATAAAGGCAAGTTTTAACCTAATTGGTTAGGACCATACATTGTCATGGCAAACTATGGATCAGGAGAATATTGATTGGCTAAACCTAATGGTGAATAACTCTTAGAGCCCATGAACATCATACACCTTAAAATATTCTATGCATGAACAACTTTGAACCATTGTCTATAAGACTCCTAACTTGGGGGAAACTTGTGTTATCATTATTTTATCCCACCTTTTTATCTTACCTTGAACACATTTTATACTACACAGGTCCACTTTTCATGAATCTTTATGGTAAAGGATTTGAACTCTTGGAACTCTGAACACATTCTTCATCCCATATTGGATTGCTCTTTTCAAAGATGCATATTATTTGTTATGTCTAAGGCATGTTATAAGCTTGAACATTTTTTATCCCTTGAACAATTATAATCTCAATTATGTCTCATAAGCATTATGAACATCTTCATCAGTGGTTTTACAAAGTAGTTCAGTCAGGACAATCTTGTGCAGCTTTCGATAGGTGAACAGCCACATCTTTTTAGTACAAGTATTTTTTTTCTTTTTTATTTTATCAAGATCCTCACTCTCACTTATTTGTGAGCATGGGCCACTATATCCATCTTAGCTATCTTATTGGAACCTCTACTCTCAATATGTGCATCTCCTTGACAAGATGGTCCCACCTTGTGCATATTTTATCCCAAAACACCAAAAACATTGGAAATACTTTAAAAATACAAAAAACATCAGAACATGATTCAAAAAAGAATAAAAACATTATCTCATGCTTCTATACATTTTTACATTCTTATTCCACCATCCAACACTCTCATCATTTTGTGAGCAACTATTAAGTTTGAATGCTCTCACTACTTTGTGAGCAACTATTAAGTTTTAACACTCTCACCATTTTGTGAGCAGATTTTAAGTTTGAATACTCTATCATTTTATGAGAAACTATTAATAAAGAATTCTCTTTCCATTTTACAAGTAAAAAAACACCAATTTATCTCATCTTGTCCCATGCACTTTCCATTTTGCAAGATCATTCTTTCTCATCTCATCAGCTTCTTGTTTGCCAAACCATTCTCATTTGTTTATCATCTCTTCCATTTCTTATATAAAATTTATCATGTTGGTCTGATCATCATTTTTCTTCTATCCCATTTCTTGGGAGAACTACATTTGGCCTAAAGTTCATGTTGGAACATGCATCCATGGAACTATGTATGTAGCGTCCACTTGCCTTATACATCTGGAGTCAGCTCAGCCAACCCCTTCCTTTTCTTCTCTTTTCTAATTTCTTCTATCATTGTTCCTCTTTAATTATGGAATAATTGTCATGTCATTTTTATTTTTTATGATGTGGTGGAAAGTAACACCTCTACTGCACATGCATGAACATTTGTCTTTAAACCACACTAACTTGATTTTTTGTTTGTGTGTGTTTATTTGAGTTTTCTTGGTGTTTTGTTATGTTTTATTGGTGTTTTGTTATGATTTTACACCTCTCCTTTTATTTCTTCTTCTTTTCTCTTTTTATTATTTATCACTCCATTCTTAGTCTTGTGTTTCTTTTTCTTGTTTTACTCTTTGATTTTGCTTTTTTCTTTTTCAAGAATACCTTGATGGTCAACATGGATCTTGATTATTCATATCTTGGTCTCATGTCGTTAAGATGTTCTTAAAAATAATTTGTTCCTACTTAAGTCTTGATAGATCATATCTTGATTTTAAGTTAGGTTCATTTACATTTATCTTTTTCTTTATTTTGCTTTTTTGTTTAAATGTAAATCTCTGTAACTCTGGTTTTGGTCATTATTTTACCATTATCCTTAGTTATAGATATTCACATTTGAACTAGATCAGTGAAATTAGAATGATATGTCATTCTAAGTTATTCATTCTTATGATGTCTAATTTTTTTGGCTATAACAATCACTTTGTGCTCAGGTCTCAAGGTCTTAACGTCAACATCAAATCTGATGAACAATTCTCAAAAACACTCTATAAAACCTAGGCCCATGATTTGGAATTAGGATTCTATGTATCATATATTTTAGTACTCAAGTTTTTTCTTATATGTGCATCTATTTACATACATTGTGAGTCTAATCAATTCTTAGTCATTTTTCATCATTCCTCATTCCATTCTCTCCCAAACTTGGGTAAACTACATTGGCCTGAAGTTCATGTTGGAACACAAGTCCATGGAACTATGTAGGTAATGCTCAATTTCTATTGAGATCAGCTTAGATATCTCCATTCTTCTTTTCATCTCTCTTATCACTTTGTGCATTCTCATATGCTTGGTTTTATATGGCCTTTTTAATCCACTACACCATCGCATGTACATTTTCACCCATTCACTTTAACCTATATTTTGGGTTATATCTTTGAGTTATTTTTCTTTCTAGTTGCCCATGCTGGGGCATAACATCTACACACCATCTACATCAAATCAAGCTTTACAAGTACAAACTCATTCTTTAGTCTTTATCAATGATCAAGATTTGTCCTACTGGGGCACACCTATTTTATCATGATAACATTTGCTCTACTAGGGCACTTCTTATTATCTTCTCTTTGGAGACCCCATTCTAGTGGTGCTTCTCTTCCTGAAGTAGAACATTCTCCCTTTTCCTGTAATTACAATCTCTCCACATTAAATCCCATGATGGTAATATTTTTCATGTATAACTTGTCTTGAGATTGATCAATGTCGTAAGCATGCAGCTTGTAATCTCAAATTGTATATGTTTAAAGTGTGTCCCTTATATTTATGGATTATATTTTTCCTATTACCCCTATTTTTGGGGCCTATTATACCTCTAATTATATTTTTATAATTGATGGTAATTACGTGTGCATGCATTAGCTCATTTGGATGTGATCTTTTCCCTGAGTTAATCTCACTTTCTCTCTCTTTTCAAGAGTTCATCCTTCTCTTTCATCCTATTATGTCCTCTTGAGGGGGAATCATGGGTCTATTCTAATTTATTCTTGATAACTCTTTTCTTTTAAAAGACATTTCTTCACTTGAATGTCTCACTATGCCTTCTTAAAGAGGGGGAAAATGTAGACATCCAATTACTAACACCATTTATGTTGAAATTGTCAATCTTACTTGAATTTCACTCAAGTACACATTTTAGGTCAAAATCCATAAAACATCCTAAATGGTTCAAACTTGTCATTTACAAATACCATTTTAGGTCAAAGTATCCCTAAATAAGATAATGCATTTTATGAGCCAACTAACTTTGATCAAATCATTTTGAGTCAAAATGATCATTTTGCCATTTAGTGATCTAGATCACTCTTTTCTTATAATTCATTGGTACACATCATGTACCTTTGTTAGTTGTTTTTAGCAACATCCTAAATGGGAATATAGTTCTAATGCATCTAGAATTACCTTCTAATTCTTATCAAGTCAAATTATGACCTAATAATATGACTTTCTGACCATTTTGATTAGTTGAGGGTTAATTTCCAAAAAAATTTCACAAATGTTAATTAACCTTGCTTAAGGCTAATTAATCCAAATCAAGGGCTTAAGTGGATTTTCCATGAGAGTTGTTGAATATTTATTTTTGAAATTTGATTCTTATTATCTACATCACCTAGTGACATCATCTATGGGGTGGCATCCATCAAGCCATAAGGGCATAAAATATTAGGATTATGGGTCACCCATGCCTAGTTAATGCCTCCCATGCCTCTTCAATGCCGCTTCTTCTAAGGTCATCTTGAGGATAATTATGGATTTAATTCTAAATATTAGGATTATCCTCAACCACACATATTCATCTCAAGATATATGGTTTAGGTTGATCCTAACCAATCTCAAAAATATATAAATAGAGAGGCCATGGACATCATTTCTAATCTATTTTGGTGAAAAGTTATTATGGTCAAATATATTCAAAGCTTGAACATTGCAAAGTTATAATGCTAAATTGTTTCCACAAGCTTCATTGATAGGCTAGTTTAGTGATTCCACATCAAGAACCTATGTTTTATGGAGTGTTCTTGAGGCATTGGAGGAGCTTACCACCATTTTTGATAAAGACAAGGATTCTTGATCAAGGGAGAACATGTTTTTGAGCCACATGGGCATGGTAAATCCATTTGGAAAGGTAATATGTAATTTCTTTCTTTCATTTGTTTCTTGCTATCCTTTATAATTCCCATAGGAATAGATAGGCTTGGTTAGTTAGTTATTTATGCATTTTTCATTATTTATAGACTAATGATTGACAAAATTGCTTTGTAATCCTCTCTACACTACTTTGGTGATAAAAATAATTTTTTATTTAGAATATAATGTAATAATTTATGAGTGGTGAACACCATAGATAAACATGCCTTCTCAATAGGCTTATAATTATTTTCATAGGCTACCAATGTGCAGCTTAAATAATAAACTACATGTTCCTTACCATGATCATCATGTTGAGCCAAAATTTCCCCCGGTGCATGTTTCATGGATGATATATAAAGAAGCAGTGGCTTTCCTTATGTTGGAGGTCATAAGACCAATGTATTGGCCAAGTATGTTTTAAGCTTTCCAAATGCTATCTGACAATATTCATCCCACTAAAATGTTACCCCTTTCCTTAAGAGATGGGTAAATGGGTGGCACTTATCTGCCAGTTGAGAAATGAACCTGTGTATAGACTGGATCTTGCCTTGTAGACCTCACAACTATTTAAGATTGTTTAGTGGATGAATTTCTATAATAGAGGTGACCTTTTCAAGGTCAAATTTAATCCCTCGTTATGATATAATGAACCCTTGAAATTTTCCTAATGTGACTCCAAAAACACATTTCTTAGGATTCAAGTGGACTTTATATGCATGAAGCCTCTCAAATATTCTTTGTAGAATGTTAGGGTATCCATCTCTTGTTCTTGATTTTGCTAGTATGTCATCAACATAGTCTTTGATAATTTCATGCATCATTTCATGGAAGATGATAGTCATTACACACTGATATATGGCTCTAGCATTCTTCAAACCAACTAGTATGACTTGGTAATAGAATGTCCCCCATGGAGTGGTGAATGCGGTCTTATACTAATCTTTAGGGGCTATCTTGATCTGATTATAACTAAAAAATACATCCGTTAAGGATATCATCTCATACATATTAGTTGATTCGATAATCATGTTAATGTTGGGTAGAGGGAAATCATCTTTGGGGTATGTTTTGTTGATATCACAAAAATCAGTACAAACACATATGCATGGGGTATTTTTATTCACGGGTAATATGTTATAAATCCATTCAAAGTAGTCTAGTGGTCTGATAAAATTAGCTCTTAAAAAATTTTCTAACTCAGCCTTAACCAAAATGGTGATACGTGGATGCATCTTTATTAGCTTTTGTTTGACTAGTTTAGCATTAGGGTAAACAACAAGATGATGCATAACTAAATCTAGATCCAGGCTTGGCATGTCAGAATATGCCCATGCAAAGATGTCTATATAATCCTTAAGAATGGATGTAATGTATTCACATTATGCTTCAATAAGGAAAGATCCAAGATAAATAATTTTGGGATCCTCATGGGTTCCTAATTTCACTTTTTTTGTACCCTCCATAAGGAGTGTAGATCTATATTCTAGAATTGTAGGTAATGTATGGTCATGATCATCTTCTTCTACTATATCTTCTTGTTGTTCCTCCCAAATATTTGGATAATATGAAGAATCAAAATCTACCTTCTCAAGCAAAGGCCAACTGGCAAAGACCTTTGGAAACTCAAGAGCAATATACTCAAATATTTGATGTTGTTCTGAAGAGATGCTTGTAATAGCTATGTAACTTGGGCTAGATGGACTTTCTATGTCTTAAGGGGATGAAAAAACTTTCCCACCTGGGAGCGCCTAAAATACATTTTCACTTAAAGGCTTGTCTTTTTATTTAATTTTTCCCAGATTAATAAGTACCTCAAAGTGGTTTTCACCTGAAGATTTTGATGTTTATTCTTTATTATGACCAAGAAATTTTGCTTGCTCTCTAAATTAGGTAGAAGAATTCAATTAAAAATCAAAACCCTACTTATGATCACTAATGGGGAATGCATCTCATGAGCCCATGTATTTTTCAATCAATTCTTCATTTTGAAACTCATTGAGGCATATGACTAAATTTTACTAATCCCAATCTATGAGTTTAGGATGGCAAAGGCATAGGTTATAGTGAGGGTTTGCTTTAGGATGGGAAGCACCAATGGTAAAGATATAATGTCGTACTTCAAGAAGGGAAGCACCACTAGGATGGGGATTTGCTTTAGGATGAGAAGCTCTAATAGGATGGATTTTTTCTTTAGGATAGGAAGCTCTAATAGGTGTTATGGTCAATATGGCATTTGAATCAAATAAATATGAATTAGCAAGCTCATCAAAAAGGTTATAATGGGATGCTATGTCACTGTTAGGAGTCTTGTTATTAGTCACTTCAGAAGAATCATTACCAAATGTTATGAGGTCATCCTCTGGTGGTTTAAATTTGAGACCATGATTCTAGTTGATAATTCTAGCTGATAAGGGATCTAAAAGTCCTTGCACATTTGGTTCAAGGCCTTTCCCTATATAATCAAGACGATCCATTATCCTGTTAGGGATAGGATACTTTGGATTTTGAAAATAATTTGTAAGGCCCTCAAAATATAACCAATCTCCCTCGATAAAATCTTTTTAATATTTCTTTGGTGCAATTACAGGTATAAAAACCACAAGAGGTTTTGGTTGCTTCTTCTTTGGTTGCCAAATATAATCGAGTCTATTAGGAGTCTAGGAGGTTTTAGGTTTACCAAATGTTTTATGGGATTTTTGTAATTTTAAAATATAGAGGATATCATTTAGATGGTATGTGGAAATTCCTATGCCTTTAATAATGACCTATTTAGTAAGAGCTGTAGGAAATGGATCAGTTGAAGTGGAGGATAGATCAACAGGGTCTATATAATTAGATGGAGATGGATGAGAAATAATGGATTTGTTCTTATTTGTAATGAATTTTAAATTTGGTTAATATTTATAATTATAAAACTCTACTTCAAGATGTTTTCAGTATTGGTACGGTTGTTGATCAACGGGAATAGTAATCTCAACCCATCATGGGAAAACTTAAGGCATTGGTGAAGAGTGGATGGAACTACTTGTACTTCATGCATTCAAGGATGACCAAAAATTATGTTATTAGGAAGCTCAATATCCAAAATATGGAATAATGTGTGATGAGAAAGAGACCCAACCATGACTGGCAACCAAATTATACCAGATGACTCTAAAATTGTTGTGAAATGTTCTTCATGGAGGTTATCTTTTCAAAGTAGGTAATGGATTTGAGAGAGTTAATTGTACATTTAGAAGAAGCATAGCATGTACCATTTATACATGTCTTGTTTTTGTCACTCCATTTCCAACCATGTTCTTTTTTTTGTTAAAGCCCTTAGACTTATCTTGTATAATTGTTTGAGGAGTTGGTGATTTAGTTTGATTAGATGCTTGACCTTGTGAAAATATCTTAACAAGGCCTCTAGAAATAAGAGCCTTCTCAATTTACACTCCTTTGTTAATAATTTATTCAAATGAGTTAGCACAAGATAGTCATAGATTATGCACAACTTTAGGATGTAAATTCTATGCAAAAATGTCATCCAATCATTTGTCTAGAAAATTATGTTGAAAATGACCTGCCAATGCTCTCCACCTTTGTAGATATGCAACAAAACTTTCACCATCATGATTCTTGGCTTTTCATAATTCAAAAATGGAAAATTATTTTCTATGTTATATGTGAAATGGTTAACAAACTTTTTCTGATAAGTTTTTCCAATCTGCCACTGATCGCTTGGGTAGTTTAAGTAGCCAATCAAGAGCTTGTCCCACTAAACTTCATGAAAATAATCATAGTAAGTACTCACTACTATAATCAACCTCTTGACATAGGATGAAAAATGCTTGTATGCATTCATGTGGATCTCCTTTCCCTTTGTACTTGTCAAATTTGGGTGCTTCAAAATGAGGTAGAAAGGGGTTTTGGAGAATAGGTAAATCAAATGGATATGGCATATCTCATCGAATTTGTACTTTTTCACTCTATTATTCATTTCCAATCTTTAGATAATTTCATTCATAGAATTACATTCTTTCATGTTTTGTGCATTTTTGGATTGGATAAGATGATGTTGGGGTGGAAAGTGCCCCTAGTTTTGTTGTTGTTGGGGTGGAATGTGCCCCTAATTTTGTTGTTATTGGGGTGGAATGTGCCCCTAGTTTTGATGTTGTTAGGGTGGAATGTGCCCCTAGTTTTGTTATTATTGGGGTGGAATGTGCCCCTAGTTTTGTTACCATTGGGGTGGAATGTGCCCCTGATTTTTTTATTATTGGGGTGGAATGTACCCCTAGTTTTGTTGTTGTTGGGGTGGAATGTGCCCCTAGTTTTATTGCTATTGGGTTGGAATGTGCCCCTCATTTTGTGTGGATATATATGGAGTGTATACCTTTTGATCTATGATTTGGTTTTGATTTAATTCCTGAGTTGAGAACATAGGTCATTGATTCTTGGATTGTAAAACATTCCCTGAATCTAGTTGTTTTGCACTTTGTTGATTTTGGAAATTTCTATGTTTATTTACCAATCTTTGGGTTGGTTGAAAAGAACTAGCCAAAATTTCTTATGGAATTTCCTCAATTCAAATTAAATGTTTGGGTTTCTGAGTTTGTAAAGTAATAAGAGGTTCTTGATGATTAAAGAATATATGTTCCATATCAAATGGAACATTTTGTAAGGTTTATAATGACTTTAACTATTCATTTAGATTACCTTGATCCACTATGGTAATGTTCTCATCCAATACTTGTTGCATACTATTTACCACATTTCCTTATTCTTTAAAAAAATTATTGTGAATTGAAGTGGCAACTAGGGAGATAGTTAAGTCTATGCCAATTTGATCTACATATCATTGACTTATTATCTTGATCTTAGCTAGAAGATATAGATTTGTGGGTATGTCTATTTGTGCAAAAGCTTTCTCTTATCATCATTTTTATCCTTATCTAACTAAGGTATGTAATTACTCTATAGGAAAATTAGAAGGTAGTCTAGCACCTAATTTTATCAATCTAAGAAGGGCTTCATCTTGATCTTCTTGGGGTTGATATTCATTGTAATCATCTTCAAATCCTACTATTGTAGGGATATCATAAACAATAATGGGGTTATCTTGACCATCATAAAAATGATCATCCTCATAACTAAGGCCATAAGAGGCCCCACTATGAGTGAACCTTTGAGTCATGTCTAAAAAGAGCCATTCTATGTGTTTGACTAAATTTGGACTAATGTTCAACAACTAATCAAAGTATGTTTTGACTTTCCTTTAAACAAATAAATAAAGTACCAATGACACTATAAGGGAGGGTGGATTGAAATTACACACAATTTATAATATTTATTTCATGAGTTTACTCAACCTTTGGTAAAGTTGAAATCATATAGATCAAAAGAGAGTAAGGTAACTCAAAGACCCAAGGTGAAAACTAGTCCACCAAAGCCTAGATCTTTGTGATACACCCACACTGTAAAATCTAGCTTTAACTTTGACAAGTTAACCTTAGAAGTTTAGAGTAAATCTCTCTAGATTGTGAAGAAGACAAAATGGACTAAGCAAATCAAGATGTAAAAACATACATGAATCACTAAGTATAAAGTTAGGACCAAATAGGTAGTACAACATCGCCACATGATTCAAGTAGGATAAAATATGTTCTAGGACTCAAAGTGTGAGTGATACACAATATGATTTGAGTCTATCAAGATGATAATGTGATTTTGAGTCTTAATAAATGACCTTCAATTTGAATGGAAAATTTAACCTAAGTTAAAACAAGCTTAGTGTACAAATGGTGAACCTACTTTAATGCACAAACCCTTAAAACTTAGAAAGGTTCAATTTTGAATGTGGATTATAAATAAAGGATTTAAACTAATTAGGTAAAATATCTAGACTCAATTGGGTAGCATGACTACACCAAAGTGGATGACATGACACAAAGCTTTTGATAAAAATTTGAATAAGGAAAAGATGAATTTTCCATTTAGACAGTGTAACACCTCCCTTGCTCAAGAAAATTGAGGACAATCTATTTTGGTTAAGTTCATTAAGTTAACAAGTAGTTTTAGACACAAATCAAGACCAAGTAATCTAATGACAAAAAACAAATGTTTTAAGTCTAAACTGACAAGGTTTGGTAAAGTATGGTCTACTAAACTAGCAAGGTTTCGATCATTCTAGGGGAATCAATTGCACAATGACTTTCATGTCAAATGATGCAAAAGACAAGCATGAAAATTAGGTGACCACAACATTGGCTAGTTGTAAAAAGGTCTAGTCATTTTTACAACCACTACATCCTATTGTTTTCTCAGTGTAGTGCAATGTCCAAATGCAAATAGGTCCCCTGTGCAACTCCAAAAGAGTCAAATGAAGTCAATGCTGAGAGATGAAACCCTAAGTCAAAGCTTCCCTAAAGAAATTATGGGAGGTTATGAATCCCCCTCACAAGCCAAGATTCATAAATAAATGAAGCATGAAAGTAGAAATACTTTAGGTTCATTTTCAAGATCATCCAAACATTGATGAGTTTTTGGGGAGTGTTTTAGATGACTTTCTTTTTTAGCCTCAGACTAGACTAATTGCAATAGGAATGGAACTTTTGATTCCAATGGTTCTCTATATGGGATAAATAGAAGATAATACATGCAACATTCCTCTTTTTTTCAAACAAGATTTGATTAAATAACTATTGCAAACAAGAATTGACAAGTGTTTTCAATTTTAAACCCAAAATGAAAGATTTGGTGGTGTTTATTTGACCCCTTGGTCTTAGTTGAAAACTTTTAAAACATTCACCAAATCATCTAAGTCCTTTTTTAAACACCAAGACAAGGTTCCTAATTGATTTTTAAGCATGTAAAGGTGATTTAAACATATTTTTATCAAATCAAAAGCTTTTTCTTGTAGAAAAAATGTCAACATGTCCTTTAGATTTAAAGCTCTTTTTAGCTTGAAATAATGAACTTTGAAAAAGTAGCTCTTGGGTCTATGTTTTTTGAAAAACACAGTGACCAACATTGGTTATTACAATCAATGATGATTACTTTGGCTAATGGGACCTAATTAATGTCAGTTTTGCCAACCGACGTTGGTTAATCTAGGTAGCCAATGTCAGTATCACTTGTTGATGTCAATTACTGTGTAAAACTGTGGTAACTAAAAATGGCAAAATAAATATAAAAAATAAATTTACAAAAGTTTTAAGGGTCCAAATGGATATTTTAGAGTTGTAAAGAAATCTTCTTTAGGTGTGAGATGCATCTTGTCTCATTGGGCATAACAATATGTAGAGAGGATTATAAATCAAGTTAGTCAAGAATTATTCCATAAATAATGAAATATGCATAAAGAACTAACTAACCAAGCCTATCTATTCCTATGGGAATTACAAAGGATAGCAAGAAACAAATGAAAGAAAGTAACACCATATTACCTTTCTAAATGGATTCACCATACCCATGTGGCTCAAAAATATGTTCTCCCTTGATCAAGCATCCTTGTCTTTGTCAAAAATGGTGGTAAGCTCCTCCAATACCTCAAGAACACTCCATAAAACCTAGGCTCATGATTCCAAATCACTAAACTAGCCTATCAATGAAGCTTGCAAGCAAAAGCTATGATCAAATGTAAAACCTTGTGGAAACAATTTAACATTATAATTTTTCAATATTCAATCTTTGAATATATTTGAGCATAATAACCTTGCACCAAAAATATCTTAGAAATGATGTTCATGGCCTTTCTATTTATAGATTTTTGAGATTGGTCAGGATCAACCATGACCGTCCATCTCAAGATTGAGATGTGTGGCCATGGAAAATCCTAATATTTAGAACTTAATACATAATTATCTTCATCATTATCTTGGAAGAAGGGGTATTGAAGAGGCATGGGAGGTATTAACTAGGCATGGGTGACCCATAAGCCTAATATTTGTGGCATTTATGGCCTAGGGATGTCTTCCTAAGAAATGATGTCACCTAATGATGTAATTAATAGGAATCAATTTTCAAAAATAAATATTCAACAAATCTCATGGAAAATCCACTTAAGATTTTGATTTGGATTAATTAACCTTAAACAAGGTTAATCAACATTTGTGCAATTATTTGAAAATTGGCCCTCAACTAATCAAAATGGTCAAAAAGTCATATTAGTGAGTTATAATTTGACTGGAGAGGAACTGGAAGATGATGTTAGATACATTGGATTTGTATTCCCATTTAGGATATTACCAACACCAAATAACAAAGGTATGTCACGTGTACTAATGAATTAGAAGAAAAGAGTGATTCAGAGCACTAAATGGTAAAATTGTCATTTTGACTCAAAATGAATTGATCAAAGTTAGCTAACCCATTAATTGCATTGCCTTGTTTAGGGATACTTCAATCTAAATTGGCACTTGTAAATTACAAGTTTGAACCATTTATAGCATTTTATGGATTTTGACCTAAAATGTGCATTTGAGTGCAATTTGAGTAAGATTAACAATTTCAACACAAATGATGTTAGGAATTGGATGTCTACAATATACACATTCTTTCTACTATTTATTAGAGAGAAAGAGAAATATTTAATTATTCATTTGTACTTATTTACAATATGCTCTTCCACCATTTTACTTGAAGATTTATTTTCTTAGGATTTACACTTAGAGAATAATATTATCTTGTGGGAAAGTCGTAGATTCTTTAGATTATCTTAGTTACCTTTACAAACCACAACAACATCTTGAAAAACACCTTTGTTGAATGGGAATGAGTCTCGATAGGTTCATATTCAAGGTAAGTATCTCTAACTTTACTCCTCTATTTTAGTAGATAAAAGTATCATAAATAATGTCTTTTTAATTTATTTTTATCTCCGTGTATTAGGACTATATCTATACATATCTTAATTATAATTATTCTAAGCATATTTACTTTCATGTTTATTAATCTTATTTTTTGACACAAGCTTTGGTGAGCATTAGGTTAGATTTTACTTTACTTTGTATTTTCTTTGTGAATATAGAAAACATAGGATCTAGCTAGGGTTATTGCATGGTTTTGCTTGACTAGAGGCTTTGAAACTATCTCTAGTGATATTATTATGGTAAGGGACCCATTGGTTAGGTCTATAAAATATATCTTGGTCATGACCCCAATTATCTAAATGTATCAATAAGTGGAAGTGTAAATGTGATTTATCTTCATTGAGCTAGGACTGATTTAGAGTTTAGTTGTATTTTATATTGTATAGATTAAGTCTATGTACATTTATCATTCCTTTATCCTAGTTATTTCACTTTTCTACATTTATAGAATAAATGGGGGCAAATGTAGTCATATAAAATGTCATTTTAATGTAATTAGTGTCACTTGAGACCACTCTATCCTTAGCTTAGCCATAAACCTATCTTATGTCCTATTTTGATCATTTTCCAGTTTTATGCATGTCTAACCTATGGCCATATATACCAATAGTCACATTAAGCCATCACCTAGGTATCCCTAATCCTTTTTCACATGTGCCAACCACTTGAACAATAGTGAATATTTATTAGTTAATAGGAAAGTGCACAATTGGTAAAGGGGGCAATGTTATAGACCCTTATCTTTCATTGCCCTTAATGGATATCTTTACACTTCTTGAAGCATATTAGGTTTGGCTTAGACTCATTTCATATCTTAATGAGCATCAAAACACTATATAAAGAACACTCTCATTATCAAATAGATGGAAATTCTCATGAGTAGGCTAAAAAATAGGTGTGAAAATTAAGGTTATTGGTCCCTATTTACCCTTATTTCTACATACATCCATCCACATCAACCCAGATCTTAGTTTTACTCATATATCCAATATCAATTCACACTCAAATCATCCAAATTAGCATTCATAATTAGGCATACTAGCATCAATCTCACTTGCACCAAAACATAGATTGGGAGAACTACATTGGGATTAATCCCATTTTAAGGTATGGTATGTAGTTAGTTCTCATCACATGGGGTGTTGAAGTCATGTGCAACCTACCCTACTAATGCCACTCTTCTTCCAAATGTGTCCATCAAAACCCTAGCAAGCATGGAGTATTAAGGTTTCATAGTGATCTAGAGGTCAATTTTAAAAAGTTCCCATATTAAAAAAAAACTTTCACCATCATGTAGGTCTTATTTATACTTTTCTGATGGTATGTGGAATGCGAATAATGGAGCTCGTATGCTCCTTGTGCAGCTAGTCAAAGTTCTAGTCAAACTAGTTAACATTAGTCAAAGATGGTCAAACTAAAGAAAATGACCATTATGGAACAATTTAAAATTATTTCCATCGATTAGATCTCATCTCAATATTTTTGGCACATTTTATATTTTGAAAAATGGAGCCCGTATGTGCAAGTTATGGCTTGTCAAATTTGTGATCAAACTTGGTCAATAGGGTGACGTGGCCAAAACATGGACCAATTAAATGTTGTCACATGGAAAAATCATAATGGGACATGTATTAAAATTTTAAAGTGACATGTGGCATAGATATGGAGTCATTTAAAATCTATAAATATTAAAATGTGGAAATATTTCCACATGCATGGATAAAGATAAGTTTATCATCCCCTTTTATGTGGGATATGGATAAAGTACTAAAATATTACCTATGGGATTCAAACCCTAAAAAATTCTAAAAAAATAAAATTTCCCCACTGTTAAATGCATGGGTCTCAAGCACTATATAAGGTGCACAAAATCATATTTGAAGCAATGTATTTTCTGTGAAGACAATGCAGGCTTAAGGACTAGTCTTCACTCTTCCTTAGTTTTGAGGTATCAAGAACCATTTTTAGATTTTGAAGTAAACTAGATATTTATTATATAATCTTATCTAGTTATAAAAATATTTTGAGTGTTAGGATTTTATAAATTTTTATGCATTTTTTAATGCCTTAAAGTGAAGCATTGTAGATTGTGTAATGTCCAATATAGAGACCAATCTGCATATATTCTAAGTTTTGAGAGACTTGGAGAGGGTTTCATATCTCAGTGTAAACTAGGGTTTTGTCCTATACTCTGATTTTATTTCAATGGTGTGTTTAAATCCCTATGATAATTTTCTTAATACCATTTTATAAGTCTATATTCAAGACTTTTGGTAGAAAATCCATATGATTGCAAGAATGTATTGTCAGCAGAGGATTGGAAGATTTGTTCATGGTCTGAAGCTTGCAAGATTTTAGATATGTTGAAAAAAATATAATTATTATTATAATATCCATTTTAAAATAATTAGGGTAGGCCATGTACTCACTTTTCAATTAAATGGATCAATTCATACTATAAGTGAACCCGAAGACTTAGGCATTTGTCAAACTTCGTAATCAACTCTTGTGCAGTGTAGAGATGTGCTTGTCATGGTCTGTATTTTATTTATTTTATTTTCTTTAATTTAATTTTTTTATGAAATATTTTTTGGTATTTAATTAGTTACCTATAAGGATCTAAGGTAAACATTTGTCATGTACTAAATTAGTGTAGAATTTATAGATCAAATTTGGTATCAGAGAAGTAAGTATGTGGGTTAGCTTTTGATTGTGTGGATTTAATATCAATTGAGTTAAATTAAATTTATAATATTATTTTAGACTATTTGGGCCTATTAATATTCCATTTGTAGTGTGTAGTTTGTGGAATTAGATTGTTTGCAGGGAACATAAAGCCATGGGCAAAGCCTTGAAAAGAGAGAGGCTTAATGAGCTTGAAGTAATTAATCAGTAGATATAAGAAGATAATTCTTTATTGAGAGCTCATTTTTTCTCCTTGGAAGAGGATATTTCCCACTTAAATTCAGAGCTATAAGCTAAATATGATATGTTGGCACATATTCAGGATGAAGATAAATACCATCTTCATCAATTGCCTTCCACTATAGATGCAGGCACTATGACTGATGAGTGCATTGTAATTTTTTCATCTAGTAATTCCTTTCATTTAATTTTAGATGTTTCAAATATTTCTTTTGGTATTTTTGAGAAACACACTAAGGACATTGGATCTAAATTATTATTGAAAATGGGATTTGATGGAAGGGGCCTTTCTAAGAATGACCAAGGTATTGCTAACCCAATATAGGTAGAGTATAGACCTCACCATGTAGGATTGGGTTATGCTAGTGATAAAATGGATATTGGAGAGGGTTCCTCCATTTTTGGAAGAGGACAAGCTTCTGACAGCCAAGATCTGAGGCCACTAGTAGAGAATAATTCTTCCCTATGAAGGAATAATGAGCGGTGTAAGAAATCAAGTAAAAGAGGGATTGAAATCCCTCCTCATTCTTACACTATAAAAAACATCAATAGGAATGTGAATTCCAAGACTTATAATTCATTTTTTCCATATAAGCAATTTGGTTTCAATATTTAGAAGATGTTGCATTTTTTTCCTTGTATGTTTTGTGGATTGCATAACCATTGTGCCACATATTATTGGAAAAGATAAGTTTTATAGAAGCAGCTTATAGGTGTTAAAGACCCTTCTCATACTGGCAAAGTGAGAAATGGTAAATGGGTGACCTCACCTAAGAAGAGGGTTGTCTTCACACATTATCACATGAGTGGACATTGGGTTGAGTAGTGTTGGAAACTTTGACCATCCCACCATCATGGTAATGATAAGAAAAAGATGGTCTATAAACCTTTTGATAAGGTAATTAATGGATTTTTTGTTCAAACAACCTATGCAAATGTGATCTAGGTGGATCCATGTACCTTTCCATGTTTTAAAAGTCTTCAAATTATATTTGAATCATTTTCACATCGTAGAATTCATTGAGAGATTTCTAGCGCTTCTTTTGGAATGAAAAATGGAGTCCAGATGCTCAAGATATAGCTAGTTGAAGAAATCAGGTGTCGAAAGTGATGTGGCAATGTTTAAATAAGCCAAGTGGACCAATAGCCATTTGACACGTGGAAAAATAATTAGGTGCAAAAAAATTTGGGTTTGGTGGTTTTATTTCACATATTATTTGAGAAATTTTCAAATGTTTATCACTTTGAAACAAGGCACCAAAGGCCAACTTGCACAAGCTGCCACATCACCCCACCAATCAAGCAATGACCAAGTCTAAATGATTGCCTAAGTTGGAACCTAAATCTTGGAATTTGAAAAAGGAACTGACTTATCTATTTTAAGCATTGAAAATTGTCACACCCAGCACATGTGGGATAAAGAAGAAGTCAAAAGCACCCAAGGAGGAAGACCGGTGGTTCCCAAGCACCTAAAAAGGAGGCCAGTAGTTTTTAAGCCCTACACCTTTGTCACAAAAGGATAAGGCTTTGACCACTTCAGATATGGAGGTCGAAGTGTTATAAAAGGGATGAAATTCTACTTGAAGAGACACAAGAAGCTAACTATGTAAAGAGATTTAAGAAGATTAGAGTCTTATTATTGCTTTGTACGGCCTTGGGCCATTATTTTCAGGTCTGAGAGATATAATTACAAGAAAGTAGAGATCAAATAAGGGAATTAAAGATTCGTATTGATTTACGAAGCCATTTTTTGTACAAAATTAATGAGAATGGTCCTCACTTTGAATGGACCCAAATACGTAGGCTATTGAAGCCGAACTCTGTTATCAATTTCCTGGTTATTTCTTCTGATTTTTATCTACTATTCTATAATTATGATCTTCATTTAATTATGGTTTTAATTTATTTATACAAAATTAAATTAAAAAAAGTGAGAAATTGAAGTATCTCTTAAATGAGAAAAAGTGTTTTTTGGATGTACTACACTTGTATTTTCAGTTTACAGATCAGATTTTTAGTATCAAAGCCAGGTTGTTATTTAACAGTGATTGTTAGTGTATGTTGACAAGGTCTAAATCTCAAAAGGGTGAAGGAAAACTCATTGAGTATAATCCAGAGATTGGTTCAAGGCATGCTTCAAGGATGGCCGAAGAAGAGATGGAATCCGAACAAGCTTTTTGCTGAGCCTTCATGGATATGAGAAGCATGGTTGAGGAACTATATCGTGACAAACAAAGGAAATTCAAGAATGAAAAAGAAGGTAATTCACAAGAATCAAAAGGTAAAGAAACCAAAAAACCTTCTTCATCAGATAATGGTAAAAATTTTTTGGAATATCTCCCTTCACTAAAATTGGATATTAAGTTTGAATTACCAATGTTTAATGGTGAAGTTAATGCCAAAAAGCTGGATAATTGGGTCAAGCAGATTGAAGTTTATTTCAGGGTCCAAAATATTGCAGGGGATGAGTCAAAAAGTCATTTGTCTACTTTTCATATGGGAGTCACAACTCTCATCTAGTGGGAGATTAAGTTGAAGGAAGTTGAGCTTCAAAAAGGTAACTCAATTTCTACTTGGAATAAATTTATTGAAGAAATCAGAAAGCAATTCTATTCTTTAGGCTATATGCAACAAGCCATGATGGATTGACAAAGTTTTAGACAAGGAAAAGGCCAAAATGTTCAAGATTATACACAAGAATTTAGGAAAAAAGCTTTACTTTGAATGTTCCTCTATACACACAAGAAACACAGCTAAAATATATAGGTGGGCTGCATAGTTACTTATGACATATGATTCTTATGTTTAATCCCACTAATTTAGATGCAGTATGTGTTCAAACCACTCATTTAGAGGCTAGAGGAAAATAATCAAAAGAATATTTTCCTAAAAGTAAGCAGTCTAATGTTAAACAATCTAAAGGGGAAAGTTTATTAGGAAAGGGTAAATAGAAATCCACTTTTACTATTAAAAAATAAGAAGGAAAACCATTTTGTAATCATTGCAATAAAAATCATGAGTCTAAGTGTTGGAAACTACACCTTGAGTTAAGGCCTAAGAGGTTTCAAAAGAAAAAAAAAGGCTAATGCTATGGTTCAGGACTTAGGTTCAGATTCAGGTGATGAAACTAAGATCACAGCTATGGGATTACATAATGATTTTTCTCTTTTAGTTTCTAGCACTAAGTCATCAAATGATGCATCTTCTTATAAATAGAATTATGTGCATGTTGATAGGAAGAGAAATGAATTGTTCCACATTAGAGTTGTTTCAAAACATACTAAGATTGACACTCTATTTGATAGTGGTTCACAAGCAAATTTAATTTCTGAAGAGGTTGTCAAGAAGCTAGGCTTACAAACCAATCCCAATCCGAAGCCTTATCGACTAGGTTGGGTGTGTGACAATGCAAAGCTACAAGTCTCACAAACTTGTAGACTAAGGTTTGCCATCACATCCAAGTTCGTAGATGAGGTTGAGTTGGATGTTGTTCTATTAGACATATGTGGGATTGTTTTGGGAAGCCCATAGCTTTATGATAGAAAATTAATCTTCTATAAAGAGGAGAATAAGTATTTGCTTGTTAAGGATGGCATTGAATATATAGTTAGAGCACATCACATTAGAACAAGTCTTTCCTTGGTTACAATAGGGCAAATGAAAAGACTAGTTAATTCAAGCAAGACTTTTTGTCTCATGTTGATTAAGTCAAAGGAAAAAGAATATTCTCAGGCTTTGGAAAAGTGTGATCCTAGACACAAGAATGAATTGGTTGAAATCATTTATACTTACGATGATATATTTTAGGATCCTAAGGGCTTGCCCCCTAAAAGGGGAGTTCAACATGAAATTTAGCTATTGTAGGATTCTCCTCTCCCTAACATTGGCATGTATAGGTTATCAGTGGTGGAAAATGAGGAAATCAAAAAATAGGTAATGGATCTATTAGATAGAGGTGTTATTCATCCAAGTTCATCTCCTGTTGGTTTGCCAATTATTTTGGTGCCAAAGAAAGATGGCACTTGGTGAATGTGTGTTGATTTTCGTGCCTTAAACAAAATTACTATTAAGAATCGTTACCCTCTTCCTCATATTGATGATTTTTTGGATCAATTAAAACATGTTATTTATTTCACTAAGATGGATTTGAGAAGTGGATATCATCAAGTAAGAATTAATGAAAGTGATGTGTGGAAAATTGCATTTAAAACAAAATAGGGATTGTTTGAATGGTTTGTTATGCCTTTCGGGTTGTCTAATGCCTCAGCTACATTCATGAGATTGATGAATGATGTTTTTAGATAGTTCCTTGATGATTTTGTTATATTCTACATAGATGATATATTGATTTTTAGCAAGTCTTGGGAAGAGCATGTGATCCACATTAAGAAAGTCATGGATGCATTATGAAGAGAAACACTTTATTTAAAAATGTCAAAATGTGAATTTTTCAAGACCTCTTTGATATACTTGGGTTACATTATAGGACATGGTGAATTGAAAATAGATCCTGCAAAAGTGGCAGTCATTGTTAACTTGCCTACACCCACTAATACAACTGAGGTTAGAATTTTTCTTGGTGCAGTACAATTTTGGAGGAAGTTTATTGCTCAATTTTCATATATTGCATCACCTTTTCATTCTTTGACAAGTGTGAAATGGGTCTTTTAGTGGGGAGGAAAACATCAAAAAGCCTTCAACACTTTAAAAGAAAAGATAAGTGTTGCTCCAGTCTTGGGACTTCTTGATATACAACAACCATTTGAGATCAATACGGATGCAAGTGCATATGCTATGGGAGCTATTTTAATGCAAGGTAAGAAACCATTTTATTATCATTTTGAAACCTTTACAAGTGTAGTAAGAAAATATCCAACTTATGATAAGGAATTGTATGCATTGGTTCAAAGTGTTAAAAACTGGAAACATTACTTAATAGGCAAAGAAACAATAATACATATAGATCATCAGCCCTTACAGTATCTATAATCACAAACTAAGCTACAACAGTCTAGACATTTTTTTTGGATGGGTTTCTTACAACAATTTCATCTTGTGATTAAGTATAAAAAAGGTATTCAAAATAAGGTTGCAGATATGCTATCTAGGCCTCCTATGGTTGTTGCATCTATTCTTTTACAACATGGTTCTTTGTCTCATGAAAGTTATAAAGAACAATATGTTAATGATCTTGATTTTCAGGATGTTTATAAAGACTTGATGAGTAGTAGACAAGTAGAATAATTGGACTCTCATGTACACAATGATCTTTTGTATCATTTGGGTAAACTCTATATTCCTCAAAATGAGAGGGTGCACATGATTAGAGAAGCACATAGTTCTCTTATTTTTGGTCATTTTGGAGTTGCTAAAATGGTTGCACATTTGAAAATGTATTGCTATTGGCCTCATATGCAGGAAAATGTTGCTAAATATATAAAGGGATGTACTCTTTGTGCCATACGTAGACCTAGTAACAGGAAACTAGGACTTTATACTCCTCTACCTGTTCCTACTCGCCCCTGGGAAAGTATCTCCATGGATTTTGTGGGGGGTTGCCTATGACACAAATAAAACATGACTATTTATATGTGTTTGTGGATAGATTTAGCAAAATGTGTGTTTTGATTCCTTGCACTAAGCAAATTACTGGCGAAGGCACTGCACATTTATTTTTTAAACATGTATGGGTTCATTTTGGGTTGCCTACTTTAATTATTTCTGATTAGGATTATTGATTTATTGGAGATTTTTGGTAAACTTTGTGGGGACTAATGGACACTAAATTAAAAAAGAGCACTGCATTTCATCCACAAATTGATGGATAAATAGAGGTCGTGAACCACACTATGGTACATTTGCTTAGGGGTTATAGTAATAAACATCCAAAGTTATGGGATGAACAATTATGTTACATACAACATGCATATAATCGGGCACTTCATTCTTCTACTACAAAATCTCCATTTGAAGTTTGTTATGGATACCTGCCTAAATCTCCTCTAGATGTTTGATATGGATAGGATACAACTGTTGGTGAACCAAAAGAAACCATTCAAGCCAAGAAGTTCATTGAATAAATACAGCTCATACATTAGACGGTTCGTACTCAATTGGAGAAAAGTCAAGCCAAGTACAAAGCCAGGCATGACAAACATCTTATTGATCACCAATTTTTTGTAGGTGATATGGTATGGCTTCACATTAGTAAGGAAAGACTGACAGGTGAAGGTAAAAAGTTGAAACCAATCCGGTATGGTCCTTTTTAGATAACAAAAAAAATTGGCACAAATGCTTTACGATTAGATTTACCATCTTACATGTAGATTTATTCAGTTGTATATGTGGAAAATCTGAAATTGTATGAGCCTCCAATGATAATTGATCATGATGAAAGTGTATCCATTCCTTTCATTGATGATTTTTCTCCTAAATATCTAACAAAATTACAAGAAGATATTATACTTGACAGGAATATGCAGACTTCATGAAGAGGTAATGTTGAATATCTTTGTGTTAGTCTAAAAGGGATGCACCCAAGCAAGGCTAGATGGATGGAAGTCAAAAAGGTGAGGGAAAAATACCCTCACCTCATTACCAATTAATTTCAACTTTTGGAGGTCCAAAAGTTTCCGGTGGGGAGGAATGATCCAGGTGGATCCATGTACCATTCCATTTTTAAAAATTATTCAAATTTTGTTAAAATCATTTTCACATCTTATAATTTTTCGAGAGCTTTCTAGCGCTTCTTTTGGAATGAAAAATGGATTCCAAATGCTCAAGATATAGCTAGTTGAAGAAATCAGGTGTCAAAAGTAATGTGGCACTATTTAAATAAGCCAAGTGGACTAATATCCATTTGACACGTGGAAAAATAATTAGGTGCAAAAAAGTTTGGGTTTGGTGTTTTTATTTCACATGTTATTTGAGAAATTTTCAAATGTTTATCACTTTGAAACAAGGCACCAAAGACCAACTTGCACAAGCTGCCACATCACCCCACCAATAAAGTAATGACCAAGTCTAAATGGCGGCCTAAGTTGGTGCCTAAATCTTGGAATTTGAAAAAATAACCAACTTATATATTTTAAGCATTGAAAATCATCATACCCAGCACATGTGGGATAAAGAAGAAGTCAAAAGCGCCCAAGGAGGAAGACCGGCGGTTCCCAAGCGCTTAGAAAGGAGGCCAGCAGTTTTGAACCCTGCACCTTTGGTGCAAAAGGATAAGGCTTTGACCACTTCAGCTACAAAGGTCTAAGTGTTATAAAAGGGATGAAATTCTACTTGAATAGACATAAGAAGCCGACTATGTAAAGAGATTTAAGAAGATTAGAGTCTTATTATTGCTTTGTACGGCCTTGAGCCATTATTTTTAGGTTTGAGAGATATAATTATAGGCAAGCAGAGATCAGAGAAGGTGAATTGAATACTTGTATTTATTTTGGAAGCCATTTTTTGCACAAAATTAATGAGAATGGTCCTCACTTCGAATAGACCCAGAGACGTAGGCTATTGAAGCCGAACTCCATTATCAATTTGCTGGTGATTTCTTCTTATTTTAATTTGTTGTTCTATAATTTTGATCTTCATTTAATTATGGTTTTAATTTATTTATAAAAATTAAATTTAAAAAAAAAGTGAAAAATTGAAGGATCTCTTAAACGTGAAAAAGTGTTTTTCGGATGTACTACACTTGTATTTTCAGTTTACAGATCAAGATGTTAGTAAATCCACTAAGGAAATTAAACACCCTAAATAAGAGAGTATGATTAAGAGGGTTAGTAAACATTTTATAAATTTCATGATGTAATGATTATTGGATTGATGTATGCATTTTTAGAGCTACTATGGTGGAAACACATTGAGATAAATTTATCATGCAAAGTTTTTAATCCTCACACTTGTATTTGAAAAGCTCTATCTTTGAAATCTCCAGTATTAGCTTTATGAGTTTATTGTTGAATTATCTAACTCATTAATCTTCTTGGGGGATTGATATTAGTATACAAGTTATTGGAAATGATTTAGTTTCCTACAGTATTTGTTTCAAAATAACTATTATTTTGAGATGCATCTATTTGTAGCATGTGTATAATTAGATGCATTTATAAGACCCTATTGGGAAATGTTTGAAATGCTAGACATTATACATTATTTATTGTTTCCATAGTGGTTTAGCATATTAATACCCATGTTTGGGTAGTGTATTGTGACATGGTCACAATAATTAATGTATTTTGTTTACATTAACAAACTTGTCTTGTAGTTACATTAGTGATTATTGTAGTGTTTGGTAGTTCATCGCTTATAGGATGTGACAGTGAGAAGACAATTTGATATATTATGATCTTATTGGTAGTTGTAAGATTTAGTATAGCTCATGCCTTATTTTTAGTCTTATTACATTTTTGAGTAATGAATCATATTTAGCCACTATTATCTCTATGCTAATATTTGGGTTATATACTTGATATGTTGTAGAGGATCATTTATTAGCAGTAGAGGAGATCACTAGGCTCATCTGAGTAGAGGCTCTTGTGAAGCCATGCAATAGAGGAAGCCATCACATCCTAGTTCTATGTAGAGAATATTGATGGCCATGTAGAGAAACTTGAGTAAATCAATAAAGACCATCAAAATTGTTCAGAAGTAACTGGGATTTCATAGGATTAGTATAGGTTCAAGTTGTGAAATAGTAATTTTTGAGACCATAGAATCCACTGTAGATATATTCAAAAGATAATATGAAGTACCAGATCTAGTACCAAATTTTAGTGGACCAAAAGCCTTCTTAGTAGAAAGGATTGATCTAGAAGTCAATTTGGAAAAGGGCCTAGATCAGACCAAAGCTTGCACCATCATGTAGGGCCCATTGAGACCTTTCCAATGGTATGTGGAATGTGAAAAATAGAGTTCATATGATCCTTGTGAACTGGTCAAAGTTTTAGTCAAGTTAGTCAAAGATGGTCAAACTATAGAAAATTACCATTATATAAAAATTTTAAATTAGTTCCATGGTGTAGAGATCATTGTGATATTTTTTTCACATTTTATAGTTCAAAAAATGGAGTTCGTATGTGCAAGTTATGGTCAATCAAAGTTGTTTTTAAACTTGGTCAACAGAAAGACATGGTAGAAATGTGGACCAATTAAATACTAACACATGGACAAATCAACATGGGACATGTGGGAAAATTTTAAAGTGACACGTGGCATAGATATGGATCCATTTAAAATCTTTAAATATTAAAATGTGTAAATATTTCCACATGCATGGATAAATATTAGTTTATCATCCCCTTTTATGTGGGATATGGATAAAGCACTAAAATGTTACCCATGGGATTCGAACACTGCCAACTTAGGAAAAAAGATAAGTGCCCCACTATTGAACCCATCAGTCTCAATCACTATATAAGGTGCACAAAATTTTATTTGAAGCAATGTATTTTCCATGAAGATAATGTAGGCTTAAGGACTAGTCTTCACTCTTCATCGGTTTTGAGGTATCGAGAGGCATTTCTAGACTTTTTAGTAAACTAGAGATTTTTTCTAAACTTTGAGATGATTCAAAAAATATATGAAGTGTTAGTATTTGAGAATATTTTATGCACTTTTTAATTCCTCAAATTGAAGCATTGAATATTGTGTAATGTCCAATATAGAGACCAGTCTAGATATATTCCAAGTTTTGAGAGACTTGAAGAGGGTTTCACATCTTTGTGTAAACTAAGGGTTTGTCCTAAAATCTAACACAATTTCAATGGTGTGTTTGAATCCCTGTGATGATTTTTTAAGACCATTTTATAAGTCCATATTTGATATTTTTAGCAAAAAATCCATAGGATTATGAGATTGTATTATCAACAAAGGATTGGAAGAATCTGTTCATGGTCCAGAGATTTCAAGATTTTAGATCTATTACTAAAATTATAATCATTATCATAATATCTATTTGGAAATCATGAGGGTAGTCTATATACTCACTTTTCAAGTAAATGGAATAGTTTGTACTATAAGTAAACTCAGAGATGTAGGGATTTATCAAACTTTATAATCAACCCTTGTGCCATGTGGAGATGTGCTTGTCATGGTGTGTATTTTATTTCATTACTTTTCTTTAAGTTAATTTTTTTATGGAATAATTTTTAGTATTTAATTAGTTACCTACAAGAATCCAAGGTAAACATTTTTCACACACTAAATCGGTGTAGAATTTACAGATCACATAGTGAAATTAGTCAAAGTAGAGAACATATGAAAATCTAGGTCTTGGTCATACAAGCATATGCTTCCCAAAATAGATTCAAGGTTTGCCCATAATTTCACTACTTCACTTTCACATGGCCATTAACACTACACATAAGGTCAATAGTGTAGTGTACTATTGGAAAAGAGGGTCATGTTATTATTCAAAGAGGGTTATGATAATTGTTCTCCACTTAAGAAATTCTTTCTTACTTTTGCATCACTTCCCATCCCACCACTTGTCTATCTTAATCATATTTTACAGCTAAGTACACATTTTTTAATTCATTGTTATTTATAAAATATTCAAATCAATTAATTATTAGGAAAATCAGTGCATGTTGATACTATAGTATTTAATTCCCTAATTTATTATTCAATTCTTTATCAACCTAGGGTTATATTATACAATCCTAAAAAATATAAATCACTAAATAATTATCATATAGTCAAGATATTTTCTAATCAAAACATCACTAATTTAGTTCATAGTTTTCCAACACTTTAAATTTATAGCCTCATGTACGCATTTATACTAAATATCACATTTCTATTCAAATTGGTATATATATTATATTCATATTTTCACTACCACTAAAATACATGCATGCATCAGTCACTCATAAAACTTTTGTCAACTTATCCAAATACCAAAATGTCACAACTATAGTATATTTTTGAACTAGACAAATATTTTATACCAATTTGAAAAGAATCAATAACACATGTTAAAATTTATTCCACAAGAGATCTATCTCTTCATAAACTATCAAAGTTTCCAAACTATCCTCTTCAAGGCAAACCAAATTTTGAAGAAAAATCATATATAAAACCAAGCCTGACATACACCATCATTTACAACAAAACTACTAAAATTCCTACTTATATAAGGTGCAAAAAGATATTTTCATGAAAACTATAATGCAAAGATAATCACTTTATGTTTCAACAAACAAAATGCTAACCCTTGTAATTCTTTTCTCAACACTCAATACAACATTATGTCAACTTTTTCCAAAAATACAAATCATGAAACATTCTAACCTTTGAATCCCTTATATACACTTAAATACATACTAGAAATAAAATATAAAATTCATCATGGATTTAGAAACCCTATAACTCATAATTCGTTTATGAGATATAAATAAATTCTCATGACTAGTTATGGCAAAAAATCATTTCCTTCATAAAAACATTTATCATCCTCCTGAAATTGACTTAAGAAAACATAGAGAAAACTATATATGTAGTCGATATAACCTTATGCCTTTAACTATCCTTTGCCCACATTATTTCCTCAAAATGATAGTATTGAAATATATATCAAAACCTAGAAATGCATGGAGCACATCATGTTCCATAAAATGAATAAAAGAACATAAGGAAATGGTTTCCATAAAATTAAATAACAGGTGCAAATCGACCACTTGTTTTTCTCTTTATATTCCAAATATTGCTCAACATTTCAAAAAATAAATGGAAATGTATTTTTATTTTCCTATTTAAAGAAAATAACCATTATATACAATTGTATGACCATGATAACCAAAATTTCTATGCATGTCAAAGATACCCAAACACACCATTAATATTTATAACAATTTTATGCAAACTATAAGAAATAAAACATTTATTCAAAACTATCTAAACCCCTAATCACTTGGATCAAGATAATTATTTCCTTGACAACAAAATATGTATGCAAAAATTATATACAACCAAGAATTAAATAAAACCTCATGTGTCCTCAAAACTTATTAGCCCATAACAACTCCTTCTACATGTGAGTGGAATAACAAGGTGCATCCATAACAAACAAACAAAACATAATTTATTTGAAAACAATTTTGAGAATTTCGCTAGAATATCCTTTTAGGAAATAATTTAAAACCAACTATCTTTTTAAAAATGTAGGCCCTTTATCAATACCCAACACATATTCAACATGAATTTTAATATCTTAATAGATATCCTCTTCAAAAATGAATTCACCATTATAACCCTACAAACACATATTTCTTGACCATATATGACATTATCATTCCTTCAAGTAACTTTAAAAGAGTGGCCAAGACATACCTTGTAAGTAAAATGTCTATGAAAATATACTAAAAATCTCTCTATGTTTCTTATTGATTACCTTGACATTATTTTCCAATAGAGCTTCACTTCCACTCAAATATTGAAAAAAAATGAGATAAAAATAAATAAAACTACCTTTTTTGCATTCCTATAATGATCATTTAACAGTCTTCACTTATTTATTCATTTATGAATGCCATTGATATCTAAAAAAATTTGGCCAACTTTAGTGACTATGTTATCTCACTTAGCAAACTATTTATCCATATTACCAAATCAACCACCAAAAACCACAAATCAAGATAAGTAATAATTTAATACAAACTTAGTGCCAATCATGCCAAATCCAAAAGGATTAGACTTTAAGTTTGTAATTATTTATTTTTCATACCTACATGACAATGGTACATCATCTTTATTCAATGCTTAGGTTTACTTTGAACCATCACTAATTATAACTTAACCATGGTTATTAATTAATATCTTCCACCTTATCATTATGCACCATGTCATTTACCAACTCCATGATCACCTCATCCAAAGTAAAACTTATAGGAATAATGTAACATAGGTCACTTTATATGCTTTAGTGGTTAGGTTATATAATATGCATATGAAACTTAGGATGCATTTAGATATTTTAGCACATCATCGATATTATGATCTAAGTCATGAAATTAGAACTTAGCTTCTCTACTTGTAAGACCTCAGAACATATATCACAAGTTTTATATTTGTACTAAGCACCTTCATGAAAACATCATGATCAAAGTAAGAAAAATTTCACATAAATCCACTAAATGTGCATACCTATTTATTATTTGCAGTTCATATATTTGTGTTATGAATTTTATAGGCAAGAAATGCAAAAAAGTTGTATATTAGAATTGAAATTTATCATGCATCCTTACTATTTCCCATACAATATCACTTCTGAAACATTGTAAAACATTGTACACCAATACTTGAAAATATTTTCATTATTGAAGAAACTCTTGCTTTCAAAACCAATTAATTAATACTAAAAGTAAAAATTTCATTCAATGTAGCAGTTATTAATAATTACCTATGCATAGAAGAAAGCATAGTTAACTAGTGATAGTGATGTTCTTAAATGCTACCACACAACATAAGCTTTACCAATAGGGAAAGAGTCTCAAAGGTGAAAATCCTAAAATATTATACAATTAATTTAATTAATTAAATAATATTACTCCTCCTTACTAACAAATGCTTCATGGTTATGTTATAGTTATTATCAAACACTCATAATAGTGTAGCCAATGTGATATTAATTAGATTTAAGGAAATACACTAACAAGGTAAGCTTCACCCCACACAAAGGCCATGACCTTGAGAGTATTTATCCCACATTCACTAGTTAACTAGCGATAGTTATGTTCATAAATGCCACCACACAACATATGCTTTTCCAATAAGGAAAGAGTCTCAAGGGTGAAAATCCCAAAATATTATGCAATTAATTTAATTAATTAAATAATATTAATCCCCATTACTAAAAAATACTTCATGGTTATGTTACAATTATTATCAAACACTCATAATGGTGTAGCTAGTGTGAAATTAATTAAATTTAATGAAATATCCTAACATAGTAAGCTTCATCCCACACGAAGGCCACAATCTTGAAAGGATTTATCCCACATTCACTAGTTAACTAGTGATAGTGATATTCATAAATGCCACAACATAACATAAGCTTTGTCAATAGGGAAAGTGTCTACAGGTGAAAATCCCATAATATTATGAAATTAATTTAATTAATAAATTATATTATCCCCTTACTAACAAATTCTTCGTGGTTGTATTATATTTATTATTTAACACTCATAATGGTGTAGCCAGTGTGATATTAATTAAATACCCTAACATGGTAATTTTCACTCCACATGAAGGCCATGACCTTGATAGGATTTATCCCACATTCACTAGTTAACTAGTGATAGTGATGTTCATAAATGCCACCACACAACATAAGCTTTGCCAACATAGAAAGGATCTCAAGGGAGAAAAGCCCAAAATATTATTTAATTAATTTAATTAATTAACTATTATTAATCCCCCTTACTAATAAATGCTTCATGGCTATGTTATGGTTATTATCAAACACTCATAACGATGAAAATATAGTGATATTAATTAAATTTAATGAAATACCCTAACACACCCCACTTGAAGGCCATGACCTTGAGAGGATTTATCCCACATTCACTAGTTAACTACTGATAGTGATGTTCATAAATACCACCACATAACATAAACTTTGTCAATAAAGAAAGAATATTGAGGGTGAAAATCCCAAAATATTATGTAATTAATTTAATTAATTAAATAATATTAGTCCCCCTTACTAACAAATGCTTCATGATTGTATTATGGTTATTATCGAACACTCATAATGGTGCAACCAATGTGATATTAATTAAATTTAATAAAACACCCTAACACAATAAGCTTCACCCCATACGAAGGCCATGACTTTGACAAGATTTATCTCACATTCACTAGTTAACTAGTGATAATGATGTTCATAAATGCCACCATACAACATAAGCTTTGCTAATAGCGAAAGAGTCTTGAGGGTGAAAAGCCTAAACTATTATGCAATTAATTTAATTAATTAATTAATATTACTCCCCCTTACTAATAAATGGTTCATGGTTGTGTTACAGTTATTATCAAACACTCATAATAGTGTAGAAAATGTGATATTAATTTAATTTAATGAAATACACTGACACAGTAAGCTTCACCCCACATGAAGGCCATGACCTTGAGAGGATTTATCCTACATTCACTAGTTAACTAGTGATAGTGATGTTCATAAATACCACCACATAACATAAGCTTTGCCCATAGGGAAAGAGTCTCGAGGGTGGAAATCTCAAAATATTATGTAATTAATTTAGTTAATTAATATTACTCCCCCTTACTAACAAATGCTTCATGGTTGTGTTATAGTTATTATCAAACACTCATAACAGTGCAACCTATGTGATATTAATTAAATTTATATTTAAATTTGTTAACACTAATAAAAAAAATTTAACTCTGATAATTTTTTTTAACTCTAATAAAATTTTTTAACTCGAATAATTTTTTTAACTATAATAAAAAAACTTTAATGCTTATAAATTTTATTTTAACTCTAATAAAAAAAATAACTCTAATGAAATTTTTTGAATTCTAATAAATTTTGTTAACTCTAACTAAAAAAAAATTAAATCTAATAAAATTTTCTTACCTCTAATAAAATAAATTTAACTCAAATAAAAAAAAATTAACTCTAAGTTTTTTTTAACTCTAAGATTTTTTTTAACTCTAATAATTTTTTTAACTCTAATAAATTTGTTTAACTTTATTAGAAACTTTTTAACAATACAATTTATCATATTCAATAGGTGTGAGTTCACGGGAAAATGTAATTGGTTGAGGACATGATGGAGTACCATATTCAATATGAGGAGTTTTTTTTATAAGCATAACATTGTCATCTTGGAAGTGGTATGGTGCATTGGGTAATTAATAAATTAGATTAGCTTTAGGGTTGATGTTAGTGATGATTTTGTTAAAATAAGGGGATTTTTTTATGAAATTCCCAAGTTTGTGATGTTGTTGAGAAATTTGAGGTTCTCGAGCATGAAGTATTTCAAGAATAGATTCATCGCTAAGAAAAGTGGTAAGGGGACCATAATACACAACATCTACTTTGAGATCAAGGATTTTATTACCATGGTGATCATATTCAAAATGTATTTGATGAACATTTGTGGCCTTAACATGTAATGTAATCTCAGAAGTAGGAGAAGTAGATTGATCAGATGAGATTGGTGTGGTGTTAGTTTCTTTGATAGAGTAAAAATCAAATGTAGTGATGGGATCTGTAGGTGGTAGAGAAGATGAAATAAATTTTGGAGGTTCATAAGGTGGGAGTTATTCTACAACCCAAGGAGTATCAATAAGTGGAGAATTAACATGAGGTACATGACCTTTGGGAACTAGTTCAGAATCTATGGAAATGGTGTGAACATCTCAGTTGAAAGAATGTATTTGAGCTAAAGTTTTTTGATAATGTTGAACATCCAAGTCTCAAGATTGATCTTGGTCCATGATGTAGTTATCATCATAGGTTGGAGAAATGGTACATGGTTGAGATTCAGGGGGAGTTTTAGAAGGTGAAATTTTGAGGTCACTTAACTTTTGTGGAGACATGATTAAAGGATATTGGGATAATTTTGCCATTCTATAATCTTTGCTTGTAAAGGCATATTCTAGGTAAGAAGTTTATTAAGCATTACATGGAGGGGAAAATCATTGATCTCATCAATGAGAGGAATAGTGTGATTATGAGGTAATAAAGAAGGAGGAAGCCATTCTAATATATAAGGAGGTAGCTTAGTAGTATTACAAGTATGTTACAAATCATTAGGTTCATCATCATCTGAATCGGTAAGAGTGACTTATAGGTCTAGATTAATGTTGATGAACTTAGGTGAGGGAGAATTATTGATGGTAGGAATATTATATTGAGATTTTGGATTATGAAGTTGACTACTCCAAGGGTTGGGATCAACCTCATGCTTATGCCATTTGTTGTTATGTAAGAATTTGAGGCATTGGCTACTAGAAAAAGTGATGGCCCTCATTCTATGAGTTCAAGGGAAACTAAGAAGCATGTTATAAGATAGGGGTAAATAAAATACCATAAGTTTAGTTCAAATAGTCTTAGGTCCAATATTTAGGGGAATCCAAATACAACCAAGTGGCTTTTGATTAGTTTTATCAAATCCATAATAAGTAAGGTGGGTTTGCTTGGGGTGATCCTTATTATATCCAAGTTGCTGGATAAACCACAAATATTTCAAATTAATAAAAAAAAACCCTTCATTAAATAAAAATTTATAAATAAGGGTAGTATTAATGGCTATTTTAATGAATAGTGGTGGATCATCAGTGTGAAAAAATATCTCATCATTAATCATGTCCTCTTCAAGAAATTTAATAGAAGGCTTGGATGATGGATAAATGGATTCAATGGTATGCATGTTTGTAGGTTGAGGTTCAATAGAGGGTGGTTATTCATATATATAATATGGATATTCAATTTCTTTTAATTGTTGAATAAGGAACTTGTTATGATAAGGGGAAGTATGAACTAACTACATAAGTGGAATCTTTTAAGGCATGGATTTAGGTTCTTAAATAAAGTTCCAATGGAATTTAGAAGAAGAACCAGTGTGAGTTTTAGAAGGTAATGTAGATTTTGAAGGAATGGAAGTTGTTGGGGGTTTGGAAGAAAGAGGTGGTTCCTCAGGGGATTCCAAAACTAAATGAGTGGTTTTAGTATCTTTAATAAGTTGTTCTTCCAAATATGGTTTCTTAGGTTTTGTGACAAGATCTTTGTGAGTTGGTTTATGATGATAATTGACCTTAGATGTGTTAACATAGTGAGAATTATTGTAATATTGGTCATAGTCAGCATCAATATCATAAACATCCTTAGTATTTTGTTGATTAGATGTGGAAAAATAATTTTTATTATTATAAAAGGAAGCTTTGGAAGCTTGTCATTTTTGAGAAGTAATATTGTACTCTTGATGATGAAGTTAGATCATAGCCTCATGATTGAAGGAATCTTCAATCATGTAGGAGATAAAAAAATATAGTAATCCCTTGATAAGTTTCATGGAAATGACCAATGTTGGTGTGGAACCAATATAGTTGATTAGGGTCATACCATTTAAGAGGATTATTAGGATAAGTAAATGGTCTAGAGGGTGGTAAAAATTGTTTTATTTACTACACAGTTAGTGGTATGTGAGAAGATGGGAGAGTGTTAGCTTTGACAAATCTAAGTTTGGTTTGAGGAGTATTCTCGGTGATGGAATTAGTAGAAGTTTGAAAATATCCTTTAAGTAATTTGGTATTAGGTTTGAATTACTTCATGAGGAAGTCTTGAAGTTTTTCTTGGTCAAGAGCTTAATTAAGTGTTTGAGGAGAAAAAATTTGAACCTTGTATTGAAGTGAAGGATTTAAATTAGTTATAAAGAGTTTAAATAAATTATCATCAGTCATGTTATGGTTGGCTATATGGGCTAGAGATTTCCATTGTTTGATAAAATCATGAGCTGATTCAGTGGGAGATTGATTAACATTGATGAAATGGATAAGATAATTTTTGGGAAGATCATTATGTTGAAACTCTTTAACTAAAAGATTGACTAAATTCTCAAGTTGTTAAATGTAATGTTGGGGAAGCTAGTTGTACCATTCCAATACATTACCAGTGAAGGTTTTAACTAAAATTTTAGTTGTGGTGAATGTATTAGTTTGGATCCATTCTTTATAAAGATTTCCAAACGCTCTGAGAAAGGATGTAGGGTCTTTAGTCCCATCATACTTGACAATTGGAGATATATTACCAATATCAATGGACATGATGAAAGGATCTAAAGGCTCATTTTGGGTGTTTTGAAGTATTTTTTTATTCATGATAGGTTGAGGAATAACATTTCTTGAAGCATCTCTAAGAGGTGAAGGAATAAAATTTGGATTGGCTCGAGGATTGAAAGCCAGATGTTGATTAGCCATATTGATCAAGTGATGTTATAATTGCATCATTTGAGATGTGTAAGAATTTTGCATTATGTTCATTTATTGTATGACTTGTGCAATAAGATGAGTTATATCAATTTTTGGGTTGGTATTTGTAAGACAACTCCTAAAATTGGTATTAGGGGGAGCATTTTTGGAAGATGGATTACTGCTGAGATTGTTGGATAAACTTGTGTCAATTTCTCTCGCATTATGTTGAAAGGTTTGAAGATGAGAATTGTCTTGATAGGTAAAAAGAGGATCATATCCACCTACTTCATCATGAGGTGTGATTTAAACCATGATATAATCCATAAGTGAAGGAGAGGAAGAGATGATCCAACAGTGAGGGTTCTCTTGGGGGGAAAAGAGAGGAATAAATGAATATCCCATATAGTGTCTAAATGGATTCAAGTTATCCAAGAAGATTATAATAGGGTACTTCATGATGATTTCAAAAAATAAATAGAATGTTGAGGAAAGAGAAACATAAAACTAAATCATCCCACTAGGAGATCAAAAGTAGAAATAAGAGTAAAAAGTCAACCAAGTTGACTTAGTAATATAAACTAGGGAAAATATAGGCTAATAAGGATATAGAGTTGACCAAGTTAATTAAGTACTATAATCTAATTGGTATAAAGGATTATAGAGTTGGCTAGGTCAATTGAGTACTACCAATAGGGAAAAATATAGTCTATAAGAGGTTGTGTCAAACAAAATGATAGTGTATTAAAAATAGGGAATTTTTTTGAAAATGTAATTAAAGTAAGAAGTGAAATCAAACACACAAACAATCGGATCAATGAGAATAATCCAATTGGGACGCTATTAGCCATTTTTAGCCCACTTATGAAGACCTTGCATGGTTGGATGAGGAAGTGGATCAAAGGCTTAGAAATGAGTCTATCAATGTAAAATGGAGGGGATCCAAGAAGGTTTTCATGGTGTTGAATAGTTTTAGGAATAGGTCTAGAAAAGCCTAAGTTTATACCTAAGAAATATTTCAACTTTTCGCTAAGTGTTAGAGCACTTGGAATTCCTTTAGAGAAATTGTTCCACACAAAGCCTACAACAAAATTACAAGGAATAATTCCCTCAAAAAAATTGTTCCACTTTATTTGGCTAAGCGTTGTAATTCTTTCAAGAGATTTATTTCTATTTCTTTGTCTAAGTATCAGTAATTGTTTTGGACATTTTATCCAAAACAAAACTCCTGAAGGGTCATTTCTTCAAGGAAAGTCATTTCAAAAAATTTGAAGGATATTTTTCAAATAAATTGGTCCAAAACACTTTTCCTGAAGGATCATTTATTTGACAAAGTGTACCAAATAAAATCCTAAAGGTCATTTCTTTTGGGAAAATTGTTCGAAATTTTTTCTTGAAGGGTCATTCTTCAACAAAGTGTCCTGATATAAAAATCTTGAAGGGTAATTTTTTGGAAAAGTGACTGATACAAAAATATGGACACTTTCAAATTTTTTGAAGAGCACTTTTATGAATGGTAATCTCAAAGGGCAAAGGGCCATTTCAAAAAGGTTGAAAGGTAATTTTGTAGGGCAATTATCCTTGACAAAATTTCCAACAAAAGGTATAAGGGAAATATTTCTTTTGGGAAAATTGTTTCCAAAAATTTTCTAAGGCATAAATTATTTTAGGGAAAATGTTCCATTATAATTTCCCTAAAGATTGAATTATTTTGGAAATTTTATCTATAGAAAAAGACTAACAACATAAATCTTTTGGGAAAATTGGCTAAGATAATTTCCCCGAGGACATATTTCTTTCGAACAAATTATCTGAGATAATATTTCCAAAGACCAAGACATGAATTCTTTTGGGGAAATTGTTCAACAGCAATTTCCATGAAGACCATTTTATTTTGGATAATTTTTTTAAGATAAAGCCCACAAATGAATTCTTTCAAATAATTGTTTCAAAAAAGTTGATCCAATAGGGTAGTGATAGGAATGCAAATGTCAAATAAAGCTCAAAATCCATCCATTATAGTCCAAAGATTGATGGTCATGTAGATGTCATTGAAATTCTCATGGATGTTAATTGATGGGAGTGTGAACATCAAATTCAAGCCCTAGCAAATAACCATTAAATTTTAAATATCCTAGTGATGGTCGTGAAAATGTTAAATACATTCGTGTAGACATCAAAATTTGATCTCATGAAGTACCCATTGGAATTAAAAAAATAGGATCAATAATTGACATTCAATCATACAAATGATCTAATGATGAGTGGTGACTGACATTTTACTAGTCACAAGTAGATTAATGGCTTGCATTCAATCACAGATTTAGATCTAATGGCATGTGATCAAGTCAAAGGGTTAAGGGGCTTAGAGGCCACCATGTGGCATAAGTGTGAGATCATATAGACTAACAAGTAGATCCAAGGAGAAAATTTATGGGTGCCAAGTGTCAATATCATGTTAGTTTGGGTAGAAGATCTAATGGCACATGTTTAACCTATTAGAGGAGATCCGATGGTGTGAGCAAGGGTCAAAATAAATGGAGCCAAATTTAGTTTGCTGACAACCAATGAATAAAGGACCAAGATAGGATATTTTTAACTAAGGTCGATGGAGCATTTTGACTTGGCCAAAGTAAATATATGGACCTGAGTTGGTAAAAAATACATGGAACTGAGCTTGAGCTCAACCCGAGTTGAACTAGGAAAAACAATAAGGACCAAGCATTACCAGTAGAGCTCTATAGAAGTAAAGTAGGTCTTTTAGACCTAATATAGGCTAAAAGGGTGGTAACTTATTCTAAAATGAACTAAACATTGAGCATAATATAATCTATATAAACTATAAGAAAACCAATAATATTAGATTGGTTTTCATCTATAGTTGATTCAGGTCCAAATTTTAAAGTAGGAGCTAGTTTTTGTAATAAATGTAGAAGCTCAGATCCTTTGAAATAGTCATAAGCTCTCGACAAGCCATCATTCAAAGCAGATATAATATGGCTTGATTAGGTTCATAAATATGAGAATTTTTTCCTTATACATAAGTAGTCAAGTGGAATATGGCATGAAAATCAAAGATAGATATCTAGTGGTTAGAGAAGCAGCTTGAGCATTTAATATATTTTCTAAGTGCCTAAGGGTCCCTTTAATAAATAGGAGCATGACTTATCATCTTTAGCAAAACTCTTGTCTTCTAGTATATTACTCGAAGGATATTGGGAAAAATAAAGACTATCTTATTCATGATAGATTATGTCTTGATTGGACCAAAACATGGTGGAGCATTCCTTTGAAAGATTGTAGCTCATCAATTGTTCTTAAAACATGTTCCCTCTTCTCTCTTCTCCCCTTCTCCTATATTATCCCATTCTCTTCTCCTTTGTAAATGTTCTTAGATTTTAGACTTGTTATCTTTTTGGGAGATAGGGATACTCTTTAAGACACTATAAAGTATGTTCCTCTTAATTAGGCTTGACCCTATCAAGAATTTGTAAGAACTACCTTGTGATGTAATAAGATTTTATTTACCTATCTCTTGCTTTGAGTCTATGTTTGGTGAGTTGTGTATGATGACATTATGTGAAGGATAATCTTCCTTTTCCATTTTCCTCCTTTCTAAACTTGTTTAGGGAATTTTCAATGTTACTTGTAGGTATATATTAGTGCTCTACTGTGAACCTCTTTTATGAGATACTTATGCAAAAAGCTTGATCTTGAGGTTGTGTGAGCTCGTATTATCTTCTACTGATCTAGTATGGGTTCAAGATTAAGTGAGTTTCCCTTTTAAGTTTGGTTCATCTCTTGGTTAAATTTCTTAAGAGCCCTTATCCCCTTTCTAAACATTTTCCCCATTAAGCATTAGCTTATCATTAGTTTAGGTGATCATCAAAAAGGAAGTTGATCTACCCCAAAGGTTTATCCCCAACATAGGTTACCCACAACCTAGGGTTGTCCCAATATTGTTACTTAATGAGAGAGCCTAAAGAACCCTCTCTAAGGGTACACATTAATGTCATAATAGTTTTGAGCATGCTCGGTGGGACTAAGGTCCAAAGTAGTGGAAGGACTTTTAGTGTTGTTCTTCTATATATCAGCCTTTGGAAGCATTCTTTAAACATTAATGGTGACTCTAAGCATCTATTAGTTAGTTAAGAAACATAACTAAGTACCTAATCATCATAATCTCATATATACAATCAGTCATCTTTTGATCAATATGTTTATCCTCTACCTTAGAATCATACTTATCAGGAAAATAATGTTTATGTGTTTCCCCCAAGTGGCCTTGAAGCACTCTATCAGCCCTATCATGGTATTTTTCCTCCTTTTACCCCTTCATATGACCAAGGTCAGCCTCCTTTACATTTAAATTAGTCCTTTACTTCCCCTTATCAAAACCAATCTTAACCTATTACATCCTTATCAAGGGTCAAGTAAGCATTAGTAGTTTATATTGAGTTGATAAGGGAGAGTGGTAAGGATTTGGAGTTTTTCCCAATCATCCCTGTCCATGCTCTATAAAAAGCAAGGAATGTTCTTTAATTAGTGAAGATCAGATTGTCAGTTTGTGAAAGTGAACAATGGTCATCTTTCAAGAATGAGGACATAGCAATGAAAAGAAACATGGTCCAAAATGTAGACAGTATGTTAATATATTATGAAGAGCATTAGGCTCATTTGGACCAGCCTTATGTTCCCTCTCCTCTCCAAGAGCCTCAAGCTTAACATTTAAGAGTCCCTAATCAGCCTCCTAGTCAACCTTGTCAAGTTCCATCCTTGTCAAAACTTAGAGAGGTAATATTGGACCAAATAAGAATAATCATGGAGATCAATGAGGGGGTAAAGCTTGAAAAAGAATTCCCTATTCATGCCATAGAAGGGATAAATATATTCTTGTAATAATTTTGGAATGTATGGACATTCATTAAAGAAGTTGACTACACACATGTTGAAAAATAAGAAATAAAAGAATGGGTATTATCTATTGAAGAAGTGTTTTAGTAATGGGAGAAAGAGTGTGTCAAGCCTGAGCCAATCAGTTTGCCCTTTCCTACCCTTATGCCCATTATCATTAAAGAACATGAATATATTCCATCTTATATCCTCTACTATGACCCTAACTATTTCATACCCTCTCTTATGAAACCACCCTCTCCCACACCCATTCAGGAAAAAGAGAAGGTGACCAAGTCTTGCACATTCCCCTCATAAAAATAAATCAAGGAGGGCATAAAGAAGGAAAGGGAGGTGTTAGTTGAGGCAGTCCAAGAACTAGTATTGGTAGAGAAAGGGTTAGTTGTGCAATAAATGAATCAAACAACCATAGATCAACTCAATTACCTTGGTGTATAAGAGTTCTAAGACTCTCTCTCATAAATTTAAGAGACACCTAAAAGAGTATTCAAAATACCTAGCTATAAGGATACTCTCTTAAGCTACAAGTAAGGTGAAATTATTCACCCTCCCACCATCTTCCTCTTAGATAAAGAGCTTGTTGTACAAATGATAGAGGAGGAGCTTGTAGTCATAGGTGAACCTAAAAAGGACAATACAAGTGTCTATGATGAGGAGATCATGATTGGTAGCCCATTTCATAGGGAAGAGCATGTTTCAATTTTAAAGTTGTAGGAGCTTGATGAGAAGCAAGAGGACACCCTTCATGAACCTAGTGTGGAGGTCAAGATCAACTCAAATAGTTTATAAGATCAATAGAAGCATTTTTTCTCAAATTTATTGAGTGAAATAGAACAACTTATTTTTATAAACTTTCCTAAAGAGGATAATCCACAAGTTAAACATAGGGCAAACCCTGAATGGACTACTTTAGGTCCATTCTACATAAATGATGAAGAGGACTAGGTGCCTAAGGTTGGTCCACTTTAAGATTAGGTGTCAATAGAGGATAGCCCTAATATGTTGGAGCTAGAGGAAAGAAAATTAGATCTTGATCAAGATAAATATGATGGTTTAGACCTTGGATGGTCAAATCAACCCTCATTTGTAGTTAAAAAGTAAGATGAAATCTTGAGTGAGGTTGATGAAGGGGACATCTTAAGTGCTCAAATGATTCAATTTGATGAGCATACTAGTAAAGAGCCTGAAGAGTTATGGCAATGGTTCAATGCCATATCCAAATAATTTAAAGAGGCTAAGGGACATGTCCTTATTCCATAAAGCTATGAACATGATGCTCTAAGCATGAATAGTCCTAGTTTACATAAGGACAAGTTAGAAGAACATGGTATTTTTGAGCCATCAATTGAACCAAGTGTAATTGCTCCCAAGAGCCTAAATGAAGTCTTCATGCAAGACTTTATTAAGGGTAGAAAGAAACATCAATCAAGTGTTTTACATTCCAACATGAACCAAGCTTGGAAGACTTATATCATTATGTCTACATTAGAGATATGTTTATTCCATTTCATCCTTTGGAGAGCACATCAAAAGGATTGGACATCAAGCTACCTAGTTCACCAATTCATGTACCTTCAAGGCATGGTATTTTCCATCCTAATTTGTTACAAGTAGATGATACTATAGGTTCCCTTTTGATCTAGGAGGACTGATTTTGAAAATGTATTGTATAAATTAGATTAGTTTTTATGCTTTCATCTAAGTGTCATTTTGCACATTTTTATCTAGTAGGTTAGTTTTTATTTCTTTCCTACAAGTGCTTGCATGCATTTGCCTTTGTTGTTTTATTTTTGTCCTTGTCATTTTAAGAATAAGTTTTATAATGGGTTAACCTTGTATCAAATGTTAGACCAGCTTAGTTTCAAAGTCTTATGACTCCATGCCCAATGGACTAGACAAGGTAGCATGGTTTTGGTTCTCTTACATAGATAGGCATGCAACCCCTATGAGTCACCAAATATGTTGGTCATTTTTGGCCCACATATGAAGCTCTTACATCATTTGATGAAGCAATGTATCAAAGGATTAGAAATAAGTCAAATAATGCAAAATGGAGGGGATCCAAGTAGGTTTTCATGGTGATGAACAGTTGCAAGAATAGGTCTAGAAAAGCCTAAGTTTATGCTTAAGAAATATTTCAACTTTTGGCTAAGTGTTAGAGCATTCAAAATTAATTTAGAGAAAATTTTCCATACAAATCACACAACAAAATTACAAGGCATAATTCCCTCAGAGAAATTATTTCACTATATTTGGCTAAGTGTTGAAATATTTTGGGAGATTTATTTTTGGTTTTTTGGCTAAGCATCGAGAATTATTTTAGACATTTTGTTTGAAACAAAACTCCTAAAGGGTCATTTCTTTGAGGAAAGTCCTTTAAACAGTTATGAAGGGTATATTTTAGATAAATTGGTCTAAAACACTTTTCTTGAAGGATCATTTCTTTGACAAAGTGGACCAAACAAAATCATAAGGGTCATTTCTTTCAAGAAAATTATCTGAACAATTTTCCTGAAGGGTCATTCTTCAGGAAAGTGTCCCAATAAAAAAATCATGAAGGGTCATTTTTTGAGAAAGTGGCTGATACAAAAATCCAAAGGACACTTTCAAAAGTTCTAAAGGGCACTTTTAGAAAGCCTAAAGGGTAATCTCGAGGGGGAAAGGACCATTTTAAAAAGCCTAAAAGGCAATTCTATAGGGCAAGTGTCTTTGACAAAATTTCCAACAAAAGTTACAAGGGCATGAATTCTTTTAAGAAAATTATTTCCAAAATTTAACTAAGGCATGAATTATTTTAGGGAAAATGTTTTGTGACAATTCCCTTTAACACCGGTTTCTTTTAGATATTTTGTCCATATAAAAAGACTAAGTACATAAATCTTTTAGGAAAATTGTTTGAGACAATTTCCCTAAGGACATATTTATTTTGGACAAATTGTTTGAGACAATCTTTCCAAAGACCAAGACATGAATTCTTTCAAGGAAATTATTTGACAACAATTTCTTCAAAGACCATTTTTTTCAAATAAATTATCTAAGATAAAGCACACAAATGAATTATTTTGAATAATTATTTCAAAAAATTTGATCTAGTAACCTGGTGATAGGTATACAAATGTCGAAGTAAAGCTCAGCAGCCTTCCATTAGAGTCCAAATATTGACAGTTATGTAAATATCATTGACATTCTTGTGGATGTGTATTAATGGGTGTGAAAATTTCAAATTCAAGCCCTAAAAAATAACCATTAAATTTCAAATATTCTTCTAGTGATGGTCACATGGATGTCAAATACATTCACATAGACATCAAATAAGGTTGTGCAAACTCAAAATTTGAGCTCATGAAGTAGCCATTAGAATTCAAAAAATAGGATCAATGATCAACATTCAATCATTCAGACAATCCAACCATGAGTGGTGACTAACAATTTAATGGGCCTAAGTAAATCAATGACTCGTGTTAAATCATGGATTTATATCTAACAACACATGAACAAGTCAAAGGGTTAAGGGACTTAAAGGCCACCAAATGGCATAAGTATGGGAGTAGATAGACTAATAATTAGATCTAAGGAATAAACATGTGAGTGTCAAGAGTTAATAGTGTGTTAGTTTGGGCAAAAGATCTAATGACATGTGTTTAACCTATTAAAAGAGATCTGATGGTACAAGTGAGGGTCAAACTCAATGGAGCCCAAGTTGATTTGTTGATATAAAATGAACAAAGGACCAAAATGGGACATTTTCAACTAAGGCAGATGGAACATTTCAACTCAAGCAAAGCAAATAGATGGACTTGAGTTGGTAGAAAATACATGGAACCAAGCTTAAGCTTGACCTGAGTTAAACCAGGATAAACAATAAGGACCAAAAATTGTCAGTAGAGCTTCATAGAGGTAAAGTAGGTCTTTTAGACCTAATATAGACCAAAAGAGTTGCAACTTTTTGTAAAAGCGACTAGGCATCAAGTAAAGTGACATCTATATAGATTATAGAAAAACTAATAATCTTAGATTGTTCTTTGTCTATATTGATTCAGGTCTAGGTTTCAAAGCAAGAGCTAGTTTGTGCAATATATATAGAAAATCTCATCGTTTGACATAGTCATAAGCTCTCAACAATCTACCACTCAAAATAGATACAACATGGCTTGATCAAGTTCATAGATATGAGAATTATGTCCTTGTACATAAATAGTCAAGTAAAAGATGGTGTAAAAATCAAAGATAGATATCTAATGGTTGGAAAAGTAGCTTGAGCATTAATATATTTTTAGAGTGCCTAAGGGTACCTTTCAAAAATAGAATCATGACTCACCATCTTTGGAAAAACTCTTATATTCTAGTATATTAATCGAAGGATATTGAGAAAAACAAAGATTGTCATGTTCATGATAGATTATGTCCTGATTAGACCACATCATGGTAAATCATTCCCTTGAAATCTATCAGCTCATTAATTGTTCTCAAAACATGTTCCCTCTTCTCTCTTTTCCACTTTTCCTATATTATCCCATTCTCTTCTCTTTTGTAGAAGTTTTTAGATTTTAGAATTTTTATCTTTTTGAGAGATAGGGATACTCTTTAAAACTTGTAAAGTATGCTCCTCTTGATTAGGCTTGAACTTATTAAGAATTTTTAAGAACCATCTCTTCATATAATAAGGACTTTCTTTACTTATCTCTTACCTTGAGTCTGTGTTTGGTGAGTTATGTATGATGGCATTGTGTGAAGGAGAATAATCATCATCCATTATCCTCCTTTCTAACCTTTTTTAGGGAATTTTCAATGTTTATTTTAGGTATATATTATTTTTCTACTCTAAACCTCTTCTATGAAATACTTATGCAAGTAGTAGCTTAATCTTGAGGTTGTGTGAGCTAGTATTATCATCTATTGATCTAGTGTGGGTTCAAACTTATGGGATTTTCCCTTTTAAGTTTGGTGCATCACCTAGTTAAATTTTTTAGGATCCCTTACCCCCTTTTTAACCCTTTTACCCATGAAACATTATCTTAGCATTATTTTAGGTGAGCATCAAAGAGGAAGCTGGCTTGCTCCAAAGGTTTAACCCTAACATAGGTTACCCATAGCCTAGGGTTGTCCCAATATGGTGAATTAATGGGAGAGATCCTAAATAACCTTCTCCAATGGTGCACATTTATTTAATAATAAGCACACAACACAAAACCTTGCACCAATGCTAGTTAATGCAATTTTTTGTAATAAAACATATAATGAACAAATAACAAGCAGTGTTAGAGGTAAAATTACTAAGAGAGGGGTGAATCAGTGAGCCCAAATATTTCAAATTAAATTCAAATCCTTTAAAATTATTAAACAATCAACATATACCAACTTGATCAAGCAACATTAACAAAATATCTCATTCATTCAATACATACACAAGATCAAACACACAATATATAGTTCTTATGGGAAACCCTCATGGGGAATAAAACTCACTCTCAAGAGTGTAACACATGGAATACTTGTCCTAAAAGAGATTAAAAACAAGTTACTGGTCAATTCCTTTAGACCAAAAACCTTGATCAATTCCTCTTGACCAAAGGTCTTTAGTGAAACACTTGTTTCACAAGGAGAAACTACCCCTAAATAAGATCAATTCTTTTAGACACTCCTTTGATTTTAAAACCTATACCTTATAACTAATGTATTCAACATCTGATGATGTATATCTAATTAGCTAACCCCTAGACAAACTCCTTTTCTATCTCATATAGGCCTCTCACATAGGCATGCGACAATCTCTCTCCTTATTACTCAAACTATCCTCATATGTACACTTAAACCTCTTCACACATCCTCAAATTACAATATCACTATTTGGACATCAAAAATATTACCTAAAGGTAGTACACATAGTCCTCAATCTATTCAGCTCATCAACTCATCAACTAGGCACTCTACCTCTCCTTCACTCCATAACTCTCACATACATCTTGCACAAGTCTTCTCAAAAGTCTAGAAACTAACACATTTGGTTTCACCATTTATAGATATATAATTATTATCAAGATAAAAATCTTTATTTTTTGTCCACAATACATTCCTTCACCCTTAAGGAATCTAACATGGGCCACACTTAAGCATAACACACTTTAAAATAGGCCTAAGCCACCTTTTAGGTCTTATGATGACCCATTCACATCTTTGACACATATTCGATCAAAATAAGAAAATAGGAACACTTTCCAATGCATGGATCCATGATACATGATCTATATGTTTTCAATATTTTCCAACAACCATCACAATAACCTTCTACTTAAGTATAATTTGCTCAAACAACATTATGTACACACAGTCACCATGAATGAATACATAGTCAACTTATAAACCTTTATTCATACTATATACAATTATTAAAACCTTCATAATGCACAAATATCATCTTCATGGAGTTAAAAACACTCCAAAATAGATAGTTCTCCTTTAAACATAGATATACTAACAAGCATAGCTTAAATACCCTTCTCGAGTTACTTAGAGAATATGCACAGATATAATGTCAACTTTGAACCTCAATATATTTATTTGTACACATTTTCAGATCTTAAAATATATATTTATAGATGAAAATTGAATTCCTCTATCACTTTTATTTTTACACCATGGTTAAAATCTACATATATCAAGAAATATGGATCAGAAACTAGACATTGGTCATTCCTTTGTTTAATTCAAATATTTGAATTCAAAGAGTCATAGTTAAACTTCGGTCACCAAGATATCATATCATGTCCTTGATACTTAGATTAATCATGCACCATTGATATCTTTATAGATTTAAATTATATTGTACCACTACCTAATCATTAAACTTTGAAAACTTGGTCTCATCTCATGCAATCTTGCAATCTTGATCACACATGCTCTGTCGATCTCTTTGAGATTGTCCTTGATTTAACAATGCTAGACAACTATCACTTTGAACTATTAAATTTAATATACACCATTTATATTGATAATTAATAACACCCTCTCACCATTAATATTTATAAAAATCTCAATCTTTATCTCTTCTCAATGTTAAACATTGAACACTTGGCACCATCCTCACTACATCCTAACATCTTGAAATGAACACACTCCGTTGATCCTTTTTCAATGAGGTCAATCTTTATCTTAATTAACCAAAAAAAAAATTAACCTATTTGAATTTTTATGCACCATATATATTCATTTTATAATCACCTATGAGACATTAGATCTCCATTTGGTTTTGACCTTTAACATCATGCAAAATAGACTATGTATGGGGACCATTGCTATATGCTTGCAAGGCCAAATTTGTATAGTCATATATTTTACCTTGATCATTTACATGTTCTCAAATTTGGACCATATTATCTCCTCACATATGATAATCCAACCATGTATCAAACTAATCCTAAATCTTTTGCATGTGTGAGATATAGCTCTATTAATCTGCTCACTCAAATTTATTCTACCACAGAGCCAACTATGTTAATAACTATCTAGAAGGCCAAATTTTCACGTGCATATATTTTTATGTGCTTCATTGGATGATCTAAAAATTATTGAATATCAACTAGTTGCAGAATTGAATAAACCCATGTGATCAACTTATCCTAAAACTACCACACATGCAAAATATAACTTCATTAATATGCTTACTCAGTTATTCTTGCCACATGCAAATTTGGCTAAGTATGGGAAAATAATGTCAAACTACCTAAGAACCCAACTTTACACTTGTATATATTTTTTTCACTTAGTTGTATGCCTTTATATTTAGTGCATAAGAATTAGTCACAATACTGAACAAACCCATGTGACCATTTCCTCTTGAAACCTCCATGCGTGTGAATGTTTACATTATTAACATGCTTACTCACCTCTTTTAAACATAGGAAACACTATCAAAATACCTGAGAGCCAAAATTTATACCCACATATCTTTGATCATGCTTCATCACATTAATTAAGGCTTAGTGCCTAACAACTAGGGACTAATGTGATCACAACTAGATGACCAACTCCCCCTAACTCATTCACATGTGGCAGTAATGATTTCAACAAAATACCAACTTAGATTTTTTGCTACTAAACCCAAAAGTTCTAGATGTAAACTGTGCACTACCAGATGACCCTTTGCTTCAAGCACTCAAAGCATTCTTGACTTCTAATACGACCCTTTGCTTATGCTCAAAACTCCATAATCATCCTTAAGCATCTCTAAACATGCCAAAATAGAAGATTAACTAAGCCAAATTTAAGCATACTAGGACAAGACACTAATCACTTTGTCATTGTCACTTAGGCTATCAATACATTTCATCCACCCACTAGGACACCTTCATGACATCACCATGACATCATTAACAATTATTCAACAATCTCTCCCTTTGTCATTAATGTCAACACACATCATACATCTCATCTTCCTTCTCTCTTTAAGCACTCTTAAAATAGGAACTTTCTCCCCCTTTGACACAATGACAAAGTGGGCACCAATTGATCTTGAGGACCTAAAAATATCACTAATATGAGAGGACCATCTTAGAAAGATGATACAAACTCCCCCTTACCTTGAGCCTATTGCTTCTTACCTTAACAACTTCCTCTTGCTCTATGCAAACACTCTCTTCAACCAAGCAATGCAACCAATGAATAAATAACACACAAAAATATTTAAATCTAATAAAACTCACCAAAAAAATATAAGAGGTACTCCCCCTAATATTTTTGAGCCATTGCATCACTTTAATGTCTTTAGATCTTCATAAATTATGAAGAACCACCATATAATCTTACTAGCCTTTTCTCTCAAGCTACCTCAAGGACCACCAAAATAACTTCATGCCACTCACCAAATATAAAATATGATCTAAACCAACTTGATAACTCACCTTGAAATACTCATGGCTTGCTCTTTTAGAGAAACTAAACAAAAAGCACTCTTCTTCTTACTAGACCTATCTAGTCTCATTGTAGCCCTACTTGAAACTTGCACAGCCCACATATTTTAGTAGGCACACCATTAATACCCAAAACTTCATATCTGGAGCACTTTAATATGCTCCCTCAAGCATCACCAATATCATTCTCTTCAATATACTTCCTTCATAAACCAACTTGCCAATTAGGCCTCCATTTTGATAAAAACATGATAATTTGAAAACCACAAACCTTAAAATATATATGAATATTAATTTTACAACCCATTTGGACCATTTAGCTTATTATTAATCCTTATACCTCAGCTCATAAGGTATACCACTTTTCTAGTAAAGCCCAAAACCCTAGAAACTTAAAACAAATAAGGTCAACAAACATCATTCTGGTCAATTCCCATCTTTGAAACTTTGTATACATCTATAAAATACCATTAAACACTTCTAGACCAAAAAATGAGCCTTCATACCTTTGGGAACATTAAATTCCTATAACCCATTCTGGGACTTGCATACTCTTAAGCATAAATTGGGAAACCTGAGTGCAAAAAAAAATCTCCAATTTGACTTCAACATATCTTAAGACCACAAAACCACCTGGAGCATGGTAAAATAAGTTCAATAGACATTTATATACAAAAATATCATCTTGAAAAATCATAAATCCTCTTTTTCTAATTGAAAACCTTCAATCTGACCCTACAGATTGACCATATATAACTATGACATCACTCTGACATCACCAAACCGTATCTTCCACCTGGACATACCTACTCTAATTAAAAACACTCATATCTAGCCTTCTAAGAATGTCTGAAGAACACCAAAATAACATATTCTTATCCACTAAAAAGAGTCTCTTAAGAAGTATAGACAAATACATCCTTTGCACCACAATGCTCTAAAATAAAGTGAAGCCAAGAGTGGCCCACATCTCCTTAGTAACCACTAGAATCCTCTTATATCTATAAAACTTCTTGCTCTTGTTCTTCCTCTTCTTAGTCTGAACTTTGTCAACTAGTTCTTTCTCTATATCACTCTCCTTCTCTTCTAAGATATAATTTACAACACATGGCACAACTATGGATACCTTTTCATTTGAAAAATCAACCATATAGCTTGGAACCTCATCACTAGGTACTGACAATTGATGTCCTTTAAATGATACTTTCTCAACAATAATAGGATGTTCACTTAGATCCATATATATCTTATAACTTCCCTCAACTATCACCTTGGTCTTCTCCTTGAGTTTGGTCTCTTTATTCTCAACATGAACAGATAATGAGAGCCTTTGGCACTCTTCAAATTCTATAACATTCTCCACCATAGAAAATATATTACTTGGGCTTACAATCTCATCATGATTGATACTTCCCACCTTTGGATTCCATGAGTTGACTTGCCTTATTCCTTGCACTTTAGGAGCTTGATTAAACCTAGTCTAACTTGTAGACCTTTGCTTCTAGAATCTAGAAATGTGACCTCTCTTCATAGTTCTAGTAAATCATTCTCTTAATGGAAACTCAATTTGTCTTACCTTAAATGGATAATGTTTTGAAAAGTGTCCCGCATCATGATAGTTGAAACACTCAACCTTGCTCACACATTTTGAATAATTACCCCCATCATATTTCCATGCAAACTCATTTCTAATAGGTCTCTTGCATTCTCTATCTCTAAGCCCAAACTAATTACAACAAGTATAGCCATAACAATTGAAATTTACAAACCTCATGGCATTTGGTTGCCTAATCTGATTTGTCTTCATTCTGCCAACACCTTTATTCCTTGTCTGATGATTTGTCTTCAAAGGCTGATCCACCTTTCTCTCATTGACATTCATGTCAACTTGAGAAGAAAATTTGGGATCTTCATTAGAATCTAATCTAGATCTATCACTAGCTAACTTTTAACTCTTTAGGATATCATCCAGATCATTAGAAATTTTATCAAACTTGACAAATGATTTCATTTTTCTTATAGATTTTTATAACTCATCTTTTAAAGACATAATCTTAGAAGCATACCTTGATCATTCTTCTACTTTAGATATTAAACTTGTGGACATAGATTCCAACTTAGAATTAAGAAACCTGACATCACCTTCATGTTCTATAGAGTCTTTAACCAATATTGACTCAAACACACTGAATTACTCCTCATAGTCTTTGAGTTTAGATTTCATCTTCTTATTGATCTTCTTCTCAATCTATAGTTATTCAAGATCATTCATCAATTTAGTCTCACAATCTGACTCATCTTCATCATTATTTGAATCACTCCAAGTAAACTTTTTTTAATGTGAGCAACTTCCTTCCTCGGCCATGAAAAGAACTCTATCTTCAATAGGACCATCATCTTCATGATCATACTCTAAGTCACTATCTTTACTCTCATATGATGAGCTATAATCTTCTTTGGTGTAGAGACTCTTCTTGTCCTTGGAGTACTTCTTCTTGTTATCAAACCTTTTGAATTCCTTTTTTATTTCATCAAACCTAAATGATCTCTTGCCATCATCATGACCTTGATCATACTCTTCATCATCATCCTTCTTATACTTATGAGGACACTTAATAATAAAATGTCCTACCTCTCCATAATTGAAGCATTTTAGGGGTAGTTTACCCTTATACTTTTTTGAACCTATTTTTTTCCTTGAAATCAAAGAAATTAGTTCATCCTCATCTATTGTAGACACTAAAAATATGCACACCATAATTCCAAATTTTAAAGTAGCCCTTGACTACCTTAGGACCCCCTGGGGACCATTTAGCCTTTTGAACCTTGATGGACCTAACTCAAAGTTAATTTAAATTAACTAGTTTAACCTTGACTTTTATCCCTTTTTACCCCTCAGTACTCGACCATCGATAGTTAGGGTAACCATCAACGATCACCCTAACCATCAATGATTAGGTTCCACTTCCCTAACCAAAAGAATGAAAAAACCCACTTTGATTTTTAATTATAGCCTATCTAATTCCTTTTATGATTCTTTTCATCAAAAATTTATAATTAGATAGCCTAGTTGAACCTTCAGTTCCACCTCTTGCTTATGCCTATAAGAAGAGAGGAGCTAAGAGGCAAAACTCATCAACAATTAGCATCAAAAGATTTTATATCTAGGAGTTTATTTATTTTAGGTCAATCACCATCAACAATCCAACAATTTAGTAATCATATCAAAGATTCAATTTTCCACCACCTCTCCATCAAGCCTTCAGGTATGGTTACTCTATCAAAATCGAACTAGATTTTACTAACATATCAACTACCCAACCATCCACCCAATCAACCTCTGGTAAGATAAGTACTTATTTATGAGCATTCATCTACTTTATTTCCATTTCATAAACAACCCAGACCCTACCCATCTCTAGGAATTCATCTTTTGAATCTCATTGATTATCTAAAATTATCAATCTAGATCTTCACATATTAACCATCAATGGTTAAGTCAATCGCTGACAATCTACCCAACTACCGATGGTCACTTTAACCATTGACGATCATCCTAACCATTGATGGTCACTTTGAAAACAAAAACCAATAAGTTGATTTCATCTACCTACACCCAACCAAACCCAATTTTGTGGTCCTTCATGTTCACAGACCCCTTTTTGATTTTTTAAAGCACGCCCCAACACCTAACACTAGTATTAATTAGTTTATCACTAATTTAATCATTTTAGAATATTTCCTATCAAGATCTCTTGTATATAGTTTCAATACCCTTTGATTTATTGATGCAAGTAACTTCTACTCCATTTATAAGCTTAATTCTTTAAAAAATGTGGATTGACAGCCCCTAAAGAATCTCTTGCTTCCAAGATCTAGCTATTTCTAGGCAATCCACCCAAATATTTTTCTAAAAAACAAGTTTACTTTAGTGATTTCTTATATATACGTCATCCTCTTAATCTGAAGAGGATCTCTTCACAATCTTCTAGTTTCCACATGCACACTATCAATTAGGGTTTTCAACCATACCCATACTCAGTTTCTTTTTTTCTTTTTCCAATAATAAGCAAGAAATTCATTGAAAAATTATGGCATGCCTGATGGGACCCTTGTGTCTTCACTTAGGTTATTGTTTTCTTGCATTCTCTCTCTATTATTTTCTCATTAATGAAATCAAAATTTTATTTTAAGATTAAAATTAAGTGTATACATCAACTATTTGAAATTTTAGTTTACACAGCTTAACTTAAAGACAAAGTAATCTATCATAGCTTCACTCCTTGTTGCACACACATAAACTAAACAACTTTAATCAATTAAAAATTAAAAATACTTGATACAAGACCTAACTAGGATTTCATCACCTAGTGGTAACCTTACCCTTTCTTGATGATCTTATTTGGAGGTCATTACCAAGGGGAGGACCAAATTAGCTCTCTAGTTGAGTATAATATTTAGATATCAATATATTTTTTCTAATCACCTAACACCCTTATCGTTGTGGTGGGTGAAGTGAGGGGATAGGCCCCAATACCAATCCATGTATTAATTCCAATATATATCTCTTTTGAGTGCCTAAACACACCCTAAAATCACCCATATATTTCCTCTCTAGTAATCAATCTACAAGCCAAATTTAGTCATAACTTCTTAAGGCATAGGCCAAAATCAAGATTAATTAAAATTCTAGGGCTTAATGTCTCTCTTAAAGTGTTATTTAATTTATTTGTTATTTTCTTATCTTCTCTTTGTTTGAGTAGTAAGGATGTTTGTGTTTTTTATCTCCCTTATCTCACATGGTTCTCACTCATCAATAGTGAAGAGACCTTGTAGAGTAAAACCAATCACCAAGTCAACCTACCTCTTCATCCATGGGCTGTGTTTCCAAACCAGTAGACTCTTCTCACCCCTCAAGAATTCTTGCCTTTCCTTAGGAGGTTTCCCAAGGAGATGTGGATTTTTCCACTTTCTTAGATAGAAATCTCATGGCCTAACAACATTATCATACAACCATGTCTTACCACATCTTGATTTTCACCCCATCTATAAATACACCTTATGGAATGCCTCCCCACCTCATGGGGAGTACCTCCATTGTCATGGTTACTACACAACAATTGACAACCCAAGCTTCATCATCAACCAACAACCCCTTTGAGACTACCATTGAAAACCAACCAAATCAAACTACCACCACACTTATACCCTGTACTCCTAAAAACCACTCCTCCACTATAGGAGTGCCTACCTCTAGCACTACCAACCTTCCTCTAGATACCTTCAACCCATCAACCACATCTTTGCTTTAAAGTCTTGTGGTTTCCAATGTTGCCATCAATTAGTACAAAGGTCACCACCCTTCCATCGGTCACCAACCCAACTACCACTCCTATCCAACAAACACCCTTTAGACCAACCTTTGGATACATCCCTAATCTACAAGGGCATGTACCCACTACCTAGCCACCTACCTCTACCTACCCTTAATGTTTCTTCCACCCAACCATTAACATCTACTTACTCATATGTGGTAGCCTCCCAACCTTCAACCCACTATTTGTAGGTCTCTAAACCACCATAACAATATGCATCTTATAACCCTTTAGGTACACAACCCTAAGCTGAACTAATAAATATTCTTATGGACAAGATAACCACCTTAGATTCATCCATTTTAGGTTCTCACAACATCTTGTCATATAACCAAATCTATAATGAGCCTATCCATCCATTCGTACCTATTAAGCCATATCCTCCCTAATGGGAACTTCCCAAATACCCTAAGTTTCAAAGGACGATCCCTAAAAACACCTTAGGTTATTTATGCATTCTTGTTATCTCATCACTTATGATGATGCCCTTCTTCTCTACACCTTTCCCATGTCTCTAGCTAGTCCAACCTTAGATTGGTGTAATGCCTTACCCAAACATTCCATCTTGTCCTCCACCTAACTATCTCAAACCTTCTTGGACCATTTTTGATCAATATATCCAAGAAATTGTCTATCAATGACCTCTATTATATTTGGTAGTTTGAGGATGAGTCCATTGCCAATTGTGTGGCTCATTGGAGGAGCCTAATTAACTAATTATCCTTTTCCCTACCTCAACTTGAACTCATAGAGCTCTTTACTCAGGTATGTGCTAAGAATATCTCCTCTACCCTATGTGTCCAAAGCTTTTGGACCTTTGATTAGTATTTTATCATAGCACGTAAGCTGGATAATCAAGCCATCGATGAAGGGAAGTTTAAGCTCAAAAACAAGAACTCAACCTATAAAATCAATGAGGCTTCTTCCTCCAAGTCAAATAACTAGCCCAATACTAACAAAAAGAATAAGGGAACCACAAACATAGTTATCCTTAAATACACTCCTCTACCTTATGTTAACTAGTCCAAATACTCTAGTTCCTTGAAGCAAAACCTAAGGAACCAAACCCAGAAAAACCAAAAGTAGTCCACTCCATTTGGAGAATCTTATGTTTCTATCTTGGAGAAGTTATTGAAAGATAATATCATTCAACTTCCTCCTATCAAGCCACCCCAATAATTTGACTCCTCTCATCCCATACCTAGTTGGTACAATAATAATGATTTGTGTGCCTTTCATAGAGTGATGGGGCATGATGTTAGTAGGTGTAACACTTTGAAGAGCCTTATCTAGTCCCTCATCAATAAGGGGGAGCTTATATTGGACAACCCCAATACACCATTGAACCAAGCCCTTGATATATTCAGGTAACCCTTCCCAAACCACTCTCCTACTAAGAACGAGAGCAATAAAATCAAGTGTTCTCATGATACCCATATAGTTAACATGGTCCTTGATGCAATCATTATCGAACCACCTTATACCCAATCTTCCAATTCTCCATAGTATATTGAGATAGTGGACTTATCTTCCCTTCCTTTGTACACTCAAACCAAGAAAATATCATCCCCTCTTCCTCCAATTATTTAGGTAGTGGAGCCACTATCCACCCTTTTAACTAATATATCAGAACAACCAACCATTACCTCACCTTCACCTTTAGCTACCAAGTGAACCAATTATCCTTCAGAGATCTTTCCTAAGGAGGAGACCCCCATGTCTACTCCTCACATATAATAACCACCAATCTTAACCCTACATCCTTTGATTAAGAAATAGGATGATATTACCATCCTTGTGTCTCCACCTAGGGGCCTATCTTTTAGGTCTACCCTTCAAGGAATCAAACCAACATATAAACCCTTCTCTAGGCTAGTGTAAAAATTGGAATCTATCTCCAACCTTGACATAGATCAAGCCACCTTCTGGAAGATATTAAGTCTCCCTTACATTACATTATTAGAGCCTCCAACCCTTTCTCAGTCTAACCAACCTGTTAATTCTATTAACCAACCCCTTACCATATCTACCCAAATAACTAAAACCTCTAACCAACCAACTAAAATATCCACCAAACTAGCCAATCCTTAACCACTTAAGCCATCTAAGACCCAAGTATATAATCCCTCTCCTATAATCCCAACTAGGTCTACCAAGAATCTTGGTATATTCTCTACATCGAGCCTTAATCACCCATCTATCAAAGTGGACCTAAACCCATCAAGCCCACCAACCAAATGCTAGACCAAAGAAACTAAAGATGCAAAGCTACACAAAGGCTAGAAGGCCCAAATTTTTCCTCCCTCAACCTTGCCCTCCATTCTAGGGCCTCATCCCTCTACCTTAAGTAAGAGACTAGTTGAGTCTACCAAAATCCCACCACCTCTCTTGGTTACACCTTCATAGTTGCTCTCTAATGCACTTCTTTTCACCATGCCAAAAATACCTAAGCTACCTACCTTGTAATATTCTACCTCTATCTCATCAAACCCCTCACCTAAACTGAGGCCATTGACCAAATATATCACCTTACTTAGGGCATCTACTACCAAATCTATTTCCAAGAAACCTCTTCTTCCAACCACCAAAGCCAAGACCATTATGCCTTTACCACCTTTTGTTGATTCCTAATAAACCACCCTCTATAGGTTACTTAAGACTTATTATTTATCCTTACCTCCCATTAGACCCTTTAACCCTATAGCTTCAAAACCCACCTAGTACAATGATCACCAAGTTTGTGCTTATCACAAAACACCTAGCCATCACACAGAGAACTGCAATGCTATCCAAACCATCATCTATAATATTTATGAAAAGCATGATATATTAATATATGAACCTCCTATGAGCACCATACCAATACAACCACCTACCATACGTACCCAACACTCACCCACTCCTCCACTCTCACCTCAGAGTGAAGATGAGTCTAAACAGTCTACTACCTCAACCTCTCCTTCTATCCATACTATCAACATGGTCAGAAGAGAATAATAGAAGGATAAGGTACATATTCCTTACACATACCCCTCCTCAAACTCCTAACCAACCTACGCCCAACCATCTACATCTTTGACCAAACCTAGGGTATCTATCTTAGGTGCCTCCCAATCTAACCACCCAAAATCCATCAAGAGAGTTATCCTCAAACAACTTCATCAAACCCTAGAAAAATTGAGCTTATATGAATTAATATCTACTTTTCCCCATCACCACCAAGCACTAATATAGTCCTTGTAATCTATTGAGGTCTAACTCAAGGATCCCCAACCTCTAGCCACCTTTGTTAGTGCCCTTCAAATTTCTAACCTTATTACCTTCAAGGATTCAGAAATACCTTCCATCCACCCAAAGGACCCAAATCCTCCTCTATTTATCACTACCTACATCAACCAAACATGCATCAAATATGTCATGATTAATGGGGGGGATAACATAAACATCATCTCCTCTCATGTCTATAACCAACTCAACTTTATAAACAATGTCATGTCTAAATCCTCAACCATCCTTTGCTCCTTTAATGATACCATGGCCACTACCTTGGGAACTGTCATCCTTCATATTTGTGTAGGACCTCATACACTCCTTAAACTATTCTATTTTATAAAAAGTGAATTCTAGTACAAAATCTTATTGGGATGACCTTGGATTCATTTTATGGGTTGTGTTCCCTCTACCCTCCACCATTGTATTAAGTTTGAGCATGAAGGTCAGGTCATCACCATCTAGGCTAACCCAAGTCCTTTATTGACATACAACATGACCTACCACCCCAATGATGTCCTCATACCCCTATCCAACACACCCTCAATAGTTAAAACCCAACCTTCAACTACCAAAGTGGATATCACACCCCCTTCTACCGATGAGGCATCAACTAGCTCCTGTATACCTTCACACTAAATTCCTACCATAGACTATTTGGAATCAATGTTCCATCACCTTTCATTGGGGGAATATTGCCTTCTCACAGTCAATGCTTTCCCTACTACTCACAAATATGAGAAACTTACCAACCAACCAAGATATGACCCTAATGTTAGAACTATCATTCCCTTTGGACCTCCCCACTATCAAATTTATTTCATCTATGGGGGACTTGAAAAATCCCTTGGTGATTCTACCACCTCTCTTCCACATTGACCATTCACCACCAATTTTTCTTACCTTGATAAACCAAGTTTTTCCAAGACATACCTCCATTGGTGTGCTTGGAAAGGTTTCAATCTTGGATGATATGAGCACAACTTGCATGAGTTGGTCTCCATTGAGACCAAAAACCTCATGATAAGTATAGACTTGGTTTCATCCTTATCTAATAAAAATAAATATAAACAACCCACCCCTATAATTTTTGAGGAGGGTGCCCCTTCCTTATTAACCTTGCTTCTACTTATGTGTGAAGATGATGACATCATCCCACCTAAATTTTTTTTTCATCAACATGATCAACCTAAGACCGCTAACTTATCAAGAGGGGGAAACCATAACCATCCCTTTGACCCATCTTGAGATGATAAGAGAAGACTCTCCTACCATTAACACTATCTAGTGTTAAGATGATTATTCTATCCTCACCTACCCTTAGATTCTTCAATCCATAAATCCCTTCATCCTAAGACTTTGACCATGTTAAATGAATCCACCATGAATATCGACTTGGGTACTCTAGACAACCTCTATATTTTCAAACTTAGCCAATCATTGTATGTCTAAGAACATCAAAACTTTCCATCCTTCCTCCAAGACCATAACATAGCATTTACTTGGTCTTACAAAGATATTCTTGGAATCAACCCTGTTATTTCTACCGATAACATAGTCACTAACCATGATGCCAAGCCCATCAAGCAGAATCTTTGATTCATGTATCCCCATATAGCCCTTTTTGTCAAGGAAGAACTTTAGTGTCTTTTATCTATCAACTTCATTTATCCTATTGACTACCCCCAATGGGTCTAAAATGTCATTCCTATCACTAAATCTATCCTGGGAATACATATTTTTGTGGAATTTTGTGACCTCAACCTCATCTACCCCAAATATGATTTTCCTTTACCTAACATTGACTATCTTATTGATCTTACAGTTGGCCATGAGATGTTATCTCTCATGGATGGATTCTCATGCTACAATCAGATCTTGATTACTCCTGAAGACCAACATAAAAATTTCTTTACCACTCCTTAGGGGACCTATTAATATAGCATCATGCCTTTCAAGTTAAAGAATTCTGGTGTAACCTACCATCATTTCATGACCTACATTTTTCATGACCTTATCCATAAGATTATAAAGGACTATGTAGATATCTTCTCTAGAAATCCAAACTCTGAAAGGATCACTTGGCCATTTTTAAGATCATCTTTGAGTGACTTATCCACTATCATGTCTATCTTAACCCCAAGAAGTGCATTTTTAGGGTCTTATCAAGAAAGCTTCTTATCTTTGTTGTCTGCCTTTGCAGAATCAAAGTCGATCCCACCAAAATCAAAGAAATCCTAGACATGCTTCCTCCAACCAACCTTAATCAACTCTAAAGCTTGCAAGGGAAGATTCATTCCATTTATCATTTTATTTCCCATGTTTTAGATTGGTGCCAACTTTTCCACCACCTTCTGAAGAAGGATGTGTCTTTCAAGTGGAATAGTGATTTTCAAATAGCATTTGATTCACTCAAAGAGTACCTCTTGTCTCCACTTATCCTCAACCATCCAAAGGTTGACCACCCCTTTTACCTTATATCTCTACCACTGACCATTCCTTAAAAGCAATGTTGGCTCACTGAGATGAACAACATAGAGAGCAAGTTGTGTAATATATTAGTCACATTATGGTAGAGTACAAGACTCAATACACTCATACTAAGAAAATTTATTTAGCTTTAGTCTTCATGGCCACCAAGCTTCTCCACTACCTTCTTAACCATAAAACCTACATCATAACCAACATCAACCCACTCAAGTACATGCACTCCAAGCCATACCAAAACCAATGTATGGCTAAGTGGCTCATGATCTTAGTAGAGTTTGATCTTGAGTTCTTCTAGTAGAAGTTAATTAAGGTGTAAGTCATTGTTGACTACTTAGCTAAAGTACCTTTATCAGACAATCAAACTCTACCTCTTGAGTTCCCTAATGATTCCTTCATGGCTCTATCTCAAGTGGATTTCACCTATCAAGTCACCATGTTCTTTAATGGATCAAAATATCAACATGGTGGGGGAACAGGTATCATCCTTATCCCCTTTGATGGTGAACCTCTCCCTTTATCCTTCAAGTTTGATTTTGAATATACCAACAATATGGCTGAGTTAGAGGCCCTAGTGACAGGCCTTCAAACCACCTTAGCCCTTGAAGTCAAATTAATCAATATATTTGGTGACTCTAAAATTTTGGTTAATCAAATCAATAGGTCCTACTAGTGTAAAAGTTTTGTTTTGTAGTAGTACAGGTAGCTAGTTGATAAACTCTTAGCATCATTTAATCACTATCACATCTAATCAACCCCATGATCTACCAATAATTTTGTTGACACCATGGATTCCTTCACCTTGAAAATACCCTCTACACTTTCAAACTCTAAGTTGTCTATAATTATTCATAGGCTTACCCAAGCATGTTATATCAAACTAGGTTCCCCAACCATTTTCAATGTGGAGGAAAGTCAACTTGACCTTTGGTATCAGCAAACCTTTGACTACCTTAAGCTTTGCATAGTTCCTTTTAGACTCTCTAGGAATGATCAAAGAGAATTTATCTAGAGTACCTCATATTTTACCATTATGGGAGGAATTCTTTACAAACATGGTTTCAATGGCCTCCTCTTTTATTTCTTGTATAACCATGAAGCCTCCCATGCTAGCAAGGCAACACATGAGGGTGTTTATGGGGGCCACTTTAGTGGCATTGTCATAACTAAGTGCATCCTCCATCTTGAATATTACTGGCCTATCCTCAGCCAATATTGTTATGATTATGTGAAAAAGTGTGTTAAGTGTCAACAACATGCTAATTTGCATCATGCACCTAGCCATAGCCTTCAATTTTCTACCAACTTCTGGCCTTTTTTATAATGAGGTCTAGACCTTATTAGGGAAATAAATCCCCAATCCTCATAGTGACACAATTATATTATCACCATGAGTAATTATTTTACCAAGTGGATAGAGGCTATTCCTCTATTATCAACCAAAGTAGATAATATTATCGACTTTATCAACCATCACATTATCTGATACTTTGGTGTTCCTCATTAAATTGTCATAGACAATGGTAATTCCTTTAAGAAAAAGAAAGTCCAAGTTCTATGTGATGTATTCAGCATCAAGTTAAGCTTCTCCTCACCCTATCACCATTAGGTGAATGGACAAGCATAAGCCTCTAACAAAACTCTTAGTAACATGCTAATTAAAATGGTCAGCGCATCTAGTTGAGATTAGCATTTGCACATCATCTTTGCCTTGTGAGCATATTATACTAGCATTATAACCCCTAGAGTTACTACCCCATTTTTTCTTATATTTGGGGTAGAGGTTGTCTTGTCTCTGGAAATCCAAATCCCTTCTCTTCATATATCTTTATAAGAGTTTCTTTTAGAGGATGATTACCATCAGCACCATTTAGCCAAACTAGAGCTATTTGATGAGCATCATTTAGCATCCCTCACCCATCTTCATGTCTATTAAGAGTGTATCGAATATGCCTATAACAAACACTTAAAGTGTAAGAATTCAATATCAGAGACCTCATCCTAAATTAAAACCAACATGTCACTAATATGGAAAAAAGTAAGTAGGGCAAGTTTGCTTCAATTGGCTTGGACCTTATATCATAACCCACAAGTATGGGTCAAGAGCTTATTATTTATCTTTTCTTGAAGACCATCTAGAACCTAAGCCCCTCAATGCTTCACATCTACATTTATTATTTTGTTAGGAAGGATCAAGTTTACCTTTTGTTTCACTTAAGCTCATCCTTTATTATCTACCCACATTCATCCCCCCTTTTTAGGGACAATCAATTAAAAATAAATCATGTGATTATCTATCACCGGTATATCCTAATATTGAACAATGGGTACCATGGCTCTACCCATGTCATAGTTCTTATGGTACTTTCCACACCTTCATAAAATGGATTCCCATGGTCATTGTCACCTAAACCTCTTCACACCTAATCAACCTTCTTGTGATTTTAGTTTTTCCTTCCTAAAGGTGAACCATTAATCTAGCCTAAACAAGTCTATGTCAAGCAAAATCAAAGAAAAATAACAAATTTCCTTTTATTAGAAATCTTGGGTCATTTCTAGCATTTGCATACTACTCTCTTGAAGGACAACTATTGTAAACCTCTTTGAAACTGCCAAAATTTAAGGTGGACTACTCCCTTGAAAAACGACTATCAAAAAATCATTAAGCAAAGGACATAAACTTAGACCACCCCCTTGAAGGATGGTTGAATAAGCATTTGTCAAAAGTATAACAATTTTTTAGAAGCTTCCTGCATAGATTAGCTTCCCACATACAATAATTATTAGAAAACCCATTATCATAATCAAAACAAAAGAAAACTAATCTTGAAAGACATGATCGACTCTCAAACAACAAGATAAGGTAGAAGACACAATTAGATTTTTCATGTAGACTTCCCACATCGATCAATCTACACAATTTGGCATAGGTTTGTTTACCTTGGTCTTTCATATACCTACAATGGAGACATGCCAGTCTTACAATAGAGTTCCATTTTCACCGATATCCCCTTTTCCCCTATATGAAAGGGATTCTTAAGCTTACTTGACATTATATGGTCAAGACACCTTTTAACAAACCAAAAAACACTATTAAAAAGCATTTAAAGGGCTTATGTTTATTAATCCAATCCAATGTTAGGTCTATTTTAGTCTTTGTCAATGAAGAAGCATCATGCCCTTTTCCTACCCTATCATGACTAGTTGATATTTTCATTATGGCATTCACCTCTAGATTATATTCTCTATTCACCCATCTAGTGTTGTTAATTAACCTATCTCATGCATTTTATCATAAACATTAACAATAAAAAACCATAACCATAACCATAACCATAACCATTATTGTACCATATATGATAATCACATCCATAAGCAATAAAATCAACATGAACATGTCTAAACATAATGAACTCCAAAATACTCATTAAAAACATTAGCATGTCATAAGCATAACCATAATGACAACCCTAACCATGACCAATGTCTTGAAGTAATAGCATCCTTTAACATTCAAATAATTAACCATTTTTCCACCACATGTCTAAAGTCTACTAATGCAATAAATAAACATTAAGATTTAGCATGTCATAAACATAGCCATAAATCTAAACCATCTCAACCCAACTAGCATGTTTTTTGTGACACTTTATGCTTGGTCCCTTGACCACAGTGACAACATTGTCATGTTGACCACCTTTTAAATTTACACCACCTCATGCTTACTAAACCCATATGTGCCTTTTAGTATCACTTCTTACCTTGAATACCCATGATACTTGACCTATTTATGTTTTCCATGGGAGCACTTCCTGGCTTGGATACCCACTAGAAACACTGACCCTGTCTAGGAGACTAACAAGTGTACCCAACTGCCATGCCTAAAATGTGTTCACACAATACACTGGTCACTTATCCCTTAGATCCAACCTTTATTTTTTTCAATTATGACAACTTTGTCTTTGTAAAATCTCAATTATCACACCTATTATCACACTTTACGTGATTATTTTCACTCTAGTGCCCAACCTATCACCCACCTAAATGATTCTCTACCTTCATCATCATCTTTACCAATCTTGTCAAACCCATACCTAATTATATTTTACCTCATCACCTCCTAGTTTGAGGGGGAACACCTCCTCCCATACTCAAGGCAATCAACAAACATTTGACCAATAGCAGTTTTTATTTTACAACTGGTTGATTTCAAGCCACACAACAAAAAGGGGCAAAATATAGAGAGAAAAAATATGCACACGACAATTTTGAATGTTAAAGTATCCCTAGACCACTATAGGAGCCCCTAAGGACCATTTATCCTTTTGACCCTTAACATACCTAGCTCATAGTAAATTTAACTTAACTAGGTTAACCTTACCTTTAAGCCCTATTTACCCCTCAACACTCGATTGTTAATGGTCAAGGTAACTGTCAATGGTCACCCTGACCATTGATGGTCAGGGCCCACCTCTCTAAATAAAAATATACAAACACCCACTTTTATTTTCTAGTTATATCCCATCTAATTCCTATTATAATTCTTTGCATTGATAATTTATAATTAGAAAGCCTAGTTGAACCTTCACTTCCACATCTTGCTTATGCCTATAAAAAGAGAGGAGCTGGGAGCTAAAACTCATCTGCAATTATCATCAAGAACTTATGTATCCAAGATTTTATTTCTTGTAGGTAAATTGCCACCAATAATCCATTAATTGAGTAATCATATCAAAGAGTTAATTTATTTCCACCTCTTCATCAAGCCTTTAGGTACCATTACTCTACCAAAATCAAATTGGATTCTAATAAAAGATCAACTACCTTAACCATCCACCTAATCAACCTCTGGAAAGAAAAGTACTTATTTATAATCATTCACATATTTTAATTTCATTTTGTAATCAACCCAAACCCTACCCATCTCTTAGAATTCATATTTTGAATCTTGTTAATCAACCAAAAGTATCAATCTAGATCCTCACATAGTAACTACCATTGGTTTAATCAAACACCGACGGTCTACCCAATCATTGACAGTCAGCTTTACCATTGACAATCACCTTAACTATCAATGGTCATCTCAACTATCAATAGTCAATATGGCACTAAAAACTAGAAGTTAATTTCATCTACCTACACCCAACCAAACCCAATTTTTTGTGTTCCTGCCTATTCATGGACCCCTTTCTGATTTTTTAAAGCATACCCTAACACTAGTATTAATTATTTTATCACTAATTTAATAATTTTAGCATATTCTCTATAAAACTCTCTCGTATTCAGTTTCAATACCCTTTTACTTATTAATGCAGGTACCTTCTACTTTATTTATAAGATTAATTGTTTAAAATGTGTGGATTAATAGCCCCTAAAGAAGCTCTTACTTTCAGGATTTAGCTATCACTAGGCAATCCACCTAACTATTTGTCTAAAAAACAAGTTTGATTTAGTGCTTTCTTATCTATAGGTCATCCTCCCAAGATAAATAAGAGCTCTTCATAATATTTTGGTTTCCACATGTGCACTATCAATCAACTTTTTCAACCATATCTATACTTAGTTTCTTATTTTCCCCTTTCTAATAATAATCAAGAAATTCATTGAAATATCTATATCAAAAATATCATCCTCCTTAGGTTTCTTACCTTGGAACTTCTTCTTAGTCTTCATCTCTATCTTTAATGTTACTTCCTTCTTTGATGGTATGTCATCATTCTTCTTCATCTCATAGGTAGTAGGGATGACATGCAATTCATCCCACTTCAGCTAAGTAAGATCATGTCTTTCTTCTATAGCAAATACTTTAGGATCAAACTTGAGAAAGAGGGACCTTAATACCTTTTGAACTATAGTATCCTCTTTAAGGTTCTCTCTAAGACCTCTGATGATGTTCACAATCTCATCAACTCACTATAGAAAGGATGCCATAGAATCTTTTGTATTCATCTTAAAACTTTCAACTTACCGTGAGTTTATAACTTAATAAGCTTGACCTTTGAATATCCTTCATAAATTATCTAAATTTTTTCCCATATCTCTTTATCATATTTACAATGGATTACCTTGGTGAACTCAGTCTCTATAAGACCACAAGTGATGGAATTCATTGCCTTATAATTATTCTCAAATAGTTTCTTGTCTACAACACTAGATGGAGGAGTAGTAGGAACAACATAACCATCCACAACATATTGCCATACATCAAACCCTAGGAGCATAATGTATGTCCTCATTTTTGTACTAAAAATAGAATAATTGTATCCATTAAATATTGGTGCTTTCTTAGTAGAGAAACCTCTTTGATGTCTACCTATATTGTACCTTGGATCACCTTCAAACTGTCAAACCTTTACCAAATAGCCTGCTCTAATACCAATTGTTAGAGGTACAATCACTAAGAAGGTTGGTGAATTAGTGAGCCCAAATATTTCAACTTAAATTAAAATCATTTAAAACTATTAAACAATCAATATATACCAACTTGAGTAAGCAACATTAACAAGAGAACTCATTCATTCAATGCATATACAGGATCAAACACACAACACATAGTTCTTGTGAGAAACCCTCATGGGGAATAAAACCCAATTTCAAGCCTACAACACATGGATTACTTCTCATTAAATTTATTATAAATTATAGATTGGTCCAAGTCATTTAGACCAGAAACCTTGATCAAATCCTCCTGACCAAAGATCTTTAGTGAAACACCTATTTCACAAAGAACAACTACCCCTAAGAAAAATCAAGTCCTTTAGACCCTCTTTTGATGTGAACACCTCCTCCTTAGAAATTATGTCTTCAACACTTGATTATGGATCTATAATTATCTAACCCGTGCACAAACTCCCTTTCTATCTCATATAGGCCTCTCACATAGACATGCCATAATCTTTCTCCTACTTCACTCACACTTAGACCTCTTATCATATCCTCAAACTTAAATATCACTATTTAAACATCATAAATATGAATTTTAGGTCATACACATAGTCTTGAATATAATTTTCTCATAAACTCATCAACTAGGCACTTTACTTCTACTTCGTTCCACAAATCTCACATACACCTTACACAAGTCTTTTGAAAATTCTAAAAACCAACACATTTAATTTTACCATTTATAGAGATATCATGATTATCAATATCACAATATTTCCTTGTTGGACATAATACATTCCTTCACCCTTAAGGCATCTACCATGGGTCACACTTAAGCACAACATACTTTCAAATAGGCGTAAGACACCTTTTAGGTCCTATGATGACCCATTCACCTCTTTGACACATCTATGATCAAAATAAGACCATAGGAACACTTTCCAACTCATATACCCATGAAAATGATCTATAAGTCTACCTTAAGTTCTAAAAACCATCATAGTACCCTTCTACTTAAGCATAATTTACTCAAAAAACATTTTGTACACACAATCACCATGAATAAATATACAGTCAGCTTCTAAACCTTTGTTCATACTACATATGATTATTAAAACCTAAATAATTCACAAAAATCATCCTCATGTAGTCAAAAAAACTCCTAAATATCTATTTCTCTTTTAAACATTTAGATAACAACAAACACAACTCAAATACCCTTCTTGGGTTACTTACAGAATATGCATGAACATATGGTCAACTTTGAACCTCAATATCTTTATTTGTACACATTTTTAGATATTCAAATCTATATTTATGGATTATAATTTGAGTCCTTTACCACTTTTCTTTTTACACCATGGTCAAATTTTGCATATATCAAAAACTAGACATTGATCATTCCTTTATTAAATTCAAATATTTGAATTCAAACGGTCATAGTTAAACTTTTATCACCATGATATCATCTTGTATCCTCTATGATTAGATAAATCATGAACCATTGATCTTGTTCAATATTTAACTCATAGTGTTCCACTATCTAAATTTTAAACTTTAAACACTTGGCCTCATCTTATGAAATCTTGCAATCTTGATCACACATGGTCTATCGATCTCTTCAAGATTGGCCTTGCTTTAGCAATGCTAGACAACTATCACTTTGACCTCTTAACTTTAATATTCATCATTGATATTAATTAGTATTAAAACCCAACCACTATTTATCCTTGGAAGAACCTCGATCTTTATCTATGCTCAACGTTAAACATTGAACACTTGACACCATCTCATTGTATCCTGACATCTTGAAATGAACACGCTCTATCGATACTTTTATAATAAGCTTGATATTTATATTCATTAACCAAGAATAAATTTTACCTCTTTAAATTGATTCACACTATATATCTTCATTGTATGATCACTCGTGAGTGATTATATCTCTATCTAGTTTTGACCTTTAATATCATGACAAATAGACTATGGGGATCATTGTTATCTACTTGGAAGGCCAACTTTGCACAATCATATCTTTTACCTCACTCACTTTCATGTTCTTAAATTTGGACCATATGATATCCTCACATAGGATAATCCAACCATGTGTTAAACTAATCCTGAATCCTTTACACATGCAAGATATAACTCTATTAATTTTCACTCATATTTATTCTACCACAGATCCAACTATGTCAAGAACTATTTGGAAGACCAACTTTTCACCTACATATCTTTTGATGTGCTTCATTGCATGATCTAAAAATTTAATAAAAATAAACTAGGCACAAAATTGAACAAAACCATATGATCAAATTATCCTAAAACTACCACACATACAAAATATAACTTCATCAATATGCGTATTCATCTATTCTTTCCACATGCAAATTTATCTATGGGAAAACAATGTCAAACTATCTAGGAGCCCAAATTTGCACTTACATGTCTTTTGTCATGCTAGGTCTCATGACCTAAGATTTAGCACATAAGAACTAGGCATAATAATAAACAAACTCATTTGACCATTTCCTATTGAAACCTCCATGTATGTTAATGTTGACATCATCAACATGATTACTTGAATTTATTTGAACATAGAAAACACTGTCAAGATGCTTGAGAGACCAACTTTGTACCCACATATCTTTGACTGCACTTCATCGCATGAATTAAGACTTAGTGCATAGAAACTATTGACTAATGTGATCATAAACATATGACCAACTCCCCCTAACTCATTCACACATGGTAATAATGATGTCATCAAAATTATTACTCATATTTTTTGTCACTAAAGCCAAAAGGTCTAGATGAAAAATATGGGCTACTAAATGAACTTCACTCATACACACAAGCACTCAAAGAATTTTTGAATTATGATATGACCCGTTTATCATGTTCAAAACTCCATAATCATCCTTTAACATATATAAACATGACAAAATAGAATATCAACCAAGATAACTTCAAGCATACTAGGACAAGCACATTACACACTTTGTCATTGTCACTTAGGCTATCAAGACAATTCATCCACTCACTAGGACACCTTCGTGACATCACCATGACATGATTGAAAATTCTCTAACATATGTGACTTAAAAATTTAAAGATAACTAAGTGGTCATCTTGAATGTTTTTAAATTTTTATAAAGTGTTATTTTAAGTGTGATAGGGAAATTGGCTAAAAGTAGGGAACTTGGATGGTTTCAAGATGTTTAGGCTAAAAGGTATTTGTGTTGGAAATGGTATTGGCTTGATATTAAGGACTACCCCCTCACTTTATACTTTTATAATGATAAGGGTGTCAAGTTCTTTGCCAATATATACCATTAACCATGTATTTATACTTGGTCAGAAAACCAAGTCAGCTTCCCCCTTGGTGATGAAATCTAAGTATGTAGAACTTATGTAGACAAATGTTTAAATACATTTTGAAATTATGTGATTTTTTAGTGCATACAAAAATTAAAAAATAATATAGCTAAATTTTGTATTGAAAAACCACCTAACTAGACTATGTGAGCTACTTTAAGCATGCAAACAACTAAAAATGAATGTGTGAATTAAGTACTAGCATATAGTTGTTAATTCCCAATTTAATCATGGTACATAGTCATTTTAGATGAATCTATATGAAAAAATTATAGAATAGATTCAATAGGGTCACTACTATATTGTATAAGAAAGAGTCTTTCAAAACTAAGTCAACCAAGTCAACTTAGTCTTTCAAATAGAAGACAAACTATAGAACAAGGTCAACCAAGTTGACCTAGTTTACTGTAAGATTACAATTTTGAAGATTGTAAACTTGAAAAAAACATTAATAAATTAATAGAGAGATAAAGGAAGGAACCTTGGTGGGTTTTAATATGATGAGGACTATGAAATTTTTGTTGAAGTACATTGAATGATGCTTGTAAGTTCTACCAATTTTGTTGACTAAGTCGACCTAGTTCTATGAAAACCCTATTTGGTGAAGACTATTAAGATGACAGAGTCAACTTGGTCAACCTAATATTTTATTTGGAAGCTTTCTATAATACTAAGTCAACCTATATAACTTAGTTTGTTATTCTAGATCTGAATAAGAAACTAAGTTGAACTATTAGACATAGTATGTTTTCTGGAACTGAATAAGAGTATTGTGTCAACCTACTTGATCTAGTAACTTGTATCTAATGAAGACCTACATAGAAATTAAAAATATGTTTTGATGTGATTGTGTGTTAAACTTATGCAAAAAAATTATAACTATACTATAGACACCTAAATATGGCCATCGATAACATCTAATCAGGATTTTGACCAATTTCCACCTAAAAGGCATAATTTCACCTTAAAATACTAAACAATGCTAAATGATGTGAAAATGACATAATCAAGAGCCTATTTTTGCCAGGGTATCTATATATGGGGCAATGAAATTTATGGGCCAACTAACTTTGATCAAATCATTTCAAGTCAAAATGCCAATTTTGCACCTAAGTGCTCTAGATTGCTCTTTCTTATCAAATATTTTGCACAAGACATGTGCCTTTGTTATTTTTTATTTGTAACATCCTAAATGTGAATACAGATCCAATGCATCTAATTTAGACTTTTAATTCCAATCCAGTCAAATTTAGGACCAATAACAAGGCATTCTAATGAATTTGAGTAAATTGTGCACAAAGTGATTAAACATACTGAAGACCTAATTAACCCAAATCAAGGCCTAATCAAGAATTCCATAGAAACTTGTTGAAGACTTAATTTTGGAAATAAATATTGAATATTTGCATCATCAAGTGACCTCATTTCTTGGAAAGACATCCCTAGGCCATAAATGCCACAAATATTAGGATTCATACCCTCCATGCCTCATCAATGCCTTCCATGATGCCCTCCATGCCTCTTAATTACCCCTTCTTTTAATGTCATGATGATGATAATTATAAACTTAATTCCAAAAAATTGAATTAATCTTCAACCACACATCTCAATCTCATGATGGACTATTCAAGTTGATTCTAGACATTCAAAAAAAATTATAAATAGAGAGGCCATGAACATCATTTCTAAGTCTTGATTATGCAAAGTTATAATTCTCAAATGTTTCTAAAAGATTTAAGAAATTAGTGTTACCATGCCAAATTAGTTCCAAACCAATCCAAGCCACAAGCCAAAGGTGTCAAGGAGAGATGGAGGTAGCCAATCTTCCATTGCCAAGGACTTCATGAGCACAAGCTAAGCAAGCCACCATTATAAAGTCATTTGGATCATCCAAGGAAGGTGAAGGAATTCTTGTGTTTGATTCTTTACTTTTTAATTGTGTCTGTCATTTTTTTTTGTTAACTAAGCTCTCCCTAGTGTCTAGGCCTAGAGATGTTATGCTATTAGTGTGTTTCTTTCATATTATTTTCATTTTAGAACTAACACCATACTAACCATCCTCTCTTGAGCCAAATTCCTAGATCACATATACCATCCTAATTGACATAGTGTCACACTTATAAAAAATAATAAAATGATAAAAATGAAAAGTGTGAAAGAAAACTTGTAAGGGTTAGATTCATGTCAAGTTCACCAAAATATATGTAATGAGAAATGTATCAGATCTAAAAATCAATCTTAGCTTAGAGAAGATAGATCTTACTTACACTTACAATTAGGGATACATTAAATAATTAATGTCATGACCAATATGGATCTACTAAACCTAATCAAGGGATCTCTTACCATAATAATATCACTAGGGAGGGTTATAAAGCCTCTAATTAAGCAAAACTATGTAATAACCCTAACTAGGTCTTATGTTTTCATATTCACTCTACTTGTGAACTAATAATTTTATGATGAAGGGGAGATTAGTATTATGTTACTGGATAAATCAAAGCAAAAGCTCACTAAACTAACACCTTCATGCCTAGTTACTAGGGTGAGCTTAATAACAAAAACAAATAAAAAACATAACTAAAAAGTAAGGAAAAACAAGAATCTTTCACCTTCCTTGGATGCTCCAAATGCTTTGTTGTAGTGGCTTGCTCAGTTTGTGCTCATGACTTCTACATCAATGGAAGATTCACTACCTCCATCTCTTCTTGACACCTTGCTTGGCTTTGGATTCATTATTTTGGCATCATAACTTTGGCATGTGAGAGATCTTTGAAATCAATTTAGCATGGTAACTTTGCACAAGTTAAGATTCTTTGAAGATATTTGAGAATAATAAATTTGCACTAAAATAGCTTATAAATAATGTTCATGGCCTCTCTATTTATAGATTTTAGAAAATATCTAAAATCAACCTGAACCATCCATCTCAAGATTGAGATGTGTGGCCATGAATAAATCCAAATATGAAATTCATTTTTCAAATATCCCCATTAAAATTTGGGATATATGGGTATTGAATAGGCATGGAAGGTCTTAATGAGGCATTAAAGACCCATAATTTTGATATTTTATGCATTTATGGCTTATGGATACCACCCCATATGATGATGTCACATGATGATGCAATTAATAGAAATCAATTTTCAATAAAGATTTATTCAACAAGTTCCATGGAAAATTAACTTAAGGCCCTAATTTGGTTTAATTATCCTAAAACATGATTAGTCAACTTTGGTGCAAATTTTGGCTTTTAGTGCACAAATTAATCAAATTGGTCAAAATATCTTATGATTGATCCAAAATTTGACTGGATTGGAATTGGAAGTCAATGTCAGATGCATTGTATATGTTATCCTATTTATGATGTTACCAACACCAAATAACAAAGGCACATGTCTTATGCAAGAGATTTGATAGAAAAGAGCAATCTAGAGCATCCAGGTATAAAATTGGCATTTTGAATCGAAATGATCTAATCAAAGTTAGTTGGCCCATAAATTATATTGCCCCATTTAATGACACTCTAGTCAAAATTGGCACTTGAATATATCAATTTCAACTCATTTGATAAATTTTAGTGTTTTTAGATCAAATTGTCCATTTTAGGTGGAAATTGGTCAAAAACCTGGTAGGAGGGAATGGTGGCCAGATTTACGTGTCTACAGTTTGCCCCTATTTGAGAAGGAATTTCAAGATATAATCATAGTAACATATTCTCAAATAATGAAAAGGTATTGTATTCCTACAACTACAATGATGATAAACTAACTATATGATGATAAACTAACTATATGATGCCTACCATTATCAAACTGTAGGCCATTCCTCCTCCATTACCAATGCCATCCAAACCTTAACTGATCTAATCATTTGAAGGCCAATCTGTGTTCAAAATTGGTATCTTCCAACTCATTAGTAACTAAGGCCAAAAAAAAAATCAATCTAAGATGTTTTTATTGAATCAACCACTTGTGATAAGTCAACCTGTGATGAATCACCTATTGATCTTATACCAGTTGTCGAGCAGTCTCACTCTGACAAGCCAATATTTTTTGAGTCACTTCTTAATAACTATATATACCTTTGGGAAAATAATTACCTTGACCATATGCCTATTTTTTAAGAGCCTCCTATTGATAATCCAATCTTTGAGGAGTTATCTCTTGACCTTTTTCCCATCTTAGAGGAGTCCCATTTTGACAAACTAGTCTTTATGGAGCCCATTATGCCATCACAGGCCATTATTTGTCTAATACCAAGCATTCAACAAGACATCATTATAACAGAGTACCCATTAGATGAATAATTGGAGTTAGGGTTAGGTTATATTTTTGGATCAACATCAAATTTAGCATCAGAATTAGAATCAATATCAGTCTCAACATTAGATTCAAAGTCCCTTGAGTTAGAATTAGATTCAAAAGAAAAATATGTTTGTGTCTATTACAACATTGGTTATGCATATCTAGTAGATCAATTTAAATACATTTATGATCCTTATAAAAAAAAATTAGGATGATTACTTCAACATTGACATAAGTTCTCCTAGTATCTTCTATAAGGATTGTGATGCCACCACCCATTCCATTACCACTCCACATACCATTACCATCAACCACGATAGACATATTATTGACATTTCATCTCCCATAAGTGTCATTTGGATAGACAAAACCACACTTTTTTGAACTACATCTATGGTGACATAGCAGTGGAAGAAGAGCAGGGAAGCCAAGACCACATTCATGTAGCAGAATAACACTCTCCTAGTGAAACCTTTTCAGAGGCATTAGGATATAATCAAAGTTCTAACTCAGCATCTTCTAGTGAAATTTTTTTTAAAACACTAGAAGAAAATAAAATTCAAAATCCAATGTTCATTAGTGAAACCTTCTCGAAGGTGCTACAAGAAAATCAAGATAACTTCATTGGTGAAAACCTCATTGAGACACCAATAGCTGAGCACAAAAGTTCTTCACTACTTGATGAAGACATAATTAAAGATCAAATCAAAATAGCTTCTTATCTATAGCCTAATTATATGGTAGCTACTCTCAAGCTCAAAAAATATACAAATTTGATTGTCCTATCGAGATAACAAGTCTTCAGACCTACCATATACAAATTTATGTCAAATCCAACATCAGAAACATTATGTGTGACTAAGAGTTTTGATCTCCATTTATTTCTCAACCATTCCAAATTCCATTATCATCTACCATTCTAATTCACAATCAAACCTACCATCCATTATTTATCCCTATTTACCATCCATGGTCATACTTTCCTTTACAGAGGCTATAAACATACCTTTTCTCGATGTTTGAAGGAATCAGAATCAACGACCAATGAAGATCACAACAACATTCTCAAATTCCAAATCTGCATTGAGTTCTTGATAGAGTAGAATTTTAGATGAGATATGGGCTATAAATTTATATGATAAATTATTTTATTTATCATTTGTTGATTAGGACATGCATTTCCCCATCAATAGGAATAATAGAATCAAAAACCACATCTAGGCCAAAAACATGTACCATATTATTTCACAATGCTATACCATTGTCATTGTCACATATCCTTTTACCATTATCACATATCCTTCCATTTAATCCATCATTTATGGGCATGCCTCTTACCATTTTTATCTAACCTATCAAAAACCATCATTATCTTAAAGCAATGCCATTCCATTCCTATCTAAACCAAAGCCTATTTTTAGTCATCATATCTAATCCTATTTTTGATCTTGGATACTTTAGTTCTTCTCACACCTTTCTTGGGGGGATTTCAATAAAGTTTAAACTCTTATTAAATTATTGTTTATAATTATAGTCTATGAAATTAGTGTGACAGTTGATTTAGTAAGATATCTTTCATTTTCCATCATGTATCAAGTTTGTTTATGTGAGCCCGATTATAACTACCTATGAGTAAATCAGTGTCTTATTAGTCTTGATACTGATTATAACCACCTATGATAAAATTATTATCATTATCCTTATTCCATTTTATCCTAGTTATAATTGCCTATGGGTAAACCAAGGGCAACACTTGTTTACTATGCATTGCTACATCACCTTACCATCATTGTTTTCATTTGATTCGTTATTTACCAGATTTGAGAACTTGTTGGGACCTAGTTATTTTTTCCCACATTTTATATGAATGGAATTACTATTACTTGGGTTAATTTTAGGACTATGTATGTCATGCTCAGTTCATGTTGAGGTCACCTCAATCCCCCTTTCCATACGCTCTCTCTATTTTGTGAGTAACCTAAGCCAAACGCTCTCACCATTTTATGAGTAAGTATCTTATCATTATCTAATGAGTTAAGATACCTCAAAATTCCAAAAACATTCATAATATTTCAAAAATTTAAAAACATTTGTGTTGTCTAAGCCTAGGTAGTTATTCTCAATTCGCCTTATTGGATCAAAGAATTTGTTAGGATGTTTTCTTTTGATTTTATTTTTAGGCTTTTTGTATTTATTTCAAGTTGTTTCTCTATTTGTGTGATTTTGGTGTGTTTTATTTTTTTATTTGTCTTGTTGCCTATTTTTTTCTTTCAAAACTATTGTTTTGACTCAGTCTATGTGTGTTCATTGGGTGATTCCTCAAGAACATTATTCTTGAGTCCATCCATATTTATACATCAACATTGTCGTCATGGTTTTTATCATTGATGCATTTTTTTTGAGTGTTTATTGGATTTGGGGTCAGTCCTTATGAATTTTTTAGCCAAGTCCTCATGGTGTTCTATCATGAAGCCTACCATCACATGCCACAACAAAAATCAGCTTCAAGAATGTCTACAATCAATGGAGTTATAGAAGTATCTCCTTAGCACCTTGGCAAGTCCTTCCATCCCACCCTTGATCAAATCAACCCATTAACCATTCTATTTGTAACATTCCTAATCAGGATGAGCATTTCCTCATTGGAAATACAACTAAATCATTCACATTGATCAATCTTATTCTTTTATTTATTTATTTCATCATTTTTCACCCACTCATCTTTAATCTATATTCCAGGTTATATCCTTGAGTTATGCTTGCTAATCAACCCTAATTGGGGCACAATCATCTTTAGCCAATTTAGGTCCTCTTAATTATTATAACTACCTATGGGCAAATCATTATTTTGACTTTTGATTTTGATTATTACCACCTTTGGGAAAATTAGTATCCTTTTTACATCAATGCATGCAAGCATTTTCTCATTTGGATTAATCTCAACCAAGGATTAATTCCACCTTTCTTCTTATTTTTTTTTAGGGATCATCCATAAATAAATGTGATGGCCACTTCTTCAAGGGGGCATCATCCTAGGCTTTCCAAACACTATTTGGAGCTTTGTTCTTTAACCATCATCTTTTTTTTGCATACAAGTCTTTTCTCATTATTTGAGAATATATTTCTTTGCCTATGATTTGCAACATCTTCTGAAATATGGGCAAACTATAGACACCTAAATCTGGCCACCAATGACTTCTAACTCAGATTTTGACCAATTTCCATTTAAAGTGCATGATTTGGCCTAAAAACACTAAAATTCATTAAATTAGTTAAAATTTATATATTCAAGTGTCAATTTTGGCTAAAGGATCATTAAGGGCAATATAATTTATGGGCTAGCTAACTTTGATCAGATCATTTCAAGTCAAAATACTAATTTTGTACCTGGGTACTCTACATTGCTATTTTATATCAAATCTCTTACACAAGACATGTGCCTTTTTTATTTGGTGTTGGTAACATCCTAAATTGGATAACGGATCTAACGCATCCAAGATTGACTTCCAATTCCAATCTAGTCAAATTTTAGACCAATAACAAGATATTTTGACCAATTTGATTAATTTGTGCACCAAGAGCCAAAATTTGCACCAAAGTTTACTAATCATATTTTAGGATAATTAAACCAAATTAAGGCCTTAATTTAATTTTCCATAGAACTTTTTGAATAAATCTTTATTGGAAATTGTTTTCTATTAACTACATCATCAAGTGACATCATCATATGAGGTGGCATCCATAAGCCATAAATACATAAAATATCAAGATTATAGTATTCACATGCCTCATTAAGACCCTACATGTCTATTCTATACCCATATATCATAAATATTAATGGAGATATTTGTATAATGAATTTCATATTTGGATTTATTCATAGCCACACATCTCAATCTTGAGATATATGGTCATGGTTGATTCTTTACCCATTTGTAAAAATCTATAAATAGGAGGCATTGCCACATGAAGTTTAAATATCTCATATGCCAAATTTATAATGATAAATTTATTCCAAAGCTTCATTCAAATTAATGTTATAATGTCCAAATATTGAGCCAAGCCAAGCCAAAGACACAAGGTGGCAAGGAGAGATGGAGGTAGCCAAGCTTCCATTGATGCAGACTTCATGAGCACAAACCGAGCAAGCCACTAAAAAAAGCTAATTTTTATCATTCAATGGAGATTTTATTTCATGTTTTAGTTGTGTTTCCATTCTAATATTGTTAACTAAGCTCAACTAAGTAACTAGGCCTAGAGATGTATGTTAGCTAGTGTGAGGGTTTTTCAATTTGATTTTATTTTGTCACTAACAAGATACTAACACCGATTTTGATTCAAATTTATATTATAAATAATTTCACGCCTAGTGGTACCATCTTTATGACAGTGCAATCCATAAACTTTTTTGTGTTTTATAGTTTTGATTCTTTTTTTTGCTATTTTTGCTTTGAGTAAAAACAGATAATAACAAAGTCATAATTTTTTAATTACTTAATAATTTTATATAATTTTTTTTATTAATATATATAAATATTTCATTGATATTATATAAAACTATTACATAAAAATAAGTTATATTTGAGAAGTTATAGCTATTTTAGTGATTATCACTTTTTATTTTGTATTTTTCTGGTAAAAATGGTTAGAATAGAGTTGATAACTTTTTTTATTCAATTTTTGGACCTCAAATTTTTTATAGACGTGTACCCTATAGTTATTGACAAACTCTCAAAATTTTGTGGCAAAATGATATATATTTTAAAAGTTATGTAAAAAATACTAACTGTATTTTTTTATATTTTATATGCAAGCTTTTATGTGTTATATGTTATATTTTATTTTTAGTCTTCTAATTTGTTGTTTACAGGTGTTCATATATATATATATATATATATATATATATATATATATATATATATATATATATATATATATATATATATATATATATATATATATATTTTATTTAGATTTTTTCCACATTTTCTAAGTTAACATATTTGTTTTTGGGGTGATGCCTTAAGGGTAGATAGGTAATTAGCGGACTTAAAATTCATTAAAGCATGTTATTAACACATCTTTGGCATGCTTTTAAAATGATTTATAATTTTTTTTTTCATGCTTAATAAAATATTTAGGTGCTTAAGTGAATGTTTTGATAACTTAATCTTTCAAAGTTACAACTTAAGACCAAGGGGTCAAAATAACACCATCATATCTTTCATTTGGTAACTAAAATTGAACACACTTATCAATTCTTGTTTTCAATAGTTGTTTAATTAAAACTTGTTTAGCAAAGATAAATTTGGTGCATGTATTCTCTTCCATTTTTTCCTTTTATATAATCTTTGGAATCAAAATCACCATCCTTATTTCAAAAATCCTAGTCCAAGGCTTAGAAATAATGTCATCTAAAGCACTCCCCAAAAACTCATCAAAGTTTGAGTGACCTTGAAAATGACCCTAAAGTATTTCTATTAGTCTTTTATTTCATGCAAACTTGGCTTGCGAGGAGGACTTCATTACCTCCCAAAAATTCTTTAGGGAAGCTTTAACTTTGGGTTTCATCTCCTGGCATTGACTTCATCCACTCCTTCTGAGTTACACATGAGACGTATCTACATTTAGACATCACACTACATTGAGCGAACAATAGGATGTAGTGGTTGTAAAAAGGGCTAGACCTTTTTGCAACAAGCCAAGTGTCATGGACACCCAATTTAAATGCTTTTATTTTTCATCATTTGACGTGAAAGTTATTTTTTAATTGATTCTCCTAGAAATGTTTGAAAGCTTGATAGTTTAGTCAACCCCACATTGCCATACCCTCGTTAGGATTTAGATGATTATACTTAGTATATTTTGGTCATTTTTGCTTAGTATGTTTTGAGACTAAAACTTGTTTATTTGTTCATAATCCATGTCAAAATAAATTTGTTTATATGTCAATATTTGATTTAAAGAAGCATTATGCTGGTCATTTTACACCACACTTGTGCCTTGAAATTTTTGCTAAACTTGTTTGTGTGTGTGTCATTTGAGTTGCAGAGGATAGTTTTATGCTTCCAAAATCATATCAAACCATTTTGCCTTTGATTCATTGAAACATAAAATTTATCACATCATTTAAGCATTCTTACATCATTAGGCTACTCAATTTATTTCAAAACTTATTTACCATTATGATAAAAACCATTTGTTTCAAACCATGTCACATCAACCATTTGGACCTTGTTTATGTATCGTCATGTTGTCCAATCTTGTCTAGCTTTTTTGGTCAAATACTTATTTTTAATGTTGATTTTTTAATTAACCTTATTAAGTTTGGATTAAAATATTGATTGATTTTTGTTTAAGCCTTAATTCATGGGGTTGATACATAGATCTTTCTCTTTTGGGTTGCATAACTTCAATTAATCGATTCACCAAATTTGAAAAATATTGATGGTTTATTTGTTCAATGCCTATCCTTATCAATGTTGTGACTTTATTTGTGAGAACACTGTCTTTATTCAAGATCCTTTTGCCTCATACCTTATACCAATTGATCATGTTTATATTTGATTTTGTTTTTTGGGTTCATGTCAAAGTTGTTTCTAAACTTATTAGATTAAATTCACATCAATATCTTGTTTCAAGTCTAGATTTTGACATCATTTGGATAAAATTATTAGCACATGCCTTATTAGAGCCTATATTTTGAATCCACATTTTGACAAAATACCTAGTGACTCTTTTCCCCTTTCTTAGTTTAGACCTTGTTTGGAACACTTTGACCTAGACTTTTAACATGCCAATTTTTATTCAGACACTTGATCTTTTGTGTGTGTGATATTTGACATTAGACATTTTATGTTAGACTATTTCATGCCAAGTCTTAGCACAAATCATTTTGGAGATAAAGATCCACTTTCAGACCATATTAGAGATGCAACTCTACCCCTTCAACCAAGTTAGACCAAGTTTGAACCCTTTGTCTTTTAGATAGTTTTTCAAAGTTTATATAACTCTAAACCTTTTTGTTTCAAATATTTCATCATTCACATGGATATTTCCAGCTACACTTATGGTGGAGTCATGTAAAATATACCTTATGATATAATGACTACACAAAATCCCACTAGGGAACCCTATAGAGAAAGATTTTCTAAGGAGTTTTATTATCCTCCCTACAATACTCCATATGGGGAACATAGTCAAAATCCACAAAATCTAAATTGAGACCTTAATTGACATGAATAGGCTTATGAGGAGGACTTTGAAGACCCAACTATAGATAATGTTTTTTGGGATATGGATCCATACCCTCTTTGCAATAATCAGTACATGAAACATAGTCAAGAACCAACTTATGAGCTAACTCATGAAATAGATGATATGGTTTATGAGGAAGACTTGGAATTTTTGTCTTGTGAAAACAATCAAGTTCCATGACATCATTTTTTATCTAATCTTAGAATAACCCTAAACCTCCTTTGGATTATACAAGCTATCAAACTCTACAATATCCAAGGAATACCATTACCATTCTTAGATCTAGTCCTTTAGCTTGTGCGAGCAACTAGGCTCCACAACACTCTTTCATCATTCCAGGACCTAGTCATTTAACTTGTGTGAGTAATCAAGATCCACACCACCCTATCATTACCATTTCAATACTTTTTCCTTTGGCTCATGAAATAAATCATGCTTCCTGATTCCCTACCACTCATCATAATACATTACCATTATACTATCTCTAACTGATAGATTAAGACCAACAAGATTCCAATTTGTAAATTGATGAGTTTCAAAATGATGAGGCATTCTATGAATTTTTTGTCCTTAGAGATAATGTTTCATTGAGAGATTATAAATTATTATTCTCAATTACATTGGATCTTAAAGCCTATTTTGGAGAGTAGGTGAATACCCTTACCAAAAATAAATAAATAAAACATTGAGGTCCCCAAGTGAAAACCTCTTTGAGGCACTTTCTAACCAGGGAAAAAGTAAAGATAAAGGCTAGTCTAGTGGTGAAAACTATTTCAAGTGCCATTAGATGGGGGTGTTCATTATTCTTTGAATTTAGACAAAGAGACCACCAATGATGAACTTGCCTATGGGTCCAAGTTTAGTTTTATGCAACAAGTTTTTGATAAAATTATTCAAAAAAATTTGAATATTTTTGTCACATGGTTAGATCTCCCATTAGGTAAATTAGATTCATCATGCCTAGGATACATTTAAGAGCAACTACTAATAGAGGACCCTTATATAGTCCAATAGTTCAAGTCTTTTCCTACTATCCTAGAAGATGGTTTGACCCTTCTAGTTGAAGATATAATAGAGGTAAACATTAGGACTTCATCAGACCTAAAATGTATAAAAATAGGTATGTTCCTCATTAAGGAAGAATGTGAAGTCTTTATAGCTTTGTTGAGAAAAATTTTAGATATCTTTGCATGGGCTTATTCTGACATGCTAGGTTTGGACCCTACCTTGGTTTTACACCACCTTATGGTCAATCCTAATGCCAAATTGGTGAAACAAAAGCTATGTTAGATGAATCTTAACATTATTATATTGGTAAATAAAGAGTTGGAAAAACTCTTAAAAGTAAGATGTATTTGGTCCATTAAATACTCATAATAGATATCTAACATTATACATGTTAGCAAAAATCCTAAAGGAATCATAATCTATATTTATTTTTAAGACATAAATAAAGCTTGTCCTAAGGATGACTTTCCATTACCTAATATTGACATGATCATCAACTCCATGGTAGGTTATAAAATTCTTTCACTCATGGATGGATTTTTAGGATATATTTAGATCAGAATAACACCAAAAGACCAACATATAATAGTGTTCACCACTCCATGGGGAACATTTTTTTTATTAGGTAATGTCATTTAGTCTTAAGAATTATGGAGCTACATATCAAAGGTCCATGAATATCATATTCCATGATATGATGCATGATATTATTGAAGACTATGTTGATGACATATTATAAAAATCCAAAACCAGGGCTGACCATCCAACAGTGCTATGTAATATATTTGAAACATTACAAGAGATAAAATCAGACTCAATCTAAAGAAATGTGTGTTTGGAGTAACCTTAGGAAATTTACTTAGCTTCATTATGTCTTATAGGGGAATTGAAGTTGATCTGACCAAATCCCATGCTATAATCAATATTCTACCACCAACCAATTTGAAGCAACTTCACAATTTATAGGGCAAGATCCAGTCAATCTGATGCTTCATCTCTTAGTTAGTCTACAAGTGTCATCCATTTACACATATTTTGAATAAGGGAGTTTCATTTCACTGGGATGACCACTACCAAACAAATTTTCAACAACTCAAGGACTATGTTAATCCACCTATTTTATTGCCTCCTATACTAGGAAGACCATTCTTGTTGTATCTATCAACTACCAACAATGCCTTTTGGGCACTTTTGGCTCAACATGATAACAATAAAAATAGCATGTAGTATACTACTTAATCCATACCTTAGTCACATATGAACACAACTATGCACCTATTGAAAAAGCTTGTCTAGCCATGGTCTTTATAGCTCAAAAACTATTCCATTACATGTTAAACAATAAGACCATGGTCATTTAAAAATTAGATCCACTCAATTATCTACTATCTAAAACAAATTTACAATGTAGAATGGCCAAATAGATCATTCTTATTATTAATTTTGACATATATTATGTCAATTAGAAGGAAATCAAAGAACAAGTCCTTATATATCAACTTGGTGAAGCACCCCTTGCAGACACAAAGCCACTCACATTTCATTTTCTTGATGAATCTAAAATGACTATCATTAACACACCTCTTGAGGAGAATCACTAGAAGCTATATTTTTATGGTTCATTTACTACACATGGATCAAGGGTAAACTTCTTATTTATTACACCACAGGGGGATCTAATCTTGAAATCATTTAGAATCAATTTTTCTTGTACAAACAACATGACCGAGTATGAAGCACTTATCACAGGAATTTGATAGGTAGTATACTGTAACATGTCACATCTCCAATTTTATGGTGATTCTTAGTTAATCATTAGTCAAGTCATAAACCATTTCCAAACCAAAGATGAAAAGTTGGTTCCATATAAGGCTATGGTCGATACCCTAAAGTAGCAAATTACAAATATCCAATTTGATCATATACCAAGTGCTAGTAATAGAACTATAGATGTCGTGGCTACTATTGGCTCTCTAATTCAACAAATAGACAAAGCTATATGGTATCAGTTTCTTATCGAGAATTTGGTTGCACCAACTCATGAACCTTCAACTATGACAATGATTTATGATATTGTTGGTCCTAATTCTTTCTGGTACTTAGACCTTTACAACTACCTTCATGACCAAGTTCTACCACCTAACCTATCTAAAAAACAAACCAAATCCTTTATCCATCATGCCACTCATTATACTCTACTTATATCTACCCTTTACTATGGTAGTTTTAATGGAACTTTGTTTCATTGTTTAACTTTGGTAGAGTCTACACTAGCATTAAGAGAAGTTTATGAAGGGGTATGTGGATCTCATTCAAGCGAGGTAGTCATATCCAAAAATATCTTGTGTATTGGTTATTATTGGTCCATTATGGATGCAAATACAGTTGCACATGTAAAAAAGTGTGACAAATGTCAACAGCATGCTAATCTAATTCATGCCCCAGCACAAACTCTAAAATTGATGTTGACACCATGGCCATTTGCTATATGAGGACTTGACCTCATTGGAAAAATAAACCCCACTTCATCTAATGGCCATAAACATGTCCTTACCACCATTGAGTATTTCACTAAGTGGGTTGAAGCTATACCCCTCACGTAACTAAAAATCAAATCTCTAAGTTCATCTTCAACCATCTCATTTGTCTCTATGGTATCCCCTCTGACATTATATATGATAATAGAGGATCATTCAAGAACAAGTATGTTGACAACCTATGTATCGAATATAACATCACATAAAAAATTTATACAACATATTATCCTTAAGGTAATGTCCAGGCTAAAGCATCAAATAAAACCATTATCAATATTCTCAAAATGATTGTCAATGATCCCAATCATGATTGGCACTTATATATTTTCCCTACCCTTTGGGCATATTGTACCAATCATCGTACCCCCATAAGAGCCACTCTATATTTACTTGTTTATGGTATTGAAGCCATCCTTCCCATTAAGGTCAAATTACCTTTATTATGCATATATATTTCAAGCATGTCCTAGATGATCATGACTATTGAGTAGCTTGCCTGCAAGAACTAGACATGCTTGATGAAAAATACACAACTATGCTCAACAAGATTTATAGATATCAAAATCAACTCAAAGGCCACTACAATCGATGTGTCAAGTATAGAACATTTTAACTTGGTGATCTTGTTCTTAAAGAAAACCAAAATAATACCATGGCTAAGAAGAAGCATAAAGGTAAAGTCAAACCAAACTAGATAAGACCTTTCATCATTACTATAGATTATGGATCAGGAGCATACAAGCTTGCCATACTAGATGGAGATGAACTTCTTGATCTAATGAATATTATTTACCTCGAACAGTACTATGCTTGAGTGATAAGGTCTAGTATCTATAAGGACCATTTCAATGGTGTTATTTTATCACTATTCTTCTTTGTAAAAATATCATTCTTATACATCCTCTTGGCCGTATCCACTTTACATTTCTGATCTATCAACCAAATGTGTTCTAAAGCCTAACCCTTTTGACATTAGTTTTTACCATTCATTACACATTTTTAGCATTGAGGAATCTGATCAGTTTCATCATTTGTTTTAATTACTTCAAATAGAGATTGTATTTTGGAGCAGCATGATAGAAGTTTCAGCAGTTGCATCCTTCATTTGTTATTCCTTTCTTATCACCGGTCTTGCTACTAATTATAACCACCTTTGGGAAAATTAGTACCATTTATCCATGCCATTGTGTCCTAGTTATAACCACCTATGGGAAAACTAGGGACAACATTTTTTTATTTATCCTTGACATATCAACTTGCCACTTCCTATGCCATACTATGCCTTTTTACCAACTATGCCTATTTTGTTTAAATTGACTGATATACTAGTCAAATTCCTCTGTTGTAGGGTGGAACTATAGTGACTTGAGGTCCTACTCTAGGACTATGTAGGAAGCACTTGATACTTGTTGAGGTCAACTCAGTCACTTTTTCTACCATGCTCTCATCATTTTGTGAGCAACCTAAGTTTGAATTCTCTCACCATTTTGTGAGAACCCTAAGTTTCCATGCTCTTGTTGTTTTGTGACCAACCTAAGTTTTCACACTCTGACCATTTTGTGAGAAAACTAAGTTTAAATGCTCTCATCATTTTTTTTATCTTTAACAATTTAGTGTCTTTTCATTCTTGATTGAGTTGAGATACTTTAAAAATTTCCAAAAATATTTGTAAAATCATTAGAAAAAATAAAAAACATTGACCATTTCTTTGCCTTAAGGATTCTAGACCCTTATTAAGCTGAAAGAAAACCACTTGTCACTTAATTTCTCCATATTTTTTGGTCTTTTTTCTCATGCACTTGCCATTTTCAAGACCATTCCTATTATTCTATCACATCCATTATGTTTGTTTTCATCAATTATCACATTCTTCCCATTCCCTTGGAGAACTACATTTGGCATGAAGTTTTTTATTGGATATTACATCCATAGAACTATGTAGGTAGCATCCACTTTCCTAGTGCATATGGAGATAGCTCAGCCACCCCCCCCCCTCCTTTTTATTTTATTCATCTATTTTATTCATTTGTTATCACCTATTTTCTAGGGGTAATGTTCATATGGTTTATATTACATTGTTTGTTTATTTGTCTCTACTTATTTTGTTTTTTTGTCTACTTGTTTATTTTCTTTCAACATTGTTGCCTTGATTTAGTTTATGTGCATTCATTAGGTGATTATTTTCCCACAATTATACTTGAATCCATCCATATTCATATTTTTACATTATCATCATGGTTTATATCATTGGTGCATTATTTTCTATTGAGTATTGAATTGTAGGAGTTAGTCTTTATGAATATTTTGGCCAAGTCCTCATGATCTTATACCATGATTCCTACCAACACATGCTACAACAAACCTTAGCTTCAATAAGTATATTCAACAATGGTGGCATCAACACCTCTTCAACATTGACATCTCAATTCACTTCCAATCATATCCCAAATAAAGTAATTAACCATGAAAGAATTTTAACCTTTATTATTTTAGATGAGCATCTCCTTACTATTAGGTTGTTCTAATTAATCATTACCCTCTATGATTTAGTTACCCTCATCATTAGCCAATCAATCATATTTGCCATAATTGGGGTCCAATTATTATAACCACCTATGGGCAAATCATTGCACACCATCCCACCTACATTTTTAAATGATTATAACTGCCTTTGGACAAATCATTGTGTTGTCACCACTTTCCATTTTTTGTCCATATAGGGGCACATTGTTATCTTTTTTGTCTATCCTAATTGGGACAACTCCATCTTCTCAATGATTATAATTGCCTTTGAGAAAATCATTGTGTTATCATACCACGTTACCACTCTCAGGGTATAATGCTTATAACCACCTTTGTGAAAACCATAGTACACTATCCAACTTCCATTCTCAGTGATTCTAACTACTTTTTCAAAATCATTATGTTTTCACCCCATCATCTTTCCTTTTTTTGGTCCCCTCATTTTGCTTCTTATCAAGGGACCATTTGTCAACCTACTTTTACCAATCATTCCCTCGAGGGGGCATTATACAGTTAGATTATCATTATTGTAGTTATAGGCATATAGGAACTTTTCATTTTTTGAGAAGATGTTACTGTGCTTATAGCTTGAAATTATTTCCCAAACAGGGGAAAACAAAGTCATTGGTGCCCAGATTTAGGTGTCTACAATACTAATAACAAGTAAAGTAAAAGTCTAATCTAGTACTCACTAAAGCTTGTGGCATAAAATGGGGAGTTAGTAAATAATAAAATTAAAATTCATAAGATAATATTATTTAAGCTATGTATAGATAAGACCGTAATGCATGGAGAGGAAGAGCAATATTATTCAAAAGCCATTACTTATGCTACTTCTATCTACTAAAGAGAGGAGCAAAGTTAGAGATACTTACCTGAAAGATGAACTCATTGAGACTCAATCTCTCCATTGGCCAAAGATGCTTTGCAAGAGGTTTTTTTGGTTTGTAAGGATCACTAAGAAATGCCAAAACATTCAAGACTTTTCCACAAGACTAGATTCTTCTCCAAGTAGAAACCCTAATCTAAGCCTCCTCAAGTATAATGGTGGAAGAGTAGATTATAAATAAATGAAAATGAATAATAACTCTTGTCTACTTTTAAATAATAGTGAAATTGATGTTTTTATATAGGCATATCTAACCCTAAACCCTTCTAAAAGTTTTGACTGACAAGGTCAACCCGGTTGACCAAGTATCATAATTGACAAAAACTCACTATGTCATGGACTAGGTCAGCTAGGGGCTAACCTAGACCTTTAATAATTTTTTTCAATAATAATACAAGGTTGACACAACTAAAATATTCATTTAAACTATTAAAAATGGATTTAGGTTAGAGAAAGAGATAATGAAGGTGGAAAATGACTAGAGGAGTGTGCAAAATAGGAGGTAAACTTTAGGGGAATGATTTTAGGAATTTCTTGGATTGGTATCAAGTAGAAAAAATGGAAAACAATACTATGAAACACCAATGGTATACCCACCCCCTTTCCTTTTCCACCCCTTAAGGCATACACTCAGAGAGATTGAGACTTGATGGGTTCCTACAAGATAGAAAGCATCAATAATTGATAAAATTTGAAAATATTATGTGTATACAATTCTTATACTACATATGTAAATCATGAATAAGAATCTGCTATTAATCATTTCCACCTATCAAACCATGATTCAAAAAATTCAAAGGATATAAATTAAGGTTTCAAGATCTCACATATTCCAAAAATACTAAAAAAATAAAAATCCTAAAATCCTAAAAAATATTGTAGCTTTTACATGTTTTATTAGCTCCTTGGCATTTGTGTTGTTAATTCCATGCTATTAGATAACATATAATTTATTTATATATACATTTATGTTCCATTCATCTTTTGAGTGTGATTACATGCATGCACAAATACATAATCTATGCTCTTTTAGATGTTGAGCCTTCCTACTAGTCATGTCACATGGACATTGGGGGCATCCGCTTCTTTGATCACAATATATCCAAGTTGTATCATTATATGATAATTTTACATTATCATTTTTGAGATTATATACATACATATTCCTTTATTCATGATTATATATTTCATATTGTACTTGATATGTTATGGTATTAATAGTTTTTGTTAACACATATATCTAAGGACTAATATGATATGTTTATATTGGTTGCTTATACTTTTCCTCTATGCACTTCCTTTAATACTTTATCATTATTATTTTATCATTTGAATATGATTCATTTTTTTATCCCCCATTCCTTTGTTTGCCTCTTTGACATTTTAATTTGTCAATCTTGATTTTGTATACATATGACTAGTTTGTGTCCCTTTGATTATGTGGAATTTGAACATGCCCCTTATTTGTGGTCTCCTTGAAACATTATATTTTGAATTAATTATTTCTCATGTGTGTGAGATTAATTTATTTTTTATCTTTTAATTTTACTATCTAGATGTTACCATGATATATATCATGGATCGTAAGACTTGATGTGATCACATTCTGCATGCTTCAATGATATATCTACCTATACATGTTCCTCCTATAAAATACATGGTTCATACATAAATTATACAATTATATTATCCTTTTGAGGTAAGTTAACCACCAACTACTACTTCTCTTCACCTTAAAATGGGGGGCATATTAGTGATAGCATGCCATAAAGGCATGGCTTCCACATTCTTCACAGATTCAAATTTAAGTGGTGGCTTGTTATGGAAACATGTTCTCCAATTTTAAAATATTTTAATTTTAAAATATATGGTGGGGGCACATTATGGAAACATGTTATCCACACACATTTTGAAAATTAGCTAAAATCATATTTATATAATTCAGATACACATTTGTGGTAGAATTCTATATATTGGTACCTTTGTTATACCTAGGTTTAAGAATGAGACATACATAAGGTGCATATGCTATACAAAAATGCACCTAAATTACAAAATCAAAACTAGTTTCAGATTTCAAAACATTTTTATGAATTTTCATCACCCACAAGTTGGAATTTTATGGACTATATTGATATAATCTAATGAAGTAGGTGGTTCACTTTCTAGTATGGTTGAGGTGATTAAATTAGTAATTATTGACAAGATTATATGTTGGGATTTATTACATCATCTAACCACACCAAAATTTTAGTGTGTATTGACTTGGTTCACTCACACTCACTAGGTTATAAGTATGATTGGGTTGCACGGTTGAGCAAATCTCAACTATCAGGTGCAAACTCACCTTTAGCTCTAAGATCGGGGGCATGTTTTTTACTTAAATTTTTCTTTATTTAGGCACTTTAAAATTTTATATTTATCCTAATCTCATTTTCAATTATTCATAATGATACATATTTCATATTTTCAAATCAAATTACCAAAAGGAAAGGTCATTGCATCAATACACAGGTGTATTCCTAAACCTTGTTGTCTTTAATTTCAATAATTTAAAAGACTTTCAATTTTAGATTATATGCATTGATTATATATTATAACATGATTTTTGTTGTAGGTAAACACCATTAAATCACTCAGGTTAGACTCACATAAAGATAAGGTGTGTTGTACACACCCCAAGTATGTATTTCTTTTCTTTTAAACTAGTAATTTCATTACTAGACTATGGGGGAAACATAGACATTGTTTGTAAATTATATATCACCTTAGTATTGTACACTTATAAAATACATATCATGGATGTACCTTCATAGTATATACCTTCTCTAATATCAAAACTCTCCTTTACAATATCTATTTGTGCCTATTGATTATCTTTTAGTCTAACCAATGTTATACTGATGACGTAGACTTTATATAATACTCAAAATGTTATAAACATTATTATATTCTATTAATACAAGTTATGGACCTATGCCTATTTTTTATTTTCCTAGACACATGTGTCCCAATCATACACATAAATTAAAATATGTTTTTTATCATGATGTAAATGTCAAGTAACCGAAAGTCATTTAATTTATAAATAAAATGTATGATTATGGTTATCCTACGTGATTTAATGTGATATATTATCTAAAGGGATTGGTATAAATACATTATCAATCCTCATTCATTCCTCACCCAGCAACTTACCAAAATCACTCAATAAAACATTCAAATGGTCAAATCTTCTCTATTTTATCCTATTTCCATACCAAACATATGGAAAACATATTTATAGGTACGAATTACTAAATGATCATTCAATTGATCACATTTTCTAAGTTATAAGCTAGGTTACTCTATGTACTTACTTATCATACATTGCATCCTTATGCACACACAATCCAACATGTAGGAGAGAATTACATAAGGTTAAGGCCCACTTAAGAGTATTGGTTATGTAAGTAGTGATCATTAACAAAGGATACTTTAGGGAATATTGACACCGTGTGCCCAAAAACCCATTTTCTCCTAGCCCCAACTTCTAAAAGCCTAAGGTTAAACAAGTGGATGAGGATGCATTGAAGGAAGAAAAAAATATTCATATTTTGGTAATATTTTTAGATTCACAAAGCTTTGACCAAATTATTATTTATAATCATGAATTTCACTTCATCATAATCCTTTTTTTTACTAATTAAATCTTCATGTATCTTTGTGCCAAAGGATTTTTTATTTTTATGTGTCTCAAAGGAGGATAAAGAGAAGATATTATTATCAGATCCATGATCATGGGATTTAGTTAATATTTTCATAAAACCCTAGTTCCCATAATATAATCCATTGATCCATACCTTATTGGAGGCTCATTTTTATGTTAGGATGCTTAACTTCCATAGGAAAATTTGGATAATGCCTTGCCTTAATAACATTAGAATTACTCTTGGAAAATACTTCTCCATTCCCCAAGAAATAAGGATATGTTCCTAACCTATATTTTCATCAATATATGTTGAAATGGATTTATATGGATGGATAATATAATATATTTGGCTTGATATGGGTGACCAAATATAGAAGAAAAAAATAGAATATGGATATGTGGTGTATAGATACAGATCATGATTCATTGTGGGTCATATAGTAATTTTTTTAAAGGATTTATATTTCAATAAAAAGGTAGGTAGGGTTCATGGTGTAAATGGGTTAGATATCATCATCAATAGGTTAAGGTTTCATATAATATTGTCTCTTATAAAATATCCAAGGTTTTATACAATTTTAAGGAATCTCTTGTGAATTTTTCCTCTACTTCTAATTATTGGATTTTTTATCGGATCAAGTATTCACTAAAGCTCCCTGTTTTCTTAACCATGGATCTAAATCTAAAATTATCTCTAGGAGCCAAAGATATCCTCACATGGGGATGAAAGACCTTTTTTTCTACATCATGAAACCTTTAAATCATCTTCATTGAGAGATTATTATGGTATGGATACATCATCTAAAAAAAGGACTTTTGTTAAAAATAGAAACCTTATTTGACAAGGAAGGCTTAAAGTAAACTTAAGCTTATATCTCAAAAAAAAATATTTGAATCCTAAAGTTTAGTGGAGTATTTGTTTGAGTACACTTATTTATTTAATTATATTATATAGTTATTTCTATGGATATTGGTTCATTTTTTACAATTTTTTTAATTACGATGGTTTATAGATGTTGTTGAAGATATATTTTTCAGATTTAGAAGTTAGTGTGTTTTGGTTCATGTTGAATCCTATCCTGGGTTATATTTTCCTTTTAAATAAGGTCTTTTGTTTGGCTATAAAAGCTATTATTCAGGATAGAGAAGATAATATTGATAGCTATAATGTTTCTTTGTTTTGTAGTAGAAGGATGATGTGTAAATTTAGTTTTATTTCTCCTTTTTAGAATATGTTTGACCTTGTATTTGGTTAAAATAATATATTAAATATTAGGTGTGGAAGTTATTTTGATATTAAGAGGTGTTTATTTGGGTTAATAACTTTTGTTATGAAAGGCAATTATTTTTCCATGATTGCTTTATGCTTTTGAAAATTTCTTTGTAAGAATTTTTTATATAAACATATAGTTGAGGGACCCTATAACCCTCTTATTTAAATAATTAAAAAGTTTACAATTTATATAATTAATTGTAAATTCAAATTATATAGTAAATTTATTATCAACACAAATCCCCATTTGTGGGCCCACATGTTGAAAGATTCTATGCCACGTCTTACTCCTTTTATGGGTTACCTTTTTAGCTTTTTTGGTGGCCATGCAATCATATCATGTATATAAAAATAAAATGTATGTAATAAAAAATATGTAATATTTTTTATAAAATAAATTACAAAAAAACTACAAACTTAAACATATCTATTTTTTCACTTACTCGCCCCACATTATTAGTCATCAACCTCCCCTTAGATATTATTTATTCATGGGTTTTGTATTTTCTACTATTGATATCTAAATTAATTAAAACATGTTATTAATTAATTTTGTTTACTCACACATATCCTCTTGTCTATGATTTTTAATCCAATCATTGCATAATTTTAATCAATTATGATTATTCACATCTAGAGGTCAAAGTGTTATCCTCTCTTCAATAACATTTCCTTTGCATGTAATCTATAGGTTATATATTTAAAAAAATATTAGAATCCTATAAAATAAAATAATAATAAATAATATGTATTTGGAATCTTGACACTCATATTCCTCCTCATCTTGTTAAACACAGTTTACATATATTCTTCTATTACTTTTGTGATATAATAGGATTTTATGATTTTATATGTAATTTTTTGTGAGAAATTGTTTATGCTTAATCATATAAAAATTATGAAAAAAAAGGAACTCACAAAATAGTGTTTTTAAATGAATTCATATTTTTTGTTTAAAATATCTAAAAATATAAAAAATTAAATGTCAAAAATATTGAAAATAAATAAATAATAGAAATATAAATATTTTAATAAATTAATTAGAATATTTTATCACCCCAAACATCTTCCAATATTTAAATATCATCATGTTCACATATAAGTTCACATTTAGACTCCCAAACACTTAGTGTTTGTAGTCATCTAATGTAAGATTAGATAGAAAATAATTGTTAAAGTGTGGTAGGGCATCTCAATTAACATCCCCCTTGAAATTATGTGGGATAACATTGTCAATGGTAGATTCTTATAAGGCCTCCTAACATTTATTCTGTAGGACCTTCTTCATATGAGAGGGTCCTTCACATGTGTTACTCAATATAGAATGATAGTGAGGAATGGAAGATATAGACCTAAAATACATGATAGTGTTATTAAAAAATAATTTAAATGACTCATTAAAATAAAAACTAAAAAATATACCATTGTGTCATGTCTGTAATACTAGAGGAAGGATGTTGAATTGTCATGTAAGCTTCTTCCTCTAGTAGTTCCATCTCACTAGTGGTTCCATTATTTTTTTTGATAATTCAACAAAAGGGGCAAAGCCTATCTATTATATATATTTAATCAAAATACCTTAGAAGAACTAGGGGAATACAACCAAAGTATCCAGAGTTTAAAAGAGAAAGAAGCTCTATAGAACTTTAAAACTGAACTAAAAACTAATCTTCATTAGAGATTATTATGTCTGCATTGTTATCAGCATCCTAGACTTCTTATTTAAGGTTGATAGCATCCAAGGAGCCTACTAGGTGAATCTCATCAGTACAATCCATAATTATCAACCTTTCACAAATTGCCTTAGGCTTCTGATGTTGAAGGATGTTATCTTCAACCATTACCTTTATCAGAGTCCAAATTTGATAAAGCCTAGTTTCCATTAGGTGACTGAAATGATCCACATCTTCATGAATAACAAGAGAATTACTAGCACTAAATAAAATAGTTTGAATTTCAATAAGCTAAGCCACTTTGAGGGTGTCTAAGTGGGCATTAGATTGATCAATATATTCCATAGCCTTGATGACTGCATCTAAAAAATCCATCAAGGAGCCACCATTGAGATGAGTAGCAAGCTGGGCATGAAGCGATTCATGGCCATCCATTTTAGTAGCTTCTCATCCTTCACACCCTCCAATAGGGTTTTTTGCCAAAATTCCTATGCCTCATAGCTGTAAAATGAGTATTTTTATCTAGGAGGGAGCCCCAGTTAAGAAAATGGTGGAGCTTCAGATAATCCACCAAGCCTAGAAAGGAAGAGTGGACATCTTCCAAGTAATACTTATGCAGCAAACTATTATTCATTTCATTAATTGAAATGATAACAAGGGCCTTACCTTTAGCTTACTTGGGATGCTTGTTGCATGAGCCTCCTACATCCATTCTTCCAGATAAGATATCACCATAGATCTAGGAGCATAAAATAGATGAGGGTGAATAATTCCCAAGATGGAGAGTATATGAGGGTAAAAACCATGTTACAAGACATGTGCATTGTGTGTGACTCCTAATAATCATCATTCACCACTATCATTAATAAATTATCATGATTTATAGATCCAAAAAATAAGACCCTAACCCATTAATGATTATCTTCATTAATAAAATGGTTATTTGAATCATTTTCTACTATCCTCCAAGACTTAGAACCCTTGGAGAGGGTGTTGGTCATATGGAGACTTGGTTCCAATTGATTGAGGGTGACACTTTTGTTAGCCATATGGTCAGCAAGTTTGTTACTTTCAAAAAATATGTGCCAAAGGAAATTAGGTCTTCAATTTCTTACGTAGAGTCTTGAAATCATCCATAATATTTTTTAAGATCCAATTATCTATAGATCCTTTCAAGAGGGATTCAATGATAACTTTCGAGTCCCCTTTTATTTGCAAATCAAGACAATTATTTTGAACCACTAGAGAGAGACCTCACCAAAGAGCTTTAGCTTTAGTGACATTATTAGAGTAGGAACCAAGTACTTCATTAAATCCAAGTAAGAAATTTCCCCTCGAATCTCTTAATGTCCCCCGATGCTAGCCATTCCAAGATTGTCTTTAGTAGTGCTATCAAAGTTGAGCTTAATCCTAAGGCTAGATGGTGGAGTCTAGTTATCTTTCCTATATTTTTAGTGTTGCTTTTGACCCTATTATTAGGGAACTAGTTGATCCATTATTAAAACATAAAAAATTAATTAATTAATTAATTAATTAACATTGTTCAAATTTTTTTTAAATAAAATTATAAATCCACATTGGGTCCCCAGTAACATAGGAAGGACATTGACTCATTTTAAACTCATCCTCTTGTAATTCAATATAATAAATAGTTAACTTATTATAAAAGAACAAAAAAAAAAATCAATTTAACAAATAAAATTGAGAATTATACCTCCAAGTCAGATACCTAGTAGCAAAGGAATGATGTTAACTTGTCTCAACTCCCTCCATCCTCTCATCATTTTCAATATTAAATAAAATAAATGCAACTACATACAAATATAAATACATATAATATTAAGCATTAAATTATTTCATTTCCATTTTTTGATACAAATATAGCGTCTCAATAAATAAAAAAATGACAAAGGTGTATACACACCTAAAATTTTCCATAATAATTTTAATGTATTAAAAAAAAATTCAAGGCTTACCAATAACTAACAATAATTATTTCATATTGGAATCATTTAAATTTAAGCTACAAAAATTCTATAAGATATGAATTACATCACATGATGCCTCAAGGCAAGGAGAGGCTCACCTATTAGCCTATCACCATCATTAAGTGGATTCCCTAAGCACCCCCTAAGCCAAGTATTCATAAACTCATTCATGAATATTATCCAAACCAATGAAAATATGTGAAGTTATAAATACATTCACTCTCAAGAACATAGGAACTCTAGGTGACTCCTTTTAGTCAAAACCTCTTCCTAAAAGATAGAGGATACTTCTAACTCTAAAACATTCAATCAAATATTTAAAAACATTCCCAATTAAATATATCACAAGAGGCAAAATCTAAAATAATCCCAAGATTTTAATACAAATCAAAATCCCACAAGGACAAGTTTTCACTTCACAATTCCAAGGGGTGAGAGAAGGAATACTATGGGATAATGCCTCTCCTTTTCCCAAACCATTCCCATAAAGTAAGATATGAGGAATTTTGGAGTAATTATTTTTCACTTTCCAAACCCTACCATAATAATAAAATAACATAAACTTAGATAATAGTTCCTTTTGCCCAACTATACCATAGAAACAAGAAGAACATTCCCAACATGCCAAGCCCATTTGAGTATCATGGTCTTATGACTTTAGTAATCAAAAGAGAATAAAAAAACATCAAGATAAAGGATTAAATTTTTATATAAAATCCACATAGAGGGTAAAAAATTAAGTTGTACTTAGGCTCAAAAAATATAAAATAAGGATGTGAGACAAAAGGGCTTACCAATCCTTTTAAATTTACAAGTTATTTTAAATAAATAACAAGAGGTTTTTCTAAATGAAATAAAACATTAAATATTGTTTCAACTACCTCCATACCTTTGTTCCTCTATTTGGTTGATAGAAACAAACTCCTCCTCTGAGACTTGAAAAAATATTATACGCTATCTCTCAATCTCCTTCTCCGAACTCTAGCTCTCACTCTGAAATGTGAAAAATGGATAAAATTATCTACAAGTATGGATTTAATTTCATTTATAGGGAAATATTATAAATAATTTGTCAATATAAAGGTTTTACTTGTCTCTTCTCATTCCTTTACCATTCTTTAAAAACACTTATATCTTATTACTCCACTTATGAGGTCATAGCTCTCTCTCTTAAATGAGAACATGGGCAAGTAAGTCCCTCTTCCATTACATTAATGATTATCCATCCAATTTCATTAATGGTAGTATGAGATGACACAAAAGTCCCCTAAAAATTTTAAAATCACTTTTAGGCTCAATATTTGGTTAAAGGCCTTTAATTATTCCTTAAAAAATCTCTCACTTATTTTTAACACCACTCAAAAAGTCATTTGCTTTCCAATTATAATTTTGAAAATTTTATATCAATTTTTTACTCTTTCATAGTCTCAATTTAATCCTTAATGGTTATATAAGTCTCTTAGACATGGTTGAAGGGGGTATGAATACTGATACGAAACTAAAAATGTTAATTTATTAATTATGTAATTAGATTAAAAAAAAAGGAAATGAAATATACAAGGTGTAAATATATAAATCTACACCTATAATTTTGATATCCTCCATGACTAAATTATTCAAATATACTTCACTTAGAAAACCTATAAGCCTACACACACTGCACACATAAAAAAATTACACGCCTATGATAGATAAAGTAATTGAATTGAAAATAATGAAAATTTATATGCATAGTCACATACACATACATATATAAGAATTAAATGAATCATATTAACTTAAATACATCATATGAATAATAACATCATGTCAAATGTCAAATAGTCCATGTACATAAATTTAAAAAATGATATAAATAGGCTAGTTCAACTAGTTGATTCATCTATAGTGACCAAGTATCCAAATAATAATGTCATGAATATAATAATAATAGTATCAACACTATGTGCCTCCAAATTTAGATCATAATTATATAATTAAGTAAAATGGTAGTGATATACCAAAAAAACTAACATAAGTTTGCTAGCTCAACTAGTCTAGATTCCCACAATATACTTATACAAAACCATAAGTTGTATATAGGCAAGCTTAACTAGCCTTACAAACATATGTATACTAACACTCCAAGATATATTAATATAGTACTAACACCCCATACCCTCAGGTTAGTGAAAATTATGTCTAGCACCAAATTCAAGAATAATGCAAACATGAATTATCAGTCAAGGTAAAAATTAGGCATTAAAATTGTGTTGGTTTTAAAAATAACTCATTTGAGCCTATGGGTAATGTTAATCCTTGCATCAAGATTGGATCTCAGAATATCCATATTAAATTCAATATTATTAACATTGATATATAATTAATGCTTGTTTGGCCATGGAAAACTGCTATAATAGTGCTTGGTTCACTTAAACTCGAGTCATAGGTAAATGATAATATATTAAAATATTTGAAGATGATTATCGGAAGTAAGTGTTTTTATTTTTATTTAAGTATCTCAATTTTTTTATTTATTTTTTTATAGTGCTCAATTTATGTACAATATCTTTAACATTTAATTTTTTTAAGGCATTTATATAAAACAATGTTTCTTGAGCATGAGGATGAGGATGTATATGAGGTTAAGGTCATATATATATGAATGATCAATAATTTGGTCCAAGTTATTGTATTTATTTATAGAGTTAAAATCATTCTCATTTCCTCATCTGTATTCACCTTGTATACTTCCCATGAATTAAATATTTCAAAAAATTATAGAATCATTCATATATATATATATATATATATATATATATATGATTTTATAATTTTTTAAAATATTTAATTCATGGGAAGTATACAAGGTGAATACAGATGAGGAGATGAGAATGCTTTTAACTTTATAAATAAATACATAACTTAGACCAAATTATCAATGATTAGCACAAGTGGGATATAAATAATTATATAAGTTAGTTAAAAAAATTAATGACGTATAAATTTGTTCATTAATTATATTTAATTACTTAAAAAGTTTTAAAATTTTGAACTTAATACATGGGTCTATAGTAGCTAAGATAAGACCCATAAATTGAGACTAAGTCAAGGGATCCTAGTGACTCATATATTGGGGGAAATGAGCATAGATGAGGGTACACATCACTTTTTAAGTTCATGTAAGTTATTTTATTTCACTTTATATAATTGTAAAGCCACTAAATAAGTATGTAAATAGATGAAATCCATATGATGGGATGTACAGAATCCAATGAGTGGTTCCATTCTCAAGGTTATGAACAAGCAAAAAAATCATTTTGCAGTTGAGAAGAACTAGGGTCTAGTTCATATTTAATTTAAAATTTTAATTAACTATTTAAACTATTCCCTAAAACACATATATTTATTAAATTGTGTCTTTGCATATAAAGAGACCATCTATGATAGTTGAGGATCTTGAATTTTCATGAAGATGATGAGGATGGTCCTAAATGTGGAGAGGAGTCCATGTGTGGTGAGAAAAAAAAGAGTAATTAGAGTCAGTATCACATGCATATGACCTGAATCTTATGACAAATGATAATTGATATAATGACTAAGATCTAGGTTGTAACCATAGTTTTATTTTTTAAATTTGGAAGGGATATTACATTAACTTCATTCCTTCCAGCATTGTATTATATATCATAAATTATTATATCTATAATTTTTCCATTTTAAATATTTCTTGTTTATTTCCATATTATAATATCCATTTTTTAAATGTTTAAATGTAACATGTGTGCGCGTACGTGCACGTGTGTATTTAAAGAATAATAAAACATAATTAATTGTAATTACTAAAAATTACATTATAATTTGTTTTATAAAATTTTAGTAATATATTGGCACTAAAATTATGTCATTAAATATTCATAACATTAAGATAAGCCAAAAATGTATGTTGATATTTTTCCATGCAAACTTAATGAAAATTTGGTATAAAGGCAATGAAAATTATTAGTCACATTAAATTTTTATCTCCAAAGTTGTTGTAGAAAACTCGATTTTCATTCCATAAAACACATAAAAACATTAAATTCTAAAAGAAATTAGGGGTAAGTGCATCCAGGCGGGGACGGGGACGGGGACGGGGGCGGGGGCACGGGGGGGGGGGGGTTGGTTGACAAATCACGCGATATTTTTTTTAAATTGAATAACATGACTGTGTTATTGATTTATATCTATATGTTTAGGCTTCGTAATTAAAAATCTTGAATGGGTATATGTTATGTAAAATTACATATATAAGACAAATACCAACATGTCAATTATATATATATCGATTATGTTATGGAAGATCTAAATTTCAACATGTGAGGATTAGTTTTATGAATTTTTGGTTGTTAATATTTTTAATTTATATAGATCCATTCATATCTGATCTATAAATTATGGGTTGTGGCTATAAAAGGCTTTGTGTAGTGGTTGTGGAAGTTTCTAGGTAATGGTTGTGGAAGATTTTGAATTATGGCTATAGAAGAAAAAAATTTATGCATAATATTTTGGGCTATGGATATATAAGAAAAAAAAAATCTATGGAAGATCAAAATTTTATATATATAATACTAAATTTATGACTTTTTTTTGCTTTTAAGGTCAAGCTTGTAGGATTTACTAGAAAAACAAACTTGTTTTTTTTTTTTTTTTTTGTCTTTTTGGTCTCTCCTATAAAAGATATGACTTTTATTATGGAAGATTGTTTCTCTATAGAGGTGGTTTTGATTTAATTATTGAATAAATTATTTTTATAAGGGTGTTTTTTGGATTAATTTCAAACACTCTCCTTTAATCAGTGGATTGTATTTTACTTTTGAAATATTTTCTCAATTTTAGGTTTTCCTTGTAAGATTTTATGAAGCTTTAATTTTGATATGGTTGTTTCCCTTGAAGTAACTCTAGTAAAATTGGTCTTACTAGTTAGTACACTATATTTTTTTATAATAACAATTTTTTTATTAAGGAAAGAGGGACCCCACAACCCAATTTTATTGATAAAAAAAACATGCCAAATTCTTTTTTTTAAAAACATTCACTATTTTATTCTTTTCTATGATGTTCTATATTTTTTGCTACTTTTGATATGTTATCAATCGTTTGATGCTTCCATCATCATTTTTATCAAGTTTAAATAACTTTTTGGTCCAATATATGCTATTTTTTTTATGTTACAATCCTTTTAGGTTTCCATTGTTCATTGATATCTTTGAAAGTTGATAATGGTCCCAGTTATTTTGATTTTGATGAAATTCTCAATTAATTAAGGGTTTCATTGTAAATTTTTCTCAAATTTAAATCTATCTATGGTCCCATATATGCTACAATAATCCAAAATTTAATTTCACATGTGACATTCATCATTATAAAGATAGAAATAAAAAATAAGCAACACACCTGAGTAATTAAAATAAAAAGGAGATAAAAGAAAACAAATGCATAGAATTCATGCTACAAAAATTCAAAATTCTCAAAGATGAGGCACATATACTATATAATAATGTTATTTTAAAAACACAACCAAAATAACAAATTTTAATAGTGAATGATAGAATATATAATGAATGTGGAACATCAACATCCAATTTTGATGTTTTGACACCAAAGTTTTGTTAGCTCAAGTTTAAATTTGCATACAAATTAATCAAGTTAAAATTATAATGAAAACTATTCAAGTCATATTTTTCATATTCAATAAATTGATGAACTAATGAATTAATTTTCACCCTCTAATACTAGTATGACAAATTAGCAAAAAATAATAAATATAACCCCTTTTAGGATTTTGTATATAAAACCAATTTATTTAACTAAAATTGATAAAATTATTTTGGAACCAATACTTTATAAAATTTGTGATCATATTATGATTAGATGTGATGATAAAATTTGGTATGATTACCTTCAAATTTAGATTCACATACTATAAGATTCCAATTTTTTGTTCAGATGATGAAAATGCATAAGTTTAGACCCATTATGAACATCGTAGGAATAAAAACATCAAGTTTTAATGGATAAAATAAACCCATCATCAAAAAATAGACATAATTCATGCCATTTTTTTAATACAACCTCATGGATGAATATAGTCTTCATAATCAACATATAATCACAACTCTAGTAGGTAAGAAAACTTGTAAAGACCACTTAATTTAGAAAACAAGTAGAACACTAAACATACATAGAAAAATAGTAATGAAAGTAGTCATGAGACATGAAATATTTGATCATTATTATAAAAATGACTTATGAACATTATATATTAGACTACAAGAAGACGAGATGTCAATTGAGGCTATAAAATAATAACTTGAATTATTTCAGAAAGAGACATAGGGTCTTAGTGCACCTAATCAATGAGATGTAGTAAAAAGAAGAAAAGATTATAGAAATATCGAGGCACATTATAAATAATTTTAAGAAATCACCCAAACATAATTATACTCAAAATATTTAAATAAATTTCAAAAAATAAATATTAGACAATGGTTTTTTAAGATGACCAAGCATATCAATGTCAAAATCAATCACACACACACACAAATTTTTTATATGGTACGTGTCTAATTTGATATGCATTATGATTTTTTTTATAATTTACATTATATTATGCATATTTAAGATATTTTACAAGAGTGTATGGTGCAAGTTACACCTAAATCAACAAGATAATTTGTGCCCACTTTTATTTGTCAAATATCTAATAGGTAACATTTTGCCAAGAAACCATGTTTATATGGAACATACAACACTTATGGTAGATTTACACTCTTGATAATTTTTATCCATGATGACTATATACATGTAATTGGAAATAAACTAGTTTCATATAAAAATTAAAAATATATTTCATACCCATTAAAAAGATGACAAAGAGTAAAAAAGGTCTAAGATAGATGATAAAAAAAATATTTTTTTAAATTGCATGGAAACATTTTTAAGGTGAAATTTGTATGAGTATCCATGTCACACGTAGTAATATAAATGGTTAAATTACTAATTCAATATATGTCATAACACATTCCCACTTGGTACCATTATTATAGTTGTAGATTTTGCAAATAATCACACACTAAAACCACAAAATTAGGTTTAGTCACAATATTACAACACAACACATATTTCAATTTCATGCATATATTATTCATAAATGAACCTAACAATATAAATGAATAGGTAAATATTTTTATGGAATATAATTTATATGATTGCGGGTGTTTTTAATTTTTATTATGTTAATTTAATTGAAATAAGCATCATTTTCAATCAACATTATAAATGGTTAGACAATTGTATATCTTAGTTTAAGAACTCATGGATGTTATAATGTTTGTGTAGTATACATGTGAATAATGGTGTACAACATATTTGTATTTTTACCTAGGCTAGTCATAGAAAAGGAGAAAATTATGATGTAGGATAATGCGTCAAAATATCCCTAGAAATAGAGGAATTAAAGTTAAAATATGGTGATATATTTATATATAAAAAACCATTTTTGATTGGTGTAATGAATAAATATCTTATGGTGCATTAAAAAAATGCATGTTCATATATATTATTAGTTGATGGAGGAAACACACTTGGAAAGATATGAATATTTTGGCATGGTCATGGGATCAAGTGAGTACTTCATAGCTTAAATTAACATGTTCTTAGACAATTTATACAAGGCACACAATATTTTTATTATCTTGCATGTGGACTTTATTTTAAATGAGTGTGAGTCAAAAGAGTGGTTTTATTAATGGTGTTTTAGACATATATGTCTAAAATTCTCCATTACCCTCTAAAAAACATTAAAATTTTCCTATAAAAACATATACACAGATTATCCTCTAAAAATATTAAAATTTTCCAAATTGACATCATCAATTAACTTTGAGTATGTATCAAATCTATTGCAACTAGGCACAAAATGTATCATATCATATTCTATCATTTTATCTATCCATGTATATATAATAAACACATTTTTATACCTAAATGAATGGCACATATATGTATTTATTTTGGATGATAATATTGACAAAATAACAAATGAATACTTGTGTCATTGTGTAGAGGAAAAAAAAAGTAACTTTACAACTCATAGATGGAGTAAAAAATGATTATCCCATTAGTTATTGGATTTTTGTGGATCTTGGATTTGAATATACCCTATAAAAAGGTATGATATTTAGTTTTCCCAAGACTTATAAATATATTATAATATTATTAATTAATTAAATCTTGTTATTGTTATAAATGTTCAATTGATCAAATTTAAGGAAAAGTCATATAACAAGGCTTTATGGAAGGTTTGTGAGTTATAGCATGAGGATATTATTAATAACATTAATAATAATTTTAACCATATAGTTTCATTAGATTGAAGGTATGTACGTGTAGATATAAAATGCATTCTTATTATTATTTTTAGATTTAAAAGTTAAGCTTGTTTAGTTACATCTGGTTTTATATAGTTTCTCAAATTTGTATCTATAAGTAATATAATATTAAATGTAGGTTATTTTTTCCAAAAAAAAATCCACCTTCACATGGTTCATGTTGCTAGTATAAATTTCATATTCTTGAATTGAAGAGAAGCTTAAATGAGATTTTTTTAAATTGACATGATTAAGTTTTAAACAAAGTGTCTAATTGATGAAGTGACTTCATGGTCACATCTAAAAGGGTGGAAAAACTTTAATATTAACTCTCATTCACTCTATTTATTCCTCAAATACTCCCAATTTCATATTATTAGACATGTATCTCAAGATAAAGTTGCCACTCCTTAGGGAAAAATGTTGTGAACATTAATATGTAATTTCACACAAACTAGGACATGTTGAGATGAATCATAATCTATTTCAATTGCAAATGTTGTTCCTTTAAATATCACCATGAATTATCTCTTCCACTCTTAATGAGGATAGATTAGTGGTATGTTTTCTCTCATATAAAAAAATTTCTTAAGTCATAAAAAGTTTCTTAGTAGAGCAATAAACTTTTAAATGGAGTGCCCATTTGATAAATTGACTTTGAGGTCACTTCTAAATGGGTAGAAAACTATAATAAATTATTTTGTTCAGTCTACCTATACCCCCAATACTTTGAACCTGCACACCATTGAATGAATATATAAGAGGAATATTTCATTCTTTATGTAGTGCATAGAAACCATGGGCCCAATATCATAGAAGATATAAATGAGGAGTTAAGTATAATTTCTTTAGATAATATGGATTATGCTTATTTGATAAGATGAGTGCATGTAATGAAATTACTTCATCAATAAAGTATAATCACATCAATATGTCATAATATGAATGGAATAAAAATAAAAACTTAAATAAATGATAGGCCACTTCAAGGGGGAAACCTCTATAACCTTATAATAAAAAAAAAATTGTAATGTGATGATAAAATAATAATGATTACCTCCTATATATACCCTAACTATGATATAAAAACACCCTATGCCTGCCCTACCACCAATATTAAGCTAAACATATTATCATATCACTTAATTAAATTTTTTTATAGATAAACTTTGGCCACACATATCCTAATGCATATTATAAGCTAAGGACATAATATTCCCTCCATTTAAACAATTTTTATCTTCAATGTTGATGATCATGGGATGTTTTAGTTTTTACTCTTCATCCTACCAGATCATATCCTCTCATAGTTGGTTCTTCCACTTGATAATAGATTTGGTAATCTCCCTTATTTGCATCTTCTTAAATAGATTTGAGATAATATCTTATGATTATAATACGATTCTTACTTATTCATTACATTTCATCAATACTATCTGGATGGGATTATTATATCCTATATATATATATATATATGAACTATTATGTGTATTTTTGTTGATTAAGGCAACTCCTAATGAATATGTACATTGAATTATTGAATTTGTCATTGTAACTTCAAGGAAGATGTGATGGATGGTGATGGGTAATCATTAAATTACCTAAATATATAAATTTTAGAATAAGTGTTTATTTTAGGTTGTCACTCTATTGGTGTATCCTAAAAAATAACTAAATAGTTTTCCACCCTTTCCTAAATATATGGTGGCATTTTCACATTCAAATATTTTTATTCCACTTAAATATATAAAAAAATTATGCCCCAATAAACTATTTTTTATAATATTTTGAATTTGATGAGAGTTTACCATCTTTTGTGACTTTTCATGCACCCCTCTCAACTCAGACCTCTTCCCTTTTGAATGAAAATGCATGAATGATTCATGAAATTTTATCTTGATCATATGCAAGGTTGTGAGCCATTAGAATCTAAATACAATATTATATCTCCCCATGGGAATGTAAAACCTAACGTTTTTCATATGTAGTCCCCCATTGTAAGTTTAATACTATGGCATTTTCTTGAATAATTAATAGTACCCCCATTTAAAACCTTGACATAAAATTATAGTGTTAGATAAGTAAAATAGTCAAAACATGAAGACACTTGTCATTAATGAAATTGTGAATACTTCTTAATTCAATCCATAGGGTCACATTTTTTTTAAGAAACCTACTACCATTATTTTTTTTGGGTTGTTAACACTTGATAGCGCATGGCAAGAGATATTTGGTTAGAAATTCCCAAACTCTAACTCATTAATAACATTTACAAATTTTATTCATCATCTTCTTCTTCATTAATGCCATTAATTTAAAATAATTTATTTTCAACACATTTATGTCATCCAAATGATTTGACATCACAATTAAAACATAAACATTTTTTTCAATTTGTTGTGGCATTAATCATGTTAATGGAGAAAGTGATTTTTTTATAGGGTAAAAATGTTGTTAAAACCAGAGCTATGAATTGGGTAGTAAGTGTTTTGACAATTGGACCCACATCTAGGCACAAAAAAGAGGGAAAAGTATCCACCTAACAACCAAGTATAACAATGAGTTTTTGAAGGCTCCCCCAACCTTTAACAAGAGTAGTAAAGGTACCCACAACCTTGGTAAGACTAGAGAACATGAGGGTTTTAAGTATTCCCAAAACTAGGGGTTTTAAGGATCCCATAACTTGTAAGTATAGTAAAGAGGGTTTAAAATCTCC